>RZGM01000003.1:235243-877969 GCA_027886205.1 Fusarium piperis
ATTAGGATAGCTTTAATTTTATTAAAGTTATAGCTATAAGTCCTAGCTTTATTATGCTTTTTATCCTTCTTAAGATTAATAAATATTTTGCTATTAACTTAAGCTATGCCTATAGCCCTATGGCTATAGCTATAGAGGCTATAAAAGAGGTCTATGGATAAGAAGAGGTTATTAAAAAAGATATAATATATTATATCTAGTAATAAATTATATAAGGCAATAATAATACCTTATATATTATTAAGAGGGATAAGCTTATTATTTATAACCTCTGCCTTTCTCTACCGCTATAAGCTCTTTTTCCTCTTCTTAATACCTATAGTACTATATTATATATCCTTAAGGTACTATAACTAGTAAATAAAAAAGCTAACTTAGGCTATAACCTAGATTTTAAACCCACGAGGAATTAGCTTACCTTTAATATATACTATTTGCATTAATCTGCCTATAAAGCATATTATGCCCTTATCTATAGCGAGATAAGAGCCTAGGTAAAAGAGCTCTACTAATACCTTTTATATATGCTTAGACTACTTCTTAATGCCTTAAAAAACCTTTAATAAGTTAGCATTATTAGATTTATTAATCTTTATATAGTTAAAGATATAGAGATATTAGTAGATTAGTTTAAACTTATATAAGGGCATAAACTTTAGGATTAAGTATAATAGGCATTATTCTCTTAGCTTTAGGGCTATCTAGTGGCTTAGAATAATCTTTTCCTTATAAATCCCTATATAAATTAGTATTCTAAGCTATATATAAATCTATACATAGGAGATCCTTTCTTAAGCTAAGAGGCATAAGTATTCTTTAAGTAGTATATTCTAGGCATCTATAACCGCATTTTTAAGGCATCTAATAACCCAGCTATTAATATATTTAATCCATTTAAATAGCAGCTATCTAGGCATAAAAAGCTAAAAAAGCTCAAGCGGGCTCTAGGGTAAAGGATTGATCTAAAAAGCATAATATTCTACGTTAAAAGGTTAAAAGTTAAAGCCGCGAGCCTTATTAACAGGGAAATTAGGGCACCTTATGGAGTCATTAGGGCCAACCCGCCGGCTATGCATTTCCTTAATAAAGCTCTTATCATCATAGGCATTATCTGCCTATGATACATTGGGCATTGATTATATAGTCATTATTTAATTAAAAATGATTTCTATGTTATTTTACTAGGAAATCCTTTATTAAGAGAACAAAGTATACCCCTCACGTACTCTCGTCATCACGGCGCTAAGTGGGGCGCGGTATGGCTTGGAGGTCCTTGCCAGCTTAGGGGATACAGATCGCGGGACCAGCCCCAACCCGGTGCAGCACTCAACCGCCACCAAATGGGCCCCGTTGGGGTTTGGTTGGTCTTTGTTTATTTTCTTCTATCCTTCTATTTCGAAAAATTTTCCCACATGTGCATGTCGATAGTGAACTAAGCTACTGTGTCATTCTGGTCCCGTTACCCCTAATTACCCCAGTGCCGCCGCCGGCTCCTGGGTTTCCGGCCTTGGGTCTATTAATATATGTAGGGACCTATCTATGTAACTACAAGATCCAATAATGGTGCCAAACGGTGGTATCTAGGAGGGTCTGCACCCGTGTCCAAGCAAGACAGGCGTGCGCTAGTCTCGAGTGTCAGATTACTCTTGGGCATGATACACGTATCAGCACGCAACTCCCTCGTCCTGGTGCTGGGCAAAATTACTGCCCTGCTACCGTGAGCAAGGTGGATGCTCAAAGGGGCGCTAGAATCCCTCGCTATGGATTTGCCGGAGCGGATACACGTTAGCCAGCGACGGGTCATGGACGGAAGGGGAGATGGAGATTACCCATGACTCCGACCCAATCCCAACCCCATCCCCAAACGTGCCCTACCCCTGGCCTGGGAAACAAACTGGGATCTTTGTGATGGGAATTCAGGTGCTCCGGTCGATTTGGGCCTCGCTATTTTATTTCCTCAGCAGCTCATCAAGGCCATGCGATCGTCATGCTCCCCTGGCGTGTGTGCCTGGTTCCCTATCCCCGGGTTCCTGGTTCGTCTACCAGGGCTGCACAGCCACCCGGGCATACACGGCGAGAACTCGGGAAGAGCTCAAAATACCCAAACGAGAGAGGCCGGCTCACAGGAGAAGCCAGGCGCAAAAGGGGAGCAAGACTGATGAGGCACGACTCGGGATGAGATAGGTATCCATGCAAGGGCGTGCCGTAGTAAGTATGCCAGCTCCAAACCCAGCGGATCACCAGCCAGCCATGATATGAGGCACGATTCAAGAGCGTCGGTGCTCTGCTGCCGTTCAGAATGGATACTTGGCTGGTACTTGGCGCTTATAGTCCCATGTCTGGCATCCATGGCCGCAGCCAGCTCCCCACTTCACAGCTTGGTGGCCATGGCTGAGCTTGACATTTCACCATCATCCATTACGACTTCTCACTCGAAATGACGACGTCGTACATATCCAAGCAAGGCAGCGTCAGTGACGAATTCTCTCGGCTTCCTTGGGGGAGTGTGAGATGGAGGAGAAATCTCTGGTGCCGGGGAAGGTCGCAAAGGGCCAAGGATTAATACCAGAGCCAAACGGTGGACTGCCTCTTTGGGAAACGTCTTTGAAGACCGGGAGACTCGACGATGGAACATGCCAACTTGAGGAAGGACACTTTCTTTCCTTTTTCTCAGCTAGCTCTGACGGATTCCTCTTTTGGACTGCTAATTACTCGTTACACTCTCACATTTTCTTCAACTGGTCTGGTCCCTGTAAAATGTCAGTTTCGTCCCCATCCATGCCGCGGGGAGGCTCCTCATTTAACGGAAGGTGCGTCCCGCTGGTCGCCTACCATCCTCGGTACCTTCCTGCGCTGGGGCTTCATGGTCTGACATGATTTATGCGACCTGTGCCTTCCTAACTACCTACCTACCTATCTACAGAGTATGAATGGATAGTCAACAACTCTCGTCGGCTCTTTGTTTCCCTACATCCTCCAATGAATCTTCATCTTCATGCCATCATCATGCTTGTCAGCATTAAGCGAAGAGTTTTAGAGTTCTCATAGTCGCTCGTTAGATCTGACAGTCATGTTGTTGGAGCGTCCAAGTCACCAATTTCTCTTGCCCATCGATCCAGCCAACTTCTCATGGATATCCACACCATCCACTCAGGCCGTCCATTCCTTCAATCGACTCTGGCTAACCCACCCTGCTCCGCTGACGCCTCGGTGCCCACTGCGTTTCTGTTGTCCAGCCTTGGGCGCGATAAACCCATGCATCATGCAGCCCGGCGACAAGCCATCGTTCCATGGTGCACCCAAGCCCTGGACTGGTTGGAACCTTTCTTTATCGCCTCGGTCCTCTGTTTGCTTCTGTTCCCGAGAAACTTGCTCGCCAGTAATAGCAACCCGTCTTCAATCAGCGGATAATGCGCCTCGGGCATGAGACAAGAGGACCAAGATGATTGACCTTGCTGGCCCTGGCTCGTGGGTCTTGTTTCAGAGCGGGAGGCGCCCAAGCATACACACCCTGGTGATGCCGACAGAATACCTACTGTGCATGTGCTTGTCGCGAATGGGAGGGTATGTATGACTCTTCACTCGGAAGCCCATGTTTCCCAGTGCCCTCCCACCCTACGAGGGCTTCCCCAAACGATCCACGACGCTCCACCAGTGAGTGCAGCTTGGTGCGACTTGGGTTGCAACTGTGCGGCATCAGATTCCCCTGCATCAGTCCATACCTACATGGAGGCGACAAAGTCGTCCGGCCGAGTTGCAACAGTGGAGAGGTTCGGTCTACACAAACTGCCCTCCTCCGGAGGGGACGTACGAACACAGTGGACCCTGGGCACTCTTCTCCATTCCAGACGTGACAGAGAGCTCATCTCGATGAGTCCATTGCGGCCAAAACCGATGGCCAGGCTGCCAGGCTCGCTCGACTCATCAGGCCTCTCCGACCATCGCTCTGACAAGCTAGAAGCACACCTGTTTTGTCGGCAAATCGCTTGCAGCGTTCTGATCCTATCTACTAGGCAGGTTCCCTGTGACAATCAGCCCGCGATCCTCTGACTCTGGCTTGGACTCCACCAGGCTGTTGATATCTGAGACTCTGCGACCCGATATGGATCCCGACGATGAGGCACGCACGTACGGACGGACCAGGTACCTTCACCTTCACGCGCATGACATTGCATACGCGTCGCATGGTTCTCTTTAGCCGTCTGTTCACCAGCCCGCCCAGATTAGAGCCCTCCAAGGCACTCGGCAGGAGGGTTGAAGATGACCTCGTCAGCTCAGCCGGGGTGGGTTCTTGAGGCTCGCAAAGGCGTTGTTTCGAATCATGGCCACTCATGTATGGCCAGTCCGCAATGGTGTTGCAACCTTTACTCCAGCCCTGGCCCCGGTTGCTCCTCACTCTCACCACCCTGCAGAACCCTGATGCATCTGCGTCTGCGTTTGGATCTGCTGCTTGCTTGTGCGTCTGCACCCGCGCCGCAGCCCGCTTCTGCATCGGCTTCTCTGCTTCTATGTCTATGTCTCTGGCCATGCCGGAGCCCATTGCCTTGTTCGTCTCACCCACCCTTAGCCTTATCCATATGTCGTGACTCCCTCTCCCTGCCGTGCCACCATGCTCCCCCAGCCCTTCGTCCAATGTCTTGCATATTCTCCCCTCCAGAAACCTCTGACCGGCTGCTCGTCCATCACAGCATCATCTGCGCTCTCTTACACTGGTTGACCGGTCATTGATAACAGCGGATTTTTCACCGCCGTTTGTAGCACTCTTCAGACAAGAAGACGCTCGCCGGGGCTTGCATTAGCCGTAGTCGCGTCGTTGTCATGCTACCTGGTGGCGTTTGTCCAGGTTGCACGGAGTACAGTCTCCAGCTTCGATACAAGCGTCCCCATCTTCTCCGATGAGCGATGATGCCATGGATCCCCCCACCAAGCATGGATATATGGGGCCGCTGTGCCAGCATGACATTTGTACAGGCACCCAACAGCCATGGCCCAGCAACAGATCAATTATCAACTCAGATCGCATGCGACTGGACCTTTTAGGAAATGGCTCTGGTATTGTCCAACCCTCGACGAGTTGAGCCAACTGACCAGCATGGTTCTGTTGTTGGCATGTCACCATTTCTCTCGCCAGTATCGAGTTTCTCCAGGCATATCCACCACAAGACGTGGGAACCTCTGAGTATCAGCTTAGCCCAGCAGACATGGTCCGAGTTTCGTGGGAAATGTGACAGCTCGGGAGACATGCCGTCAGTCTGCGAATCCCAGCCACAGTGCCCCTCAGTCGACTACGCATAGGTTTCGTCAACCCATAGCGCACATCAAATTGATGTTGAGAACCAAGAGTTGTGGCGGGGAAACTCTATATCAACGCCCTCCACTCGATATGGGCCCAACGCATAACGCATAAGTTGAAACTCGTCTCTGTTGATTTACGTGACAGTAATTAACTTCAGACTCTATTAACGGTCTTGGCCGGTGGCGAGATGTGGTATCTAACGATGCTAAAGATTAAGAAAAAGAAACAACAACTCTCTAGAAACGTTCTAGCGGGTATCTGTCTGCGTCCCAAGCGCAGCTCACATTCTAACGTAAGGTAAGCCAAACAAACCATGCATCATGCGCGAATCGCTGTTCCGCAACAAACATTGAAAGCCAACAACTGGCTGCAACCAACGAACCAACGTCTCCAACAAGACCTTAAGCCGCCCAAACTCTCTCGCCGGCTGTGCAACCATCTCTTTAGCAGCACAACGCCTGGCCTCTACAGTACAGTACAGTACAGTACCCGTCTAGAGAGCCACACCTCGGCATCACTCGGCCCGTTCCGGCCCTCTACTTGATGGTCCCTGGATCTAGCCCCTGAACGATGACCTTCGTTCCGTGAGGCCGATCTTGCTCCACTCAGCGGAACTGCAATCGAATGATGGAGAAGAGCATGTTCTGCAACACATGCAGCATGACTGCGACGCACGTCGGCATCAACTCCGGCCAGACGGCAAGGTCTAGCTTCCCCTCTAGGCCGACGTCGATGTGGAAGAAGATACGGATAAGACCCCGCACGACGACACTCGCCACCAGCTCGCACGCCCACGTCACCATGGAGGCATAAAAGGTGAGGTTAAAGTCATAGGGCTCGCCCTCAGTGTCAAAGGCAAAGTATGGGTAGACGTCCTTGTTGGCACCAAAGTGCAGCACCAGGATGCTACCGAGAAAGGCAGCCATGGACACGTTCTCGGCCAGGAAGCGGATGAAGACGTTGCGAGTCTGGAGCTTTTGGTAAGATCCATAGCTCTGCCCGTTAAGGCCCAGGATACAGAGGATCTTGTGCACCAGAGAAGTCATCATGATGGGAGTGATAACCACCAGGCCTGTTGATGAGAGGACTTGGAGGATGACGAACTGAGCCGGCGAGCGCAGGCGTGCATATAGAGCGCGGACATATGTCTGATAGGTCAACATGAAATATCTGATCCATTGTGTTAGCTGGGGCGTTGGAGGCGAGGGCCATCTCTCAAGCCTTGGCGGTTGTAGACTCACAGTTTAAAGACCCAGCTCAGAGGATAGCTCCCTACGCGCTCACCCTCACGGATACCCAGCACCCAGCCCGTCAATGCGTCGAGGAGATGCACTGTCGCGACCCAGCCATAGACATAGACAACTGTCTCCAAGTTGTTATGTGGAAGAGTCCGCAGATAGATCTCAGCATACGCCTCTCCAATCACGTAAGCCATCAGGCCAATGAACAAGGCCACGCAGAACCACAGAAACCGCACAAAGCTCGCCGGCAGCCAGAGTCGGCGCATCCTAACGCCTTGCGGCCGCAGCTCCGGCTCGACCCGGAGCATGTCCGTGTCAAACAGGTCGGCCGAGACGTTGCGGCGGCGGCGGTCCCTGCCCGACAACGACTCTGGTTCTCCGGTCCACCAGGACGTGGTAAAGATGCGCTGTGTCTCGGAGAGGGAATGGCGGAGGCCAATGTGCCGCTCGTTGGTGGTGA
This sequence comes from Fusarium piperis, assembly GCA_027886205.1. Taxonomy (NCBI): domain Eukaryota; kingdom Fungi; phylum Ascomycota; class Sordariomycetes; order Hypocreales; family Nectriaceae; genus Fusarium; species Fusarium piperis. The sequence continues at coordinate 242,241 of RZGM01000003.1, forward strand.
GGATGAGAAAGGCGATGGCAACTGGCATGGCCATGATGATAAAGGTCCACGAGATCCATGCTGTGTTGTGAACGGTGAGGAAGCGGGTCGCGCTGTTCATGTATATCGGTATGGGCAGGGCGATAGATAGGATGGCAATGAGGAAGACGGTGAGTGGGAAGCCGAGGGACTGCGGCCACCAGTTGAGGCTGTAGAGGTTAAAGACCTTTGTGATCCAGATAAGGGCGGTGAGGTTATAGAAGCCATAGTAAACGAAGAGGAAGAACCAAAAGTTGACCTGGACTCGCGCTGCTCCGTGACCGGGTGCCTTGGGTTCGTGAGGGAGGCCATCGTCGTCGTCGTCATAGTCGTGATCTCGTCGAAGGGAGTATTGGGGGAAGGGTATAGAACACCAAGCCACGGCCTTTTTTTTCCATGTCGATCCAGTCAGTTCCAAGCCTCATACTTTACACAGAGGCCATATCAACGTACCAGCAAGGCCGGCATCAAGACCAGAAACCCATATCTGCTCCACCACTTGTCCACGACCCTCTTCACGGCCGACTGCCTCGGGTCGACCCAGATATCCAGCACCCACCGCTGCCAGGCTCGCTCCCACGCTGTCCTCTCATCCTCTAGCCCGTCGCTGCTTGTGGTGCTCCCGGCGTCATCGATATGCGCGAGCTCTGCGGCGACGGCACTGCTAGCGACGGCGCCGTAGCCTAGGATATGGACGCTGCCGCGGTTTTCAAAAGCAGCGCTGCTCGACAAGAGGCCGAGCTGGCTGGGCCGCCGCGGTACGACGCCCGGGCGCGGGGGCACGGCGCGAAACCGGCCGAGAAGCGGAGTCGAGTCGTTTGGGCGGACGCGCGACTCGGTGCCCTGCGTGAACTGGAAGAAGCTGGGCATGGGATGTCGTCGAGGAGGGCGGGTTGCGGGCCGGACTACATCGATGTCGGAGGGTATGTTATATCATGAGTGGACGTTTGTCGTTTCGATCGAGATTTTAGTATTATCAGGTTGTTATACAATCTTGCAATGCCCAAGAATTGACTCCAAGAATCGAGGAGGAGAGAATTAGTATCGCGGGCTTTCGAGTCGTTGGTTGTTGTTTTGCCAATTGGGTTGGGTAGGTTATTATCCAGGATGTCGGTCAGGCCTGTCTCTATCTCTCGGCTGATAATAAAAACAAGGGTCCAATCTCCTGCCATGACGCGCGACCCCAGCCCCAGGCGCTAGAGATCAGCGGGCTTCAGTGGAGTGAACGATAGGCCGGTGTTGCAGGGGCTCGACCCTTGCTTGAGACTTGAATCTTGATATCAAGCCTCAGAACAAGTTTCTTGCGCAGGCGACAAGGTCAGATGCTAGAGCCGGAAAAGATGCATTTTGAAAATTGTATTCCAAATATGAACAAGTATTACAAGAACTACAGCGTTTTTATGTGCATATATATACATCTTGCGCATCCGGCAGCACCATATTGCTCAGTCCGATGATGTGCTCAGACTCTCTACCAACGAGCCGTCATCCTTCTCATCCACAAGCACACCCCCGGCAATGTCGTCCGAAAAGGCCACCGTCTTTGCCGAGTTGTGCTTTGACGGCTCTAGCAAGTCACCGCTCCAAGGCTTGCATTCCCTGACATGCTCACCGCATCGTAGGCATGTCCAGCCCTCTCCCTCCTCCCGCTCCAGGCGGGTTGCCAAGCAGACAAAACAGTATACACAACCACAAGGAATCGTCTCGTATGGGTTGGTGATGTCCGTTTGGGCTGAGCCGATAACACCGCTGGAGGCTGCCGCCGCCAGGATCTCTGTTTCCGAAGTCGCAGTGTCGTTCTGGTCCTGATAACAGATGGCGCATGTCCTCTCGGGGAGGAATGCATATTCCCCCTTGGGCTTGTTGCCATCTTCTGGTCCTGTCCTAATGATATCCTTGGTTTTTCGCCATGTCCGGGTCAGCCATCGCCGCCATCGCTGGATACCAATCAAAGGCAGCACAAAGAGTAGAAACTCGGTAAAGGCATGCCAGACAAGTTGTCGATTGAGATACTCAAACGAGACCTCTCGGCTGACCTGGCTAGTGGGTGGCGCAAGCCTCATCCGTAAAACTCTATCGAGTAGTGTTCGATATCGGCCGTGCAGCAGAAAGATAAGAAAGGAGACGCATGCGGCAGCTGAATGGACAGTCGAGAGTGTGGATGTCAACCGCGAGAGCCGCTTCACTCGCGGGCTGGGCTCATCGTATCCATCGTCGTGTTCCAGCAGCCAATCCTCCCATCTTGCCCAGGCGTAGTTTCCAAAGACTGTCACCAACCCGTAAAGCGATTTTTGCGCCTTGGAGGGCGCCTTGAGGATGGGACCCTCTCTCCTGGCATCCGTGTATTTGAGGTTCTGAAGAGCAGCGCCGTATGTCGCATCGTGGTCCCAGACGGTGAGCTTAAACAGCACAGCCCTGAGGGCCAGCATTATCTCGGCGGACCAGTCATCGTGGAGATGCCCTCCGCTAAAGTACTTGAGGCCTTCACAAACTTGGTCCTTGAGGATATCCAGCAGCTCCACGTCAAGCAATTCGGCGTCAACCTGTCCCACGCGAAAAGCAGGTCGCGTGCCCTCTCTCGTCGATATCGCGTCCCAGGCAGATCCGATGCGGCCGAGGGGAAAAGGTAGGCGCTCGAGGCTGGATCGGGTTCGGGAAGATTGCCGTTGTGCAGCGATACGGGCTGTGGCTTCGGCCTCGCGGGCCTGACGGCGCGCTGCTACGCGGCGCTGCGCTTGGACGAAGCTCGAATCGGTCATCGGGTCGGTAGCATGGGAGCGGTCGTTTGGAGCGTGTGGTTTGGAGTTTGGGGTGTTGAGTAGTCAAAGGTTGGTGAAGAAGAATGTCACATGGAAGTCAAGGGGAAAACGCGCCAGACTCTCCTTGTCAGTTCAATTCTCCGGGGTTGGGCGGAGCCACATGACGACAGAGCTAGGAAGCCGAGGTGTTGTCGGCTGGGGAAGGTGCGTTTTCGCGTACCTGCCCGTCGGTGCTCGGTCCCTCTTGTCCTCCCCGCGAAATCGGCCGGGACCACTTGCCGCAACAAGAAGGCCACGGAAAAGGCAGGTGCAACGGAGAACCTCATTAGTAAAAACTGGTATTTCTAGAATTGATTCTAATCGTTCCAGAATAGAACTATCTTTCCTTCATCAACATCGACATAGATGCTTTCGTCTTCCGATCCCCATCGAACCAGGAACCCGGCTTCGGGTATTACCAGTGTGAATACCCTTTGGATGGCCGTTTTCGTCAATGAATGAGCGAGCGAGCAGAGGGAGGGTGCTTGGACAATCCCCAAGTCTATTTGCATGGAGTAAAGTCCCAGAAGCCTGGGCCTGGGGACGCTCACGATTGCCGCCGGCAATCGACAGCAAGTACATTATCAATGCTCTCTCTCGGCAGCAGCAGGCTGCTGCGTGTTTGCAACGCTGGCTCAGCTTGGCATACTGAATCCCTCCTCCATGAGACCGGTGACCAGGCGAGAACTCGTCGGTGGATACCTTTCCAACCTCAGCAAACAATCAGAGCGCAGCTGCGCAAGTATCTGAGACAAGTCGGCCGCTTTGGGAAATTCCTTCTCAGCCGCTGTCTAGGCGGGAGATGTCCAAGGCCCGCGCCGGGTGGCTGTGTTGAGTGATGTTGATCCAGGCTTCGACCAACATGTCTCAGGCTGCCAGCCTTAAATATCACTTTGCGTGAGAAAGAGGGACACATTCTTTGACACCGTACAGTGTCTCGGCAAGGAATTCAACACGAAGCTTGCCGTACAAGATGGTAATTACGGGACGCTGTGTATGATGGACCAGTTGCCCATCTCCCCTGAAGCTCGAGATGGCCAACAACTGGTACGACCAACTACCCGGGCTCTCGATGGATCGAATGTCTCAGCTATGAAAGATAGCGTACACCTCTCCTCCACAGCCTGGCAACGCGGAGATGCGGCCTGCCGTTTTTTGAAAGATTCAGCCCCCAGCCTTTGACCAAGAACCCAAATCCAAGCCACACAATGACCAGACCAGCCAACACGGTTCTCAGAATCAGCCCTGGGCTATTGTTCTGAGATTTGAATGCAACTCTACTCCTTTGCTCCCAGTCACATCTCACATTTTGGGAATTGCTTTTGCTTGATAGTGACGATCAGCTCCTCTTCGTGTCACCTCGATTAGCTGGGCTGGCAACATTTAAGAGTATCAGGGTCATGCTGTGATGTCCCCTTTATTTCCCTCCTTCTCTCACAGAATGTGCTTCTAACCCAGAGCGTTGTGAGTAGGGACACGGACTTGCTCCGGCTGTCTGTTGGTTCGATAAACATTCCCCAGTTTGCCGCCCTGTGACACCCTCCTCGTGTCTAGCCCGCTCGTTGGCACGGCCCAACAAAGCGAGTCTTGCTCAGCTTCAGACTTCTTTCTCGCCTCTCACGCTCGCGATTCGGTTTCAAACCATGGAATGTCCATCTCGAAACGACGTTTCAGCTCCGCCTAAACCCCAGCCCGCTCAGATGCGAGCTGGAGCGTTGCGTTCTCGAGCGAAACATCGTGCTTCTCTTGCCTGCGTTCAGTGCCGTCAAAAGCACACTCGGTGCGATGGAGCCCTTCCAACCTGCTTCCGATGTAAGAATGGCGACATGAAGTGCGTCTATGCCGAATCACGCCGAGGAATTCGAGATCCAAACAAGCGGAGGAAGATCAAGGAGAAGGCTATGAAGGCTGGCCGAGATGAAGCATCCGACAACACGCCGTCACCCAACATTGCGGGCTCCGATATCCCTGCCCATACCATCCAAAGACTCCCTGGTGGCTGGACGCACCGAGAAACACAAAATCCTCGTGCGGTTAAGGATCTATTCGACCTTTACTATGTCAATTTCCACCCCACCCACTCCTGGTTGCCCCCAAAGAATACTCTTAGCCGCCTCATCGAGAAAATACTGGACGACTTCAAGTTCACCATGGCCATGATTCTCTACGTGGGATCCATGTATGCCGACGGCGTGGACAACACATCACTACGCCAGGAAGCCTACGAGATGGCTTCAGGGGAGTTACCCGAGACGGTCTGGTCTGTTCAAGCGTTGCTGTCTATGTGCATTGCTGCCTTCGGAGAGCAACATGACAATTACTACGGTCTGTGGTTTGACCGGGCCCGTGATCTAGCCCTTCGGCTAGGACTTCAACACAAGAGCTTCGCCGATGCGGAGGAGGACCCTGTCCTGGCCGAGTCGTATCGAAGAACATACTGGGCGTTGTACACACAAGGATCACTGAGGACAGTCCGGGAACACCTGGGCCATTGGCAACTCTACCAGACGGAGGCAACAACAGAACTTCCATGTGAAGAGTGGGAATATGAATCAGGTGTCAGTTGTGCCATTCATTACATGCGTACCCTCTAAACTGATATCTTGATAGGATATTCCGATCCCAGTGACGCTGGAGGATTACGACAAGAAAGGGCCCTCAAGGGAGTATTCCTCATGGGCTTATTTTGTCGATCTGACTCGCATTTGTGGCCAACACGTTGTGCCTCTCCTTAATGTTGGGCAAGTCGCGAGTTCAGAGGCCATGGATAATGCGAACCTCCGTGTCGAATCGTGGATACTGCAGATGCCTCCATGGAAGAAGGAGCTTATGGACCCAGATGGTGGGGTTGATGTGATATTGTACCACGCGGTAAGTAAATATGCTCTCCAACTATTGGACAGGAGCTAACGGTGGATGGCCTACAGCTAGGGATTGCTTATGGGTATGTCAAATCATGTCATTCTAGGCTGTCAGGCTGGTGCTAACTCGACTGGAAAGCCTTCAGATTCGGATGCAGCTCCACTACAAAGGTGTAAGGCCTCAGGACGGTGTTCGAGAGGTTGCTAGCAAGGGCTACTCCGTGCTCAGCAGCTCGCCTTCCCCTCCTGCAAGCGTGACCATGGGGTCCAGCCCTCGACTCCCTGGGTCAGCAGCCGTTCAGGCATCGCTACACCTCGTGTCACTGTTCAATCTCCATCTTCCCCCAGAGAAACTCTCTCCATCATGCATCTTGGGCCTTGAACGGGCGGCCCTGCCACTTTTCGATGCCTTGCTCTATGGACAGGGACAGCCTATTTACAAGGTCAAAATTTCGCTTTTGGTGAGCGTTCTGAGAAATTCAGGTAAATTCTGGCCCAAGTCGAAGGCAGTTTCGGAGGAGATTGAATGTGCAATGAGGGAGGCAGCGGATACCATCGAGGCTGCTGAGCAGACACAGGAGATGCAGACAACGCCTGATATGCTCGACTCACCTAGCATGGATGAGGAGGATCCACCCAGCGAATTTGAGCCTCCTGTATTCACGCCCATGAACCAGATGGAGGCCTTGGCGCAGGTACAGGCCCAAGCTACTCAAGCGGAAACAACGACAGAGGAGATGACACATTGGTTGATGTTGGGAACTTCATTCCCAGAGACTGGGGAGGATACAACACTGGTGATGCATGATGTTCCGTTTTCAGAACCTGGGGGGATGACACTTGGTACGGAAAGTGCTCCATTCCCAAGATTGGAGGATATGACGCTCGGCATGGAGGCTCTATCGTTCCCGGGAGCTTAGGAGGCAGCACTGGGTGCAGAAGCCACTCCGTTTCCAAAGACTGAGGAGGACACGATGGGCATGGAGACATCTCTCCCTCCGGCGGAAGCGGGGCCGTCAGGTATGGAAAGTCATGCAGGGATGTCGATGTCATACGTGAAGACTGAGGACCAATGGTTCTAGGGGGTAGGAGCCAAGAGCGAGGAAAGGGGCCAGGCATGAGAGTTTTCCTAAGCCAGTGATGGCTTAATGTCCGTCTTTTTATTGTCAGTACGGTATGGGGTTTTGTCTTTTTGTTTTCTTTCTTCCTTTTTCTTTTTTCTTAATAGGTAGATATGTGTGTTGTCAGATCCAAATTGCAAATATACATTATTATATGTGCTGCTATGACTTTGATTACTATCGTGTTTTATCCTGTTTAAACTCACTTCCAGGCAGTCACATACCTTGAAGAGTGATATAATTTCATCTCTGGCATGTTCCTTTGTTTATATGGCCCTGGATCGAGGTAGGGCGCATGAGTGTTGGTCGTCGTGACTGGGTCTGGTTTTATGGCATACCTTTGTCTTTACTGTCAAGCTGGAAATAGGCATGGTTCAGAGACTGGACCACATGTTAGGTACCAATGCGGCTCCTATATGACATGCATGTCGGTTGGAAGGAAGGCGGACGACAGAGACTGAACCCAAGCGGATGAAATGCAGACGTGGACAGTTATTATAGCGTTAGGTGGCCAGGGTGTTTGGGACAACACAGGATAATGGTATAACCCTTGTCTTAAGATGAAAGGAGTGACTTGCTTGGAAGATTAGGTCTTTGTACACTCAGAGTCCCGGTTTGGCAATGGATATATCTTTTTATCCTGTTGCTTGTCTGGTCCACAAGTCGTTGCTTCGCAATTATTCACCTTGAAGTCAAAGAAACTCACTTACCCTACACTGGTGATAATGAAATGGAATGCCTGGGCACGGGACCCTGTCAGCCTCCACCCCACCTTTTCATTGATGGAAGGATGCATCTATCGATTGGCGGGCGCTAGAGCTCATGGCCATGCAGGGATCCTTCCTTCCCCCACCAGCGCAACGCACTGTTAAGAGGAGGGGCCTTGGCCTTTGATAGCGTCTATCGCCGCCTGCTCTTACATCATTCATCCATGGCGACAACCTCAGGTCGATTTACCGCCCCATTCACCGCCAGGCACCGATCGCGCCTTGTTTGATATTCACGCTGTGAATTTCTTTATTTTACCGAAATTGCGCTTCTCAGGCCGATGAGTCATCGTGCCTAGATTTACGGCATTTAAAGCCAAGCTGCGATTCGCCATTTGCACCACCTCTTTCGGCTATATCAACACCACTTCGCCTCCTACTTTCTCACTGTTCAATGCGCCTCGTAGCCTCGCGCAGCTTCTCAGCAACCTCTACTACCCTCCGCGACAGCATCCGTCACATCTGCTCGTCTCAGCGGCAGCCATGACGCGAAGGCGCGAGCTCCGGCCCGAGGACTCGTGGCGTGTCGTCGAGGGCGAGAACGACAGCTTCGACACGAGCATCCTCCCTTCGCTGGCCGACTCTTCGTCTCCGCCCATATCCTCAGGCGGCATACCGTCACAGCCGTTTTCTCAGGGCGACATCAGCTTCGGCTCGCAGGACAGCATCCGCGACTTTGGCGCCGACGAGAGGGACATTCTGAGAGAGCCGTTCCGTCCGAGCCTGTCCCGCGCCAGCGTGAGTGCAACCGGCGATCGCGTAATGAGATCGCCCGAGCCCGAGTTCCACATGCCGCGGGTAGATGTGGCAAGCGACATAACAGGAAGCGCCAGGAGCGAGAGGACAGTCAGAGGATTGGGAATAGGATATGCGGGCGACGAAGGTGTGAGAAGACGGGGGAACCCTCCAGCTGGGAGCCCACCCAAGCACAGAAATGCACGAGGGAGACACGATACTGCCGAAGAAGAGTATTACCGCTATCGCCGCCAACACCGGGGAGCGCCTCCAACCATCGGGAGCCAGATCGCGGCATGTGTACTTCCGTCGCTGTTTAACGTACTCCGCTGGTTCACGGGAATCTTCGCCCTCGCTTTCCGATATGCCCAACGACCGCTCGCGATCCTCCTCGCCATCTACCTTTGCTTTGGCGGTCTCATAATTGCGCAGAACATGGCAACCCGCTCCATCTCGGCGTCACTCTCTCCTCTGTGCCGGATCCCCGGTCTCTCCATGTTCGGCCTTCCGTTCTGCCCTTCCCTGGACACCATCGTGACGCCCGAAGCCGGAACTCCGCCTGTCGAGTTTGACGAACTCATGCGCGTGCAGTCCAAATTTGAGCAGGTGCTCGAGAAGAGCGCCGACGGCGTGTCGCTCCCCTTTGAGATGAAGCGCTCCGAGATGGCCATAAGAGACCTGCGCACTCTCATACGGTACAGCGACCTTCCGAGGCGTGAAGAGCTCGTCCACGAGTTTGACGGCTATATCGACATTGCGCGCCAGTCAGCCACCGACTTGCAAAAGTTCAACACACACGTTGGCTCATCCGTCGACGCAATCATCAGCATCAACCGCTGGACATCTCGCTACATCGACACTCTGGCTCCGCCCGAGGACTCCGAGAGTTCTCTCTCCTCCAATTCCCCTGTTATCAGCTGGGCCTCGTGGCTGTTCCACCCCTTCCAGCCCACCAGCGACCACATGTTCAACGAGCGCATGCTCCTCGACAAATACATCGAGCACACAGCCCAAGTCTCGAACCGAATCGCGGCCCTGATCCTCGAAGCCCAGGCCGTCCTCCGCCTCTTCACACAGGCGGAAGACTACCTCAATAGGATTTATGAGATCACAACCCTCTCGACGATCGACGCCGCAGCTGAACGTGAAAACCTCTGGAGCCTCTGGAACCTTGTTGGCATCGACTCAAACGAGGTCACCCGCATCACCCGCCGTATCAGCCTCCTGCGTCAGGTCGACGACCAGCGCACAACCGCCGTCGCACAGGTCAGCGCCCTCATCCTCGAGCTCGAGAGCATCCAGCAAGGACTCGGCGACCTGCGGGACGCCGTCGCACAGCCCGAGCTGCTGCGCTACGGTGCCGGCGGCGCGGCGCCCCTGCCGCTCAGCGTGCACATTGCAACCATCGACCTCGGCGTCGAGCGCCTCGAGGATGCCAGAAGGAGGATCCGCGCTGCCGAGGATGACCGCGTTCGTGAAGCCCTGGCCAAGGGTGGAGTGCGCGAGGAGCCGCTGCTCGAGGGACGAGGAAGATGAGAATGATGAATGACGAGGGAGATGAAGATGAAGAAGAGGAATCTAGGCATAATGAAGGGATGAATAACAAGCATACTGAAGGAACGGAATCAAGATGGACAGACAGGACAGGACATATGGTTGACTATGTAACTATTACCGAGTTGAGCGGCGTTTGGGCGTTTTGCACATGATACCAGAAGCTGGACCTGATTTGGGTATCAGAGGAACAAACATATTAGTAGCCATGGATAACATAGAGGCAGATTTTGTCACATTCAGCTGGGCCATGCTAGTCACTTGTGCTGTCGTCCAAGACTTTTCAAGTCACTTGCAAGTATCACGATTCGTTGAGTAGGCCATGTTCATTTGTTCCTTTATACTCAATGCGTGCAAGGATAGGTCGCCTCAATACCTAGGACTGACGCCCTGCCGCAATTACCAATCCACAGCCACCACCTCATGGGTGAGGGTAGCCATGCTCACAAACTGTCCATCTTGATGAACATGCTATCTACATGGCGCTTAAACCCCATCACCATCGCTTCAGCTGCCGGACCCTAATATATAACCAATACCATGGTTGTCGTATCAGCCCGCCTGACGCCTTGTTCAAATAAACTTAACCCAATGCACCCAAACCTCTCGTGAATAGTAGTCGTAGAATATTCCCATTTCCGTGGTATGGCCCAATATCCAAGAAAAATGCCTGCCCATTCCATAAACGCCAATGCCATGCTTTGTCCCAAGTAAATGCAATGTGAGATGCCATCTAAGTCCCAGTGTCGTCCCCGAATTGTGTTAGAAATATCCAGGAAAAACTTTTGAAATTGCACGAAGCCCTATATTATCTGTTAGTTAATGCTTCAATATGCCTTGGACATGCCCGGTACTCACACAATGCCCTTTGAGAATCAGGGTCGTCAAATGGTGCATTTTTGGCAGCAATTTCGCGCATGCGCTGTCGAGCGAATGAGGAGGGACTTGCGCGCCCTACTGTCGGTGTGATCAACTCGGAATTTTCTGGTTGCGTTGGTAGAAGGTTCAAGGCTCGAGGTCTTGATCGTCTCGGCTTCGAGGCCTTGACTGCAGTGGGAGGACGCGTGGTCGCTTCCGGCTCCTCGGGTTGCGAGGCGGTTGACGAAGGCGCTGGTGGCGTATCCGAGTGTTCTGACACCTCCGCTGTTGTGTCTTCTGCGGGACGTCGTCTGAACTTTCCTAGCTTCAGGGCGACTAGAGGTGACGAGGCAGGTCGGGTGGGGGATGTCGAGGATCGGAAAAGCCGTTTGCTCCAGTCTCTGATCTTGGTATTGTCTGTCGATCCATCCTCCAGGTCCTCCAGGTCGACCCGTTCCCGTAGCCGTCGCAAGGCACGTTCGCGACGAACCATGCCGTTCGTGATTTTGGGGCTGTAGCCTCTTGGCAACATGCAATGCTTGCACATGGGACAAAGAGAACTGTTTTGCAACAGAAACTCATCGATACACTCTGGATGAAAGATGTGTCCACAGGGGAGCTCTCGGATAATGCTTACTCGGTGGTCGAAATTGGCGAGGCAGATATGGCAGCTTGGCTGGAAGTTGGTGGCGGCGTTATCGCCAGTGACACCGACACTGGATCGCTTGCTCCGAATGCTGGCACCGGAACGAATGCTGCGCTGATCGAGTCCCCTGCTGCTTCGTAGACGTCGGGTGGATGAAGGGGTAGAGGGAGCGACCGTCGACTCGGGGTCTGCATTGTAAGTGAATAGAGGGAAACCGCGCACATGAGCGGCAGGCACCGTTAGGCGCTTGATACCCATTGCCTCAAGGTCTACCTCGCCAGATTCGACTCTTCGCCTGAGAGATATTCGACGTCGACGTTGAACTAGGTGCATGGTAACCGAGACAAAGGTAATGATGGCCAGGAGAGCGCCGATGACGATCAAGAAGAAGGCCCAGAGAGGTGGCATATCGGAATCGTCTTGTAACGAGAGCTCGGTCCATATTCGAACGTAATCTTTTGGATTTGGGCCGTAGAGTTTGTTGATCTCGCTTCCGTAGGGAACGTCCTCGATGCGGCCTGAATACAAACTCAGTTGTTGCATAATACCCTGACCTTCCCTACCCGAGACGGCATATATGGGGTATTTGTTGGCATTCCTCCAGGCCCCGCCGTCTTCAAGATTCCAAACGGGTGAGTCTGCATCTTGGGGTTTATTCGAAGAGTTGTTGGGCTTGTAGAAGATGAAGGCGCGAATGGGGTCGAGACGCGCAGATGCGAGGTAGGATAGGGTACAATCGATGCTGAACCAAGGAGCGAGAGCGATGAGGTTGTAATTTGTAGGAGGTAGGTTTTCTCGTCGTGTCACGTTTTCGGGTATGAAGTCGTACTGTTGTTGGTTACATTCGGGATAGCCGTCGAGGTCTGGGACGTAGAGGAGGCCAGAAATGCTTTGGCGCGAATCGGCATTGGTTGAGGTTAAGGTGGTGATGTTGCTGGTGATGCGCTCCTCATATGCCATCTGGTTCTGCTCGTAGGATGTTAGTCTAAACCGGTCGATGCGTGGGATCGCCTCGATGTGAGCGACTTGGAAGTCGAGTCAAGGGCGGTGAACGCACTGAGAGAGCCGTAAGGTTTCTGATGATTGTCGACGGGACCGTACTGGCGCCGCTCCATACTGGATTGCTAAACAGGAGGCTGATATCAAGTCAGCGACATGCGCACAAGGGTGACGAGAGATTTCTGTGTCGTGTCGCGAGATGTGGCGGCAGAGTCGACGATGGTGGGAGGAATGGTCTGCGTGAGGGGAGTCGACGACATGGCGATGGCAGACGAGACGAGGCGGATACAGTAGCGACAAGAGAAGGTATTCGCGACAAAAGAAATCAACTGTAACATACACGGCATTTCGTATCTCGGTGAGCGCTGGGCGACTGTCAGTTCGTGGGATGCCAAGACTGGGGTAGGATGGGAGGCTTCTTGGCCCTCAACCCGCAGGAGCGGATGAGGAGCAGGAACGGAAGGGGACGGAGACGGTTCGGGTAGAGCGGGAAAGAGCAAGGAAGCGCGGGACAAGATGACAAGACCGAGCAAGGAGACGAGAACTTACACATGCTTCTAAAACATATTCAATCATGGAATCGTAGGCATGATATGGCGGACACCGACCGCGCAGAATTGAAGCAGCGGCCAGGTTGACAGGTGATGGTGGTGAGAGACAGGTAGGATAGGATAGGATGACGGGTGGTAAAAGGTATGGAGAATTTGCGGGAGCGAGAATTGAGATTGAGCAAAGAGGCAGGAGCGGACGATTTGGGGCTTCTGGGGGAGGGAAGGAGCGAAAAGAGACAAGCGAGAGTGGGAGTGGAAATGGTCCGGGCACTGGAAATGGGCTTGACGGACAGACACAGACAGACAGACAGACAGACAGACTTGCGTCTTGCGAGGAAAGAGGGAGTGAGTGAGTGGATGGGATGAATGGCGCTGGTGGAGTTTAGAACCGCGGAGAGCAACCTGAGTGGGTGGAGAAGGAGACACACGCAACGCGAAAGGGAGGACCAGGAGCAACGCCCCAAGTGAGCGTTTTGGGGGATGGGGAGATGCTGCCAACCGACGCCAAAGGAGACGGCGAGGGGAGGGGAGGGGGCAACGATTGATGGAGACGAGTCCGACGTCCTGCCTGCGTGCGCCTGCAGCGACCTGGTCTGCTTCCTGCTTGTGCCCGGCTGGGAAAAGATGGCAGGTGGTACGTAAAGCCCGGGAATTGGAGGTGGAGTGTGAACGGGGTCTGTTGGTGGCGCGTTCGGGGGTGAGGACTGATAGGGGAGTGAGGATAAGATGACCCGGGTCCAGTTTGCAGGGGTTATGTCTGGACGAGGCCGACCAGTCCTAATCCAGTTATCGCCTTGAGAGCACTGTAGAGAACAGGAGAGGAATGGAACCTGAGAAAGGGCAAGGCGTTGCTGTTGCTGCTAACCAAGGAGATAATAGTCTGTGAGCAAGAAAACCGAAAGATGCTGTGAGAAAGACCGGAGAGTCTAGGCACAGCCCTGACATGCCGAGTGCAGAGCCAAGAGTCGAGACCTCGAAACGCGCACGATCATGACGGTGACGACTCTCTCAGATGCAAATGAACCAACTCCCAGCACATCTTTTAGTTGCAGGAACAGGACAAAAAAAGAAAGCGATGGCGGCGGCAGCATTTGGCGCCAAGCCGGGATCACCTGGCGGAACCGAGAGCTTGGAACTCCTGGTGCTGAACGTTTCTGAGAGCCATCACCAGCTTAATCGGCCAAGGCATTGTGTGATGATGATTGTACCAACACGGGGCAGTGTCGTAAAAGCGCCGATAGCGGGGAGCCTGTGAGTCCAAACTGGGCGATATCTGGCCATGACGTTCAAGTGGCCGGGAATAAAAGCGAGTGAGGTGATGTGGTAGAGCCAACACCATCGAAGCCGCTATCGCAGTCGCTTTCGCTTTCGCTGTCGACCCATATTCACATTCACAGAAAGAAAATAGATTGATGGGATATAAACAGAATAGAAACCACTTTAACGGACCCTTGAATATGAGGTTCGTTTGGCTCCTGCCAAGCAACTTGATCAAGAAGGTACAGAGACGGAGAGAGAGATCCATCTTGGAAGGTACGGATGCCGCGGCCCGAGCTTCTCACATCTCTGACACAATCTGCCCTGGAAGCTCCCATCACCAGCATCAACTTCAAACAAGGGGAGTCAACCATTAGAATCCACTAAATGCAAACTTCCCCACGAACCAAAAGCTTGTTGGGCGTCACTTGGTCAGATTAGGTCATATGGCCCGCAATGTGACTCCATCCGGTCTCTCTTCTCTCTTTTTTATCTCTGGTCTCAGGGATCGTCGTCTCTTGGATGTTCCTGATGCCTGTTGCCACCCAACAATATGAACCCCCGACCTTTCTTTTGCACATTTGTGCATTTTGAGCATCTGGACCGCTCGAGAAAAGCCATCACTTTGGCTGCTGATAACATTGTAGCTGTCGTGCGTGGAGCTTACGGCTCGTTGCAACCCGAGACGGAGCTCGTCGATACAGCGAGTGGGGTATTTTGGTAACAAAGGATCAGTGGCGCCTCAGCTCGACCCGAATTAGGATGGATGGGATGCTTCGCACACGGCTCTGTTCCGTTCGTCCTCAAGAGACAATTCTGCATCTTTCAGAGGAGGCAGGGAACACAGGCCTTTACAGTCTTTTACACGTCCAAGGAGCAACGAGTTGACGTTGAGGGGAATCGACTTGAAACCATAGGGACCCGAGCCGAATCGGATCTGCACTTCTGCCAAGCTCTGTGCCCAAAAGCTTGTCTGTTCGAGACGTTCCAGCGGCGCCAGCCCACCAAGTCGTGATGACCAGGGGCGCGGCATAACGCGTTTACGCGAACCCTTGAGCCACAACCTTGACGCTTCGAAGCACCAAAGCCTGCCGTGAGCCGGATGCTCCAGAAGCCTCATCTCTCGTCTCAATAGCAGTCACACCAACACTGCTCACTGACCGATGAGGGCTGATCCAAGGGGTTGTGGAGTTGATGGCTGATCCGTCGATGACAATGTCGAGCCCTGCGGGGATTGGCAGTCGGGTGTTCCGCAGTCACACCTCAGAAACGCTGACAATCTCTGCGGATGCAGAGACCCTTGATTCTCGGGGCCTTGCGACTTTGTCCCGCGGAACAAGGGTCAGTTCACAGTGTCATGTCGCTGGGAGATACTGACTGGCTTGCTGCTGGATGGAAAGCGACAATACCACCCACCCCTCCCCTGTCGCTTGGTCTTTTCCCAGGTCCCGTCGTCTGGATTTCCGCCATTTTAGCCCGCACATGGCTTGGTGCATGGGGCCGGCACAAGCGCTGCAACCCACTGCCCGAGAGGAGAGCCCAGTCTTGGCCGTCCGTCTAGAAGACAAGCGTTTGACGGAAGCTATTCTCAAGGCACGCTGATCTACAGTAGCTGCTGCCAACACGAAGAGATCGGATTGATGCTAGCTCCCTCGAGGCATGAGTAGAGTAGCATGTGGCTGCGACAAAGCATGCGCCAACCCGGCAAGACGGCACAGCCTGAGGTGCAGATCAATGGATCTTCAGCGAGGTTCAAGCACTGGGAAGTCCAGATCAGCCCGTGAGCCCTACGACCAGGCGGGAGCTGCATAGAGATGGAGAAGAGGGTGAGCATAATGTCGACACGGCAGCACGGAACCGGCTTGCCGTGTTTGCTTGCCTGCCTCGTGGGCTCACATTGTGAGCATTTCAACAGGCTGGCTGGACTGAGGTTTATGTAACCCAGACCCAGACCAACGCAACATGGTCGTCTCTCTTCCCTCTCTTCCTCTCCACCCAGCATGAGAGGGGTACAAACAATGACTGACCACAACCATCTCGCATTTCAGCCAACGATGGATGAGATTTGTCTTCCCACTGGAGAGCTTGCAGAGCTTTTGGTTCGAGCTTGGTGCCGCGCCACTTGACGTAATTAATCAAAGGAGCGGGACGCTGGTCGTGGTGGACAAGCTGTGATTTCCGGGCTTCGCACAGTACTGTATCACTTTCTTTGCGTCCAGAAGCCTGGAATTTGGACAGCCCGAGTCAGTACGGATACTCGGCCGCTGCATTCATCGATGCAACCAGCCTCTGGTTCACTCTGTCGCAACAAGAGGGCAAGACAAGGCACGAGCTCCTTGCAGCGAATGAAACCACCGGTCTGTGACGTCGGGCACAAGTTTGATCATCGTCCTCTTGCTGTCTTTCACTGGCAAATGACGTGGGCTGCACGTGGCACGTCGTCCGTCATCTCCGCGAGTCGTGTCAAGTAGTGGTTCTGGCTGGTACTGTTGAACGTTTTCCCATGTGCGGAGTCGTTGAGCGGGCTTGCCGCTCTGTATCATGAGCCTATCAACGTTGCTCAGCGGATGCAGAGATAAGGCTTGACTTGACGGGCGGGAGACGTAACCTCGGATAAAGGTTTCCATTGTGATGGCCGTATGGGCTCTATATCCCTACTGTCTGGAGGGTTGTCTTTCTCCAAGGGCACAATGAGAGGGAGCTGAGAGCTCCCTGTGTGCGCTATAAAAGACGAGGTTTGCGTTTTTACAAGCAAGAAAAAAAGCAGCTATCACGTGGGATTTCCTTCAGCTGCAAGCCTCTGCCGCCCATATGGCAAGTGGCTCTTCCTCGTGTTGCTCCCGGCATGAACCGCTCGGGCTCTCAGACGATATTTAGCCTCCGAGTGTTGGATGAGTGGACTGGGAGTGAATTAAGCCTCGGAGGGAAGAATAGGCACTAGCATTTGTGCCTCTACATAGTATATGTCACGGTTGAACCGTCGTGGAGAGCATTCCAGGCCTTCGGATCGGGGTCTCACTGCCGCATTCCAGTCGGCAACGTCGTTTCCGTAGTCACTTTGGTCCGGCCTTGTACTCGATACCTGTCTCTACCCGAAGGGCTCTGCCTGGGCAGCATTTGAGCCGTTCAAGGAAGTTGGAAGGGCTAGGGCGCGTGTGGGAGGCCTCCCGCAACTGAACGAAGGATTGATGTACGTGCTGTATATGCACATTGTCCCGGTTGCATTTGATCGTACGCGTCAATATCTGAGGATTTCTACCAAGTTATTGCTGGACGGATACTTCGGGATCGTCAAGTAGACACGGCTTGGGATCTATCCAGCCTGCCTAGACTACCAGGTGGGCAAACGCCACCAGATTTACGATATACTCCTTTAGGGCCGCTAGATAACGATATCTCCCAGCTCCACATTACACTACATCCCAGCTACGTCACAGTTGATCAAACCGCACAGGAAATCATCAATTCTTTTCAATAACAAGAGTGCGCATTCTGAACGTGTATCACAGCCCTCATCATGGCCGAGAGCGTCTCTCTTGCTCTCATGGTGAGCTCCATTGCTCTCACACGAGGCGAGCCGACTGGGTTGCTTAGCAACTTACCAGCGTCGGTCACCACCATAGCCGTTTCCGCCGTACTCATCATTATCGCGTCGCTCATATCCACCGTGACCTCCCTGGCTCTGGCGGACGTACTCGTCGGCGGCTCCTCCAGAGTAACCGCCTTCCTCACGGCGACCGTAGTTGTCCTGGCCATAGCCTCCCTCCTGGCGACGCTCGCCGCCTCCGTAGCCACCACCGTAGCCTCCCTCCTCGTGGCGTCGGTGACCACCACCATAGCCGCCCTCATCATCATCATCGCGGCGGCGGCCATATCCTCCTTCATCGTCGTCACGGCGGCGACCATAACCGCCCTCGTCATCATCACGGCGGCGGCCATAGCTCTCCTCAGTTGAGCCATGGTACTCGTGACGCTCGGTGCGCTGGTAGCTACCCGAGTAAGACTGATGAGTCTCTGTTCGCTCCTCATAGCCGTAGCCTCCAGCGTGACGGCCACCCTCAGAGTCACGCTGCTCGTACCGGCTGTACTCTTCGTGACTGCTGCCATCAGGACGCTCTGTCCGAGAATACTCGGCTTGACCATAGCGGTCACCATGACGGCCGTACTCGGTCTCGGTGCGAGTGTATGATCCATCGTCCTCGCGGCGGCTGCTGGTCTCCCGTCGGGTGTCATCACCGCTGAAAGCTCCCCCAAGGATGGAGCTGGCAGCGTTGAGGAATCCGCCAAAGCCGCCCTCCTCCTTCTCCTCCTTACGGCCGGACGAGGGCATCTTGTAGCCGGTGTTCTGCTCAACCATGCCAGAAAGAGCACCAGTAGCACCCTTGAAGATGGCATCGGCGGCGGCACCAGCAATCTTGTCCTCAATAGTCTCAGGACCGCCATAGAGCTTGCGCATCTTGAGCTTGCCAGCACAGCCGTGACCGTGACCAGTGTCATGGACGCCCTCCTTGTGGTTCTCGCCGTTCTGGACACCCTCACGGGTCAGCTTGCGGCGGTAGTCCTCACGCTGGTCATCACCCATCTCACCCCACCACTCCTTGACGTTCTCGTAGCACCGGCGTCGACCCTCCTGGGCCTTGCGGCTGCCCATATCACGCTGAGCAGGGTGATGCAGGATACCGTTGATGATTTCGTCAAGGAGCCTATCCACGTCGACACTCTCGTCATCAATGGCGTCCATGAGCTGAGGGACAACCCAGTGCACCATGCTGGCAGCGTTTCGGCCGGCAATCTCGTTGAGAATCTAAGACTCAGTTAGACAGTTGGATTCACAACACTGACGCGGCTCGCTTACGTTGGAGAAGTGATCCTTGGACAGCATGGAGTGAGTGGGATCAGTAGAGTTATCATTGTGGAAAACAATGTGCTGCTCACGCTCACTGCTCTCAATGATCTCATCAGAGCCAGTCTTGAGCTCGTTGCGGATCTGCTGGATCAGGGGGATGATGAAGGGGGCAATAATGGAGAAGATGAAGACAGAAAGCTGCTCCTCCAGCTGCTCAATTATCTTGGGCAGCACAGGGATCTTCTCAACAGCGCTCGAGATGCTCTTCATGATGTCGTCATGGAACTCAATGGCAGGCATGACCTGCTTGAACACGTTCTGGACGTAGAGGGTGAACTCCTCAGGGTCACGGGGAGAGACGCAAACGTTCTCCATCTGAGCTGTGGCGGCATTGTGCTGGAGCTCATCGACGCGATCACTCTGGTGCTTATTACCAAAGATGCCGTCGGGGATCTTGTCCAGCAAGTCCCGGAGCATGCTGGTATCGGACGCCGCGCCCTGCTGAAGAGTGCCTTCGAGTTCATCAATCTCATTCTGGGTCAGCTTGTCGGAAACTTGCGCGTCTTGTTAGCCTTGTCTTTCATAAATACAAGGGTGCACTTGACGAGAACTAACCTTCACCAGTGACGGAATGCAAGAAATCAACACCACCAAAGGTACCGGTAACGATGGGATAGACAGGGCCACGAGCACCCTCGAGTTCTATCTCGGTGTCACGACCGCAGTGAGGGAAGACATCACGTTCGCCCAGCTCAATGAGAGCGAGTTCGCAGTAGTTGCTGTGAGCAAAGAAATCTGCAGAAGAGTGGTTAGCATGACGGAGAGCGATGTAGCACACACGACTGTGAGCTGGGGGGTAGTGTACTAACCCTCAAGACAGTGCAGTCCAGTACCCATGAGACGAAGGGCCTCATACTTGTCCGCCTTTCGCTGAGAGTCCTTGTATCGACGACCGAGTTCAATAGTACCGGAAAAGAGCCGTCTCACGAGCCTGGAAGAGGTCATGATACCGGCGCGCTCGTTGGCAATGTAGTTCTTCATGCCTGTCTCTGGATCGACCGAGAGCTCCCGTTCCTCATCAATGGGGCCCCGAAGGCGACGGTCATACTGGCGAGCGTCGACGTTCTCGGCGTAGTCCTTGGGGTTGTCGATGTGCTCCTCAGGGCGGTAGCAGCCCAGTCGCTCAGCGGTAACCTCGAACTCGCCGGAGCCATAGCCAAAGGTCATGAAGCCAAGAACGCAGAGGAGGAGACGGATGGCCTCGGCAGAGACGGACTTGACAGTGCCGACATCGACAGCCTGGGAGTAATCTCGGAGCCAGTTTCCAAAGTACGTGCGCGAAACGTTGATCTTGTTAAACTTCTTGCCACTGAGGGCACGGGCTAGGGTGAGGGTGAGGAGAGCATCTTCGATATCGCCGTGTCGCCCTAGAAGATGGGGAGTTAGCTGGGATGCGCCGAGAAATGCGACATGAGGGGGATCGCTCACAGTTTTGGCCTTCAATCTTGGAGATTGAGGCAATGTTGCCGGCACCGAAGGCGAAGGCAGGAGAAGCCAGGCCAACGAGAATGATGAACCCCACCAGGAGGCCGTTAGACCTGAAGCTGAACATGGCTGCTGTTCGCGTCCTCAGGTACTGGGAGGGATCCCAGAGAGAAGCTTGGTGTTGTGTAGCAGGAGTGGTGAAAGGAAAGAACCCCTTCTGAGCTAGCAGGAGGGGAGATGAAGCAGTGCAGAAAGGAAGAATCCAAGTCAGGAAGAATTGTGAAGGAGGAGGAGGAAGAAGAGGAAAACAGGGAGAGGAAACCTGGTAATGGTGGAGGAGGGGTTGTCTGAGGGGCAAGTGACGCAGATTCAGCTGGCGCGGGCGCTGTGTGGTGCTGGGCTTCAATGTGGTGCTACCGTTGGCCGAGCAGTGCAGTAGTTGACAAACAGGAATAAGCCAGCAGAATCGGCCAAGCACATGCTGATGGCATTGCCTAGGTGTACCGACTGTACTGTATGCACTGATCTCAGCTCATGTAGACAGCCACCACGACCTAGGCGTCACGGGCGTGAGACGGGTTGCCTCCCGTCGGGTCCAAGCAGTATGCCGAGCTCTGTTGAATCGAAGCTTCTCAAGCCACCATAGATTGGACACAAGGTTGGCCGGACCATCCGCCGTTCATACCTTGCCATGGAACATGGCCTGCTTCCTAAGGCCTCCGTTTGCCCACTTGGTGGCCGAGCATGAAAACCATACGCGCCGGGAGATCGCGAGGATGGTCGATCATGGAGGGGTATCAGCCAGAGCGAGCTGGGGGAGGGAAGCTGTCCAAGCTGGGACAAGGGTCTGGTACTCGGCAATTGGCTGCCGCTGTCATACAGATGCCAAGTACGGAGTACCTCGCCCCTCCATCCCGAGCATCTCTGACAAGTTGGCTTGTTTTGGGTCCTTGGGCGGCCTTGACAGCAGGGGTCTGTGACACCAATGGGTGCCCAGATACATCAACCATTCAACGCCATCGAATGAAGCTTGCGTGAGCTGCTGCTCTGGATCAGAGCCCCGCCATTGCGTGTGAAGGGATAAGAGAGAACTGCGAAACTCCTTGAGCTTTGCTCAACCAGACGCATGAACAGATCAAGAGGTACGTATGATTCCCTCGGCGGTGACTTCACATAGAGGGATCAACAACATGCCATGGCCGTGTAGACTTGGCACAGAGCGACGGGTAGGATAGAAGCGTCGTTGGCTCAAGGTCAAGAACTTACTATTAAGCTTACTGGAGCCGCGCTGCTATCACGTGGTGCTCTGAACCCTCCAAGAGACGCGTCTCGGTAGTTGGCGATGATGAGTTCAGTCGCGTTCGACCTCGAAATATGAAGGGTCAAAAATTCAAGAGTGTTTACCGAGCAGGAATCGAGTGGCCGAATCGGAGGCATCTCGAGCCTTTATACAAAAATTAATCGAGGGGAGGCGGGTCAAAGGGTCGAGCTTCCCTTCAAGCTCACGCTCTCTGGAGACCTATGAGCAGTTCAATGTCCATCAGGGTGTCCCTTTGCGACCCCTCGGCACCTTGTGCGATGGCTGCGTTGTTCTGAACAAGATGGACGCAGGTAGTTGATGACGACTTGTAGTCCTTGAACCTTACGCAGTACAATTGGGAGGTGCGAATCCTTAAGGTACCTGTCTACTGCAGCTGTTGGGATCAGGTTGGGAGAGAGATGAGTTGGATCTTGTCTCGGAACAACGGTCATCATCAACGATGGCTCGAATAGAATTGATCGTGGACATGAAATCTCCGCGGCGGCCCAAACAGGTGCAGCACGATGAATGCTCCGGCGATTTAGTTACGTCAAAGAAGCGCTCAGGGTCATGGTTCCTGAAGGCTTTCGCTTCATACACTGGCAAATGAACATGACGTCGATACATCTGCCTGAGCACAGTCGAGGATGGCAATGTTGCGCAAAGTGTGGGAGTTCAGGGCTGCTCGTGCTGACCTGCCCCTAAAATGTAGAGGACTGCTGAAAATAGTTTGATGGACGCTGAAGCACACCAGGGCAGAGAGTCATGGTGATGGGAATGACGCCTGGAGGACGCGCCAGCGACAGCTCAATGATTTCCGGCAGAGGGTTGTCCTTGAGGGAAACGTCAAAGCCTCTGGGACTCGCTGTTCCACAGCGAGAGGTTGGGGGACCGCTGGGTGCCTGAAAAGAGCCGCTCTCCTCTGTGGCCGTCATTCCATCACCCCCCCCCTGGTTGATCGTTCTGAAATGTACAGGCCAAGGGTGAAGGCGCCGGAATGACCCCGCCTGGCTGTGCCCAGCTAGAGGCCAGCGAAAGCCCGCCCAGCTGCCTGGTGAGCTCAGGGCGCACTCGGATTGGGCTCGACCCAGCGGTGAGTGGAGGGGCGGCAGCGTGGTCACCACACTCTGGGTGTGACAGTGACACATCGCTCCGGATGCCCTGGAAAAGCCTCGCGAGAGGGCGCTAGAGGAATCGCTCCAGGTGTCTTCTGTAGGTATCGTTGCAGCATCACGGCTTTTGCAAACACGTTTGCGAAGGCTCTGGATGGGGTTATAGGCGGCTCCAGGCCACAAATTTGTGATGCACCAACAGCCAACAAGTAGATGAAATCAGTGAGCATATTCAATGCAGAGAAAACTTTACAAGGCAAACCCACCGGCACAGCTTGATCAATCATAAATAATAGTCGAGTACTGAGGCGATACAGTTGACGCTTCGACCCTCGCAGCAGTAGCACCTTGGGAGTGCGGAGGCTGCGCAACTGGGCGTGGAGTCGTTTCCATCCTTTGCTGCGAGTGGCTAACGGACCAGTCAGCGAAGGTCCCAGTTCGGTATCTTTTGTGTTGGTCATTCCGAGGGGTTTCTCTGAGGACGAACTTGCGTGTGTTTTTTGCATTGAGGTCTATGTGTGATGGGCGTGGAGTGCGGGCTGTTAAAGAGCAGGGCCATGGAAAGAGGTCGCTTGCTCTTGCCCTGGGCTGGGTTCTTAAGCTGACAATTACTTGGGATCTTGCTGTGTGCTGTTGGGGAAGGTGCTGTGGCGAGACTACCTGCCTCTACAAAAGAGCTGGAGTGCGTGCCTGGAATGGATGGACAGCGGCATTCAGGGCGCTCACT
This sequence comes from Fusarium piperis, assembly GCA_027886205.1. Classification (NCBI taxonomy): domain Eukaryota; kingdom Fungi; phylum Ascomycota; class Sordariomycetes; order Hypocreales; family Nectriaceae; genus Fusarium; species Fusarium piperis. The sequence goes on from RZGM01000003.1 coordinate 265,876, forward strand.
GTACTTTGAAAAAACACCAGCAGCTGGAAGGCAGCTCACGAGAATCACTGTTGGCCCTGAAAACGCGCCGAGAACCGTTTGGATTCTAGCGCCTCAATCGTCAGGCTTGACAACGGGGCTGCTGCTGTAATTTGGCGACCACCAGGCCTTTCCAGGCCTCCCCCCGCCTTGCCGGGCAGCGATGAAAATTTTCACCATGGACGAGGCCCGGGGCAGTCGTGCGGGCGGGCATCTCATTGTGCTGGGAGGGCGGCTTCTTGGGCGACCTGGTCGGGTGGGTGGGTTACAATGGGTGGCCAGTTGATCGGGGAGTGGAAGGTGACCACTAAGAAGCCAGCGGAACACGCATCCACTGCAGCTGCCGCCTTTTTTTGCCCTGAGAGGCTCGCTTTTTATTTTTCTTACCCTCGGGCGCTGCGGTGCGATTTTTTTTTTCGGGTGCGCCCCCGCCCCAGCAAAGCCCAGAAGGTCCATCACCCACTGCTGGCCAGTTACTGATTGCGCATGGCGCCTGACCCCTACATATTCAGCGCACCGCCCACCCCGCGCCCGAAATCCTATTTTCCCCCGTTCTTCAGCACTCATCTCCCCTCAGAATTCAGCACATTTCAGCGAGCCTTCCATCGGCTTCCCGTCCCCTCAACGCCCCCAAACGCAACAGAGCTCGCCCGCTTTGACAATAAACGCAGCATACAGCAGCGCATTGCGTTCCAGTGCTAGTCAAACGCGCCCGGAGCCCGTCAAAACACCAGCGCAATCTGCAAAGAGCCATATCGCGCGCGTCTCAAGACAAGAGCAAGAGCATCTATATAGATCATCACCTTTGCTCAACCTCTTCACCACCACAACACCATGGCTCGTCCCAAGAAGTCGGCTGCCGAGAAGCAGCAGCCTGTCCAAGTTCCCGTCCCTCAGCAGCAGCATATTCAGCATCACCAGCAGCCCCTCGTCCCGACTCCCATGATGCCTGTCCCAGTTGCCGCTGCCGTTATTCCTCCACCTCAGGCTGTTATGCCTCAGCGCGTGGTCGATAACGATAGCTTCCTGCGAGTGCGCGATTCGGTGAGTTCTCTCTGCTCTTTCTTCCATCTCCCATACCGTCTGCCTGGCGCTTCGCAATGTCTCGTTCTGGGGCTCTGAGCAAGAAAGCGACCGTTTCTGCCTGGTGTCTCGCGATTCCTTGCGTGTTTCAAACTCTGCGGCTCAAGTTGCGAGGTGCTAAGGCATCCATCCTCTAACGCAGAGAAATGTGCGTCAGACACTTGTCGCATTCTCAACTTTACAAGTCCCTTGGCCAAGTGTACCACCTAGCTAAGACGAGGACGCGTTCTGCAAGTTGGCTGTTGACAAGTCGCTACCGCGCTTCTGTGGGCTTCGGGACTCGAGGACACTAAAGGAGCTATGGCCACCACACCTTGGCTCAGCTGCGACTTCGGACCCACCAAAGCTTTTACCCCACCTGCACCTCACTTACACGCCGCCCTCTATCATACAATGGTCAGAGATGGTTAGCTAACATGATGATATAGGCTGTTGGCCGTCTTACCACTATTCTGGAGCTTCTCCGTTCCTTCACTGCCGACTATGTTCGACAGACAAACCTCCTCCTCGGTGAGCCCACGGCTGAGGGCTCCCAAGATAACCTCTTGGCTACATTTGAGCATGCTGCCCAGCAGCTCATCATGCCCGTCCCTGAGCTTGCCCCCCCTGTCGAGGAGAAGAAGGAGCGCAAGAAGCGAACCATTGACCCCAACGCCCCCAAGCGTCCCCTCACTCCCTACTTCCTCTACATGCAGCATGCTCGCTCTATCATCGCGAATGATCTTGGCACAGAGGCTCCCAAGGGTGCTGTTCAGGAGGAGGGTCAGCGACGATGGGCCAACATGGGCCCCCACGAGAAGCAGGTAAGCTCTCCTTGCTCACCGCGATGTTGATATGGTTGCTGACATGTGTCACAGGGCTGGAACAATGCCTACCAGTACAACCTTCGTCTGTACAACGCTCGCGTCCACTCATACAAGAACGGCAACCCTCACGCCAAGGGCATGACTGATGAGGAGGCGCTCAAGTATGCTGAGGACTTCCACATCCCCATGCCTGAGCTCAAGGATGCTGCCCAAACCGAGGCTCCCGCCAACGACCAGGATGCCATTGCTGAGCAGCTCCAGCATGTTGCTGCTGCCCCTGTTGCTGAGGAGCCCGAGGAGGAGGAGACTCCTGCCAAGACTCCCAAGAAGGCTACTGGTGGTCGCAAGCGCAAGACGGCCACTCCCGCCGCCGCCGCCGAAGAGGTCAAGACCCCTGCACCCGCCAGCCCCGATAAGAAGCGAAGGCGCACCTCGTCAAAGTTCGCCACCGCCGAGGTTCAGGAGGAGCCTAAGAAGTCGGGTCGCAAGAAGGCTAAGAGCTCCTAATTGCCCTGCGTCTGTTCCTTCTCATTCTTGGCGGGCCCTGCTTGGTCCACCATCGCTTTAAAGTCTCTCTGTTGAGCTCCTGTCGCTGACAGGGAGCATGATACCAAAAGGGAGAGGTATATGGCAAGGGGATTCTATACTCTAGGAGTTTGGGAGGGGTCGTCTTTATTGTACTTTGTCGTTTATTCTTTTGGGGCTATAAGGGCCCGAGGACACGAAAAGCCCGGGCGGGACTGACTGACGAGACGGCTGGGCAGCGAAGGGATCTGTTGCTCTGTGTATGGATTTACGCTTATGTTGTATTTACAGTTGAATTCGCTATGCCGTAATGACATCCCATGATTGCGAATGCACTGCCTTGCCTCCTTATCTGGAGTCGATTGAAGTGAAGTTTTGCATTACGTTGATTCAGTTATTGCTCGTTTACATTGCACTTGAGACAATTTGGAGCTTGGCGATTGTTTTCGTATTTCCAAGTGTGATATTCAACTTTCCTCACTCTGCTCCTCCTTGTCCTTGCCTTAACCTCAATAGACATAAAACTGCTGCGTCAGGGGTAGAGTCTCTGCCGGCGCCGCCACACACACCTCACCATCGGCCTCGACGGTGTAACTCTCTGGGTCGACATGCATCTTGGGCATGCGGTCGTTGTGCCGCATGTCACGCTTGCCAACGGTACGACATCCGCGAACCGCTTCGACACGGCTGCGCAGGTCATACGAGGCTATAGCGCCCGAGGTGATGGAGGCGGAGGAGACAAAGAGGATGCTGGTGGAGGGGCAGAGGGGAGCGAACATGGGACGGGCGATGACGGGTTGGACTGTGGGAATAGAGGCATTGGGGTCGCCCTGGATGAATGTTAGCAAAAGACAAGAGACAGGACGGGGGGTTACTTACCATCTGAGCATACGCAATATGTCCTCCCTTGATCACGTTGCTGGGCTTGGTTCCAAACCAGGCCGGATCCCAGACGACCAAGTCGGCAAACTTGCCCACCTCGATGCTGCCCACCAGGTGACTGAAGCCCTGGGCAACGGCCGGGTTGATGGTGTACTTGCTCACGTAGCGCTTGACACGGGCATTGTCAGCCCCCGTGCCCTCGTCCTCGGGCAGCTTCCCCCTCTGGATCTTGTTCTTGTGCGCCGTGTTCCAGGTCCGGAGCACCACCTCGCCGCAGCGGCCCATAGCCTGCGAGTCGGAGCTCATCATGCTGATGGCGCCCAGGTCGTGGAGCACGTCCTCGGCGGCGATGGTCTCTGCGCGGATCCGGCTCTCGGCAAAGGCCACGTCCTCGGGGATGTTCTTGGACAGGTGGTGGCACACCATGAGCATGTCGAGGTGCTCGTCGAGCGTGTTGCGCGTAAACGGCCGCGTTGGGTTGGTCGACGACGGCAGCACGTTCTCGTGCTCAACCACCGAGATGATGTCCGGGGCGTGGCCGCCTCCAGCACCCTCAGTGTGGTACGTGTGAATCGTCCGACCCTTGAAGGAGGCGATGGTAGACTCGACGAAACCTGACTCGTTGAGTGTATCAGTGTGGATGAGACACTGGACATCCAGCTCATCGCAGACAGTAAGGCACGCGTCGATAGCAGCGGGAGTACAACCCCAGTCCTCGTGGAGCTTGAGACCGCAAGCGCCCGCCGTGACCTGCTCGCGGAGGGCCTCGGGGGCGCTGTCGTTGCCCTTGCCCGTGATTCCAATGTTGATGGGGAGAGTATCGCAAGCCTGGAGCATCTGACGCATGTAGTGGGCTCCAGGGGTACAGGTGGTTGCGTTTGTTCCCGCGCTGACATGTCAGTGAGCCCCTGAACACGGGAGTGAGGTGAAGGGCAACGTACCTTGGACCAGTACCACCACCCAGCATGGTGGTGACACCGGATGCGAGAGCCTCGGGTACCTGCTGTGGACAGATGAAATGGATGTGAGTGTCAATGGCTCCGGCGGTGACAATCTTGCCCTCTCCTGCGACAACATCTGTACAGCTTCCAACCACCATGCCTGGCGTCACACCGTCCATCACGTCTGGGTTACCCGCCTTGCCGATGCCCACGATCATGCCCTCCTTGACGCCTATGTCTGCCTTGTAAATGCCTGTCCAGTCCACGATGAGTGCGTTGGTCACGACCAGGTCCAGCGTCTCGGCATCTGGCCGTCCCGTTGCCTGGCCCATTCCCTCACGTAAAGTCTTTCCACCGCCAAACTTGCACTCGTCGCCATAGACCGTCTCGTCGCGCTCAATGCTGACCCACAGATCTGTGCTGCCGAGCCGCACGAGATCACCAGTCGTGGGACCAAACATGGTTGCATATGCGGCGCGGTCCATATCAAAGGCGTCGATATAAGCCATGTCACCCGCCGGCTCAGGTGCGTGAGCGAATCCAGCTTCTTGCAACCGGGCCAGAATCTCATCAGCACGGGAAAGATCAACAGCTCCTGATGCGAGGTTGTTACCCCCGCGGATAACACGGTTGCCGCCAATCTCAACAAGCGTAACAGTCTTTGTGTCGCCGGGCTCAAAGCGGACAGAAGTGCCGGCGGGAATGTCGAGTCGATAACCATAGGCACGGATACGGTCAAACTCGAGCTGCGGGTTGACCTCTATAAAGTGGTAGTGAGATCCTACCTGGATGGGTCGGTCTCCCCTGCTCGTCACCTGAAGACGGATCCTATTGCGGCCCTCGTTGAGGGTGACCCGTGACTTGACGGTTACTACGGCGCCGGGCTGCTTCTCGTGCGCGTACTCTTCAGAGGACGCCATGGGGAAGGCATCGTTGTCAGGGACTGGGAGGAAGCTTCCATACAGCGCCTTACGGAGGTCGCCATCATCGGAGCTGATGGGGTTGTGGACGGTCACGAGATATGTACCGGATGGAAAGGTACCTTCGACTTGAATCTCATGAAGAGTACTGCACACGGAGGGGAGGACATGGCGTCGACCCAGCATGGTGGCTCCAAGAGCCATAAGGTCCGCGACGGTGTGATTCCCATCGCGGATGAGTTCATGTAGGTTGTTGGCAATGAGAGCCTAGTGCGAAGCGTGTTAGTTGACAGGATACTAAGCAACAAGGGTACGGCGCCTCCAACCCAACGGGCTATCGTCTACAGGGCCCCAACCGAGACAGGGTCACAAGAACTATAGCACAACTCACCGCAGCTTCCGAATGGTTCAGCTTGACTCCCCTTGCCAGTCGCCTCTGAGCAAGCACTCCCAGCTGAGAGATGACGAGCTTATCGATCTGTAGTTCCCGAGAACAACCCTGGTTAGTCGAGTCATGGGCGACCCCTCCCCAGCGTGGAGACGGGGCCTGGCAACTCTTGGCGGGAACGCACCTCTTTGGGAACCAGATGCATGTTTGATAGGCCGCTAGTTTCGTCTGTCGTCTACAAAGCAAAGGGGGAGAGGAGTCGAGCGTACGGAGGATGGAAAGAAGGGGAAGGGGGAGAGGGAGGGAGGGAGGGGGGAAGAAAGAAGCTTTCCCCGGCACCGTTAGCCGTATTGAGAAAGGTAGCCTGACTTGTCTCGACTCGTCCATGACTTAAACAGGAATGGATATGGATACTGTCATAATAATAATAGGTAGGTATCTGAGCTCAGTGTTTCTCTGGCCCCCCCACTGTCGCGTGGTTTCCAGGTTGCGATAAGGCCGGGATGAGGGTTTGGGGTTGGTTTCTTGATAAGGCCGATTGGTCATTTGCGGCCGCCGGCCATCGTTTGCGTGCAAGTCTTGGCTTATACGATTGATAGTTATTTCCGGATCCGATAGTACATGCCTTGTAGATATGTGTACCGTGACATGGGAATGGAGGAGTGAACGGTCGGGTCGCACATGTCTGCACTAGCTTACGTAGTGTCTCTGAATGGACTCACTCGCAACCCAAGTATAGTATAGCAAAGCGACAATGTGGTATTCTTTAATCCTGCCTACTGACTATACCATTTATCCATCCTTCAAACACAATCCTACACCTCTACACCTCAAACGCCATCCGCGAAACATCATCTCAGCGTAAACAACTAGAAACCAAAAGGTTGAGTCTGATAGGATTCCTACTCCTCCTCAACCTCCTCATCCCACTGCTCCTTTTCCTTCTTGAGCAGGTCCGCCATGTCTTGCGACTTGAAGATGGAGCTACCTTCGTCTGCCACCCTTGGCACCTTGCGCAGGCTTTCGTCGTCAAATACCGACCCGATAGTGTCGATCCATCGTCGGCGTCGCTCCATCAGCGTCTTGGTCAAGTCACCAATGCCCGGCCGTGCCATACCAGCAGCGCCGCCCACAAAGTGACTGCCTCCGCCCGCGCCTCCAGGGCGTTTTGTCTTCTTGCTCTTGCCAATTGTCCGTGTGCGCTTGAGATACGCAGCCTGGACCTGGGTGTCGAGATCTTCTAGGATAGTCTGGTATTCTTGGTAAGCCATACGCTCCCGCACAAGTTCCGTCAATCGCGCTTTGCGTGCCCCATTGATCAGCATCTGGTCCTTGAGTCGGCCTTGAAGAAGACGTAGTCTTGCCGCCACCTCATCGTCGTAGTGCCCGTCAAACTCGGCCTCGAATCCTTCAAGGGGCAGAAAGCCAATGTGCCTAAGTTCCTGTTTGATGCGCTCGTCGACTTGCGAGTATTCCAGCTTCGGGTGTGATGCCTTCTTCCAAGCCTCGGTTGATGACTCTGGCATAAATGCTGCCGGTTGTTGAGGATTTGATTTATCATCTGAGCCTCCAGCATGGTCTTCGCCATTGACATCGCCGTTCATACTGACATCCCCATTCGTCGCCCCATTAGTTGTTGGTTTTTCATCTGAAAGTTGTGCGCGAGCCTCTGGTCGCAAAGTTTGCATCAACCGTGTCAGCAAAGGGCCAACAGATAGCTTGTCCGTCTCTCCCACGTCGTCATCCATGTTGTCGATACTTCCGCGCGGTTGGTTCGGTGGGAGCTTATCACGGCCTTGTTGAGGCGTATCAATCGACATTGCGCCGTCCTCCTCGGCCCAGATCTCTGTGTAGTGTCTCTTGCCGCGCTTTGGCATGACAAAAGGCGTTACCCGGTCTCCTCTCTCTCGCAAAAATGCCAGGTCCTCCTCGGAAAATGGTCGAAAGAAAGGGTCGACGTATGACGAGAATGTGGTAAAGTTGATTTGACTGCTAGGCTTCGCATTGCTAAAGTCCTTGTCGGGCGGATCGCCCGCAATGAGGTCGGCAAGATCAGACTTGGGGTATGTTGCGACTGAATAGATCTCTTTACGCTCCTCGTCTGGCATGCCGGGATATGTTGGCCGAATCTCGTACACGGTTGGGTCAGGGAAGGTGGAAGGATCTTCGCCGAAAGTCATTGCTTGAGGTTGTTCGCGACGGGGCGGCGCACCCTCGTCCTCGGAACTCGACTCGTCTTCCTTTGATTCCGCCTTGGCCTTGTTATCGACATCCATAGCTGATGGTGAACCGGCGGCAGCGGGTGATAGCGAAGAGCTAGCGTCGCGATCGTGTTTGCGTTTGGAATCTCTCAAGGGAGATGAACGTTCTGGTAAAAAGGACGATTAGCATAGATCTCGGCAACCCAACAGGGTGACTGTGGTCTCTGCCAGCTATCGGCACTGGCAGCCACCTGTCCCCCCAAAATCTCAACGGCGTAGGGGGCCATACCAACGTTGCCCTCCTGCGGCGCAAGCGTATCGGGCTTCTTTCTCTTGTGTTTGGGGCGCTTCCCCTCTTGTTCGCCATCGGCACGCCCCGAGTAATCGTCCGGTCGCTTCTTACGCTCGTCGGCCAAATGTCTCATTCCGCGATCGTAAAAGGTTGAGCGCTTTTCCATAATATTGGATAAACTCTTTAGGCGCTCTATCATGCCATCGAGGCTCTTGGAATCGGGGATGGTGGCATTGGAGGCGGACTGATCGACCATATCATCGTAGGTGAGGTTGCGAAAGAGAATGACCCGAGTATTCAGATAGTCCGGATCATACACATCCTGCGGCGGGAGGCTAGCCGTCGCAACTGGGGCCGGCGTCGTGTTGCGGCTCTGCTTCTGAATGGCGGCAGAGTTCTTCTTGCCAGTGCCCTTCTGGCTCGACCCAGGCGGCATCGTGACGGGTGTCTATCTGGAGGGCCGGCGCAGCTTGAGCGTATACGATTTTCAGAGATACGTGGCCTCGAGGAGGATGAAGTTAGATGCTGTTGAATAGCAGCGGCAACAACAATAAAGGGAGTCGACAGGCGCGCGATCCATGCGACGTGCGCCTCGAGCTCCAATCACTCGGCACCCCTGCCTGATAGTGGCGTCGGCTGAGGGGCAGGTACCTCTTTCCCGTGATGGTTTCGGAAGAACTATATCTCCGAAACAGTGAATCTCCCTTCATCACTCAACCTCAATTATCCTTCCTTCACTCCAAATGTCTTCAATGAATTCAAGCTTCTTCTACTTAGAATCAAAGACGGCAAAAATTCATCGTTCCACATGCCGAGAAGAGCAAAATGAATCACCCTCGCAGTCATGATCTCCCATAAAGCTCTCATACACCTCGACTACTGTCTGTTATTCACGACCTCGTAGTGGAATACCGCTCTCAACCCTGGTCGGGTTTGGTCAACGATAGATTCGGCGGAGAATAAAGACGCTTGGCGAAAACGGGTATTGGCCCTCCACATAACACCGCCTTGGTTCTTCCCAACATGACCAACTCGCTGTACATGGAGGACTGCCAGATGCCGGGGCACCTCACCATCGTCGAAGATGTGGAGATTTGGGTCCCATTCTCGGCATGAGGAACTCCGTTTGTGTCGCCGAGTGGATCATCATATTCGGCTTGACGCGACAGCATCTTGTGCCAATGCCGAAGTGAAGCTCCGTTGTGTTGCTCTCGTTGATGAGAATTGTTGAACGACTCGCCTTGGTGGCTACCAAGGCTCAGGATGCTACCTCGCTGCCGCGAATCACTTCCTACAGCCATAGCGCACGAGGAAAAGCAACATGAAAATGATGCCAACAGACATCCATACGGATTTCTAACCATCAAGATCACCTTGCAGTGCTGCAATTAGCTCAGTGTCTGGTTGATGTTGCATCATGGCATGTTAACTACGGGGAGAACCGGTCGGTATGTGCAAAGCCTCAGTCGTCAAAGAGTAAGTCAACCGATCGCCTAAAGGTCCCGATTCTGCCCGGCGCAAGATTCAGCATCCTAGCTACCCCAGAAATTCCATCCTCTCGCCTCTCAATGGTTTGTTGTCGGCCGCAATTCGCCCCTAGCCACTCACCAAGTGAGCATCAACTCTCCAGCTCCAATTGAAACCTCGAGATGGCCCTCGCACTCGAGAAAATGCCGCAGAACTCAACCGGCTTTCACCCTGAGAAGAACACGGGGGGACTCTCTACCGCTCTTCATTCCAATCATCAATGGATGGCTTACCCTTGTCCTTACACGGTTGTAGACTGCTACATGTGGTGGACAACTCTTCTCTGATTGGCTGCTGGGTTTGGGATAACACGAGGGCAGACTTCCAACCGACTAATATCAACCACCAGCCCTGGATCATGGCAGCGAATAACAAGAGACCATGACACCTTGTCATGACACGAAAAGTCGTCTGGAATCAAGTTCGTCTTCAAGTGAAGACGCCGTTCAAGCGAATGGTAAAGCACAATCACCACCTTTGGTAGCCTTCGACCCAGGTCAACAAAACTCGAAGCCAAGGTTAACCTTGGTGTCACGAATTCACTTCTCGAAGGATCATTCGAGACCATGATCGTCGTCAATACAGTAAACAGCAGTGCCTATCTCCCATCCCCACTCACACTATCGAGAGCAGAGCAACCGCTCATAGCGAACGAAGCGTGGCACATGTGCGCCTCCTCCGCAGCCTTGCAAGGTCCCTGAAACTGCACCGTCCTGGAACATGTGCTCCAGCCATTGGCTCACGCCTCCATCGCCCACGTCGTCACTTGTACTCAGCATAAACCCTGGCGGCGGGGTATCATGGCCATCTGGTGGGGTTGAGTAGATCAACAGGGGACTTTCTGGTGCAGGAGCAAGTAGATTGGCGTTGGGAACATCGTGTGCGAGGCGTCACACCTGGCGTCCGCTACGGACAACAGCCGTGCCGCCGAGTCTGGCGCGGTCATGGTATCCGGATTGAAGTTGATGTTAGACTCTCTGGCTAGCTAACTCGCGTGCCTCGACATATATATCCCTGGCTCGCCGTGTCCCTGGTCTCTCGATTCACGTCCATCCTTCAACCTGGTCGTGTGAACGGTTTTCAACACTGCTTCTACAGCTTGCCTGCTTTTTCAACACCAATCCTCTCGACATACAATGAGAGAGTACCATGGCTTCTCATGTGCGCCCACGTCCAGCAATCTCAGCCTAACACCTGCTAATCTTGTCTGCTAGGGTGGTAACATGTTGTCCTTGGCTAACGCTCAGTCCCTTCTGGCCGGTATCGTGGCGGCAGCTTTCAGCACTCTCTGCCTCACCTCTATCTTCTCCAGCAAGGGTCAGGACGAAGCCCCGGGCTTGATCAAGTCTTTCTTCCTCTTCTTTTACTCCTCATTCATCAAACCCCACCAGGGCGGCACAAAGGGCAACCAGCAGGATGCCCTCGAGAGCTTCTACAAGAAGCAGGCCGGGGCTTACGATGCCACCCGAAAGGTGCTCCTCCGTGGCCGCGAGGATATGCTGGCGCTTGTGGCCGCTCAGCTTGAGGCCAAGCTGAAGGGTACTGCTCCCAAGAGCGGCAACAAGAACAAGCGAATATGGGTCGATGTGAGTCCTCCCAGAGCGTTTATATAACAGACAAGCAATTGATGCTTACATCTGTAGATTGGCGGTGGTACTGGTTTCAACATTGAGGCCATGGCCGCCTTCGTCGACGTGCCCACCTTCTTCTCGAGCGTATACCTCGTTGACTTTTCCCCCTCTCTTTGCGAGGTGGCTAGAAAGCGATTTGAACGACTTGGCTGGAAGAATGTCAAGGTCGTTTGTGAGGACGCTCGCAAGTTCCGTCTTGAGGACTACGAGTCGGGCATGACCTCCAAGCCTATCCCTCCTCGCTCTCCGGCGTTGAGCTACTTTGATAAGCCTCGCCCTGACTTTGGTGGAGCTGATCTGATCACCATGTCTTACAGCTTGTCTATGATTGTGGGTGACAGATTGTAGTCCAGTTTGAGCAACACTAACATTGGGTCCTAGCCTGACTACTATTCAGTTATCGACTCTGTGACCTCACTGCTGGCCCCCCAAGGCATTCTGGGCGTGGTGGACTTTTATGTGCAGAACAAGGTTGATTTTGCATTCCGAAACTACACTGGTGGTCTCGTGGATCGCCATGTCAACTTCTTGTCACGAAACTTCTGGCGCTCTTGGTTCGATCTTGACCGCGTTGGCCTCGAGCCCAGCCGCAGAGACTATCTCGAGTACAAGTTCGGCACCCTTCTCAACGTCAACACTCGCAACAATGGTCTGGGAGCTATTCCCTACTACATCTGGCTCGGATGCCACAAGAAGCCCTTCTCATCGTCCAGTCTTCCCCATGAGATTGTCGAGCGCATCGATGCTCTGGTCACCGAGTCCCCTTACCTGTACCCCGCCAACCAAGGAGATGCTCTGACCCGAGCCATTGAGAGATCTGCTCCTGAAATCCGCTCCAAAGCCTTCCTTACTGCTGTGCAGAATCTGTCTTCTAACCTCCCCCTCCCTTCTTTCTTCTACCAGAACCACCATTGGCGCATCTACTATGATGATCAGTTAGCCAAGCACACGCAGTTCAAGGACGAGTACATATATGCCTTCACCTGGGAAGACACCCGTGTGGACGAACGCCTCTTGAAGCTTGGCGCCGATGACAAGGTTCTTGCCATCACCTCGGCCGGAGACAACATCCTATCCTACCTGTTGCAGAGCCCTGCCAGAGTCCACGCTGTTGACCTGAACCCCACTCAAAACCATCTCCTCGAGCTCAAGGCCGCCTCTTACACTGCCCTGCCCTACGAGGATTTCTGGAAGATCTTTGGCGATGGAAAGCACCCTCACTTCCGTGAGCTGCTCATCACCAAGCTGTCCCCTCACCTCTCTGGCCGTGCTTTCCAGTACTGGCTGAAGAACGTTCATGTCTTCCAGAACAGCAGTGGCTATGGTCTGTACGACACTGGCGGCTCGCGTCATGCCATTCGCGTTTTCCGCTGGATTGCCCGCATCTTTGGACTGCAGAAGGCTGTCAAGCAGCTCCTTGAGGCCAAGACCCTCAATGAACAGCGAGAAGTCTGGCGCAGAAACATCCGCCCTGCCCTGCTATCCAAGCTCGTCTGCAACCTGGTCGTCTCTCAGGAGAGCTTCCTCTGGGCTGCCCTCGGTGTCCCCAAAAACCAACTAGCCATGATCGAAGCTGACCACGCTGAATCTGACCTGGTCAAGGGACCCAAGCCCCGTGCCAAGAACACTCGTTCCCACGCCATCTGGCACTACATGGTCAACACGCTTGACCCTGTCGCCGAGGAGACTCACATCGCCGCTGACAACCCTTACTACTATGTCTGCATGGATGGCAAGTTCTCGCCCAAGTGTCACCCTGACTACCTCAGCCCCAAGGCGCACGCCAAGCTCTCACGTCCCAACGCTCTCGATGGTCTCCGCATTCACACCGATGAGCTCGAGGAGGTTATTGCACGCATCACACCCGGCACGCTGACTGTCGTCGTCATCATGGACAGCATGGACTGGTTCGACAATGGCTCCCGTGCCGCCGCCCAGCAGATCACGAAGCTCAACCGGGCGCTTCAGATGGGCGGCCGCGTGCTCCTACGCTCCTCAGCTCTGACCCCCTGGTACATCAAGGAGTTTGAGAGCCACGGCTTCACGCCCAAGCGACACGGTGCCCGAACCGACGGCGCCTGCATCGACCGTGTGAACATGTATGCCAGCTGCTGGATCTGCACCAAGTCGGAGAACTTGCCTCCCCCCACCCCAGAGATGGACAGGGTGGGAGGCTCTGAGATTACGTCTCTCACTATTTAAGTATGTGAGCGTCTGGAGCCTCTAGACGACGGCTCTGGAGGTTGATATGAGGATTGTCTCAATTCTCGCGTGAGTTGATTGAGGTAGACCAAGACATAGGAATAATTACATGCAAACAAACAAGAGAATAAAACTGATCTGTCACAAGTTGTTAATTCTCCTTGCTCGCCATGTTTAGATGTTGCTTTCATCACGGCATGCATGTCTCAGCTGCAGCTCTACAGTGAAGTGAAAGCTTGTCCTCCATAATGGATGCCAACTAAACAGCTACAAGATGGTTCATAAGGCACAACTCCTAGTAATAATAAGGCATATGGCTTAACTATTCAATTAGTCTTGAACAAGTATTAAGCTGCTCCATGTCATTAGGTTCCATGTGAAAGTCGGAATAATTCGCTCGTTATCAAGCTTGGCCAAAGCTGTCTGCTATCTTGGCCGAGGTCTACCGAGGAATTGAACATGCCAAAGTTCAATGGCGAATTGAACATGACTATCAAGAAATCTCGTTGTTTTATACCAAACAAGTAGTCTTTGCGAGACTCCAAACTCTCTCACAAGGGCGTAAATATGTTGTTGTGCAAGAATTGTCAATCTTTGCTTAACTCAAAGGAAATTTCTATACAGTTGCCTGCAGCCATTTTTTACCTGCTCGACAAGTAACACCACCCTCAAACACATACACGCCCATCACATCACATCACTTTGATCCATTCCCCTTCCTCATGCCTTCCAGATCCGCTTAACAGCCTCGGTGATGCCGACATCGTTGGTCTCAAACTCGTACAGTCCCACGCCCACAAGCACCGTCGCAATGTTGAGCAGCCAGTCAAAGGTCTTGCGGAGGCCGGCGTAGGTGCGCTTGGGGATATAGTCGATGACGACCTGCTGGAAACCCATGTGGGAGTGGAGGAGGAGGACGCTGCAGAGGATGGCGTCGAGGGTGGGGTTGAGGGAGCCAGAGGCGAAGGGGGCGATGGTCAGGGGCACGAGGCCGGCGGCGAGGAGGCGCTCGAAAGACCAGTGATAGGAGCCGTGGGCGGCGCTGGGGTCAGGAACGGGGACAGGGTCGTTGACTGCGAAGAGAGGTCAGTTTATCATGTGAAGCTGGTATGCGACTCGGAGATCATACCGCCGCCCTGGATTCGCTCTACAAAACATGTCAGTACAGGTTCAGAAATACAGCAATTGCTAAACTCACGAGGACCAGGAGGGAGAATGGCACTCCGTCGGGAAGAGTTGTGGAAAGCAGCAACGCCCATGGGCTTCATGAAGACGCCTCGGGTCGCGACGGAGGGGGCAGCGGCCCATCGAGAAGCCAGGGCGGTCTGCCTGAGCAGAGAGGGACGCACAATTGAGGCCATGGTGAGTTGAATATGCGGTCGGCGGCGCTCAATTGGGTTGGCTGTATCGAGGGCGTGGGAAGGAGGGTGGAGGTTGATGATGATGTATAGGATTCTCGAGTTGCTTGCTGTGAACCGAGTCGGAGGAATTGCCGAGGATCTCGAATTGCAAGCCTCGTGATTGGTCGGCTGCATTCCGATCAAGGCCGTGAAGCCGGATCAGTCGGGACGCAACAATGATTCTCCGATGGTGATCCCGAGGCTACCTGTGATTGGCCAACCTTTTCAATGTGGCGTGGGAATTTTTTGAACGGCGGGTTCGGAGCCATCATAGGTTGGTTTGGTAGAGTTGACGGTTAATTCTTGCTGTTTCTACCATCCGCTCCTTTCCAATTAGCCAGGAAGAGGCAATTGGGCCCGAAACTTCAATCGCAGCCATGGCGTCCCGCCTTGCAGTCTCCAGGCTCGCACCCTCGAGACTCGTCGTCCGTCCGACGTCTCTTGACCGACAGAGACCCCTCCTCATAAGCTTCCAAGTTCGAGGTGTCTCGACATCACATCTTATCCAGGTCGCCGCAGGCCAACAACGGTGGAAAGAGCGGGGCGACAAGATTGAGAATGGAGAGCTTCCACACACCTGGGATCTCCTCCAGGAGCGAGGTTATATCAAGGACGTAGCAGGGTATGTTTTATGATCAGAATGCGCCTGGTGTATATGGATATGACCTAACCTGTTGGTCAGAGACCCCGAGAGGATCAAGGAGATTATGCGAGTCAAGCGGATAGGCACCTACGTCGGAATCGACCCTACAGCTGACTCTCTGCACGTCGGTCACCTGCTGCCTCTGATGCCCATGTTCTGGCTGTGGTTCCACGGCCACCCCGCCGTCACCTTGATCGGTGGCTCGACCGCTCGAATTGGCGACCCTACCGACCGGCTCGAGAGTCGCAAGATCCTGACCAACTCGGAAATCTCAAAGAACATCACCAAGATGCACGTGCAGCTAACGAGGTTATGGTCAAACGTCCAGCACCTGAGGGAAAAGTACGGCTTCGAGAAGGACTGGGCTGCCAAGCATCACCTGTTGAACAACAACATGTGGCTAGGGAGCCTCACCCTATACGATTTCGCCAAGAGGATAGGTAGACACACCAGGATTGGGCCCATGTTGGCCAAGGACACGTGAGTTCCGTTCCAGCATCCCCCCAGAACCATACATCTAACCATTCCACAGCGTAAAGCGCAAGATGACCGAGGGAGACGGCATGTCCCTAGGCGAGTTCATGTACCCCCTCCTCCAGGGCTGGGACTTTTGGCACATGTACAACAAGCTCGGCATCCAGATGCAGATTGGAGGTTCTGACCAGTACGGCAACATCGTCGCCGGAATCGACGCCCTCAAGACCATCCGCGACACCGAGGAGGCGCCTCACGCCAAGATGCCCACCACCTGGGAGCATGACCCCATTGGCTTCACCGTTCCCCTGCTGACTGACTCGTCGGGCGCCAAATTTGGCAAGAGTGCTGGCAACGCCATCTGGCTGGACGAGTTCAAGACGTCGGCCTTTGACCTGTACGGCTATTTTGTTCGACGGTCAGACGAAGAGGTGGAGAGCCTTCTCAAGCTATTCACCTTTATGCCCATGGAGAAGATCGCCAAGACCATGGAGGAGCACCGCGTCAACCCCCAGGGACGGGTCGCGCAGCACACTCTGGCCTTTGAGGTCGTTTCGCTCATCCACGGCTCACAAAAGGCGCTTCAGGAGGCCAAGCAGCACGAGTTCCGGTTCGGCGGCTCGCTTCCCAGCGTCGTCAACGAGCCAAGTGAGGAGACTGGCATCGTCACCGCCAACAACGCCCCCAGGAGCGACATCAAGCTCCCTCGCTCCATCATGAAGAGCTCCCCCGCCAAGATTCTCTTCGCTGCAGGACTTGCTAGCAGCAGCAGCGACGGCCAGCGACTTCTCGTCCAGCAGGGAGCCTACATCGCCGCTCAGCCAGGCCAGAAGAGGGGTCTTGTCCCCGGTAACCTGTCCTGGACACCGATGAAGGCTTGGTTCCCCGAGGAGACGGCCAAGTTCCTCATCGATGACTGCATGCTTATCCTGCGCAAGGGCAAGCACAACGTTCGCATCGTGGAGCTCATCAGCGACGAGGAGTGGGAGGCCAGCGGTGAGATCTACCCTGGCCAGCCCTATACTGGTGTCATGCGCAGAATGAAGGATGCGCTCAAGAAGGAGGCCGAGGCAGAGGGCAAGGAGCTCACGGATACTGACCTGGCCGAGATTGCATACCAGAGGCATTCGAAGGAAAAGAGGCTCAGGGTAGTCAACAATCCAAACATCGAGCTGCCCAACAGGCAGGAGTGGCGCAAGCGTGGCCGGGTCAACAAGCGGTAAAAGAAAAGAAAGGCAAAGAAAAGGGATGAACTGGCTTGAATAGGTGTTCAACCCGTGTAAGATGACGCTGTACATTACTGTAATCTGCATGATACCATAGATGAGATGTGATGTAAAATAAATAACTCATGAGTACAAAACGCTGGTTCTCAGTTTATCGGTAGAAGACGACCAGATCCCCTTTTGGAACTGGCAGCTTCTTGAGCTTCTCCATGATCTCGCTATCCGTCAGGTTCTGCTCCGTGATAATCTGGTCAAAGTGATGGCAACCATCAGTATACCTCTGCAGAGGATCTCCATCAGGAACCGGTCGGCTCTGGCCAGAGGCTAAAGCAGCGAGGTATTGCTTCGAGACGACAAACTTGTGGACACGGTAGAGACAGCCCTTGATGACGCCGAACTGCACTAGTCTGCGGACATCGACGAAGCGCAGGACCTCGAAGCCCGCGTCTTGGTGGCCCTTGAGCCATTCCATAACCGTTCTCCCGGGCGCAAAGGTAGACATGAGCTTGATGAGGTGATAGTTGCTGACACGGCCGCGGCCGTGGGAGACATAGGCGGCGCACTCGTCGACCATACCATCAACGTTGCGGATAAAGTCGTGGATGCCCGGGCGCGGGGCGTAGCAGGCGGAGAAGAAGAACATGTCAAGGAGGAGGATGGTGTCGTAGTAGAGAAGGTGGCGCAGAGCCGTCTTTGCGAGCTCGAGCGAGACCGAGGCGGCGTGGGCAATGCGGCGGACGTCAGACACGCCGTCAATATGGGAGATTACCTTTTGAAGGGTGAGATCCCAGGTCGGGTCGACAATGTCTGCAAACTTGGTCTTGGGGACGGGGACGTGCCAGCCTCGGACACGGGGGGGGTCGACGTGGTGAGGGAAGAGCTTCATGTTGATGGTGTTGGCTTCATCTGTCGACTTGTGAGTGTTCTGTCTTGGTGTGTTTTGGGGTTGTTTGACATACCAACTGGAATCATGCATTCTCCATAGTTGTCGAGATCCTCCTTGACAATCTCGAGCAGACTATCAATAGGCCTCCTCCCGGGCCCCTTTGTCTCAGCATTCTGACTCAAGTACTCATTCTGCTTCTCCATCTCTGAAAAGGTCGACGCCAGCCCGCGGACGACGCGCTCGTAGGGGACATGGTCGACATCGGAGTCGAGGACAAGGCCAAAGTTGAAGATGAACTCGTTGCGCAGGTACTTTGTGTGGGGGATGACGACGGGGTGGCCGAGGACGGTGTACTTGCCGTCCGGGGTGTTTATGGTGAGGTAGCGGTTGCAAAAGGCCTGGCGAGGGATGATGTACTCGTGCAGGACGTCAAAGTCGATGAGGGGCGGCTTGGTTGAGTTGTCGACGGCGGTGATGCAACCCGCGGGGGATTGGGCGACAATCTTGGGGCCTGGGCGGTTGTTAGAATGGGTTTAAGTTGATGCCGAGTGTATGAGATGAGTTACCCTCTTGGGGGAAGAACCTGGCGTAAAAGATGCCTTGGATCATGATGGCTGCGGGCTCATGGTCTGGTGTTGATCATGTCCTTGTCTTTGGTTGAAATCGAGTGAGATGTTTGCGCTTGCAAATGATCCAGAATTAATGCATTACTGAGGTTGCCTCTTTCTTTTGTATTATGCTTTAAAGAGTGTACGATGGCTTTGTACGTTTTGAATGGTTGGGGGGTGTTGATGTGAGGTTGTCGTCTCATTCAGCAAGGTTGAGTGAACAGTAGCGTAGAGCCCCGCCATGGAGTTCTGGCAAAGTTGGCTACCCTGGACCTGCCAAGATGTTTTAGATCTTCTCTTCTGTAGGCATTGAAGATGGAATGATACCATTGGCGGGTTTATTATTATGTATCATTATCTCTTCGATTCTGCTGGGGTTGTTCAGCTGTGCGCATTTGCCCCTATCGTGTCGCAACAAGGCCTGCTTCTCAGCTTTGTCACAACCTAGCACTCTAGCGATAGAAGGTGGTGGATAACTATGGAAGAGCCTATCAACATTCTTAGAAGAGAGCCAAACTGTCCTTACCTAGGCTTGGGGAACATGCTCGTGTGTTGATCTCTTTCTCACGAGACTCAGCTGACCATCACCAACTCACTTAGCACCAACATTGAGTCTAGTTGTGCTGCATCTTCTTCTATCGCGTCTGCTCTCCTCTCCTTCAAGGTTCTCCACCCTCGCGCGTCATTGGCAGTGCAGTCTGCCCCACGTCACCGCCGCCGGCTGTAGTGCCTGTGCCTCTGTCGTCTGTGTCGCCGCCTGGAAACCACCACCTTCAGCCGACTTGGCAACCGTTACCTCGCCTCACCACGAGAAACGCCTCGCCTCTCCCGTAACATTTCGCATACATATCGAGTAGCGCGATAGCAAACTATCCCCGAAGCTGCCACTCGTCTGCGGCCTCTGCGCACTCCCGACATCGCCTCACCTAATCAAATCACCTCCACCTTGCTTTGCGCCGTGTGTCAACACCTCGCCTCCCCTCACCATGGCCGACAACGCCGAGTCGAGCGGCGACGCTCAAATCACCTTCAAGGTTAAGACGTCGTCCGATAGCACCCACGTCATCACCATGTCCGAGAACGCGACCGTCCTCGACCTCAAGACCAAGCTGGCCGGCGAGGACCTGGAGAACATTGCCGTCGAGCGCCAGCGTCTGATCTACTCTGGCCGGGTCATGAAGAACGACGATGCCCTCAGCACCTACAAGATCAAGCACAACAACACCATTCACATGGTCAAGAGTGCCGCCAGCAATCAGCAGCCCAACCAGTCTGCCTCCACCCCCGCCTCTACATCCACATCCACTCCCGCCCCCGCCAACATGGCTTCGGGCACGGCCAACCAGCCCTTTGCCAACTTGACGGGGGCCAGATATGCCGGCTTTGGCAACGGCCTGCCTGGCCTTGACATGTTCGGACCCGACGGTGGCGTATGTCTAACGTTGCTCCTGTTTCTTCCCCCAAGGTTCCACTGCTAACCAGCATCTAGATGGGCGCTCCCATGGATGAGGCAAACATCCAGCGTATCATGTCTGACCCCAATATCCAACAGTCGATGAACGAGGCCCTCAACAACCCTGACTTTGTCAACATGCTCATTGACTCGAACCCGATGCTAAGAAACATCCCCAACGCGCGAGAGATTATATCGTCGCCCTTGATGCGACAGATGATGACTAGTCCCGAGGCCATGGCTCAGGCTATGCGCATGCAGAGGGGCATGCGAGGCGAGGGAGCCTTCCCTGCTCCCGGAGCTACCGACACGACGCCCCAAGGAGCCGCAACTGGGGGCAATGCACAGGGAACCAACAACCAGAGCCAGCAGAACCCATTCATGAACCCCTTTCTCATGCCAGGCCTGATGGGCGGTCAGCAAGGAGGAGAAAACCGACCCGACTTTGCGACGATGATGCAGCAGATTCAGGCCCTGGGCAACATGGGCATGGCACCCTTTGGCGCTCCTCCCAGCCAAGGCCAGACCCAGACTGCGGCAGGTCAGACGGCAACGGGGACCACGCCTAGCCAAGGCACCACAAACAACCAGCAGACTTCGGGAACCACCACCGGCCAAGGCGATGCTCAGCAGGGCTCGACCACCAGCCCACCACCTGCGAATCCTTTTGCGGCGCTGTTCCCTCCTCCCGCTGGAGGTGCCCAACCCACCAACCCCTTTGGCATGAACCCCGAGATGATGCAGCAGATGATGTCCATGTTTGGTGCCCAAGGCTCTTCTCCGGCGGCGCCTCCTGACAACCGGCCTCCCGAGGAGCGCTACGCCGAGCAGCTGCGTCAGCTCAACGACATGGGATTCTTTGACTTTGACAGGAACGTGGCAGCCCTGCGACGAAGTGGCGGAAGTGTGCAGGGGGCGATTGAGCATCTCCTGTCAGGCTGAGCGGGAGAGAGTTGACTGATGGTTGGATTTTGTGGTCTTGGCCCTTTGGTGGCTGGACATGTCGTTCAGCAAGGCGTCCGTCACGTTGTTGTTATCGTTGTCGTTGTAGAAGGCAGCCCGGACAAGTTGAGCAATGCAGTCTGGCGTGGGGATGTGTGAGACGACGATGGAGCATACCTCGAACGTAATAATACGACGTTTATGATATCAAGTCTGAGCGGAGCGTCAGTGGTAATATTGGTGGTGGTGTCTAGATATCCATGAAGCATTGGCTGTGACTGAAAGCATACTCCTCTCAGGGAGGCTGGGCATGTATAGTAACTAGTACCTATACACTCAAGTATTGAGATTACCCGTTCGATTACTGTAAAAAGTCAGAGTTACCTTTTGTCTGCCATGGCAATCTTGTAGCTGTGATATATCCCGCGTGTGAGTGGTGCGGTTGTGGGCAGTGTTGGCGGCCGTCAGGGGCGTTGGCTGAATAGGACCTCCACTACGAACGGCCATCTTTAGAGAATACACGAGTAACGAGATAAGATGTAACTATTGATATGAGAGCATGGTAATTTACGACATTGAGTTCCAATGCCGTCATGTGTCATTGTGTTCTTTGCTTAGGTGCTGTGTGACTAATACTTCCTTGACTTGGAAGAGAAGAAGTATCATGACTATTCACAACAATAGCTACAGTGATAAAAAAAGACCTTGGAGATTTGAAAATCAGTTATTAGGTCTGGGCAGCTAGCCTGACCATGTCGAGGTATGCAGCTCTTTCTCGACCCCCCTCTTCACACTTGACTGGGATTTGGGAGATGATGACCTCTTGGACATTGCTGGAGACAGCGCTCCCCTTGAAAGCTTCAGCGACCTCGTGATGGAATGCCTCGATGGCGCTGCTCCATGCGCTCCACTGTCGGTCACCGGGGAGAAGGCGAGGGAGCCGGCGGGACTTCTAGTCCCGTTTGGCTTGGTTCTGCTTGAAGTATCAGTGGTGATATTCTTGATGTGTTGAAGATGACCATGTACCTGATCCTCTAATAGGTGTTGTGACATCTCGCGGCAGCGTTGGGATACACGACGGGCGTATCGCTTCTTGCTCCTCCTCTATTCCAAGTTAGCAAGGCTGTCAAATCATTACGAGCCTATCGTCTTACCGATTGCCTCCTATCGAAGCCATGCTCTCGTTCATGACAGGCAACGACTGTTTCGAATGCCTTTCCGAGTCTTATACTGGCCAAGACAAGGCCCTGCCGGACAGACCGAGGCAGAAGGAGCGAGCGATTGTCGTCGTCGTCGACTTCTTCCTCGCGAGCGGCGCGGATCCCAACAGTGTCATTAATGAAGCCATTTAGCTTCACGACGTCGAATTTATTGCCGACCAATATGCCCAGTCCACTAAGTTTTATGGGTTAGTAAGTCAAATTAGTAAATAGAAACATCGTGAGACTTACTCGTCGCAAGTGTAGTCGGCGTCGTGGCAATAGCGACAGGAGGTGCTATCGACCCGATCCCTAACACAAGAGAAACTGATCCGCGCCGTGGGAAGATCCCTTTCCGCATCCAGGAGACGAGCCTCGTTGAGGTTAATCTCACGATGTAGACATGGCCAGCACTGGTGTGATCGGGGTGCCTCGTCCCGATCACGCTGGGTCAAGAGTCTTCTTCGTGTCCGCGCCCGGAACTTGGGATCGTCGTCGATGAGACGTCTTCTCTTTTGGGGGACGGGAGCGGGCATACTGGCAGTGATGGTGAGGGCGCGAGAAAGATGATAGGGAGGGACGTGAAAGGGGGAAGAAATCTAGAGGCAGGTCTATGAAGTGAGAGGCAAAGGGTGTTGAAAGAAGAGTATGTTGATGTGGTAGAGGGAGTGTCAGACTAAAGCAGAAGCTGATGAGAAGAGAACATGT
Source organism: Fusarium piperis (assembly GCA_027886205.1). Classification (NCBI taxonomy): domain Eukaryota; kingdom Fungi; phylum Ascomycota; class Sordariomycetes; order Hypocreales; family Nectriaceae; genus Fusarium; species Fusarium piperis. The sequence goes on from RZGM01000003.1 coordinate 288,831, forward strand.
TAAGAAGTTGAGGAGGAAGATGGGAAGAGAGAGAAGTTGGAAAAAGAATAGAGTCTTGTGGTTTGAAAAAGTCCATTAATTTATTGTAGTCACTCTTGTCTTTTGTATTCACCTATAAACTTCTCGAAAGGGAAGATAAAAGGGAGGGCAAACAGTCAATGGTCTGTACAATAGTGGGTCATGACTTCTGACAATGGATGTTTGATTGCTCCTTTTCGGATTACCAGCCATGATGCGTTCTATTGTTTCTCTATTGCCGTGGTATGGCCTTGATAACAATGCCTAGGTTGACAGTGATGGCTTGTCAGTGTAGCCTGTAGGGAAACTTCAGTCAGTGCAGGCCTTGACACCACCAACCACGCAGATTCAATTAACCAACGTTTACTGGATTAAACAGCCTTTATATATAATAAATAACTAGCATTAATCATCATCAGTTAGTAACAACTAGTAGCCATCATGGCCTCGGTTGCTACCCAGATCATCCCCCCCCACTCCGATACCGTCAAATCCGGGGTTGTCGCTCAATGGGGAAGTTGCCTCGGCTCATGTCCCCTCTCACCGCGAACCAAAGATCCAAGCTCTCCCCGGAGAAGTTTAAAGAAGCGACGTCAGCGATCAAAGAAGAAATTATATCAACTCTTACTTTCAATCATTTTCTGAATATCCCAGATCCGATATTATCTCTGTATCTCACCCAATCTCTGCCTCTCTATCCGTTTGAGTCCACACTTCATTGAACCCTCCTCTTCCGCCCATCATGCGTGGCATCCAGATTAAAGAATATCTCAAGGTAAACAAAACACCAACATAACAAACCTTGCTCCTCAATGAATCAACTGACAGCAAAAAGAGCCCTGATCAGCTCGTAGTATCAGACCTCCCCGATCCCGCCCCCAAAGACGACGCCTACCTCATCCAGGTCCACGCCGCCGCCGCCAACTTCTTTGACATTCTCCAGATCCAGGGCAAATACCAGAACCAGCCACGTAAGTGACTTGCATCTCAAGTATTCTCACCCCCCTTCAAGAACCAGTCACTGACCGTCAAAAGCCTTTCCTTGGGTTGCTGGCGCCGAGTTTGCAGGCACCGTCATCTCCGCCCCTCGCAACAATCCCAACCCCAAGTTCCCGCCCGGATCGCGCGTCTTTGGCGCTTCTCAGGGTGCCTTTGCGACCAAGCTCTGCGCCCTTGAGGAGTCCCTTCTTCCCGTGCCGGACGGATGGTCGTTTCAAGAGGCGGCAGGCCTGTTTGTCACAGCACCCACGAGCTATGGCGCACTTGTGGTGAGGGCGGGTGTCAAGAAGGGTGATTACGTGCTCGTTCATGCCGCTGCTGGAGGTGTTGGTCTCGCAGCCGTACAAGGTGAGATAGACCCTATGCAAAGATTATCGCCATTAGATCTGACCATCTACCAGTGGCCAAGGCCTTTGGCGCAACCGTCATCGCCACAGCCTCAACCCAGCACAAGCTCGACATTGCCAAGTCCTTTGGCGCTGACCACGTCGTCTCCTATAACGATCCCTCGTGGCCTGCCAAGGTCAAGGCCCTGACACCCAAGTCCCGCGGCGTCGACATCGTCTACGACCCCGTGGGCCTGGTCGACCTCTCGACAAAGTGCACCGCTTGGAATGGCCGCATTCTCGTCATCGGCTTCGCCGCCGGCAAGATTGAAAAGGTGGCCATGAACAAGGTCCTGCTCAAGAACATCTCCCTCGTCGGCCTGCACTGGGGTGCCTATTCGGTTCACGAGAGGGACATGGTGCCCAAGGTCTGGCAGGGCATCATGGACCTCGTCAAGGAGGGCAAGCTGAGGGGCACCGAGTACACAGATCAAGAGTTTGTGGGCTTGGAGAGCGTTGGCCCTGCCTTGAAGGCTCTAGGAGGACGAGGCACTTGGGGTAAGGTCGTCGTAAAGATACCCGAAGAGGGACAGAGCAAGCTGTAAATTCATGTTCGATAGAGGATATCTTTGTTTCCATGTATGCTTCAAGGGGGTAAAAATATCCACATGGCTCACCTATCCATCTCTAACTAACGTTGGTCATCTCGTCATTCAATATGCTGCTTCCCTCTCATCATTGCTGTACCGCCCTCGCCATCGCTTGAAACTTGTCCAGCACGTCCTTGTCCACATTGACTGCCCACTGCTCTTGGAACGCTGCCTCACCGCCCACCCTGTTCACCAGGTCCTGCAGCCGCATCTTTACAAACTCGAATGCGTGAACGGTATGCACTGGATCCTTGGCAGTCGTATTCCGTTCCGCGATAATCTTGGGGGTATCATATTCGCTCGGCTCCAGTGCTCCCCAGATGAGCGTGTCGGTGCCGTTGGCCACGCCGTCCTGAAGCTCTGAAATCACATTGAGCCACATGTCAAAGTAATCCTGAAGTTTACTCAGGACAAGCTCCTGCATTGGTGAAGGCAGCTCCAGAAGTCGTGTGAGGCCCAGCAGGTACAGCTTCTGTCGCTCAATATTGTCCATGCTCGAGAGGTGTGAGAACCACTCCGATGTGAGCCAGCCCCATACTTGGTCCAGAGAACCCATGTTGGTTAGCATCTGGGTGAAGAGCGTGGGCTCGGCCAGCGCGAGCCGCCCTAGGATGGCAAAGTAGTCATTCTCGGTCACTGTGCTGAGCTTGCTGACCTTTCGATTCGGTCCCGTGGTTTGGTGTGCTTCCCATGCATTGTGCAGGTTCTCGAGGAGCTTCTTCATGAACCCAATCTCGACCATGTCCTGCAGGATATACGACACTCCCGTTGAGCCACCAAGTTCCACCGCAGCTCTGATGAGATTCTCAACGCAGATTGTACCAAGCCGGACTTGTTCTCGGCTTCTCGAATCTAAAACACCTGAGAGCGCGCTCAGTGTCGGACGGCGTAATCGGTCCTCCAACATGGACGCTGGTGCCAGGAGGATATACGACTCAACCACACTGAGAGCCAAAGAGGCTGTCTCACTGTCATAATCGAGAAGGGGGAGGGCCAGCTCGGCAAGATTCACCACCTCTGGAGCCAGAGGAGCGTTGCTCTGCATGAGGATGTTGTTCCACAGCTCCAGCGACTCATCAATCAGGTGAAGATGCAAGTCAGACCCCCGGCGCGCTGCTTCAGACAACAGAGGCACCATGAAATGTTGATATCGCTGAGAGCTTGGCCCCATACTCATGACAAGAGCTGCAAAAATCGACGTCACGGCCTGCTTAATCATGTATTCTTCAGCCCCAGAGTTCTCCCACACCGTAGGGAGGGCCGACATGAGCTGGTCTCCAAATTGTGACACCTGCTCTTCCATTCGCGTCACCAATATTCTGATCGACTCGAGAATCGCCAACTTTGTCTCATCTACATCAACGCTCTGCACCAGATTGATGAGCTGCGACAGGACGTCAGACGTATAAGGCAGGAATGCCTCGACGCAAAAGTCAAGTTCATCAGCGATCCAGCGTAGTTGCCGGGCTGCCGTGATTCTGACGACGAGGTCATTGATCTCATCGTCAGGGTTGAGGAAATGGCGATAGATCTGGTAAACTATAGGCCGGCTGGTATCATCCAGCTTGACAGGAGCCCACTGACTCACAAGAATTGCGATCCGCCGTCGCAACACCTTGCACAACGGTCCCTGCTGCTGAGCGTCATTGACGATAGTCGAGGCTAGTACAGCATCAAAGTCAAACACGTGGTGTACGTGGGCAGCTGCCAGGCCCATTGCTGTATACACAGCCTCCTTTGTGGCAATGTCTGCCTGGGGATTCTGTGCACTCTGGAAGTATGACAGCAGAGGAGGGACTAGCAGATCCTTGTAGTGTGTAAGGAGATCAAGGAACAGCTTCTCGGCACACGGCCGTACCTCCCATTCATAAGCATTTCCTTCACTCTGCTCCTGTTGTTCCCATTCCTCTGGGTCTTCTTCCCAGCCTTCCAGATCGGACTTGCGGAAGATGAGCAAGTGTGTAATAATAGAGTTGACAATCTGAACCACAAGATCAGGCTTGAGCAGTTCCGTCTTGACAAGCAGACTAGCCTGCTCCTGCTCGGCCTTGGTCTCCTGGCTTCTCCACTTGAAGGTCTGAACATGCTGAAACGCGATCCGGACGCATGCTCTGAGCAGGAGAAGGCCCTTGAGAGCCAACCTCTCCAAGACAGGACCCTCAACCTTGGACTTGGCCGTGCCCGCCTCTGCTGGTCCTTGTCGAATGCCTCCTGACTGGTCAAAGACCTCGGCAAATTTGGCAACGAGATCCCAGTACGCATGTACCAGGGAGAGCGAGTCGGGAAGAAACGCAAAGCTGGCGGCATGCTGTTCCGCCATGTCGATGTGCAGCTTGGTGAACTGGAGAAGATGCTTGCCAACAACATCTTGGTAGCCGGCTGGGACCGTCGAGTCGTGACTGACGAAGTTGAGCAGCTGGCCGAACTGATTTTGTGATAAAGTCCAAAAGTCCGAAACCGTCTTGTCGCCGTGGGGGCGCTCATATCCCATGATGACGAGCCGACGGAGCACCTTGAGCGCAAACAAGCTGTTGAGCATGGCAAGGTCTGCTTCATCACTCGTTCCTGCTCCGCCGCTGAGAAAGCCCACCCATGCTGTAGACTTTTCCGCGTAGATTTCTGTCAGGACATGGGTGATTTCAGGCGTGACGGATTGGAGAGCGGTCTGGCTCTTTCGCATCCTGGCGGTTCCCAGCTCTTTGACCACACGGAGCAGGATCTGTAGTGTGCCGTGGAGGTGCTTCTGGTTGCCATTTCGAGACGAGCGGAGCAGCTCAGTAATACTTCCCATAGCATCTGGCCATTCAGTCGGGTAGTCGATCCTAACGACTTTGGCGATCACGAGGGCATTGTGCAGGGCGAGATTTGAGTGCTCCTCGTCAATGGTGCCCTGGAATAATCGCGAGCGGATCAGGTTCTTCTCGTCCGCCTTTATGCTATTCTTGACTTGGTTATATAGCCGCCAATATCGATCGATTCCATTCTTAAGCTGGATTACTGCGAGGAAGCGAACTTCGGCGGCGAGAGACTTGTCTAGGTAGACGGCCTGTCAGACGGTTAGTATCTGGGGAACGAGATCTCTGGAACCGGGATAGACTCGCCTGCAACGAGGAGTAGTAGCCTGATTGAAGCTCCCATGATGTAAGCTGTTGACCTGCCGTCTGGCGCTGCGCATAATCGGTCGAAGTGGCGGACTGCAGCGTCTGATAGAGTGACTGCAGGGTCAGCGGGTTCGCATCGCCAGGGACCTCGATAGCGAAGCTCATGGTTGGAGCCAGCGGCGGCTGCGGCTTCTGTCCGTGGGAGCCACAGAGGGAGGTCTTCGCAGAGGCCAGCCACGCAGGTGCTGGTCAGGAATGTCCCAAGGCGGCTTATCCTTGTGAGGAGCGGAGAGTATGAAGATGGCTTGTAGATTTTGGCTAGTCGACGATGGGTGGTGTTCCAGGCAGTTGTTTGCTTTGGCGGGGTTCAGCGGATACCAACGCCTCCACTGCTTAGAAGGTGGAGGGGTAAAATACGACCACAACACAACGAAGGGAGAAGAGAGGCGTTGACCGATTATTCAAATAAAATTTTACACTTTTGATAGGCATTTAGATTTCTGAGGCTAAATTGGACCTTGTGCTCGATATAGTGTAACCCTAGTTGCTTCACCGTGAATCTTGTGTTTGCGCCAATACTGTTTCCTCACAAAGTACTTCCTTCTTATAGGGCTATAAGGCTCTAACCTAGGTACCTATCCAATAGATGGTCTAATCAACAGCCTTTGTGCCCAGCCGAATAGCCCAAGAAAGAGGCATTATTCTTAACTGACTAGAAGTGCCGAAACTCAAGACCCCGCGTTACAAAACTCACAAATTCATGCAAACGACCTCAAACGGTCTCAACTCGGAAGATAGGGTTGGTTTAACCGCTACACGAACAGTGCATAGGTTAGGCCAATGCCGATGCTGCTAGGAACAGCGGACCAGGACCCCTGCTGACAGCCCCTCCACTTGCGCGCTAGACTGCAAGAAGCAACGAATTCAACGACTCTGCCATCCGATCTCGACTTTTTTGTATGGTCGCATCTCGGAAAGACATCTTGAGCCAAGGCTATGTCACGCGCCATTGCGCCTCGAATTGGCCATGATACGCTCAAGAACCGCTCGAGCGGTCCTCACAGCCTCTGCAAAACGACCATGGACATGTCCCGCCTGCCTCTCGCGTCGCCGTCTCTACTCGCAAAAACCCGAAAAGCGCGAGCCGCCTGACCACCGCAAACTCGGTCTCCAGCAAGAACTCTTTATTAGCTCCGTCTACAGTCCCGGCTCTCCTATATTCCTTCCGAACGGTGCACGAATATTTAACCGACTCGTCGACTTTCTCCGGAAACAGTACGTTCGGTATGGCTTCGAGGAAGTTATCACCCCAACCATCTACAAAAAATCGTTGTGGGCAAAGTCAGGGCACTTGGAGAATTATGCGGATGACATGTACGCCGTGAGGGGGAATACGGAGCAGCCGCCTACGGAGCATGATGGGTGCTGTGGGAGCCATACGGAGAATCTGAAGCCAGAAGAGGAGGAGGAGGGCGACTACGGTCTGAAGCCAATGAATTGTCCTGGCCACTGCCTCATCTTTGCCTCGAAACGACACAGCTACCGAGATCTCCCCATTCGCTATGCCGACTTTAGCCCTCTCCATCGCAACGAAATCTCCGGAGCCCTCAGTGGGCTGACCCGCGTGCGACGTTTCCACCAGGACGATGGGCATATCTTTTGTCGACCGTGCCAGGTTGAGGAGGAGATCAAGAAGACACTCGACTTTGTCAAGGTCGTCTATACCGTCCTGCGGTTTGGCGCAAGCTATCGATTGGCGCTCTCTACGCGGCCAAAGGATCATTATATCGGCACTGAGGAGGAGTGGGCGCAAGCCGAGAACGCTTTGAAGCGAGCGTTGGATGCGTCAGGCATGGAGTGGGGAGTCAAGGAGGGAGACGGTGCTTTCTATGGTCCAAAGATTGATATTGTTCTCACCGACTCCGACGGTAAGGAGCACCAGACGGCCACTATCCAATTGGACTTTCAGCTTCCCAAGCGATTCGAGCTTGAATACCAAGCCCCTGCTCCCGAGTACGAAGCTCGGGGTGAGACAACAGAAGACCCTGCTCTCCTCGCCGAGTATGGACCTGTTCGCCCCGTCATGATCCACCGGGCTGTTTTGGGCTCTGTCGAGCGCCTCATGGCACTCTTGATAGAAAAGTACGATGGCAAGTGGCCCTTCTGGCTCAACCCTCGTCAGGCCATCATCCTTACAGTCAACACCTCCACACCCGTCCTTGACTGGGCCGAGCACGTCCGTGACGTATTGGTTGGGCACAACAAGCAAGTCTACGAGCAGCTCGAGGCGGGCACGCTGCCCGGTCAGGAGAATGTCTTTCGACCGACAGGACTGGCTGTGGACGTTGACACTACAGCACGGCCACTGGGTGCCAAGATCAAGGAGGCCCGAAACAACGGGTACGGCCAGATCTTGGTGGTTGGGGATGAAGATGTCAAGAATAAGCAAGTTGCCTTGGGTAGGGAGAGGATATCGCCAGAAGATCTGCGCGAGAGGTTAAAGACCATGGTAGACACGTTTGAATAGACAGACGGGTTGCTCTGCGAGGCACTCTATATAGAAATAATACATCAATCCTCTCTCCCAATAATAATTACTCCCTCCTCAGAAATGATTATGACGCGGTGCGACCAAGCCTTGCATATCTCTCTGATGTTAGGATCCAGGTTGTCCAGCGGCTTTTGGAACTTGTTCCGGCGCTTGGCACCTGAGGTCGCCCAACTCGTGCCATCATGATTGCCATTATTATAGACGCGTGGTGAACTTTATACATTAACGTTGTTTTTTCTCTGTTCGCTTTAGCTTTTTCCCTTCGTTTACAAAATCATCCTCTCGTACGCCCTGGATTGTTTGCTTGTTGATATAACGCCCTAAAAACATCGTCAGCCTCCTGATCAGTGGATCATGTGGTCACATGGCAGACAGACCTCTTGTGCTTCTCGTCAACATCGCCTCCGGCCTGCTCGATGCGATCGATAATCGCCTGTCTCTCTGAAAGCTGTTCGCGCATGTAGTCCACGGTCCGCTTCAGAACCAAGCCTTCAGATCTCCCCTGGCCTTCGAGGCCGGGCACCAGCTCAGTCAGGCGATCAAAGCCTTCACGGATGGCCTGCCGGCGCTTTTGCTCTGTGTGCGTGCGCATTAGATCCAGAGTGTTCAGGAAAGGCAGATGGATGGACCGGGGTATTAGGAAACGACGTAGGCCTTCATACCTGATGCGATATGGTTCTGCTTCTTTTCCTCTTCAGTGAGGCGCGGTTTTTCATCGTTGGGCACCCCGCCCTCGCCATTCGCGGCTGATTTGTTGTTTGGAGACGACATGGCCGTGTGTTAAAAGAGGGCAGTAGTGGCACAACAAAAAAGGATTAAAGTTATCAAAGGCGCGCGTAAATATTGAGCTGGATTCGATGTCGCATGCAAGCCCTTTTTTCCATGCGCGTGAGTGTCAATGGAGGTTGATGACGTGCAAGGGTCTAAGTGCTGCCCCGGATTTCCCATGTGAAAATGACACTACAGGACCCTGGTCCTTGCACGGGCATGTTCAATCGGGCTATTTGCATGTGGGAAGCCGTTGTTTGCATGCTGTGGTTCCTGATCTAACCTTGATACGCATCCAAGCTGTGTTGGAGTCAAGCAACCAACATCCAATGGCTGCTGTGCATATATTAATATTAGTACATGTTATTGGACCCCTGGATCTTTCACATTCCTGTTGAGCTGGATTTGAAGCCCTACCGACCTCGGGTTAGAATAGACATGTGGCCTCAGATTTGCAGGAATATATCGACATGTGCTGTTATTACTCCTGCAACTCCCCACCTAGGTACCTAGCTTGTATTGCCATTGAGAACACATTCCACTCATTGCTCAAAGGATACCGTATTGCAGCTATCAGTGCCTGTAGCTAAGTCGTAATACACTTGTGAGGTCCGCCCCTCGGCTGGCTGGCTACCTAGGTTGGTTGGTTGATCTGCTCGTGATTCACTTCGTGTGACATGTGAGCATCTATAAGTGTTGGTTTATCTTGCGCCTTTTATCCCTTAATCTTCTTCCTCCTCTTCCCCTTCCCCTTCAAAATCTTCCTCGGTCTGCTTAAATATCACCTTTTCCGCCATGGCCAAGCATCTTCTTACGGGCAACCCCACAACGTTGTCCACGCTTCCGTCAATCTTCTCCACTAGCAACATGCCGCCAATGCCCTGGATGGCGTAGCCTCCCGCCTTGTCTGCGCCCTCGCGAGTTTTGACATACGACTCAATCACATCGTCTGCAAGACCATCAGACTCGCTCAGGAAGTAAACCTTGGTCTCTTCCGTGTGGCTGTCGATCTGGTACCCTGGATGCCTTGCGTCCTCTCTAGGAGCAAGGACTGTGATGGATGTCAAGACCTTGTGCATCCGCGTGTCTCGAAGGTGCTTCAGCATGCGGATGTGCTCGGCTTCGCTTCGAGGCTTCTCAAGAATCCGGCCGTCCCGGGAGACGATGATGGTATCAGCAGCGATGACGAGGTCAGGGTCGGGTATCGATGCAAGATGGGTCTCGAGGGCTGTGGTGTAGACTTCCATGCACTTTCGGTTGGCTGTCGCAGCTACATATTCGAAGGGACCGAATGCGGTCTTGTCCAGGTTCTCGGGCTTCGTGGACGGGACGATCTCGAGGTTCGTGAGACCAAACTGCGCAAGGTGAGAAGATGGACGCTACCCGCCATAAGAATTATCGCGCACCTGCTGAAGCAGCGCCTTCCTACGAGGCGACGCTGACGCAAGGATCACTCGCTTGGAGTTTAGGTGCTTGATGATAGGAAGATCCAGAGGAAGAGGGCCTTTGCGTAGAGGACGGGGAGGGCCGCCTTTCTCTGCGGCAGACTTTTCGTAGTCAGGGGGCGGGTCACTGGGTGCAGAGTCCGCCATGTTCTCGTCGGGGTGCAATGTAGCTTGCGATGGATGACGGTGAAGGTCGTACAAATCAGTACCGAGCTTCCAGGTTTAAGAATGAGGTCAATGTGGGGTTGAAGGATAGGGAGCTTGCGAGGCGCCCCACGACCACCATCCCGCCTAGCTCGGCCCCTCATAGCAAGCCAGCAAGCTTTATCATGCGAGCCGAATGTATGGCGGAACTGTGTAGCATGCCAAGGGGAAAAGGGTATCTGGAGGACTTGCTATATGTATACAGAAATTATATTTTTCTTAAAGATAGGCTGCATTATCTCTGCTGGATTGGTAGAGATTTCTCTGTCTGCACATCATCCCTTTGGTGTTTTGGAGGGTTTCATGATGAGGTTCAATTACGAGTGTGGTTGGATTTCAGCAACTTGTCTTGCAATGCACATATTTTCTGTGCCCATAATAGAGAGACAATAGTAAACTTGAAAAATAAGATTTATAATACTGGCATTATGCATCTGTTATAACAATATTTTCCAGCCCATCCGGTTCAGCTGAACTGTCCGTTCCTATCCCGCTCAGCTGGCCAAATTGTTTGCCTTGTTGCCTGATTGCTGTTTTCAGGCATGGCACAGGCCAAGTGGGTACCTCCACCATGTACCTCCTCTCACCTCGCCCTCCCGCAGTCAGTTGCAACAAGCCAGCCCACTCATTCCCGACTCTCCAAAATCGACTCGAGCGCCAGCTACCGGCTTTCGCAAAGGGCTGCATGGACTTGCAATAGCCCACACGAGCTCGAATATTTACGCAACATCCTTTATAGCCCTCAAACTGCACTAAAATCGACATTATCGGCGCGCCATCCCCAGCCTCGGGCCTCCCAAACACTGTCCCATTTGACGCGACCATTGGACCAGCACGCGTCAAAATCCACACCAGCGCCGTCGCAGCGACCTTGACCCCGGGCCCTGCGAACTCCCATTGTGCGCCGACAAATTCTACTGGCGAAAGATCCTGCATAGGTTTGTGATGCGCCTGGTCCGGCGACCGTAGCGACCACAGCCAGGATGGACAGCAAGCGCAAGGCCAATGGGGCCGCATCGGGAGAAACCGACGACCGAGCTGCGAAGCGTCGCAAACTTGCTGTAAGCCCGTCTAGATACCTTTTGCGAACCCGCTCTTGATGAATTGTGCGACGTAACCATGTTCAAGCTGGTTGTTTGTTATTCCGCACCGCCATGACGCGCCTGCATCGACATTCACTTCTCTCTGCACTTGAATTGGTGACTGACCTGGAGCCTACCGCAGGATGAATTCGATCTGTCCAAAGGCGAAACCCAAGAATCGACCACCGCATATGGCATGGCATTTTTGGAACAGCTTCGCAGGACTGCTGACAAAGGGTATACCGACCTATCTCGTCACTGAGAGCTTGATATACTGACCTGTTCCCATAGGGGCCGTCTTGTCGCAACTTACTTCGAGAAGCTACCGTCGCGCAGCGGAAACGCAGACTACTACAAGCGAACACGCATGCCCATTTCATTGGAATTGATCGAGAAGAAACTGAACACCGGCGAATTCGAGACCCTGGCTGAACTTGAAAGCTACTTCAAGAGGATGATTGCTAATGCCAAGGAGTTCTACCCTCGGTCATCTACCACCTTTGACGACGCGGAACGAATCCGAAAGGCTCTCAGCAACTACATGACCAAGACAAATCCTGCGTACCACCAACGTGGCTACCAGGCCATGCCTACTCCCCTTCCCCCTGAGGACGAAGAGGTCGGCCAGGCAGAGGACGCTGAAGGAGAAGAGGGTAACGATGAAGCTGTAGATGCGGAAAATGACGAGCAAGATGAAAAGGAGGAAGAAAAAGAGGAAGAAGAGGAAGAAGAAGAGGAAGAGGAGCCAAGCTCAAGGAGGCGGACTATCACTCTTAAACGTCGTGGGCCGGCCCGCACACCTAGGCGAGCATCGACTAGAGGCAAGGAAACGCCAAAGCCGACTGCGCCTCCAGCCAAGCCCGATCATCAGTACGAGGATGTTCCCTACAAGGGTCTCAACTTCCAGCAAGCTCAAGAGAAGATCGTCGAAGAGCTCCTCCGACATCAAGATCCTGAGTAAGTCCGCAACTGGTCACCTCGTCGCGCTTGTATTTCTAACATTTGCAGGTACGAGGATGCCTATTTCGAGGCGTTTATCAATCTGCCACCTCGTGCTCTGAAGGATTACTATAAGATAATCACAGATCCTCTCTCGATCAGAAAGCTGCAGAAAATGGTCAAGGGGGCACAAAGCCGCGGCGAGGCGACTGGCATTAGCGAGTTCAAGACATGGAGCGCTTTTGAGGAGAAATCCAAGCTCCTTTGGACCAACGCATTCTATTACAACGAAGAGGGAAGTGAAATCTACGCCCTCGCCCAGGAACTCAAGGTTGGTTGGACCGGATCCTCTCAGATGACACTGCCTGACCATCTCGATAGGACTTCTTCCAAGATCAGCTCAAGCAGGCCCGGGCTGTTGTGGCAGAGCCTTCACAAGCCAAGATCAAACTCAAAGTCGGTCAGTCTACAGATACCCCAACGCCTTCGGGTAAGAAGATCACAATTCACGTTGGTGGCCAACGGGACTCTGCCGATACTCCTGCCTCAGCCCAGCCAACAGATGCTACAACCAATGGCCAGAGCGTCAATGGGACAGCTCGTACTTCGACTCCCGCGGTACCAAATGTGCAGCTGGATAAGGCCAGAAGCGTCTCGGCTTCTGTTCCCTCTCCAAGCCCATCCGTACAGCCAGCACTCAAGGCAGAGGATGTCGCGAGTGCATCACCCGCTGGCATCCCGAGACAACCAAGTGTAGTCTCGGCACAGACAACGCCAGCACCAGGTGTAGCGCCTGTTCCCGTACCCGCGCCTGCGCCTGCGCCCGCGCCCGCACCCGCACCCGTTGCGCAGCCCCAGCCAGTTCAGCACAACCCCCTTGTTAATGGCTACATGGAGCAGAAGCACTTCCGTCGTCCCGGTAAAGGTATGCTTGCTCGAATCTTGAGGTAGCTGCAGTTGCTAACAATAATTAGGCCTCGATGATGCTCTGATCGAAAGTGTGAGGATACAGGCTCACCCAGCCTTTCAATCACACAGCCCTACCGTGGCAACTATCAAGCCAAGTCCCACTGAGATGCAGCAGTCAGCCACAGTCAACCTGCCCCCTCACCTGACCCGCATACTCGTTGTTCCAGCGATACCGGATCACTTGCAGGACAGGCAATACAGCCTCTGGACGCTTGTAAACAAGCAGCCTCTGAAGCCCACCCACCACCCGGCCCCAGGCCAACAGCCCAACGAGCGCGCCTTTGAGGCCATGCTGCACCCTGGGGTCAACGTGGTGGAAGCGCACCTCATCGCCGCCATCCCGCGAAACGAGCGGGTGCCCGGCGGCCCCGAGGTCGAACTGGAAGTGTTCACCATCTTCATCAACGTGCTGCGGAACTAGGCGGTCCCCAACATCAAGCTGGAGCTTTGTAAGACCGAGAAGGGGATAGGGTCGGCTATGGGACCACCTCCCCTCCCCTCCCTTAATCTGGTGAGGAGCCATGTCACTAGGGGATATTGGTGATTCCTGCCAATGAATGGAATGTGTGTCGGAAACGGGGACGGTGTTGAGGGGGTCTAGGAAATCCTTTTTTTGTTTTCGAAGCGGTCCTGGAATATAGGGTTCATAGGGTACATTTAAATGCTGCCGCTTCGTTATGTGCAATCTTAAATTGTATGTGTCCAAAGTTGTGGAAGAAAAGTTGCGATATTCCTACTCTATCCATGGTATCTCAAATCAGACCCCGTTCCAAGCGCCACGCAAAGCCATGCCAGTAATCCACGCTGCTCATCCGCTCATTTGGCCCGGTATCCCATTCTCTTCCGCTAGCCGGGCGCTGGGCGCTGCTTCAACTGCACCAGGTGCTTGAGGCCAGTCTGGATGCCCATAAACTTCCGCAACTTGGGGTCGTACCAGCCCAGGACGTAAACTGCCATGCATGCCGTCTTTCCTTTCAGCTCGACGACTCCATCAACTCTGATGCATCCCCTGTTTGGGGATGTCTTGGTGGGTTTCCAGTTTCGGGCAAAGGTGAGAGACGCGGCCTGGATGGCCGCTTGAATGCGAGGATCAAATTGTGTCTCGCTGCCAAGGAGCGTACCAATGATATCACCGTTCCCAGTAGGGAAAGATCCGTGGGGAGGCCGTTCAGACTGCCCAACCACTCTGACCGTTTGGTTCCTAGGGCCGGCTGGGAACCCGCCCTGTCCCTTAAACCGCTCGAGGGGCCCGGGATGGAATGTTGGCTCCGGAGGGACGGGGTCACTAAACCCAAGAGCCCTAGTGACGTCTTGGAATCCTTGCTTTGCAAGAAAACTGATAAACGACCAACATGTCAGTGCGACAGCCTTGGGGTAGAGGACCTTGGCCAGGTGGTTTGCCGCGGTCGAGTCGATGGGTCGATCGCCCCAAAAGATGCCCTCCTCATCAATGATGATTCTATGGTGAACTGATAAGTAATGAGTTCCGCTGGAGTTTTCAAGTCATGCTTACCCGGAGATGTAGTGTTTCGGTGGAGGAGCAGGCGGATAGATGATATCCAACCAAAGTTTTCTCACTGTGATTGCCCCGCCACCGAGAAGTCTGACAAATGCAGGGTTCTTCTCAACTCCCCTCTTGATCTCGTCCGCAAGACCGACTGCGATGCGTTAGAATGTGCAAGCTTTTGTAGTTTTGGGCACTAACACTTGATCTCCTTCTGGAGCTTCGTGTCCTGGTTGACCTTGACAAACATCTCCCACTCTGGGTCGGAGCCTCGGTATGGGGGTTGCTTAACCTCTTCGGTCGTAAAAGGGAAGGGTAGGAATAATATGGGTTCGTCCTCCTCGGCCATGTTCTGCACCTCTTCCTTTTCCTTATCCGACATGGCTTCCCATTCTGCGTCGGCCCAGTCGAGGAGAGGGTCAAAAACAACGGCCATGAATACTTGCCAGCAGGCATACAAGACGACGGTCGTGAAAAGGGCGCGGCTGTATAGTCCATCAGTTTTCTATCCACATCAATTGTAGCGACTATTGCATACCCGAGTCGTCTTCGGAAACTCGGACCGTAGGAAGGCTTCGGTTTGGCAAAGTAGACGGGGACGCCGGGAGGAGACTTTTGTCGACGCCATGGAAGGAAGGAGATTTGTCTCGTTAGAGGCCGAATCTGACGGGTGACGATTCGTTGTGTCGGGATGGTCGAGATAGCTGCTCGGCGCAGCAAGGCTTGTCGAGCCAACATGCTGGCTCTGGCCTGGCCTGGGGTCAGGCACTAAGTAAAATACAGGCTAAAGAGAAAAGAAAAATTCCGCGCTCGCCGTATAGAAAGGAACTTCAAGGAGTGAAATGCATTGTGAGGGTGGCGATAGTAGCGATGGTGATGTTGAAAGCCGGCGTCGGCTTGATGCGAGCCGTTGAGGCGCAAGAAGGACCGTGTAGATGTTGACGCACACTGTCCACCCTAGGCGCTGATGCAAAACCCCGCACTGTATGACGGAACAACTCCACGCCGCGATCCCGACACGTGCATGCATCCCCAGACTCCGTGCCTGGAGCTTGCGACACCTCCAGCTATCTCAGCCTGGCTCCATCAACAAGCTTCATCAACACACGTCGAAAATGAAGCTCACCATTGGGCTCAGTGTAGCCCTCGCCAGCTTTGCCGCTGCAGCTCAGCAGGCCGCCGAGCAGGCCGCCCGCGTCTACATCCTACGCGGTTCGCATCCCGTGGAGCCAACTACGAGTCTCACCCCGAACGAAGCCCGCCTCATCCTGCAGCAACGACTTGCCCCCGAGGGCGACGGTCCATCATTTCGCGACATCCCCGCCAGCGCAGACAAGGAGCGAATTGTCTCCCTGATCAACAGATACGGCAAGGCCTCGGCGCCATTGTTTGCAAAGGAGCAGAATGCGACGCCCCAGCAGCTTGTTGTTGTGATTGAGGGCATGCCAACCTTTGAGTACGAATCGTTCTTTGGCTGGATCTTCCACACCGAGCCCGACTTTACCGTTTCGAAGAGCCATGAGAAGATTGAGCAGAACCGCTTTTACGACCTCGCCATCGCCAAGAAGCACGGTTGCCCTCTGAGCAAGGTCGTCAGAAAGGAGGGAAGCTGTTGGAATGACCAGTCGACTGTCGCTACCTATGACAGGTCCCAGGTACATATATCCTGTGATCTTGTTCCATCTCGAAATGCTTATCTAACGTTACGCACAGGATGCCGACCATCCAGTTACCTTCCTGGGTGAGCTCCCCAAGCTCCAGAAGCTTGCCGAGTCCGGTGAGGTGGAAACCACCTTGGTTTTCCTTCCCCAGGGCTCAGATTCGACGGAATCCGAAGAACAACAGGAGCTGCGACGTCGACAGGCCGAGACCGTCATGACCTCGGTCGAGGATGCTGTTGAGTCGGCTGCCGAAACCTCGTCAGTTGCTGAGAACCCCATCTTCTCCTCGATCCCATCCATTGTGCCTTCCTGCTTCGCGTCTGAGGACAGCTGCATCCAGGGCACTGCCAACTGCTCTGGCCATGGCTTCTGCCAAAACAGATACGCCAAGCGAGATGGCTCTGGTGACAAGAATGCTTGCTTCAGCTGCCACTGCCTGGGCACAGTTGGCGAGCACGGCAGTGTCACCCACTGGGGTGGCGGCGCATGCTCCAAGCAGGACATCAGTGTCGCGTTTTGGCTGTTTGCTGGCTTCACCATCTCCATGGTTCTTATTCTGTACCTGGCCATCGGCATGCTGTTCAGTGTTGGTGAGGAGAAGCTTCCCGGTGTGATTGGAGCAGGCGTGTCCAAGTCTAAGTAAGATGGTTTCGCTGGAGCGAGGCAGAACTGCCTCGTGGGGTATTGTCGAGTCCTTGGGAGTTGTATAAGCCGGCTAGTGGAGTTTCACAACATAATAACTCCGGGGCGGCATGTACCATCATATGGCGTATTTGATATATGGGCGTCATAAAGGCTAGGAGCCTGTCTTGGGCCTCGATAATAGAGGCTTCTTTTGTTAGAATGCGTTTCAATTTTCTCGAGTACGGATGCTAGAATGCGTGTCGGGCCTGTCAACGGACCTTGGTGAGGATTAGTTGCGTCATGATATTGTTAATCCTCTTGCGCGGCAATCCATCGTTTCTGATAATATCCAATCGCAAATCCTTGGAGTACGTTCTTGACGATGCCTGTCTAAGCAGCATAATATTGGCACATAAGGCTAGGAAGCCCAACAATTTGTCGACCTACGACTGGCTGCTCTCGAAGGGCCTCAAGCTCATTCTTGAGCCTGTACCACCCCACGAGGTAAAGGCTCAACAAAAAGTTATAAAGGAGATTTCGTGGCCTCATGCTGAGACCTCAAAGTGGTATAATTTTTCCGCCTCCAGTTCTTCAGCTTTATCTTGTCAGTTGATTATTTCATCATCCCTTGTAACAACAACCACATGGACTTGCATGGTCAATCCTCTATTGATAACGACCAAGTCCCGGTGATCCGAACGGAACACGACAAATTGAGGCACCAACTGCAACAGCTTCTGATGGATGACGTTCATTGACCATCCATGAGGCCAAAGCTGGCGCGTCATTCGTAAGATACGGCCTTTATCAAAGTCTCCGGTTCATCTCAGACGAGCAACGTCTGAGGATAAGCCTCAGCCAAGGGTGGTTGGTGCGACCAATACCGGCGGCTCCTGAATCCCGGCCCCACACGGAGTTCGTTTAGTCAGCCCGGACGGACTTTATGCCTCGACGATAAACTCCGCCTCACATCCATGCTCAAGATCTGACAACTATTAAGAAGAGGCCAGGAGGTTTCCCTACTTCCCAAAAAGTCCGCCGGACTTGTTCCTCTCTTGAGAACCCGGGCCGCTTCTTTCGGATTGGCTTATGTACCGCTGAAGCGCTCACTCCCGGCCGAGAATGATGTCGACAGCCGCCGCCGACCGGCCCAAGCCCGCGACGGCTAAATGGGGAGCCGCCTGTGCTCAGTGTGCGACGGCAAAGGCGAAATGCATCCGCTCAAACAGTGCTCCCGGGGCCAAGTGCGACAGGTGAGTCGGATACCCACTCTCTCTTCTTTCTTTCCGTTCCCGTCCGCCGGTCCTCATCAAAGACTCGTGTCACCGATGCCGAGCGAGCCGTGTTGATCGGGGTGTAAGCGCCGGGTCCACCGGAGCTGGCCCCCGGACATCGCCCCATATCTTTATCGACAGCCGCGGTAGAAACCTTGACTGACACATGCTTGTAGATGCGAGAGATTGGTCAAAGTTTGCACGGAGCAGGTCCATCGACCTCGAAAGAAGAGACAGCCAAAGCCTTCGTAGGTCGACCTTGACACTGAGCCGCCTGGGGATGATGGGAACCCTAGTCGACTACTGTTGCAGAGGCAAGGACTAATTACCCTCTAGGCGAACAGCCCAGATCGAAGAACGGTTGAATGGGCTGGTTAACCTGCTCAAAGCCTCGGGGGGGTTGACGAATGCGGATCTAGCAACAGATACAACATGCATCCCGACTGAAGCAGATCCCGCCGTCTCCGACCAACAGAAGCCATCATCAAAATCCACAGACGCTTCCTTTGCACCGGGATCTAGTCCTTGGGCTATTCCTGATACCTACAACTCATATGCCCCGCCCCAATGCATCTGTAGGCCTGCATCTGGGGATGCTCCTCCTCCACCTGCTTCAGACGAGGTACTCTTAAGCATATACAGAAACGAGCTACTGGAGCTCCATCCCTTTGTCGTGATCCCACGAAATGTCACGGCAGCGAGACTCAAGGCCACCCGGCCATTCCTCATGTCGGCCATCAGGATGGTCACATCCTTCCGCAGCCTAAGATCGATGAGGGCTCAGATGTACTATCTCATGCGGCATATCGCAGACCACATGCTCATCCGTTCGGAGCGATCGCTCGACTTGCTAATGGGAATCACCGTCATTGCAGCATGGTACCAATACCATTGCTTCATGCACGCTCAACTCAACAACCTAATCTCCATGGCTGTAACACTTGTCGGCGAGCTAGGCCTGCACCGTAGTCCAACCGTGCTCGAGCGGACAAACTTGATGGTTGTCAAACCTTTTCAACCCGAGCGACGCACAAATGAAGAAAGGAGGGCCCTCCTGGGTGTCTGGTTCTTGTCATCAGCGTAACATGTCCCCCCTTTGCAATGTGAACGCTCACTTCTAACCTGAACCAGAATGTCGCTTGGATTCTCTCGAATAGAGTCGATGCGATACACAAAGTATATTCAGGAGTGTCTCGGGGTTCTGGAACAAGAGAAAGAGTACCCCACAGACACTCGTCTTGTGTATCTTGTCCGTATTCAACATTTGACGGAGCGAATCTCCCAACTCAACTCCCCCGATGACCCCGCAGAAGAAGTTGCAGGCCTTCCGACCGCACCGTTGTCTGCATATGTCTCTGCGTTTCAGGGGGAACTCGACCGTATACGAAACGGGCTACCTCCAGAACTGAAAGATGACCGTCAGTGTACTTGCTCACTTCAGAAGAACTGTATAAGCTAACTCTTCTAGGAATCGTGTGTACTTTCATCAATACTGCTGCCCTAAGACTCTATGAACCCCCAGTACTGGATGCCCCCCGCATCATCTCCATGTCCGAGTCCCTTACCTCTCCCACACTGGGGGCAGCTTCAGCCCTCGACATTTTTTACCAGTCTAGAAATGCACTTAAGCAATGGTTCGACAACTGGCTCGCTATTCCTATATCAGAGTACTATTGCCAGACAACGCCGGTAGCTGCTCAGATCGTATACGCCTTGACAGTTCTCGGTAGATGGGCCAAGTTCACAGCGCCCATCACATTGAACGGACCAAAGACACAAATGCCGAACGACACGAGTGCTGACAACCCAAATGTCGAGCAGTTCAAGGCGGATTCCGAGTACTCGGCGAACATGAGCTCAAGAAAGGCGACACCAGCTGGGTCTACACCGGGCCATGAGAACGATCCAACAGAATGCAGCCAGATTGTCCTGCGAGAAGGAACAGACCCGAGATTGCCCGCTGCTGTCGCTTCTCTTCGGTCCCAAATTCAAACACAACCTGGCCTGTCGTTGGATGTGTCGGGGATTCTAACAGGTGTCTGCTCCCGATTCGAGGAGGCAAACGCGACATTCCAGGTCGCATCAACAGAGCCCGGTGCTTCAGACCACAACCTGTGGAGTATGAGTGCCATCAAAATCCGCATCACGAGAGCTAAGCTCGAACGTTGGGCCGAGATCGTGGCTGCTGGCACGGAAGCGCTGAAGATACAGGATGAGGACAACCGTGACACGGCCATGGAGGAAATTAACGACGAAGATCCGGAGAAGGCAACTACAGACGACACCGAGGCCTTTTTGGACGGTGATATGCAAACTGATCCACTTCAGATGCAAAACTGGAACGGAGGAACGTCATGGACGACCGAGATGCTACAAGGGGTTGACCCGTCGGTTTGGTTCGACGGGTATCTCGACTGGGGGGCTGTCATTATGAATTCTATGGGAACCCTGGAGCAATAAGGGTTAAGTGACCAACCGCCACGGGCGGTATAATGCCTTTGCAAGATACTACTATCTTACTAATAATAGCACACTCCCTTTCAGTCGTCCTGGCGGGGAATCTAGGGGCTCTAGTCGCGAGAAACATATAAAGCTACCCTCCTCCCCTCCTCGGGGTTTCTAGACACTTTTCGCCTTGATGACCCTTCATCTCCGTCTTCCGCTAATTGCCGGCCGGGCTCTATGTGAAACCAACACTGGTGCCTCGTCTCATTAACCATTTCACGGTGATGGAAACATGACGGGACGGATACACCCCGAGGAGACCCGTGAAAAGTATGTGGATATGGACACAAAGTCCCTCGGAACACATTGCGTAGTAGGTCTCCTTCTCTAGCAGGTGTCATAGAAGAGGTATAACTATGAGAGCTGAATATAAGTCGGTTCTTTACTTGAGGGAGAGGTAGGCTACTGCTATGGAAGGTCATGATCAATCACAAACGCGCCCTCTTTGTCCATTAAGGTTTTTCCTGCCACCGTGTCTTAGCTACCTGGAACTAGGAAGCTTGGGCGAACCGACCAATGAGCTCTGGTTGAGTAAAAGCGGTGTAACCTGCAACAGCTCCAACAAGGGAATGGATTCACAACTGGCCAGATCATGGATATCAGCCTCGCCGCCAAAGAGCCTAAAGTACGTTTCGAGCCTTGGGAATTGGGTCAATTATCGGTCTATTTAACCGCCAGTGAGTCTAATTGAAGCATCTTTCTCCTGTATAAATTACAATATGTGCCTGAACGCCTCTGGCGCTGGATTGGCTCCCTGGGGGGCGTCTGAAGGGTTGGGGCGGAGGGTGTGACCGTCATGTCGGGCCTCACATTTGCTTACGGCCACATGTCAGTTCTTTTCAGCCTTGTTTTTGCGGCGGAGTTGTGTAGCCATGCGAGAGGAGGAAGGTATGGTTGCCTAACGGCTGCCTCGCGCCCAGTGGTCCGCCTTGTTCCGCCTTTCACCTCGATATCTAACGCAAATAAGGCGACCATGCTACGCCTCCCACGTCCTCCCCCCCTCAATTTCGGGAGCTCCCGCCTCGTAGAAAGGTGGTATGGGTCTGGGTCTGTGTAAGTGGGATCTTATAACACGCCTGGCGCCATGGGTTAACCATCCATGAGCATCATCCATGGGCATCATCCTTGTTGCGTATATATACTCACGACCCTCCCTAGTGTTATTGCGGCCATGGAGGAATGAAAGTCTCGGTCGATCCATGTCCTAATTGCGGAATACCTAGATGTCCTAACTGCAACACTCAACGACTTAACGTCCGCGGCGCTCAAGAAACTTCGAAACAAGACACTCCGCCCGAGGACTGACTTTGCCTTCTCGTCAACACACGCATGGATCTTGAGCTAGAACAGGTACGGCCGTTACCAAGTGTATTCGTATGCGCGAGGGGATTGGTTATACACAAAAGCCGAGCTATCGGAGTAGAATGAGATTTCATGGTGTTATCTATTACGATGTTTGATCAACTCACGAATGTTTGTTAATGTCACAGAAACCAAATCGAAGTGGGGTGCAAAGCCAGCTTGAAAACCGACTGACCTGTCATCCTAGCTAGGGCATGAAAAAATACTGATCTGATGAATACTTTCGCCGACTATATCCTGCCTGACGCTCGAAGAGCACCAAGACCCCACAATAACCAGCAAGACGAGCGAAAGGCAGGGTTCTTCGCCGCTCCGAGAGCGTTGCTCTCTATGCTGTACGATGCGAATGATGACTGGCAAAAGCGGTATGGTTCCAACGACAAAATCTCGGTCGAGAATGAGAACCAACCCTCCCTTACTATCCTGGACGATGATGATGTACAGAACGATGTCGACACCTTCATACTTGGACCCCATCAAGCTTCTGATACCAAGGAACGCCAAGTGAGGCTAGTCAATTCCCTAATCGCAGAAAACACTTCCACGGAGCGACCTGACGTACCAACCATCTGGGTCTGGGATTGGAGCTGCCACCCTGACAGGTTGAGGCTGAACGGATATCTTGGTGAATTGTGTTTTGGCAAACAGCTTTCCATCCAAGAGTTCTCTGAACTTATGAGGAAACCGGCAAGTAGATCACTGCAGCTTGTCAAGGGCTTCCCTGCTAACGGTTACAGCGCGTGCCCGAGGCTCATGGTGGCACCCGGTCGCCACTTCTTCCTCGACGAATGTATGTTCGCCCGAGTTTCAATCCTTTTCCATTTGCCTAACACAAAGCTTTTTGCATAGATATATAAACAACCCTGGCCGGGCTGAGATTCTGGAGCTTATTCGACGAGTATCTGCATCCCAAGCAGAAGGGCTTCGCGAGCTGCTTCCAAAATACGTGGACAACGACCCGCGGCCATTCTTTGGACTACGAGAATACGTATGTTGACAGCGTTGAAATGGGGCGAAACTGTGCTATCAGCTTTGCTAACCTTGATTTTTGGAATATTTCTTTTAGCCAATGTGGAATGTCTTCTCTTTCCTCTTCAATTGCCCGTATTACGCCCTCACTTCAAAAGATGCCGAAGATGGCCGAACAATCTCGGACGGAGGACCGTCGATCAAGATGAGAAAGCGATACAGCCTCGATTTACTATATCCAAACCGTTGCCGGACGGAAAAGCGCCGCAGCAGTGATGGAGAAATACAGGACCCCAGATATCTTCACGAAGTTGACTGCTCAGCACTGATAACCGGACGAAGCGACAACTATTGGACCGCCTTCTTCTTTAACGAAGACCTATTCCGGGAATCAGAAAACCAGAGACTTCAAGCTCCCGATACACTTGAAGAGGAGGGTTCAATTACGGATCCCATCACCATGACGGAGGAAACCGCTGCCACTTTCCAGCCTCCTCGCATTTATGCTCTTCAGACCCTAGCGTCTCAACTCGACACGCTTATCGAACATCAATGGGCGATTGAAAGGTGCTTTAAGAAAAGCCTAGATGCCTATGTAGGTATATTGGTATGTAACAGCGAAGAGGTCATGAACTAACCTTGCTATTTACCTCAGGCGAACGCCCCAGACATGGATTCAAAGCAGCTGCGCAAGTGGGGCAAACAATTCAATTGCTTCTTGACAAAAGTCACTACCTGCAACTCGAGGACTCTGGAAAGGCTTGACAGGTTCATCTTCGAGGATGATGTCCGCCTTGGGCCCGACGGAAACCCGACTGGCAGGCTGTTCCAGAGCCTCAAGGATGAACCCAAAGCCATGGAGGCGCTTCGAAAACTTGTCGAGCAAAGCCGGGACCTGAAGAGCGTGAATCAGGACTTGGAGCGGCTCATGAGGGCTTATGATGACCTCAGGCGCGAGGTAATCATTCATTCTATTCAACATGTCCCGCTCGATGTTTTCACATGGACTAACAGTTGAGAACAGCGAAAGGATGATCAAGTTGAGGAGAGCAATTCAAGATTCGACCAGGGACAAAAGCTACAAGAACTGATCAAGAAAATAGCCGTGTTTCAAGCAGTGAGTGTTGAATTCTTGTCGCTGACTCTATGAACTATCCCGCTAACAACTGCTAGGTCCTTGGTCTCATGGGCTGGGTAGCTCAACTGTCCGATGCATGGAACTCGTCGTCCCGGGTGCCGTTCATCGTAATGCTGATAATCAGCGTCATCATCTGGATCGTTGCATCGGCCTACTTCTTCTGGAGGCAGCTCGTAACCTGGTGTGGCAGCAGGCTGAGGCTACGCCAGGGAGACGCACCTCGGTCGGGTGTTGATGAAGAGTCGGGCTGCGTCGGAGATGGACGGAATAAAGAGAAGCGCAGCTAGCGTCTACGGGATCAAAGTACAGAAACTTGCAATGTTTGTTACGAAGCCCATCCTTGCCTCGGCCATATGATCACAAGATACCACGGATGTATGTTAACGTGTGACTCCTCACAGGATTCAAGGCGACCGCATCGCCAAGCCGTGTTGGCCTTCATTAGGGATCCTTGGAGGGTTACACACGGGGTATGGGTGTCATGCCTTTACAGAATTCCAAATATTCGGGCTGCAGCCCAACCGCCTAGCCTACATCCCTAGCACCTCCCCGCACGTGTGGCAGACAGCCTTATCTATCACCGGTTCAACGGGGAACAGAGATTCTCATCGACGACTTACACCAACGAGATATGACACGTTGTCTTCTGGTGCCATCATGACAGCATCAGACAGAAAGGTGCGACCTGCCGGCGCCTTTCACGACCTCGGGGTCCGTCACTCGGAGTCTCGCTGGAATAGAGGGGGAAGTTGCCCACCAATCGTCACCATACAGCCTCACACAACCATCGCCCAACACAACCCAATGGCGCGTTTGGCCAGCGCATCAATGCAGCCAGGAAGCACAGCGATGCAAGTCACAACGGGCAAGTCACGACCTGTCGTCAGTATCGGGCTTTGGCCGGCCTTGATGCCTGACGGGGATGCCGACACTCTACAGGTTCATTCAAATGCCACTGGACCGCTCTCGACCTTTCCGCCGCATCCCGTCACGAGGCAACCGGATTGTATTTGTGCCCTCAGACACCTCGGGCCTTCGATCCAAACCTGCAACACCGCACCGTGGCTATGGCGACTACCTGTTCCGTTACCGAGATCGAGAACCTACTTGGCAAGGCAGGGCTTGACACGCCCATGCCCGAGTTCCCTGGCACCAACATTGTGACCAATCCCCAGGACATCTTCCGAGTCTATCTGGCAGACACGCTGCAGAAGCTGGTCCACTGCGACAGGTTGGTCGCCTACGAAGCCATCCAGCAGTCCAATGTAACTGGACAGGGAGACCTCGTGATCGTGTCCCCGAGGCTTAGACTGAAGAACATCGATCCCAAAGATCTAGTGTCAGATCTTGCTCACAAAGTACGATCTCTACAAGCAGAAATATGCAAAGTATCAAGCATGCATTGCTGACAAGTATCCGTGAATAGCTGCCGAGGGTGCCACCGTTTGCCTGTCCCATCGCCGACGGCATACACCTGCGAGTCCTCTCGTCGCCCAGCACATTGTCGCGCCTTCTGCTACCTTACATCCATGACAGGTGCGCCTCATATGGATATGACTCATCCCTCGGTCTCGCCGATGCAGCTGCGCCTGATGGACCTAGGAAGAAGGTCATCGTCGAGTTCTCGTCGCCCAAGATGGAGAGCGGCTTCTCCGTGTTCCACCTGCGCAGCACATTGGTCGGCTCATACGTGGCCAACATCCACGCCAGTATGGGATGGGACGTTGTCAAGATGAACTACCTAGGAGATTGGGGTAAGCAGATTGGACTTCTCGCCGCTGGTTGGCAGAGGTTTGGCTCTGAAGAAGAGTTTGCCAAGCAACCCCTCCGTCATCTGCTCGAAGTCAACCACAAGGTTGAGGAGCTCTTCAAGCCTGAGCATGACGAAGTCAAGGCGGCAAAGGCGGAGGGGAAGGACGCCAGTGAGATTGAGTCGCGCGGTCTGCATGCCGAGAGGGACGTCTTCTTCAAAAAGATGGAGGACAAGGACCCAGAGGCCATGAAAGTCTGGCAACAGTTTCGTGACGCTACCGTGAAAGACTACACGGACTCCTACGCACGACTCGGCGTGACGTTTGACGAGTACTCTGGAGAGTCCCAGTTCAGTGCCGAATCAGTTGCCGAGGTTGAGCAGGCTCTGAAGGAGAAGGGGGTATACGAAGAGCACGACGGCTCTTGGATGATCGACTTTTCCAAACATGGGGCAAAGGGGCTTTCAACTGCCGTGGTGCGTTATCGAAACGGGACGACTTCATACCTCTTGCGCGACCTCGCTGCGGTCCTTGACAGGTACAAGGCACACAAGTTCGACAAGATGATCTACGTGGTCGCTGAGCAGGAGATGTACTTCCACCGAGTTACAAAGTGTCTCGAGCTGATGGGAAGACAAGACCTCGCGGAACGTATTCAGCATGTGGTGGTTGCCAAGATCAATGAACTGCCGGATCAGTTCAAGGATGCCAAGTTGTTGAGCGACTATCTTGACGGCTGCCACGCTGTGATGCAAACGAGCATCGACGAAGAGACGGAGGAACCCCTTTTTGTGGATAAGACTGATAAGTCGGTGGATCTTCTCGGAGTCTCTGGCCTCTTCATCCAGGATTTCGCCCACAAGCGGGCGACGCCGTACGCTTGTGATTCTAAGAAGATGACATCGCTGGTGAGCGACTCGGGTGCGGCGATACAGAATTGCTATGCTAGGTTGTGCTCAAAGTTGAGTGAAGGGTCAGCTGAGATCGACTACGCAACACTGGACTACGCCGCCCTGGAAGTGGAGGACTACGCCGAGCTACTGCGGATCATGACACAGTACCCAGACACAGCACAGGCGTCTTTCAAGACGCTTGAGCCGTCCCTCATCATCATATATCTACTACGACTTGTCGACCAAGTCACGACAACGCTGGACGATGATGATGAGCAGGACTGGACTGGCAGGGATGAAGCTAAGCAAGCGAGGCAGGTCTTGTATGAGAATGCCAGACAGGTCTTTGAGAATGCGCTGAGGGTTCTGGGCATCTCGCCATATAGTTCATGATTGTTTATTCTTGCTTTCTAGTTTTGCTCGTCCGGCTCTATTACACTCTTGACTGAGTCGCTCGCTTGTCTTTATTGGCTTTTCTCAGTTACGGCAACCGGATGTTTGGGGCGTTTTTACTGGAACATTTCCATTCCACGTATCTAGATTGCCTTCTCCATGTCCCTGCTTCTTGACACTTTGGTAATGTCATTCGTTGGGAGATTGAGGATTCTTAAGGTGCGACTTGGTTATAAAGCCACCACACAACAGCGGCCCTTGGGGACTCATACGACAGAATTTACAGAGTTGAATAAACATGAATCAAGATTTAAATATCAGGGCCCAATTTCAAGTCTATAGGCTCCAAAGTCAATTGAAACAGGCGCTTTCACTTTCTTGACGCCATTCAGGATGTAACCTCCAAGCCATTGACCAGCCTAATGAGCCTTGAACACATGCTCGCATTTATGGCTTGCAATGAATGCTTTGTAATTCATGTTTCAAGTGAAGCATCCGCGGAGAAGTGGCTGTTCGGCCAGAGACGGGCTTATTAGACGCTCGCAGAACCGGACCCAACTTCCGAAGCTCTACTCCATCATCAACTGTCCCTCAACACATCGAGAGGTCTCATCCAATGTCAAAACTCTTCTTCCGCCCCGGCTTCATCGCTCGAGCACTAACATCGTGTCAGACGCCAACCCGCAATTCTTTTCGTGTCCCAGCACCGAGACTCTTCAGGATGGCTTCGACGGATGCCCCGCAGGCCACCCCGCAGTGGTGGGAGGCTTTCCCCGAGGCAAAGGCTTCGTGCCCTCGAGTTGAAGCGGCCGAAGTTGCAGACCTCATTGAGAAGAATGCAGCTGCTGGGAAAGGGGCTACGAGGGACTTTTTGCTGGTTGATGTTAGGAGGACCGATTGGGAGGGCGGCACGGTTGCTACGTCTATCAACTTCCCCGCCCATACATTCTACCAGACACGACCCGTCATCTATCAGCTTTGCAAGCAGGCGGGCATTCGAAGGATCATCTTCTATTGTGGTGAGTAGTCTCTATCTAACCAGCCAAGCCAATCCAATCCACCACTAACAACTCAAAGGGAGCTGTGGCAGCAGAGGCCCGCGGTGCGCTGGCTGGATGCAGGACTACCTCGACCAAGTTGGCGAGGCCGACATCAAGGCTGAGATCCTGATCGGAGGCATCAAGGGCTGGCAAAAGACGTACGGCGGAAAGCTCATGGACTGGTACGACGAAAAGGTCTGGACCAAATAGGATCCGGCCGCACATGTCATGTCCTCTCTCTTGATGTCTAGCAAGATGTGACTTGAAACCCCCTTCAAAACGAAATCGTCCAAGATGGGACTTTGATCTTCATTTTTCGACCTCAAACGCCAAAAATAAGCATGACAATAATTTCCCATGGTGTTCTCTCTCTCTCTCCGCCGTGCTTGGGTGACGATATTATCTGTTTTGTCGATCGTCGCCGCCGATTCGTTCCAGTGCCTCGAGCATCACCACCGAGTTACCACGGATGACCTATCACATTGATTAGTATCAATAAGCCATAGAGTGAAAAGGGAAGGGGAAACATACAACCATGCCGAGTCTGACCTTCTCTCCACCGTCCTTCTCTTCCACCGCCTCGTCCATGACAATGTTCAGGAAGACCTATTCCAATTAGCCAAGAGCTTTCACAGGTATTGCAGATGCGCTTACATCGTAGCCACGGAGGACACCGATGACCTTACGGCTACCGTTCAACTGTACAAACAGTCGCTTGTCGAGGTACTGCACAAGAAAAGTTAGCCATGATCAGGTCGCAAGGCAGCTGAAGCCATAGGCAAGCGCCACAGAGGAGCTTGATGCTATACAGCAGCGCAGAGCATGTACGACGCACCTTCTTCAGCTCGGGCTGTGCGGGCGCCATCTTGAGCAGTCAAGGTTGTATTTTAACTTGTTGATGCTGGTCGAGATGCGACGCGATCGCGGCTGGGAGAGCTCCTCCATTTCGCAGTTGGCGGGAAAAGCTGAGTCACGTGCCGACCGATAAGATTCTAAAATGCACGTCACTCTACTTCTGGCCCGCCTCAAAGCGCGTCGCAAACCACCAAAAACTACAGAATCAGCTTGCGCCAGACGGTCGCAATCATGAGTTCATTTGCCGGAAAACGAAAGGCCAAGGTCATCAAGGTCGCCGACGAGGAAGACACAGCTGAGAGCGTGTCGGCTCCGAGCGGCGACACTGGCTCCAGCGACGGTGAGTACTCCAAGCTGCTTTCATTGCGCGACTGTTGCTGATGAGAACCAAGGCTGACCCTTGCGACTACAGAACCTTCCAAGCCGCTGTTTGGCGCAAAAGCCGGTCGAAAACCGTTTAGACAATCTGGGTTGAGGAAGAGCTTCAACCCAGCCGACGCCGAGAGCCTTCGAGACAACGACAATGACGAGGACGATGGCCCGGTGGTGGTTCGGCCAGCCATCAGTCGTTCGGGCTCACTGAAGCAGAAAAAGAAGCCCAAGAAAGCTTCTCGACTATCGTTCGGTGGAGACGATGGAGCTGCGGGCGACGAGGACGCTTCCGAGGTGTTCACACCAAAGAAGGGACCACTGGGGCGCGCACTTGAGAATAGTGCCATCAAGAGGGGCCTAGGCACCAAGGGACTACCTATGCGAACACTGGGAGACGACGACGATCGACCAAAGTACAGCAAGGAATACCTCGATGAACTACAATCATCTACGCCAAACACCCCCCACAACGTCTCTACACTACCACCCGACGACACCGACATGATGGATCTCGATGCCTCCGAGCTCGAAGGCGCTGTAATTGTCGAGTCTTCAGATTTTAATCAACCCCAAGCGACTACGGCGATCCTATCTGAGGCTGAGATCCGAGAGAAGAAGGAACGACGAGCGCGTTTGGCAAAGGAAAAGGACTTTTTATCTGTCGAAGATGATGAGGATCCGTTTAGTAAAAAGAAGGACGACTCTCGCTTGATAGCAGAGGACGAGGACCTGGGTGAGGGTTTTGATAATTATGTCGAAGATGGGGGTCTCTCTCTGGGCAAGCGAGCCGAGAAAGAGAGGCGCAGACATGACCGACAGAAGATGGCCGAGCTCATCAACGCAGCCGAAGGACATACTTCTGACTCGTCGTCTGATAGCGATGCAGAACGTCGGATCGCGTATGAAGCTGCCCAGACACGTGCAGGAATGGACGGCCTCAAGAAGCCCCGGAAGGACCCTGCCCAGGAGATCCTCCAAGTGCCACCCAAGATTGCGCCTCTCCCTAGCCTGACCGAGTGTCTTGCTCGTTTGCAAACTACACTCAGGGGTATGGAAGAGGACATGAAGGGCAAACAGGCACGAGTGGAAAAACTCAAGAGAGAAAGAGAAGAAATTGTGAAAAGAGAAGGAGAGGTTCAGGCATTGCTGGATGATACAGGTCGGAAATACCAGGAGGCTATGGGACAAGGAAAGGTGGCTGATGCTCCGACGAATGCACCACCGGAGTTGGCGGGAGCGAGGGGCCTAGAAACTCTAGGGACACCATCACGGAAGCCTGAAGAGGAGGAGGGTTGATGGCCCGGAGGATGAGCCTCAGCTTGCTTCCTCGTCCCGAGAGCACATCCCTTGCAGGCTGCTTGGCATAGCAAAGTCTCGATGCTGAGCGTTCAAGTACAAGATGAGTGGGGAGGGCAAGCTCAGACCCAAGACCTTTACCCCTGGCCGTTTCTCAGTTCCCTATTGAGAGAAGGGGGACTTGGAGATGCGGAACCTGTTCACAGAGACATGGCTGCCCAAGCCGCAAGTCCCATCGACAACCCAGGGGGTTCAGGTTGTGATTCATTCTCAAGCCGGCAGCCTCAAAGTTCCAACACCTACAGAAACGCAGCCAGGCTTGGCTTGTGCCACCGGTTACTGGATTACGGCGACATCGCTTCATTGCCTTCCCAAAAGGCTTCCCAGGCATAAACATGACTGCCTCAAGGCAAATAATACCCATTACATTTCTCCTCCCGGTGCATATCCTATTACAATGTTAAATAACTATGTACAGAGAGAGGCATCTCTTTCACTTCGCTCTCTCAGTATCTTGATCATTTCGTCGAGAGATTCTGACCCAAAAGTCAGACGCAAAGAGGAAAACTGAAGCCTGAATATTGATGGGCTTTTCAGGATTCATAATGGCAAAGTCATAACGTTTGATCAACTGTGGCAGCTCAGCACGTCTCTCGCTCAACAACGGGTATATCTCGTACCTCAAAGACAGCTTTATGAATCTCCATAAGAGCAATCGGCTTCCCAAGACACACGTACTTGCCGTGGCCGAAATTCGTATCCCAAGCTGCTATCATCCTTTTCAACTCGCTCTCCTCGGCAAGCAACCATCGTTCAGGGCGAAACATGTCAGCGTCCTCGCCCCAGACAACTCGAGACCGTCCTACGGCATGAAAGCCCTGCCCAACCTGGGTACCGCCTGGGACAAAGAAACCGTTGATGGTGTCGCCTTCAGGAGGTACTTGCTTGAAGCCCAGACCAGCGAGCGGAGGCCACATGCGAAGACCTTCGCGCACGACGGCTTGGAGATACGGCAGTGTCTGGATCTGAGCCCAGGAGATGGGCATGTCTACTGATGAGGCGTGCTGGCGGATTTCGGAAAGGAGCGAGGCGTGGGCTGGGGGGGTTGTGATGATTGAGAGGATGATCATGCGCAGAGCATGAGCGGATGAATTGGAACCGGCGATACTATCTGTGTGAGTCTTCCTCGGAGTTGGAGATAGTGGTCATACACGTACATTGATATAAAGACTTGTTGGATGAGCTCCTCTTCGTTCATGCCGTTGTTAATGTGAGCTTGCATCATGTCCTTTGCCGGTGCAGCACCTTCAGCAAGCCGTCCCCGGACAAACTGTGTAGCAAACCTTGAAGACAACCGTTAGGCTGAATTCAAGCTTCATTTCGGTCTGTAACTTACCCCATCAAACGCCCAAAACCCACCTGGTCTCCCTCTCGCGGCAGTAACAACTTCAACGGCCATCGATGAACAATCTTTGTCAACCAGGGATACACAGAGACCACGTTCATGGCTGACAAGGAGCTGGCGTTGATCTCGTTGTAGTGGTAAAGATCCTCGTCTTGTGTGAGGTACCCAAACGGCTCTCCGAATGAGACGTCGCCGATAGCGTCGAGGGCGAAGAACTGCGTCTTCTCGGCCAAGTCGACGGGTCGTGTCTCGCCAGGCGTCGAGGTGTACTTGCGATCGAGGAGGGCAATCAAGTTGAGGAGTTGGCGATCAAGGCCTGCCTCGAAACCAAAGCCTTCATTCTCCCTGCCGGAATACTAAGAAATCGTGAATACTATCCAGAAGACGGTGTTGATGACATACTCCGGGTGTCATCTTGGCCTTTATAGCTTTATGCTTGACCTCGTCTCTCTCGGAAACAACATTGTCAATGTCGGGGACTATCCTGCCGCTCATGTAAAAGTCGCCCTTGGTATAGGTGCTACGCACTGCCGACATGTTGCGCAGCACGTCGGGGTCTGTTGACAGGAGTTCATTTGGACCAATGCGGACAAGAGGGCCTGAGAATAGTCAGTATCATGAGTTATGGTGAGTATGACAGGGAATGTTATACCGAACTGGTCGGCAGCCCGCTTGAGGTGTTCATGATAGCGACCGCTGAGAGCTCCGGTGAGCTGCCACCATGTTGACCAACCTGCGCCTCTGGGGCCTGGGATATGACGCAGACGATGCCATCGTCGAAACTGACGAGTACCAAGACCGGCGATCAAGACGGAGACGGCGACGAGGCAGAGTCTCGTCAATGAAAGGTCCGCCAACAGCCCCATGGTCGAATGCCTAGAGACATCAACACCAAAGTTTGTTTCATCTCGTAGAAACAGGATTGAGTTCAATCACGAGAGAGACAATATGCCACATGCCTGTGACTGAGTGGGGGTTCAATGTGACGACCAGCAGACCGGGGGCTTGACGAGCCGTCCGGGCGGGTCAATGAGCTTTGCTGAAGAGCAAAGAGGCGAGTTGAATGGATCGGGTGTCCGGTAGTGGGGATCCGGTTCTCTTTTGCATTCAGGATTTCCCCGCGTGCCTAGGTAGGCTACAATGGAGGAGTCTTGGGTGTGTCCAATCGAGACGACGACGATGATAAGCCTTGGAGTCGCTGAACCGATTCAATAGTTGAGCATTCGAAAGCCTTGTATTTCTGTAACATCTTGAAGACAAAGGATTGATTATTTGGTCAACCTCTTTCAACTCTGGTCACGAACTGCCAAGTAAATGATGGCGTAGTCTGGACTCTGGCTAATGCAGATCCTCCCTCCCACCCTTCAGACACGCAGGAGGCGGCTGACGGAACCTCCAGCTTGGTCATGCGAGAACAAGTGGCGCTTCACTTTCGCTGGAGCCTTGTTTTGTCTTTGGGGGTTGGCATTGACTCTAAGGAATTGATTGTCATGGTGATTATTTGCTGTTGTTCCCTTTATCGTCTAGTTCTGTGCTATAGAAGCGCCCCAGCAGTATGGTCACGATGAAAGGCGAAATACTATCCTATTTGTTCATAATCGAACCAGTCATAATCCATTCATTATCAGGTCTAACATGCTCTATGTTTCTCTATCATGAACAACCGCTATGAATCCTTCTTGCTCTGAGCGCCGCCATACAGCAGCCCCGTAGTGACATTGCCAAACATCCACGCCAACCAGTCGATACCCAAGTTCACCCGCCCGTACCACGGTGTCTCACCCGTCACCTTGGGCATCCTGTCCGCCGCCTTGGTGAAGTAGTTGCTCGTCGCCGTGACGAGCAGGTTCTTCGGCTTGCCATCTCGGTCCTCCATCACGGGCATCACGCTTGTCGAGCCCGTCTTCTCCATCTGCTTGATGACTCGGGTTACGATCTTGGCCATGAGGTCTGCACCAGGAGTCCACGATGTTGTCACGTAGCCCATCACGAACGCCATGTTGGGTAGGGACTCGATCATGCAGCCGCGCCATGCGTACTGCGACCCGGGGTTGATGGGCTGTCCGTCCACCAGAGGCTTCACTCCGCTAAACAGCTCAAAGTACAGTCCCGTTGCGGTGATGATGATGTCGGCATCCAGCTTCTGACCAGACTTGAGCAGAATGCCGTCCTTGGTCACTGTCTGGATCACATCTGTCACGACCTGGCAGTTGTCCCTGTGGAAAGCCTTGAAAAAGTCTCCCTCGGGACACATGCAGAGTCTTTGCTGGAAGGGATTGTAGCTGGGGTTGAAGTGGACATCGACGTCGACGCTCTTGGGCAGAGCCTCCCTCATCGACTCCATGATGACCTTCCGGGCCTTGCCTGGGAAGTTGAGGAGCACCTGGGTGATGAAGAGCTCCCAGACGACGTCTTTCCAGTAGATGAACCAGTAGGCGAGCACTGAAGGGAAATAGCGTCTCAGGAAGTCATCGACGCCCGAGGTGGTGTGCCGGGACACGACAAAGGACGGACTGCGCTGCAGCATGGTCACCATGCTCGCCTTCTCAGCGAGTGAAGGGACGATGGTGATGGCCGTAGCCCCTGATCCAATCACCACGACACGCTTGTTGGAATAGTCGAGATCCTCAGGCCACCATTGAGGGTGCACGACCTGTCCGCCAAAGTCCTCGATACCAGGGATGGTAGCCTCCATTGCCTTGTCGTACGAGTAGTATCCGACGCAGCTTATGACAAAGTTGGCAGCAAACACCTTGCGCTCGCCTTCAACGTCAACCTCGACCCTCCACTGCTGCTCGTCGGTCCTCCACTCACACCCCACCATCTTGTGGTGGAAGCGGATCTTGTCCCTCAGGCCGGCGGCGTCAACAGCCTCCTCCAGATATTCGACAATCTCGCCAGCCTGGGCAATCTTGTGCCTATGCCTCCACTGGTGCCAGGAGAACCCGAACGAGGTCATGAACGAGTCGGATCGGAACCCAGGGTAGCGGAAGAAGCGCCATGTGCCGCCGACGGCCTCCTGGGCCTCGAGGATGGTAAAGGAGCGGTGGGGGAGCTTATGGCGGAGGACGCGGCCGGTGTTGATGCCCGAGAGGCCGGCGCCCAGGACGAGGATGTCGTGGTGCTCAATTGGGTCGGCCATGGCGGGTGGTGAAGTGGTTTGAAGGTTGGTGAAAAGACGTTGAGGCTCTAAATTTGGTGTTGGGGATGGACCCTGCATTTTCAGCTGCTCCTTTTTTTGGTACCTGAGCTTGTACCTCTGGACCCACATTTCCTTATCAGGCCATGCTCCTCAGGCAGACAATGGGATATATTCATGTGTCCAGCAACCTGTGATGAAGTATAAGTTGCTAATCCGTAATACGATGCGTCAATTGGTATTGTGTATTCCCGTAATGCCAACTTGCTTCACTTCACCAGTGTCCAGACAAAGCAGTCGACTTTCACATGGGTCACCGCTTGGCTGGAGCTCCTATGGAGACAAGGGTTAGCAAGGATGAAAGTCTTAGCAAGGCAACTCATCGATAGTCTTAGATAGTCTTTGAAACCTAAAAGTTGCAACATTTTAGACTTGATCCCAGAAGTCTTATTCAACCTTCAACCTGGAGGTCTAACTGATCAAGCTTAACTTTTACGGGCCGGTCCGGCCCCCAAACCTCCCATTGGCGGGCCCTGGCTCGGCTAGAGCTCATCTCGTGAGGGTGTCGTCGATCTTACTCCACTTGGAGATGGATTAAAGATCTGACAAGCCTAGTGGGAAAAGGCAGATTCAGTCATGGGGTATAATGCTTACTTGCTCTAGTATTGCCATGGGCTCTCTCTTTGTACCACTAGGTGCGGCCTTGTGTAGGTTGGAGCCAGCCAGTAATAATTAAAGAATCTTGATCGCCCACTGATGCAGTTACCTGACGCTCCTTGCAAACTCAAAGGTTTGTTTGCAGCTCATGAAGTGACGCGGGTAACCAACGGGAAGCAACTCTAGTGCACCCTGTGTCCCTTGCTTCACCCTCATCGTATAAAGGTCTGATGCAAACCCGTTCTATACCGAAACATGGCCGAGCCCAGGTTGATGGGAAAAAGTGATGAGATCCTGAGCCATGTTGATCTCCTTGATCAAACCCGAGGACTCATCAAGAACAATAAAATCGATTCCCTTGAAGCTGACATTGGAGCCTGGCTTCAGAGGCCTACATGTGACAACCAGTCAGCAACAGAACGAGATGAGGCATCCCTTTTCAAGGCTCTTACGTCTTGATCCTCATATGTTCATCCGTGCTACCGTTCATCTTTCATTGTATAGAAATCTTGTTCCAGTCGCTGATGAACTCGATCAGCTCAAAGATGTACTCCTTCCAGCCCTCTCTGCACCGCTTCACATATGCCACCATTCCATCTTTACCGATCCTCAAGGGCTCACTACCTTTCCATGTAGGTATACGGTCGGATAAGAGAACCACATGTGGATCAAAGGTCTTGTCGGCAAGTGAGAAGTCGCCGTGCCAGACGCCAATGAAGTTACGGATGATGTGCTGAGAGTGCTCCGGACCGAGCTGCTTGGTGCAACGCGAAGATTCAGGCGCAGCATCTGCCAACATGGTAGATGTCATAAGAACAAAAGATGTGAGGAAGATTGCAAGTTTCATCTTGATCAAACGGATGTCTTACGGCTAGTATAGGTGGCGAAACGATGCCATATTGACAAAGGTCATGGTTCCACACACACTCCGGGTCTTCATCTTAACTACTCGTCTTTTATACAAAAGTTCTTCTTTCCCAGTTTTCTCACAGGGCCGCCATCACATCGATCCCAAGTTGGAAAAATCGAAGCCGATATGGACGAGTCCCCAATCATCTCGCAATCACACGAAATCCCTCGATCGATCCAGTGGGCTGTTATACGACAGGGGCCTTGCCTGCCTCCTCACTCCCACGGGTAAACACCCAAATTGGGCCTGATGATTGACAGGGTCAGGGGCCCATGCCAGACCGTGCTGGCGATCCTGCACCTGCTATACCCTTTTTGGTCGTTTAGACGCCTAATGTCTTGATCACTTTGAATTTCGTAGAATCCGAGTGCCGGCTTGGCTTGATAGGAAGATGGTCATGGGCTGTTGGGGGGCGTGAGCTGTCCATCTGGAGTCTGTGCAGATAGGAAAGGCAAGCATAGATTCAGAGGTTACCAACGTTGCTGACACCTCTCCTCGAGTCTATCTACCATTAGGTTGTACGAGAGCCTACCAAGCATGTACAATGGCGAGGCTTAAAGATAGCATGCTTCAAGATTGGATAACCTCAAGGTTGACTCGTATATCCGACAAGCAAATACGCAGCTCTGAAACCCTACAATATTGAGATATGATGCTATTCCTGATGATCTTCAGAGCTTATCACCTCAGCCACCGCCTAGGTTATCGCATCGGCCAACTCCTTGAGGCAGCTCTTTTGCGAAATAATGAATCTCGGTCATGATGCCCTTTTGCAAAGTTCTTTCGAGTACTCAATCATCACGAGTCTTACCGATGACGACATACAATCTCACTCACGTCAGCCGGCGAGGCTTAGAAGCTATATATGGGCTTCGCGCTATGAAACCTTTGTCCCAACCTCCCAGACTCTTCCTATATAATCTAAATCTCCGACAGAGACTTGCAAACAGAGAAATTGACTGCCGGAGCTGTCACATGTCAGCACTCTACAATCCCGCATAGTGAGCTGACAGGGACCCCTTAATATCATGACGAGAATCATACTGATAGGCTAGCTTCACCACGCGAGCTGTGACAGGAATAGGATTTCGCGTTTGTCGGTAGACAAAAGTCCTTTTCGTGCAGCGGGCAAGAGGGCCCGGAGCCTCGGGGGAACTGTCTCTTGGGGGAGCTGCATTTCGGGCTTAGAGCCGATGAACCGCCCAAGTCCGGAGGGGAGAGAGGCCGGGCGTCCATCTTACCCCATGGGGGTTTACAGTTTTGACGCCGGCACCCCTGAGGGGCAGGGTGTACGAATGAGCGGCATGTGTTGTCAAAAGTGAGTGGAGAGGGTGGCTTAATTTTGGTGGTTGTTTCGAGTGTATTCCGTGAGACTGAATGTCTTGGTTACCGATCTTCCACTTTATGCACGATAGGCTGACATTGACACCTGGTCTGTGGTGTTCTAGCTACTGTGCTATCATTATTATTCGGCAAGATTCAAGTAACCATTTCCAAATACGACCTACATCATGTCGTCCTGGTTAATGGATACCGCCGAAGTATTAACCATATCTCAACCTGTAACCCAATCACTGGAAATTCGGAAAGGCCCCATAGTGCAGCTAACAGGGGTGGTGTGTATGAATTCAGCCATAATTCCGCCTCTGGTCGCTATATCCGCGTATATCATGTCAGGTCAGGGTGTTGTACCCGATCATCAACCTTGGGGCAGATATG
The DNA here is from genome assembly GCA_027886205.1 of Fusarium piperis. Taxonomy (NCBI): domain Eukaryota; kingdom Fungi; phylum Ascomycota; class Sordariomycetes; order Hypocreales; family Nectriaceae; genus Fusarium; species Fusarium piperis. The sequence continues at coordinate 327,350 of RZGM01000003.1, forward strand.
CCAGGGCTGTGGATCGGTTACGTCTGTGCCAAGGCCTACCCATTGGCCTGGTCAAGACAGGCGAGATTCAATCAGCGGCTATTTGTTGTTTGTTCGGGATGTTTCCAACACGCCCCTTTGCAATTGTGGATTAACGAATCATGGAGACACGAAACTGGGCGGATTCCTGAGTCAAGTCGCCAGAGATGAAGTGATGGCAATGCTTTTGATGTAGAGCTAGCGCCGGAGGTTGCTCCTTTACAAGTAGACAGCCGTCCGGTCCACCAGATGCGTGGGAAGGACTTTTGATACGTCAAGGCTAGGATTGGCAGACAGACGGCCAAACACAGCGGAAAGGGCCCATATGGAGGTGCGTCTCTACTTTGCATTAGTTAGTGTAATATACGGATTAGGCAGTGGATAGGGGCGTATAAGGCTAGCCAGGGTGCGCAGCGCAGCCCTACCGGTAGCAAAGCAGACTCGCACTCGGATTCGTTGATCGCAATTGTAGACGTAGCCGATATATCTCGGAGGAGTGTGGCTGCATCCATGTTCTGATTCTGACCTGTGATCTACAGTTACGGGTCGCTCAATTTGGATATACATCCGATCGCCGCATCATGGAATTCCCCACACGGCAGGGGCATTGGATGGGCGATTTCCTTTAGCAATTTCATCAGCACAGGACAACAGGGAAGGCAGGGCTGAGTGGCGGAGCAGCAAGACTCCGCCTTCTCATGCCCGCCTTTTCGATGGATACATCATCAGACATGGACTCGACAAGCGCCGTCGCCCTTCCTTGGATCTTGTCGATCGCGTCTAATGACCCCTTTCCAGTCCAGTCAGGTCCAGGGTTTTGGCCTCGGTTCAAATCTACGACTCCCCCTTGACCCTGGCCCACGATTCAATGGGGCCGTTCCGTTTCTCATAGGCTAGGCTGACCAACAGCCAACAGTAGAGCACAGCACAGCACAGCACAACACGTACATCACGGAGCCCCGGGCCTGCAGGACACGCCGAGTCGCCGGCTCCTGGGCTGAAACGGCTCATCAGCCCGGCAGGGCCTGGTCTAGTCTGGTCTGGGGCAATCTTGTATCTAAAATGCCCGTAGCTGTCCTGCCGCTGGTATAAGTGTTGGTGGTCGCAAAATCGCTACTGCATCTGTCGACCGCGACATTTCACAAGACGAGACAACACGAAACAATCGATAGTACACATCCAACAAGCAAGCCCACCGCTACTAGCAAAGCAAAGCAGCCGCCATGGTCAACCTCGGCCCCTCCAAGGGCTGCCATACCTGCAAGCAGCGACGAGTCAAGTGCGACGAGGGCAAGCCTGCCTGCCAGCGATGCATCCGCATCGGCAGAGAATGCGGAGGCTACCAGGCAAAGCCCGTCAAGCTCAAGTTCAAGGTCCAGACGGCCGACACGCGTCAGAAGCCTCGCAAGAAGACGCCCACCTGCCGCGCCATCACCCCGAAGCCGGTGAGTCTAGTGTCGCAAGTGCTAAAGCCCCCAGAGACGGACGTCGCCCTGGGCTTCTTCCTCACCAACTGGGCTGGCACGGGACGTAGCCTCAGCTCTGCCCGGGGGTTTTTTGAGGTCTTGGCTCCCGTGATCTCGTCGGAGCGTCCCACCTCGGCTGCCTACATGGCTGTCACGGCCGTTGCGACGAGGTTGCACGGCATGTGGCGCAACAAGGACATCAATTTTGCCCTACCCCATCAGCCCTACGTTGATGCTTTGGCCCGCCTTCGCTTGGCCGTGAAAGACAAGGGCGAGAGGAACTGCCAGGCGACCACTCTCGCTGCTCTCGTCCTGCAATTCTACGAGAACCTCTTTGCCGTGCACAGTCTCAACAAGGCGAGCCGCGTTCACCACGATGGTGCCGTGGCCCTGATGATGAGCCAGGAGCCTCGAGCTGCTGGAATGGCCATCGGCAATCACATGCTCTGCTATGTCCTGCATCTCGAGGTGTCGTATGCCCTGCGTACAAAGAGGCCATTCCCGGCTCATATACAATCCTGGGTCCTGCGGCACCCCTCCACCTCGCTCAACTCGAGCTCCACGCTTGACTTTATCGGCATCTCGATCGCGAATCTGCAATACAGCTTCCGCAGCATGTTTTGCGGCAGCGACCCCGTTTCCACTTCCCACGTGGACGTTGGTGCCCTGTGGTTCGACATTAAAACCGTCGAAGCGCGTTTGCTTGGCTGGCTGGAGCATCTGCCGAGGCATTTTCACGCCCTGAGGCTTGACCAGGTGCAGGATGCCACTCCTTACATCCCAACGTATCTCGACGGCTGCGACGTCTATCCGTCGGTGCAGGTCGCAAGCATCTCCAACACCTGGAGGGGCTATAGGCTCCTCCTGCTCAAGATGAAGCTGTCGATCCTCCAGCTGGTCCCGGACACGATACTCGACACGATGCTGCCCAGAGAGCAGGACTCGGACACACAGGTGGAGCTCATATGTAACGCCGAGGATGAAGTGCAGGACATGGTCGACTCGATATGCAATAGCATCCCATTTTATCTTGGCAACCAGACGATCCGGCCCACGGTGTTGGAGCTAACAAACTCGAAAATCATCCACCCGAGCTACCACAACCTCGAGCCCTGGGACGAGAGGTTCGTCAACTTTATGACGAGTGACAATTACATCACGGTCGAGGCGCACAGGGCCTCGGCGGTCGCATACGGGGCGTGGCATGCCATTAATACCCTGAGCAACGTCCTCGCTTTGTGCACTGAAGACCACGGCTCTTTTCTTGCTGAGGCTCTGAGGCCAGGGCAGAAGGACTGGGTCCACGCCCAGTTTATAAGAGCCAGCAGCTTGTTGAGTCTGGAGTCTAGCAAGGCGTTTCAAGACATTGAGAAGATCCGGACGCAGCTCCCAGAGGGCGACACAGATGTTTTAGTGGAGAGAGTGAGGGAGGGATTCCGAGTGAGCAGTGGGTGCTGATATGCATGTTACGAGAGGAGTCTTTGGTGGTTTTCTGGGTACCTAGAATGAAAGGTCTGGATATTTTGTCACGGCTGGTTTGGTGTGTTGGCAAAAAGCATGAGCAGGGGTGCATCTGTTGGTGGTGATTTGAACTTGAGGTTATTGTACATAAAAAGGAGATTCTTCACAGAAGCTGGAATTATTGTGATTTCTGTATACAGTCAAAAACGTGCAAAGAAGAGATTGACTGCCTGCCTCCCAGGAACCTCAAAATTGGTAGAATATCAAACTAGCAACCCAAATAGCAATGCCAAGCAAACCAAGCCTAAATAAACACATATCTCACTTCAACGCGATGAAAGCATCAGCTTCAGGCTGTTTACCTGCCTGGAGACGATGTTCCCGGGCCCCAAGTCTGAGCTGGTGAAGCTATCGGTGGAAACCTCGATACCTCCCTCAGATGCTCAGGAGTCCCCAGAGGCTTCATCTCGTGGGTTCCGTAGCGGCGGTACGCCACCTTGCGGTTGCAGTTTGTGCAGTAGTGGCTGATATGGCTGTTCCAGCCCATGGCGTATGGCGCAACGGCTCCGCCAATGGTTGTGAGTCCCAGGGCTGTTGCGGTGATGCTAGCGAATCGTATTAGTCCCTGGCGTGTCTCAACTCGATAGAAAGGCCTCACTGGGTTCGTATCGAGGGGTTCTTCTTGACGCGCGTCTCCACGCGGTGCCTGCAGAACGGGCAGTCTACAGTGTCTGACTGGTCTCCCAGGAGGTACAGCGGCGTCACTGTTGCTGTTGTCTCGTACAGCTGGGCCATGGGGGTTGGGTCTGGGTTTACGGGGATCGAGGCGTCATAGAATCCCGTGTCCTTGGCGATGTGGTCTTGTGCGACAACCTCGGGCAGTCCACCATCATCGATGAATGTATCCACGACTCTGATGCTCACATTAGTTCTGGCTAGAGTTTGTCTGCTCCGCCGATGCAACGTACCGCTGTGGTTGCTGCCGCTGCGGTTGAGGCGGCTTCTCATCATAGTCACCTGCCGCAGCGCTGTACGAAGGTGGTGCACCGCCCGGCGACGTCTCCTTATCAGACATGGCGTGAGCGGCAGCAAAGCAGGAAAAGAAGGGGGGGGAAGTCTGCAGTAGTTCGGTGGTACGCTAGAGAAAGGAGGCAGTGTTCGCCTTGTATATCGTTCAAGGAAAGAAAAAGAAGCGTTGAGACCAAGACAGAACCAAGAACCGCATGAGGCGACGTGCCCAAAGGCAACCAATTGGAGTCGGTCACACGATACCGTCTCGCTATTCGTCGTCTACGAGTCGGGCTTACGCAGGCGTCAGGGATGTTGCCAGTGTAACCCTGCACGAGCTCGCAACAGAATTTCCGACTTGGGTAAGAACTCCATTTATCGTTTGAATACTACTGTGATGTCGGAACAAAAAGGCTTCAACTACATGTCATGATAGCCGGGACGCTATTTTGTGTGGAGTGGTTCTATCGCGAGATGAGAAAAGTAGCGGTCGCGCCGGTTTGGTCGCTTTTGGCAGTAGGGCTGAAAAGTTGGGCTGCAGGGAGAAGAACAGGGACTTTTGTAAACTCCCTGGGATGATTCATGTTTTGGAGAGTTGGTGATGCGAATTGCGAATAGTGACTGAAAGGGGGGTGGGCAACAAGATCAAGTCAGTGTGTAAATAATGAGTCTTTGAATTAGTGGCAAAGTTGGGAGCAAACCCTGATTATCATTCAAGAGACAGTAATCAAACCAAGATCTATTTCCTTTTTCTTTATTTTATTAGTCTAACCCTTTTATCTAATGGTTGGAACAAACAGCTTATTAACCACCACCTGCAAGACCTATGATCTCTCACCTCGATCAAATACCAGGGCTTTGTTCTCTGCATCTCGCACTTTGACGGCCTCATGGGATTCCCCTAAGCGGACGAGGTAACTCGATATCGACGGCAGCTTCTGTATGGCCCAGCGAGGACATTTTTGGTCGCTGGCTGCTACGGCTAGCTACCTCAAGATTGTTCGACATGATGATGGTTTGACCTATCTCAACTTCAATGGGCCAGAAATCGAGCAAGTCAGAGCTTGAATACCGAGAGCTAGGGCGGCCCAGTTCTCGAACTAATATCTCAGCCGTAAGGATTAACAGACGAGGATGCACTCTGGCGAGGATTCGATTCAGACCGGGTCAACGAACGGCATCGTCTTTCGCGACTGAGAAAGCAGTTTCTTTGGAGATTGGTCTCAAATAATCTCTTGCAGCCGTCTCTTCACTCGTCTACTGTCGATGGAGATCTATATGTGTCATTTCTTTTCTTTTTTATAGATGATACTGACTTGTAGCCTTAAGTCTTTCCCTTCTCCAGTATACCCCGAGGGGCTGGACAGGGTCCTGTTCAAGAGACTGTTTAGGACCAGCATAGGAAATCTCAGCAGAGTTGGTCTAGTCTAGTAACCTGCCACTCCATGATGGAGGAGGTTTGTACGTTTGAAGCCTCCCTTCTCGGCTAAGGAGAGCGAGTATCAGCCGCAGCAACAAAGGAGACAATCGCATCCTTCAAACTTTACACAGCCTAACATCACAGTTTATGTATCGAACCTTCTTAGATGGACCTTGAAGGTGGTGATCCGAGATGGTTAGTGAGGCCGAGGTTAGTAGTAGAGCACATCAGTGGGCAGATGACAAACACACAAGCCATACAGAGCTAGCACAAGCCGAGGTATTCACGATAAAGGTCCCATGCATCCATGATGATTCCAAAGACTGCGGACCTTGATAGCTTGGGTATTATCGGCATGCAGTAATTGGTGGTAGTTGACAGAGACAAGCTCGTTTAGTTTGATTGGTCAAAGCTGCCCCGGCAAAAGGGCGTTATGATGACGACCCCACCTGCTGTCTCAAGCTCAAGACCTGAGCTCCCCTCCCCGCCATTCTTCAACACTCACTACTTCTCTCTTTTCTCATCGTCACCAACATTTGTTGTCTGCGGAAATCATGTCTTCTGATCAGACCATCTTGTTTGACCTTCCCAGCAAGTCTCCTCGTGTCGCCTGGTCCTTGAACCCATGGAAGAGTGAGACGCCTCATTCCTTGTCCACCCCACAGCCAAGTATTGACCTAGTGTAGCTCGCTTCCTCCTCAACTTCAAGGGCATCGATTACAAGACTGAATGGGTGAGATTGAACCTCAATTCAAGGCAAATATAGTGACTAAACCTTGATAGCTTGAGTACCCAAACATCAAGCCTGCTTTGGAGCCCCAGTACGTTGCTGTCTGCCATGTCTGTCCACCAATTGACTGACCCCGCAATAGCGTCTCGGCCAACGAGTTGACAGGAACATGGACAATTCCTACTGTCAAGTTCCCCGATGGAACTTACCTCATGGACTCGCGCAAGATTGTCGAGCGTGTGGAAAAGGAACACCCTGAGCCCTCGATCCACCTCGACTCACCCACCCTGGCCAAGCTGGAGGAGATCATGCCCCGTATCATGACACCTCTCCGGCCCATCTACTTCACCACAGTCCCCGAGCGATTGTTGAACGAAGAGAGTGTGTCCTACTGGCACGAGACCCGGTCCAAGTTGGCCGGCATGCCTCTCGACCAGCTCAGCAAGGAGAAGGGTGGCCAGGCTGCCTGGGACGCCGCCAAGCCCGTCATCGCAGAGGTTGAGGCCCTGCTCAAGGAGGACTCGGAGGGTCCCTTCTTCCTGGGCAAGACCCCCAGCTACGCCGACTTCGTGTGGGCTAGCTTCCTCTTCTTTATGCAGCGCAACCAGATCATTGATGATCTGTACAACGTCAGCGGTGATAGTCAGCTCCACAAGGATCTTTTGGAGGCGACTGCTCCCTGGCACAAGAGGAATGATCATTAAACAGCGGCTCTATAGACGCGGAAGAACAGACTGATACATGAAAAATGAGACATGAGAACCCCCTACATAGCATATAAAACGAGACTTGTTTTCCTCTTCTTACAGATAAACGTCAGAAAAGACTGGTGCCCCCTTCCTCATCGTCATCTGATCCCAAGGCTTCTGGGCTATCAGTAGTCGGCGAGTCATCCAAGTTGAGCCCCCTCTCAAGCTGCTCTCCCAGCTCATCCACATCAGCCAAATCACGAGCGCCCACATCTGTCTGCGCATCAGTATGTCGCACCGACATGAGGGGATGCGTGCTCGAGTCGTGCCTCTTTCCAGTCGACGCCTTACTCTCCATGGTCTGGAAGGCATCGTCTCGTACCCTGCTCACCATCCAGTTAAAGATCTCTTGTCGTCGTGCTTTACCCTCTGGCCCGTCATCTTCGTACAAGTCAGGAAACCTCCAGTTGACGTATAGATTCCCGTGACTCGACCGTGTCTTGATGCCGCTGTGCTGACCTGGTGTCTCAAAGTAGTAGTGGCATAGCCTGCAGGCCCCTTGGCTGCTACCAATGTACTTCCACCCCTGGAAGAAACTGAGCTCCAGCCTAGAAGCGTTGGCTATCACCCATTCAAGGACGAGTATCTCGGCGTGCACAAAGGGCTTGAAGGTGTCCTTTTTGCACTGCCTCTGGATGCGGTCATCAAATTGCATCCGCTGCAGTTCCAGAGCAAAGCCGCGATACTTCTCCTCCTTGACGCCGTCGCGTTCCATACGGCCGATGATGGCATCAGCTGCCTCACTCTTCTTGCCGAGGGGGTTGGGATCCGCCTTGCTCGACTGGACAGGCATCACCTCGACTTCTTGGAACAGCTCCGGCCACTCCTTTTCGGCGTCGATGAGGTCCTGCACCACGGCTTGGTAGTTTCGAAGTCTGGAGAGGTTGTGCCTCAGCTCTGACCAGCACTCGAAGCTCTTCCCGTCTCGAATACGTCCTCTCAGGGCGCGTTCGTCGACAAAGGTTTTTGTTTGGGGAGTGAGAAAGACGCCGAGAGCCTGTAGGAGGCGGTTGTAGCACGCGAGATCTAGGATTCATGTTAGATAAGCTCAATGGGAGTAAATGTATCTATCCACTTACACTCGCTTTCGTCTAGTTCCTTGAATACAATATCCGAGATGGTGTTACCCAGAACCTCGAGTCCTGCTCCAACCGTAGCAGCTACCGCCCGCTGTTAGCTTCTCCCTAACCCAACGATACTGCTCAACTCACCGGTTTCGTCTGTCTGACGCTTGCAGTACTCAAGACAGTCCCTCAACTGCCCTTTGAAGCTCTTGAGGTAAATGTCCAGCCTCGGCATATTGAACGCCAAGATCATCTCCAAGACGGCCCTCCTCACCGGACCCTGAGCAGCCTCATCAAGCTCATCAAACCCAGAAAGGGTCTCTAGCAGCTGAGTCACAAACGTCTGCGTCTTTACCAGGTCGAGGCTGCACACCTGGTTGCACCCAAAGACGTAGACGAACCTGTCCTCGTGCTCGAGGACGGCAAAGGACGTGACCGTCCTCCCGCCCCTGGTGCTGTCGCAGACGCCGGCGAGCTTGTGGACAAACTGGTGGAACCTCTGCTCCGCCGTCCGCGGTCTGGGTGGCGTCTCGGGGAGGCCGAGGGAGCCTTCCTCGTGGGTGATGTCCGTCAGGGCCTTGAAGAGCACGATGGGCTCGTAGAAGCGGCGCTTCTGCTTGGGCTTGAAGAGGACCAGGGCGTCTGGGGGTTTGTCAGTTGCGATTTCGACAGTGAATATTACACGACCACGTACTCGATGTCATTGTAATGAACAAGTATTCTGTCAATGGATTGCCAAAGGATGTTTGCAGAACGTGTAAGTGACTGATTGTAACGATCAAACACAACACCCCCCCTTTTTATACAAACTCAACAATGACGCGAAATCATCATTTCCCGGTTCCCTCTTTTCAATGCCCTGGCTTTCCCATCGCCAACACGCCTCGCCCAAGCCTCCCTCATGCTGGAGGCCGACCTGGGAGGCCCATCACACCATGCGGGGTGGGTGTGACCGGCCCCCTACATAGGCCTCTGTCGCCTTATTTTCTTTGATCGAAGACTCTTTCTTTCCTTCTAATTGGATCTTGTCCCTCTTCTTCTATCGCTTCCGTGTTTCTTCTACTCAGCCTCTTTCTGCTCCTGGCCCAAACTGGACCAACACTTGGCCTCGCTTTGGGCCCCCCCCGTTAGGCAGCGAGGCGAACTGCTGCATGAGAGTATCCGCTCTCGCGTGTATTGAAAGATACCGGTCTTGTTTTCTGTCGAGTTCGTGCATCGCATGTTTGTATCTTGGGAGTTGCGACGACAATATGGCGATGCACTTTGAAACAGGAAACTCTGATGGTCGGCCCCAGGTCGGCCTCCAAAGGAGGCAACTTGTCAGTATGGGATAAATAGTATAAATCAGTGTTTGTATGATGAAGTCGATGTGAATGAATCTTGTTCAGCAGATACAAGAGCATCTATTCACTCGACTGACTCTTTCAGATCCCTTCACCTATACTCTCAACATCTCTGAAGTCTACAACATCCTCGACCATGTCCCCAAAAGGAAAAGGTCACCGCTCTCGCAAGAGCAAGCATTCCAGCAGCTCCAACCAACCCCAGGATGATGAGATACCTATCGACCCTAGCTTGACGAACCCCTCGTTCGTCGGATACACCCAGGCCCAGGACTACACCCAGGCCCAGGACTACACCCCAGCTGGCCCAAGTAAGTCGGAGAGAAAGACATTGTCTGAAACATACATGTGAGACCTCCAACTAACCCCTACCTAACCAGGCAACTATGCACAGTGGCAGAACCCGAGTGACTACCAGCAGCAGCAGCCGGCAACGGTCGACCCCAACGACCTCTGGCTCAACCAGGATCCTGGTTCCTCCGCCGTTGCCCATGGCTATTATGCCGCGGATCCTGCTTACCAAAATGCCCATTATGGTACGTTTCTTTTACTCTTACTCTATCTCCGATTGGATTCGAAATGTAGACGAACTAAACCGGGAGTTAGACGAGCAAGCAGACTCCTCAGCAGCCGCCGCCGCCGCCGCACAGGCACAGGCACGAGCACAGGCACAGGATTACACATGCCAAGACTGCGGGCGCATCTGCCGCGGTCTTCGAGACTTCAAGTAAGACTATTACTCACTCTGCATCAAGTTCCTACTGACACACAACTTACAGCAAGCATGCCAAGACTCACAAGAAGCCCATCAGATGCGAGGCAGATGAGAACTGCAAAGAGACAAAGGCAGAGCAGAGAGACATGAACCGCCACTACATCAGCGCCCACAAAGATTTTGCAGCCTGGAAGGGCCTCATCACCGATCCCATGGTGTGCGACTACCCAGGCTGTGGCAAGACGTTCACGCGACGCGACAATCTGCTGAAGCACTGGAAAAAGTACCACGAAGGCGAGTGAGTGGTGGAGAGGAGAGAGAAGTACCCAGGATATCCCATGGCACAGGCGTTATGTTATTCCCCTCTAGACCTGATTTTTTCTTCTTCTTTATTTCACTCCCCCGTCTGCTGATTTCACAATTACACCTTGACAAGCCTCCCCTGCCTTGGGCGATGATCGGGCAAAGACGGATTCCTTCATTCATGCCCTGTAAATACGCGGTATCTGACTTTTTTAACGAGATGAGAGAGAAAAAGACTGTTTTGTTTTGGTTCAAGGATGCCTGTTAATATTTGTCTGTTTATCTTCCCCATCTCCTTTGTCCTCTCTGGTATTACACGTAAAAAATCTCTGATGATTCCCATTTTATTTTCAACCGCCTCCCTTCCAAGTTGTCATTTGCCTTCTCTAGCTTTTATACCCACTCATTTCGTGTTATGCCAAGTCATTCAATCCCCCGAATCCGTGAAGAAGAAATATGTAAAAGAATATATGTGAAATAGGACAAAAGAAATGCAGAATCGTCCAAGAGGGGAATCCGAAAGTTGATACAAAGTGAAAAAGGAGAAAATGCACCGCATCCATAAACGCCCGTCAACTCCAGAACCCCGGTACCCGACCAGAGCCCACCGCTTTAGCATCCCGTTCCATTATTATAAGCAAGCAAGCACTAGCTAGCCTGTGCCGCAGAGAAGGGACACTGGCCGGAGCTGGCGCCGGAGCTGGGGCATTTCCGCTCTGTGGTGCTGTTGATGGATGGGGTCGAGCTGTGGGCGCTATAGCCACCAGGGCAACCTCCGCTGGTGCTGGAGATGATGCTCAGGGTGTCAACCTTGAACTCCATGTCACCAGTGCTGAACAGCTCAAAGTTCATGCGGGACGAATCGACCTTCTGGGACTTGAGGTACTCAGCCATCTCAAGCATGAACTGCTCAGGGCCGCAGATGTAGTACTCGGTAGCGCCGTGGTACAGGTACAGGTCCTCACTGTCGACCTTGGCCAGGTCCACGCGGAAGTCGTGGTCGTAGGTGACGCCGTAGACGTCAGACTCGGCGAGGTGGGTCTTGAAGATGTTGGAGCGGAAGTTGGGTCGGTTGCGGGCGATACGGCGGACTTGGTCATAGAAGGGCACCGAGCGGCGGGAGCCGTGGATCCACGAGACGGGACGGTGAGGCTGGCGCTCAGAGACGGTGTTGAGGATGGACATCATGGGGGTGACTCCGACACCAGCCGAAATGAGAACGATGGGGACGTTGGAAGTGTTGGACATGTCGAGGAAGAACTCGCCGGCAGGGTGGGTGAGCTCAACAATGTCGCCCTCATCCTTCATGTCGATGAGGAGGTTGGAGACGACACCGGGGTTGAGGGCACCGCCGCCGAGATATCGGCCATTGCGAGTCATGTGGAGGCCCTCATCCCGCTTAACGGTGACGCGGTAGTAGTCAGGACGAGGAGCATCACTCAGAGAGTACTGGCGAGACTGGACGTAGCCCTTGTCGGCGATGCTGACCTGGACAGAAACGTACTGGCCGGGCTGGAAGGGAGGAAGACGCTTGCCGTCAACGGGGACGAGATAGAAGGAGTAGATGTCGTCAGACTCCTCAACCTTCTTCTCAATGCGGAAATTGCGGTAGCCCTGCCACTTGCCAAAGTCGCGGTACAGCTGAGCCTCACGGCCGATGAGCATCTTGGCAAGCATCCAGTAGGCCTTGGTCCAGGCCTCCCTCACCTGGGGGGTCATGGCAGGGCCGAGGACCTCTGAGAAGGCGGCGATGAGATACTTCTCGACGATGGCGTAGTGCTCAGGCTTGATGCCGAGGGAGCAGTGCTTGTGGCACATGCGCTCCATCTTGGGGATGAGCTCGGTGATGTGGTTGATGTTGTTGGCGTAGCTGAGGATGACGGCGGTAAGGGCTCGGGGCTGGCGGCCATTGGCCTGGTTGACTGTGTTGAAGTAGTCGTTCAGCTCGGGGTGGTCACGAAGCATGTTGCGGTAGAAGATGGTCGTGATGCGCTCGCCGTGGTCGGTGAGGGCGGGGATGGTGCCCCGGATGAGCCTGGTCTGCTGGTAGGACAGAGCCATTGTGAAGGTGATGTGGAGGGAGGAGGACTGGACTGTTAGACAGTGGATTATCTCGAGACAGCAAGTCGACTGTCTTGAGGGCTGTAGATGGTTGATGTATTCGTTGATGAACTAAGTTCAAGGAGTAATGTTGTCACTGCCCAATAATGGATGGATGGAATGTAAGAGCAAGCTTAAAAGAGAAGAAGCTTTTTGGCTCGAGGCAGGCAGACAGGAAGATACTGAGGTTCAGAATCGGATTCCAAGAAGCGTCCTCCCCCAGATATTTTATCCTCGATGGGCTCGCTCCTCCATGCCTCTGTTCCCTGCTCCCACGCCCCTCTAGGCTGTAACATACGCCCATTCAAGCAGAGATTGTCGACAAAGAAAAGAAGAGGGAAAAGAAAGGTGAAAAAAGCCCAACTTCTCCACAAGCCGATGATTCCTCGTGGCTTATGCTCACGAACGCCCCGTCAAGGGGAGGGCGTGTTGGCAGAGAACATAGTCCAAGATCCCTAACCTCCAAGAAGTCGTACGATAGCATGCAGGGGATCCTTTGCTTTTTGTCGGCGGCGGCGTGCTCCTTGAGCTAGAGAGAAGGAAAAAAAGCTAGAAGGGCTCGCCCGTTAGCTAGGCCAAGGTTCAAACTGGGGAAGGGGATGGGGCTAAGCTGGACCCGGGCTTTACCTTGGAGAGTCCAGCCCCCGGCTGGTTAGGTGTGGAACATTGCTTGGAGGAGCTCTTCTATACGGAATCGCTTGATTCCGTCATGGATGGGTTTTTTTGGTAGGCTCGAGAACTGCCATATTCTCAGGTCGACAAAACTCTCTCCCGGTCTCTTTTCCGTGGAGCTGAAGAGGGGGAAGGGGAACCTAGGGGGGCGTGTGGTGAACGCCCTGGGATTGGATCGAAGGGATCATGGGAGTTGCCTCGTGGGACCCAAGCGTGCCAACCTCGTGCCTGTGGATGTGGCTCTCTACTCTCATCAATCTCTCTACTGCCACGAGGACGACGGTGGGCGCATGGCACGGCATGGCACAGCTCCATTGAGCTGGGGGAGTTGAGATGTGACGACCTCACGAACCGAACAAGGCCCAGACTCAAGATGCTGCCCGCCACGGGAGGGCCTGAGCGGCTCGGGGTAAACCGTTCCTCTGTGAGATGGCTCATGAACGAGAAATCCCGAACCCGTGGTTGGGAATAGGGTGATACATCGGCGGAGTCCATCTGGTTCATGGCAGTTTTGGTCGGTAATGTGATGGACACCGTATGTGCCGTGCCGTGCTGTGTTCCCTCGAGATGAATCCGCTGGGAATAGACCGGCTTTCTGGATCAAGAGCTCAAAGACACCCTTGCTCGTGCCATTTCCCTGTCTCCCACATTCCCATATCCGTCGGTAGCTCGCTTCGGTACTGGGTACTAGGGCAGAAGCGCGTCTCGGCAAGCCAGGAACCAGGAACGAGACAGAGCCCAGACGCCGCCTCCACTTGACTATGGGCTAGTTAGCCTTGCGAATGAGGTCCACGCCATTGCCAACTGGGAGAAGCCTCATGTGACGCTGGCCTTTGCCGTCTGGGGGTGAGTGTGTCGAAGTTTCAGCATACAAAGTCTATTAGACGAAGATTAGATCAATCAGAATTCCAACACGGGAGGAAGGTTGGAACGACAGCCAAAGGTCAAGGTACCTATAGAGGAAGGTACCGAGTGCTCCGTAACTGCCAGCCGCTGAATCTTCAGGCGGGTACGTACCTACCTGCCTCAGACTTTCAGTGCCAAAAGAAAACATAAACGTCTCATCCAACCTAGACCCTGTTGAGACACCTCCCCGGCAAGGGAAAAAAGGAATCAAACCTGCAAGAGACCGAGAACGAGAGAGACTTGCACCGTCCGTCCCTCATGCTTCCAGAAAGACGAGAGCCAAGCCCAAACTGTTCGGCTGCCGACCGTCCCCGTCCCCGTGCCCGGCCGGAGGAACCCAGGCCACCCCAGGCCGTCCGTCGACCCCCAAACCATGCTCCCACGCATCCGGCCAGCGCCGCCGCCGTATTGGAGAGCCCCGAGGCTTTTCTATTGACCGGTATGGACACAGCTGTATAGCGCATTCGAAGCACTCACTAGACAAGGCTGAAGCTTTGGCATCTTGTCGTCACACGCAGCTGTCAATCGAGGACTTCGTTAGTCTGTCGGTCCGTTCCCATGATTGATGGTAGCAGATCTGCACCGGCCTCTCTCTACTCCAAGCGTCTGTCTCTTTTACTTTACAATTCTCCGGCCTGCATGTGCTCATCTGCGCACTGGCCCTTCAATCCCCAACTGGCGGTAAGAACGCATGGGTATGACAAGTCAAGGACCGCTGTCGCTGTCGGCCAAAGTCGGAGGGCCTCTGGGCTGTTTTGTCCACAATGCCCTGCCTTGCTCAGCCGCCTATTCCTCAACAAGACCATGCTTCCTTTTTTGTGCTTTTTCCTCTACTCCTCCTCGGCCCAGGGGCTTGTTGCATCCTCCGTCTCCAAAAGGTAAGAGGCCGCGGCAGCTTTGCTTTTTAGTCACCTCATGGAAAGCTCCATTGCCTAACCACACGTCCTGCGGGTCGTTGAAACAGGCCACAAGCCACCGCCGCGGCCCTGGCCGTCGTACTCATGCATGTGACGCATGCATCTGTCTGTTTACTGCGCTCGATACACACAATATCTGAGGTTATCCAGACTGTCCCTGGCTGTGCCTGCAGGATGGATACCTTCTGACTACTCCCATTGTGGGAACTTGATCGTCTCCATCGCCAGAAAAGCAGTCATCCGTTCTCAACCTGCCCGATTCGTCCATGTCAAGACCTGCCCTTCCCTGTTCCTGTTGTGAGCAGCTTCCAGATCCTTTCAGATAACCGGATATCAAGCGAAGCATAACACCATTTGCCCCGTCCTTATGACGGGAACGAACATCTTGGTGACGGCGGCTAACCATAGATCTCGCCAATTCCTCCAACTTGGACGCTTCTCGCGGGAAGAGTGCATATTAGTGCCGCGCGATATCCATGCCATGGCTTGTGAGGCACATGGCAACTGCATCAGATTCAAGCCTCGCCGTCTGTTTGAATACCACCTGGCATGACGTACCTGCATCCAAGTGCGTCTTGCATCTCGACCTACAGCGTCTGCCGTCTCTATTGCAGGCCTCGCCCAAACCAACATAGATCCCGACTCAATCCTTGGGGACTGTTGACGGCATCGCAATGTCGGCTATGAGATGAAATACAGATATCCTGTCTGCCCGCGTGCGGAATACATTCCCAGATCGCTGCTCTCTCTGTTGACTGTCAGACCCCATCGTCCTTGGACAAGGGGCAGTTGATCAAGCTAACGTTGACATTCCCGCTGTGGACTAAAAAAAACTTCAGGCTTGTAAAACAACCTAAGGACAGGCTCTCAATAGCCGCGTATTGTTGGCTTGGCATGCTAGGAACCCGAGTCAAGAGTCAAGGGTCCCGTTCCGTTCTACCCCACGGCTCCAACACTGCACCGTTGGGCGCGTCCTGATATTAAGCGGCTGGCATTTTGAACCTTTCACCATGTAACCCTCAGAGACACACAGATGGTCTATCACATCCGGCAGTTTGTTCGGGTTGTGGGATTGGTTGTGGGATTGTCTGCGCCGGATGAGACGCAACGTGCAGAGTTCGCGGGGGCACAAGAGGAACTTTGACCTCTCACTTTTCATCAGTCACGATCCAAGTTATCGGTGCCTGAGATAGCTGTGCGTGCAAAGGGACATCATCTGGCATAGATGGCCAGGGGCGAGCGAGATGGCCCCTGACACGGCGTCCCACCTCCGTCTTTTACCCACATATCGGCGAGCAAAGGCTGCTAAGACTCAGATTGCGGCATATCCAGTCGCCTGTAGTCCGGATTCCACTTTCAGACCTTGAAGACAGGACCTACCGGCAGGCGACGGAGAACATGGGGTGGCGTAGACGGCGGCGTCCGGGGTTGGGAGCCCTGTTCCGAAGAAAGAAGACCCCCTGCCGTCTGGTCAACACTTTGCAGCCACCAGGGGTGAGAGGGAGCCTCATGGGCAACTGGCGGGCCTCCAAGATGACGACAACGGCAAAGGCAAGGCAAGAGAGATGAGAAAGCGAATTGAATTGGTGGCTTAATGCCATTCATTATTTGCTGACTGCAACCAACAGGAGGGAAATCCTCTCGGACGCAGCTGAGGGTCAATGTCAAATCACAGACGAGCAGAGTCATTTCAATGGCAACACCACGCAGCTATTGTTTCCTTTTGCCGATAGTCGGTGCTGCAGTCATGATACCACGCTCTCTTTTTTGTTTGTGACGAGTCGAAATCGGCGTCTTCCCCATGAATTGGCTACCAGGCAAGGTACGTAGGTCTGTATCTGCATCAAATCTCACAATCACGGTTACATTCGCCTGCTCAAAACAGCACAATCAATAGCCCCGGTGATAATCAATGCACACTTGAGCCCCATAGCCTCAGGTACCCTTGCCCTCGGGCCGGGTCTCTGACAACCTGCCGTTGACAGCGGCATTGACCATGACGAAACTGAAAAAGTAAAAGAGAGAGCCAGTGTGACTTTGTTTTGCTTCTTATTCGCAGTGAGTGTCTGTTTCTGAAGATCTCGCCTCTTGTAGTCAGCCGGATAGGACGTGCAAGGACCAGGTACAACCAAGTTGTCCACTCAATGGATACGAATACAGCATATGTTTGTCATGCACAACTTATCCCCAGCCACTCCATAGGCTCTTTGTCAGAGTCTTGCATCCGAATCAGTCGAGAGGTGCCTTGAAAGAAGAAAAGAAGGAGAGAAAAAAGGCTAGCCCACTCGGCCGCGGGTCGACAGCCTAGTCGCCGGTCCGACGACGTCGTCACCCACACCCTCCATTCACCTCGTGGATGAATATCATCGAGATGAAAGAAAAAATGAGATGAAAAAGAAATCATTACGGGGTTTGAGGGTTGACGAGTGGCTTGTTTCGGAAGGTGGAGGAAGAGTGTGGATGTTGATGAAAAGCAACCAAGACTTGATTAGGAAGTGAGGGTCAAAGAGAGAGACCATGTTCCTCCATTGAATGCAATCATCACCAACTTCAATCAATCACATCTCGGTTTTCTACGGCGAAATGATGAAACTAGAGGTAATCAGACTAAAACTCATCGGTCGTCTCCAACACTACCCCTTGCAAACTCTTATCCTCTGACTCGTGTATTCCAACGACAGCCGAAAAGTCTTGGGCTTTTTTCTCTGTTTCTTTTTTTTTTTGTTGGTTTCCTTCATGCAAGACGGTTTTCTTCTCCTCATGCGGCTAAGAAATCTTCAACGTCGCACCATTTCCCAACACCGTTTTTTTCTACAGGCGCTCATCAGTCTACACACCCATCCATCCCATTTCCTTTCTTTTTTGTCACCGTCGTGGGTCCATCTCAATTCTCGTCATGCTTCTCGTCTCGCATCTGACGATACGATGTCCTCTACTCGTCACATTATTTTTAATCTCTCATACTTTGCTAGTGTGCCTTTTATTGTTTTGTTTTTTTCTTCTTGACCCCCCTCTTCTTGATGCCATCGTGATCAAACGTGTCTCCCACGTTTTTCACTCTCCCCCTGCATCACCCTCGTGCCCTCCACGTGTCGTCCCCCCCCCCCTCCCCAGGTTTGATTAACTTTTTTTGTTTCTTGTTTTTTTTTTCTCTCTGCAGAGTCGTTTTGTTATTGCACATAAGTACTTATGGCATTCATTGGTTGACGACTCGGTCATCAACGCCGGCCCACCCGGCACTCGGGAGAGGCTGTGTCCGTGGTGTCCGCTCGGCGTCTCGCTCTTCCCGCCCTCGGAATTTCTTCTTCGGAACCCCCTCAGATCATAACCACGCGACAACTGGAGACACTAGCAACTAGCAGCAACACGCTTGTCATTCCGTAGGGCTTTTCATCTCACATCCCGCAGAGCGGAGAACGCCTGTTCGTAGAAACCATGTGGCCGTTGGAATGGTTCGTTCCAGGCCCTCCGAGCCGAAACCCAACCGCCCAATCTGTTCCCTCAAGAACGAACATGTCATTTCTCACTTGTCACTTCACCTCACATGGCAACACCAGCAAACTAGACTATTCCAGTTGGCTTAAACGAGTCTCATTTCTCATTCAATTGCAACCATTCCGAATGCCAACTCCGTATTATGTTATGCACACGCCAAGCATCCACCCATCCATCCTACCATGTCATGTCTGTTTGCAAGTTTCGATAAACTCCGTAATCACGCACGCATGCTTCCTGGTCCGTCGTGCTGGCGAGACTCTGGGGAAGACTTGCTCTGTCCCCCGGAAAAAGCAAGCTTCCCCAGTGTCACCAATCATCATCGTCACCCCTGATCCCTTCCTTCATTTACCGTCCAACCCGAATCACACCCGCTGCAATCAGCTTCTGGATCTTGGACCGCACGCCAGGGTTTCTCATGTGCTCCTGGAGTGCCGCAGGATCAGACTGAGCCTGTTGCAGAATCGACTGCATCACGGGGTCTTGCATGATGCCCATGATCTAGATACGTCAGTACTCATTTCACTCGTCTCTCGTCAGGGGCAAGTCTTACATCAGGGTCCTTCATCAGACGCTCACGGGTCTGCTCCTCGGTCTCGTTGTCGCGGGCAGAGTACATGGATGAGAACGCCTTCTGCTGCTGCTGCTCAATCTCCCGAGCATTGGCGCCAGCGTGGTGCTCCTGGTCAACCTGCTGGGCCTCGGTGCAGGCATCCACGCACTCCGAGTACTTGCGCATGCCAAAGTAGGCCTGGGCCTTGCGGATGTAAGCCCGGATGAACGTGGGGTCCTTCTTGATGGCAGCATTGCAGTCCTCGAGGGCGCTGGGGAACTCAAAGAGCTTGATAAAGGCCGCAGCTCGGTTGCTGTAGCCACGGGGGTCCTCGGGAGCCCGCTTCACCATCTCGGTGTAGGCAGCAACGGCACCAGGGAAGTCCATCTCCTTGAACTTCTTGTTACCCTCCTCACGAGCCTCCTCGGCCTTGGCGGGGTCGATGTAGGCCGTGCGGTTGGCCTCAGCCTTGGCACGCTCGGCAGCTCGGAGCTTGTTCAGGACATCGGGGGTTCGGTGCTCCGTCAGTGATCGGTTGTAGTTCTCCACGGCAAGCTCCAAGTCACCCTTGCGGTCGTAGGCCGTACCAATACGAGCGTAGCTCTTGGCGATGAGCTTGAAGTCGGCGTAAATCTCACGGCCCTCCTCGACAGCCTTGGTACAGGCCTCGATACACTTGTCGTAGTCTCCCTTCTCGAAGTAGGCAGCTCCAAGGTTGTTGAGATAGGTGATGTCCTTGAAGAGCTCCCAAGCCTTGGTGTAGTGCGCAATAGCCTCGTCAAAGTTGCGCTTCTTATAGTTCTCAGTTCCAAGGGCCTTCTCCTTGTCAGCCTCCTCCTTGGCCTTCTTCTTCTCTAGGGCCTCCTCATCCAGCTCGGGCTCAGGCTCAGGCTCGGGGGCCTTCTTGGGCTCGGGCTGCTTGGGGGCGGGAGGCGCATCGGGCATGGGTGAGTCCTGCTGGTTGGGGTCGACCTCGCGCTCGCTCATCTGCAGATCAACGCCCATCAACACGCCCATAACGGTCAACAACCGGGGGTCGCTGAAGATCTCGGCTGCGTTCTCGGGGTTGTTCTTGATCGACTGCAGCTTGGCCATGAAGGCAGGGTCGGCAAGGAAGCCACTGGTCTTGGGGTTTGAGGCCAGCTTCTGGATCATGTTGGGGTCGTTGAACATCTGGCCGAGTCCTCCGCTGGGGTCCTGGGGGCCGCCTGCGATCTGTCAGTTCTCGAATCTGGGGTTTCGAACAAGGATTACCACTTACCGACTTCGGCCTCCATAGCCTTCTTGACCGAGGCCAGACCATTCTTGAGCTGAGCATTGCTGGCATCGTGCTTCAGACCCTCCTCGTAGGCATCGTTGGCAGCCAGCAGATCGCCCTGTCCGTGCAGAGCAGCACCCTTGCGGCCCCAACCCTTGGCCCAGTCGGGCTTGATCTCGGTGGTCTTCTCGGCGTCCTTCAGCGCATTATCCCAGTCCTTCTTAGAAGCGTAGGCGGCAGATCGGTTGCTGTAGAGGATGTGGTTTTCGGGCTGAAGGGCAATAGCCTCGGTGAACTTGGCGCTATGAAATCATCGTCAGCTCTTTTTTCTCCATGGATGTCTTGGGGACCTTGTTGGTTAGTGGGTGACCTACACAGCCTCGTCAAAGTTCTTCTCGGCGATTGCCTTGTTGCCCAGAGCCTTGAGCTCGTCCGCGGAAGCCATTTCTTGGGTCTTGGTCTTCAGAATCTGGGGATCACGAGTTCAGATGAGGAAGCAGTGAAGTCGAGTCTGCAGTATTTGAGGGTCCAAGTTATGAGGAGATGTGGTGGTCGCCCCAGGCGATCTAAGTTGGGTCGGGTTAGTGGGGAAGAAGAGGGCCAGAGCTGACTTCTAGCTCATTCGATGCTTGACCCCGCAGGGAGCTCACCATTGGCTGGAGCTGGCTCATGCCCCGCAGTTGCCTCTACGAGGCTGAAATCGTCACCTTGATCGGTTGTGCAGGGTAAGAATAGAAGCATCGTCTTATATCTCTAAGCTTCCTTTTGCTTCCATCATTTCGCTCTCACGTTTTTTGTGTGACATTGAGAAGAGAAGTTTTCTATGCGCTTTTGCTGAGAGATTATATGCTACTATTTTAGGTGAAAGGGGGGTATTATGTGCAATGTTGGAGTAAGGCCATTCATCCGGATACAAGGAATGTGATGAATAGTTAATTGAAGCATGGTGTTGCACGACTCTACCCAGATGCCCTTTGCTATCCTGGCTGCTTTCCATCGCCATAAGAAGCAATCACAAACACATTCATATTCAAGACCCAGTAGTACTCTAGATTCATTTATTCATTGTCATAACGCTCAACATGCTCAAACAATATACTAAAGGCCAAACGCCTGCTCCTTGACAGCCACCGTCGACTCCAACACGATATCACGCGACGACTTTCCAATCGAAAACTTGTAATCTCCACCCTTGACAACCCACTTCTGCTTCGCCTCATCAAAGAAGCCAAAGTCTCGTGTGCGGACCGGCACCTCAACCGAAGCCGTCTCGCCAGGCTTGACAGTCACCTTCTCAAATGCAACAAGCTGCTTCACGGGGTTCTCCTCGGCGGTTTGGGCAGCACCGACGTAGACCTGGACCGCGATGGCTCCAACCACGTCACCAGTGTTGGAAACCTTCAGGCTGGCAGTGTAGCCATCGCCAGACTCCTTGACCTCCAGGCCAGAGAAGTCGAAAGTGGTGTACGAGAGACCGAAACCAAAGGGGAAGTTGACCTTGTCGGCAGGCAGACGGTCGAAATGGCGGTAGCCGACAAAGACACCCTCCTTGTATGTGACCTTGAGCTTGCCGTTGTCGTACTCTCCAGGGAAGTTGCCGTACGCGGGGCAGTCCTCGATCTTCTTGGGGAATGTGCAAGTGAGATGTCCCTCAGGGGTTTGAGCACCAGTCAAGACATCCGCAATCGAGTTACCGCACTCTTGGCCGGGGTACCAGGTCTGAAGGAAACCCTGAATCTCGTTCAACCAAGGCATGGCAATCGCAACACCAGTCGAGTTGACCACGATAGTCTTGGGGTTGGCAGCAGCGACGGCAGCAATGAGGCGATCTTGGCTACCGTCCTTAGGCAGGTTGAAGCTGACCTGGTCCTGGCCCTCAGTCTCCCAGAAGGGCTCGTGACCAGTAAAGATAACGGCGTAATCGGCACTCTTGGCCACCTCGACGGCCTCCGAAACAAGGTCACGGTCGTGCTCCGTCTCGGACATGGATCCAACCCGGAGACCGCAGAGTCCCTCCAGGATACCGAGATCCTCGCGGTCGTTGGCAGCTGGGGGCGAGGTGCGCAGAAGCAGCTTGTATTGACGGCCGCCCTCGAGAGCAAACTTGAACTCAGGGGCAGCGACACCGCCAAAGAGGAAACCCATGGCATCACTGCAGTTCTCAGTCTGCTCGTACACAACCTTGCCATCAATAATAAGCTGGCTTGGTCCAAGACCGGAAACAGTAAAGTAGTACTGAGCCGTCTCCTGGGGAGTGAAGACGCCTTCAAGAGAAATATCCTTGTTGCGGAGTCCGAAGCTACCGAGGGCTGAGATCTCCGAGTCGGCATGGCCATGCCGGGTCTCAATAGGCTCGGTGCTACCAGGCTCATAGTACTTGATGGTGAAGCCGGGCTTGCCATCAAGACCGACAACATTTTCGGCAATGGCAGGGAGAGTGCGGAATGTGTGAGCTCCTATCAACTTCTTAGTACCCGTGCAATGCCAATCTCAAATTGTCAAGCAACTTACCCTTAGCATAGGAAAACTCAACACTGTCACCGAGGGCCTCATGCAGGGCATCCCAAGGTGTCACCTTGTAGTGAGCGCTAACAGAAGCGCTGCCACCTCCGTGGGCCAGACCAGTCTTGGCGTGTCCGAGCAAGGCAATCTTCTTGCCCTTGACCTTCTCCTTGGATAGGGGAAGGATCTGGTCCTGGTTCTTGAGGAGAACGATACCCTTGGAGCCTGCCTCTCGGATCAGGGCCTGATGCTCAGGCTTGTTGATGGCCTTCTCATCAGGGATGGTGGGGTCCTTGAAGCATCCGAGGCGCTCGAGGAATCTGAGAACGTTTGTGGCTCGCTCGTCAATGGTCTTCTCGGATGTCTTGCCTTCCTTGATGGCGGCAATGACGTCTTCGGGCTTCCTCCATCGGGTAGGTCCAGGCATCTCAAGGTCCAGACCAGCCTCAAGAGAGTCGGGAGTCGAGTTGGTGCCGCCCCAGTCGCTCATAACGAGGCCGTTCCATCCCCAATCACCTCGGAGCACCTTCTTCAATGTGAAAGGGTGACAATCGGCGTGATGACCGTTGATCTTGTTGTAAGCGGTCATCACAGCCCATGGGTTAGCCTCCTTGACGGCAATCTCGAAAGGCCTGAGGTAGAGCTCGCGCAAAGCTCGCTCGCTAACAGTCTCATCCACGGTCAATCGGTCAGTCTCTTGCTCGTTGACAGCGAAATGCTTGATGGTGGCAGAGACACCCTTGTCCTGAAGGCCCTCGACAACTCGGGCAGCCATCTTGCCAGTAAGCAGAGGGTCCTCGGAAAAGGACTCGAAGTTGCGGCCACCAAGAGGGTGGCGGTGCAGACACATGGTGGGGGCAAGGAGACATCGAGCACCCTTGGACTGGGTCTCCTCGGCCAGAGCCGAGCCGATTCTCTTTGCCAACTTCACATCGAAGGTAGAGGCCATGAGACAGGCAGCAGGGAAGCAGGCAGCGGTGACGCCGCCGGCGAAGGAAGCTCCTCGAGCACCGTTGGGTCCATCTGAAACCTTGACATTCGGGACGCCCTTGGCAGGGACGGGAACAGTCTCCCAGAGGTTCTTGCCAGCGAGAAGGGAGACCTGCAGGAAATCTTAGTTTCGGACTCATGTTATACAGTAAAGGAAGGGGGACGGACCTTCTCCTCAAGAGTGAGGGTAGAGAGGATCGCTGCGATGTCAACGGAGGCCATGTTGATCTATACAATGAGACCGTGAAGCTTGAAGAAGAAAGAACAAGAGGCAATCATCTCGGGGGAAGGAGGGCTCTTTAAGCACCCATCGTCTCAACACCAAGCGCAACTCCCCTAGCCATGGCTCGGTCGACATGATCAACTCGTCCGCGATTCACCCGAAGTTCACCTCATGTGGCCACGCAGTACCCGCATTTCTGCGGATCATGGAAGGAGGCATGATACATTGGCTTTTGGTGTGCAGCGCTGCAATGGAGCTTGTACCACTGGGGAAGCCTGCCGACCCGGGCTGGGGTGCCTACGATGCATGGGGCTGTGGTGTTGGGCAATAAGAGCGCGGATATTTTCTTCAGCCGACGTTCTTCCTTGGCTGGGGCAATAGTAGCCCGAGCTAGCGGCAACGGTCCGGAGCTTTTCCGGGGTTCACACGCAGCTTGCCCGTTGACAGGTTTAGCCGACAAGCAACCCCTCGCCAAGCCCGACCGTTTTTGTCATTATCCTCCGCACGGAGTCACGTTGGTTTCCGGGGCGGACGCGTCGGTTTGTTTAGCCGGCAAGTGAGTGCGGGAGGAGCTAAACTGGGTCAACTGAGGGGATGCCTGTTCCTTGATTCAAGGCTCATGTGCTCGAAGCTTTATGGAACCACTGAGGTGGAGGTTGCTTCAGGGGCCCCTGATGGATCGCCATGACAGCTGCAGAGTCTGAGCACTAGAGGAATAGCGCCATCACCTCTCAAGCCCGTTGCCATGATGAGCTCGGAATTGAACAAAACTTCATGATCTTAAGATAGGAGGACCACCTAATGCCCGCCGCGTCTATTGAGCCGTTATTGTTAGCTCCTCAAGGTTCTCTGGCGCGCGGCCCCTTGCAAACGCACCCGTTCCGACATCTGCCGAGGATTATGCGTCCCGTGGAGCTCTCAAACAAACTCCAAACATGCGCGTTCGAGCAGTGACGCAACAAAACTTGCACACCACAGCACAGACGGATACGTATCAGCTCCATGTAATCGTGTCCTCTCCACCATGAGATCGCCCAGAACATTGAACAAATAGAGGGAATCCCCGGCAGTTTAGGTCGAAAATGAGCGTCCATTCGGAGGCGCCCCGAGGTATGGCTATTATCTCCCCCAGAATTGGTTCTGGTTCCCCCTTTACTGACTGGCAGCGGCCTGTCTTAGGAGAGTCATGGGCTTCAATCCCCACGGACATGATCCTCGCCGAGCTCAGGCGACGCAAAGAAGATGGCGAGAAGCCCGAGTGCGGTTCGAGGACCAAGGGCTCTTATGATACATCGGCGCATGTGTTTGCCCTGTTCCTTATCCTAGCTCTCAGTACGCTGGGTAGGTCGACCTCATGATCGACGACCATGACAACTTGCTGACATTAGGAAGCATGCGGATTCCCTCTGTTATCGCGACGCACGATGCGCGGTCGTCGACAAAAATCCATCATCTTTTATTGCCAGCACATTGGAACTGGTGTTCTGTTGGCAACCGCCTTTGTCCACCTCCTCCCGACCGCGTTCGAATCCATGACCGATCCATGCCTCCCCTACTTCTTTAGTAAAGGGTATACACCACTGCCGGGCCTTGTGGCTATGGTTTCCGCTATCATTGTCGTCGGAGTCGAGTCGTATCTCACTGCCCGAGGAGCCGGTCACTCCCATTCCCACAATCATAACTACTTTGACTCGGACGACGAACCCGAGAGCGAGCTGCCCATGGTCGATACGGCTGGACTGTCCGAGAGGAGGACGGGCCCTAGACCTCCGGATATTCACTTGGAAGATATGGAGACTCAAGGCCTAGTTGCTGGCGTGTCGCCGTTGCCAGACTCGACTCCTGTTGGGGAAGAGTCGAGGAAGCTCACAGACGACTTTAACGAGGGTGACTCGGATTTGGAGCTGGAAATGGATGAACTTGCGGGCTCATCAAGCAACACGAGGCAGCGGAATGGGCGATATGCTTCGCTCAAGCCGAGTAATGCGGACGTCGAACCTCTGACCCCCATGACACCGATGACGCCAATGTCCCCTGGACCACAATCACCCGAAGAGCAGCAGCGAAAGATGCTGCAGTGTCTTTTACTCGAGGCTGGAATTTTGTTTCACAGTGTCTTTATTGGCATGGCCATCTCCGTGGCTACCGGGCCTGCCTTTGTCGTCTTTTTGGTTGCTATCAGCTTCCACCAGACGTTTGAGGGACTTGCCCTTGGCAGCCGTATCGCGGCGATCCAGTTCCCTCGGAAATCCATCCGGCCATGGCTGATGGTGCTGGCATACGGCACCACGACGCCCATTGGACAGGCCATTGGACTTGTCGTGCATCGCATGTATGACCCCAAGAGCGCGGGAGGTCTTCTCGTGGTCGGGTTCATGAATGCTATCTCATCTGGACTCTTGCTATATGCTGGCTTGGTCCAGCTGCTGGCAGAGGACTTTTTGTCAGAAAAGAGCTACAAGATTCTCAAGGGCAAGAAGCGACTTCACGCCTATCTCTCGGTGTGCGCTGGTGCCATATTGATGGCTATAGTGGGTGCATTTGCCTGAGCTGTTGGTAAATCTGGAAAAGATTTGGTTGTATATAGAATGTATATTTTATGTATATTATCATCGGTGTTGGATGGCGTTGCTCTGGGAAAAAAAAGCCTGAGACGGGATTGGGAAATACCTAGACAGGTGTAGGATTGGTGGGGAGAGTGTTTGGAATCCAGGCCATTTCTCTTTGCTTCGTTCAAATATCTTAATATTCAATGTTTATATTCTTGAAACTCGCAAGCTATACTCCGTACTCCGTCTATGTATTCTATGAACTACCCCGGCCGGCCCCACGTCCGAAGGCCGAGACTCGTCGGCCCCGGACTTCAAGTTGGCCCGGCTCGGAGTCCCTCCCTGCCCCAGAATGTCTCAGGCATGGCCAATCATCAGCTCCCCTTTAATCAGCTCCTCCCCCCTGTCCCACACCAGCTCCTGGAGCTTGCACCATACCTACTTATTAGCATAGCATGACGAGCCATCGAACCACCCGAAGAGTGAGACCAAAAGCCGATCCCTGTGACTTGTCCTAGACGAACCATTTCCTCGCCAATCTGTTTGCGTGCCCCTCGTGCTTTTCCCTCCCTTCTTCCCCCCCCTTCTATATCTAGTCATGGCCGGTCAGCGTATTCTCCTCTTTCTCGCTGCACAAGTACTCTTTGCAGGCATAGCTATATTCCTCAGTAATTCGCCATACGCCAGGATGTCGACCGCGCCGACTAAGCAATGGGCTGATGGGCCTATGAAGCTCGTTGTGACGCCGCAGTACGAGACCAAGAAGGTAAATAGCTGATAGCCACACCATATCCGTCCCCAGTGCCCATGTGGCTGACTTTTTATGAACCCAACTGCAGACGGATCTCTTTACGAAAGGCGCAACTCACATGGCTCTTCTCCACAATGCCATCATCCGTGGCTTCAACTCCATCTACCTCCAGGCCCCTCATGTCAAGGACGCCGACAAGGCCGACTTTATCGGATACTCCCAGACTTGGTTCCGCTTTGTCAAGTCCCATCATGACGATGAGGAGGAGAACCTGTTCCCCAAGGTGAAGGACCTGCTTGGGGATGAAGCTGTGTGGACTGAGACGCACGAGGAACATGGTATAACCTCTTGATCCGCCATTGACATCCTACGACTAACACTTGTTCCTTTCAGAATCCTTCCTCGCTCCCCTCGCCGAGTTCAACACGTATCTTACCGACCTCTCCTCCCACCCCATCGATCTCGATGCAGCCGAAGTGATCCGCCTCATGGACGCCTTCAAGGTCAACTTTGAGCACCACTTCCACAGCGAAATCTCCACAATCGCCGCCCTAGCCGACCATGCCAAGGCTCCCAACGACGATACCCCCGAGGGCCAGGCCGCCGGCCTGACCTTCAAGACATGGGGTAAGAAGACTGTCACCAAGGCCGGCGTGCTCGACGTGGTGCCCTTCTTCCTGCTCAACCTCGACCGCACTTCCGAGGAGGGAATGTGGGCTAACTGGCCCCCGATGCCTGCGCCTGTGACATGGGGTCTGACCAACATTGCCGGCTCGTGGTATGGTACTTGGTGGAAGTTTGCGAGCTGCGACTCACAGGGCAAGCCTCAGGAGCTCTACGCGCTTAGAGGGTTACCCGCCGAGGCTGAGAAGGATAGTGCTTGAGTTTGAGTGTCATTTAGTATGTATGTTATTCACGGCGTTGATGGGGTAGTTGGTCAATGAGAATTATACCTGACAGCCTTCCACGGCTGCCACCATATCAAGGCTTGCAACATCTACCTAGGTTTCAATGGCGTCATTATGTTGAAAATTTGTGCTCTTTGCTTTTGTGCTTGCCACTCTTTCACTGAGAAGGGAAGTGTATTCATTAATAACGGCTAGTATACCTGACAGTGCACAGCAGTGAACACATACAAAGGAACTGAGAGATACATGCCTAGCTATTACCAGACATTTCTGGCCATCACTGAAACGGATAATCCTCATTAACCAGATCGCAGCTTTGTAGTAAAGGAGGTAACGTATTCGTTTGCCTGTATGCTCACGGGGCATGCTCATAATGCAAAGGCGTTTGAAAGAAACAAAGATAGGGTACAATGCCGCCTATACAATTCACACAGTTCGAAAATCGTAGAATCTCCATGGAAGTCTTTGGGGACGTGTCAGTGACTGACAGTTCTGTATGTTAAAACTCGGGCACTGGCCGCCGTCCTTTGACTCTCTTTTCCCCTAGCACACACCAACCCGACCTGCATATCGTCAAACTTCAGAAACCATCACGGCTACGCACTTGCAAGACATCTCGACCGGAAAGCAGCATCTGCCGAGTCTTTTACCATGGGCTGCATGCTCTCTCGTCCATTAGGGCGCCATGACAGAGATTCGGATGCTTGCTCGATCTGCTCGAGCTGTTGCTGCTCGAGTGGTTCTTCGTCCTCTTGTTCGCCCTGCTGTTGCGATAATCACTCTCCCTCCGTCGGTGCTAGCTATCGACATGAAGAAAATCGCAGTCGAAACAGTCATTCTTCCGACTTGTCTATCGCTGATGGAAGACACCTTGGGAATAGATGGCGGAACCAACCAATGTAAGCACTTGCATTATCATCGCTGCTCACGCTCAAATCAAAGGACAAGATGTCTGTGAGAGCGACTGAACAATAGTTCTCTTCATTTCAGCATATACTAACCCTCAACTACTAGCCGGACACCTGAGCAACAAGCCCTCAGAGATGTGAGTTCCGCCACCGACCTTGCAACGCCCGACCCAAGAGTAAGAAGCTAATTAGTCACAAGGGGCGTCATGGCAGATACGCCGTCATCAACATCCCGGCGATGCAAGTTCTCGCGCCCATCACGGAAGTACACCACAGCAACCCGAACGGCGAAGCCTTGTTGCCGAGACATGATCTACTGAACCGATTTAACGAATCGAGGATGTTGCAACAACCGAGACGGAGATCTTTGCGCCCCTGTATATGCCCAGGACGAGACGAGAGGGACGCTCTCTCTGCTTCGGTGCCTCCACCATACGCCCCCTAAGGCGACTGGGATATGGAACTTGATCAGGTGGCTAGGAAAAGGCATACGTGGTGGATTACTTGCACAATTTGTACAGAATCACACCTGAAGAGGTCTCTGATTCAGATAATACGGAGGAACGTTGGCGTGGTGGGTATTGGGGGAGGACCAAGAAGATTACAGCCACAGAATAGGGGGTGGCTTACTTAGGTCTGATAAAGGGACACAATGGATTCTGCGCACAATCACGTTTGAAAACCACTGCTTCCCAGATCTTGACAGAGCCTAAGGAGGAGTCATTCTCGAAAGTTTAGCTATTAAGCTCATATGTCAGCACCGCCATATGGAAGGGTGATTTGCTGTCCGGTCCCTATTCCTCTCCGTTATAAAAGTCCCCATCCACTTCCAGACCACCAAGCACCTAATAACAACCATCTCTTCAATTGTCCAACCAGGAGAGGGGGCAAAACCGAGTACCAACATGGGCTGCTGCTTCAGCATGCCCGAGCCTATGCCCAAGCGCAAAAGCAAGAAGCGCTCCAGTCGCCGTCGTTACGGTGGGCATCGTGGGGCAAGTGGACAACGACAAAAGGACCACAATGCCAGTAGACGTCACTCGGGGCAACGAAGGCGTCATTCCGAGGTTCCGGAGTATATAGACACGTCGTACGGGGCCCCTAGGTGGTGGGAGGAGAGCCAATGGACGGTATAATAGTTGCAGTGGGGCGAGTTATCGTATCCGGAGAGTAATAGAGGCCTAAACTCCTATCTTTTCATGCTTCGTTAGCAGGTGAACTTGACCTGATTGTGGCCGTTCCAAGGGTGAACTGAGACCAGAGTGGAGATTTCCCCAGCCCTAGTCGGCGCCATGGATATCTAGGAAGTCCGAGGTCCGAGGCTAACTCACTTATATATCTCATGTTGGTTCCCCGTCTCCCTTTTTCAAAGTTTGACATCAAAACTAGGAACCACTAACGCTGCAATGTCTCCCAACCGTCACACCCTTGTTCTTGGAGGTAATGGAAAGATTGGAAGACTTGTTACGGATATTCTTTTGAAGAAATCTTGGACTGTGACGAGTCTCATCCGTGCTGAGGAGCAGGTCGAGGACTTGAAGAAGGCGTTCGAGGGTCTGCCGGGGAAGCATCATGTCGTCGTTCACGATCTGGAGCAGGTCGACAGCCAGGAAAAGGCTGCCAAGATCCTTGAGGAGGTGAAGCCGGATTCGGTGGTTTGGACTGCGGGTAGGTTCCTATACTGTTACTCAAGATGGCCTGTTAAATAGTCAACAGGAGCTGGTGCCAATGGAAGTCAGGATAGAGTAAGTCTAATGTACCTTGCACAACGAAGAGCCCTGGTTCGCTGACAAGTCCCCAGGTCCTTCGGATCGACCGTGACGCTGCAATTGCCTTCACTAAGGCTTCGGTCGCAGTCTCTGCCATCAGTCACTTCATCGAGATTTCGTACCTTGGCGCTCGTCGTTCTCAAGCCCCCTGGTGGACTCCTGAGGACTGGGCAGGCTGGAACAAGGTCAACGAGACGTTCCTGGCTCGCTACTACGAGGCCAAGGTCGCCGCTGACGAGGCTCTCGTAGTGGAAGCGAGGAAGAGGCCCGAGATCACTGCCGTTTCCGTGCGCCCTGGAGGCCTGACGGACAAGGAGGAGGGCGGTGTGCTCATGGGACAGACTAAGAAGGCTCGGGGAATGACGACTCGTGCGACGACTGCGAGGGTAGTAGCCGTGATCTTGGAGGAGAAGGTCAAGGGTCGGTGGCTAGATGTCTTGGACGGCGAAGAGGACGTAGAGACGGCCGTGCAGAGGTGTTCTCGCGACGGAACAGACTGTTCTGAAGGTGAGAACATTGTCAGTACTTGACAAGATCAGGACGAAGGAGGCCATACCAGCAAGTGTTTGAAATAGGAGGCCGAGGGAGGGAAATACTGTACTGTAGTTGGATACTGAACAATGCCCCAAGGGTCAGAGGGCGCAGAGGAATAATGGCAGACTAGATAGCACCTAGATAGGCCTGGGTACCTACGGCTGCACTGAAAGAAGCCCGCTAGCTCTCGAGTTTGGCCCTCCACGCTTTTGATTCCCCTTGCGCCCCCAGTGTCTCCAATGCACCGAATATCAAACCATGGAGAAATATAGACTGCTTGACAAGTGAGGTATCATGTATGTGAGTTTTATTTCAAACAAATTACGACTTCTCCATGTAAAATTAGAGTCATACGCACCCCCTACAGCCTGTAGACCAGAGGGGGGGTACCAAATGACAGTGGCATATCGCCCAAGATATCACTGCCAACCGAGCAGGCAACCCTCATCCTCTTTTCCCTTCCAACATCTTCCACTCGTGCATCAAAACAAACCTTCGAGCATCGATCAAAGTCAAGCATCGATCAGATCGAGTCTCCAAGTGCACATAGTCTGTTTGTTCACTGCTACTATTACCTACATCTGCATCCCCCTTTTTTCCCTTTTTTCTCCCGGCTCATTGCGCCTTGATTTCGCAATCAGTCAGGTCTCTGTTTGCCCCCCAGAGAAGTACAAATTGCAATTCCTCTCAGGCGTCGCGGCCAGGAAAAAACCCTACCCTTTTCAAAACACGCTTCCCCTCCCCGTTCCCTCAGCACAACAAACATTCTTTCACACACTCGCGCACGAAAGCGACAGAGCACCTACAATCATTTCAAACATTTCTTCACCGACATTCTTTCTTTGAACACTCACGATGGGCTGCATTCTGTCCAAGGAAAAGAAGCCCGCTGAGGCTAATGTTGTTGGAACCGAGCTGATTCGCATGGCTCCTCCAACTCGGTATGTTTGATTTTCACGAGACCTAACCTTGCTTGACAATTAGTTTGCTAACAAGAATCGATAGTCGTCCCGGCTTTCAGGCCGATCCCACTCCTCTCCGCGCTCGAGTGATCTCGCTGCCAGTGGTGTCGACGTACCCACCAGTCTATGAACATGCGGGTGCTGGCATTCATGGGGTCGCTCGACCCAGCACCTCGTCTGGCATCCCTTTGATCCCACTCATTCCACGCATCGACATCACCCACGATGTCATCGTTGAGCAGGACGAAGCCCCTGTCGCCAACCCTGGTACCACCGCTGACCAGGTTGGTGGTGACGATGCCAACAAGGCGACGACTACGACCACCGTCGAAGGTGGAAACAAGGTTGCCACTGGCCCCGCCCAGGATCTCATCTAGATCCGTCAAGGTAAGCTGCCTCCCGTGAAACATGACTACAAAGGGTGCTAACGAGTTTGACAGCATCACCGGTCTGCACCAGCGGACGACAGAGGATTTCTTTTCGCACCTGCAGTTTGACGGCTGAGCAAAGTGTCTTTCGGGATATGGAGATTCATGTGGTTTATTCTGTCGGGGAGAAGGGACTGATTTTTCTTGGAAGTATCAACCAACTAGTCGAGGTAGTCTTCGCACTGGCCTAGAGCAGAATCAACACGCTGCCATGACACTTGATTGTTTCTCTACATGAACGTGATTTGATTTAATTCTGCAATCGTAGCTACGTAGAAGAGAGGCGTGAGAATGTTCTCGGGCAGTTTCTGAAGCATTTTCGGCACTGTGTGGCCGTTGCTATGGGAGTGTGCGGTCACGGGATTCCGGGGCCAAGTGAGGCTCTCGTCGATAACGTCACGACCACTACGACGCGTTTTTCAGGCACGCAAATAAGAACGCGTGGAATAAGTGATGACAATTTCAAACGAGTTTTTGGAAGCTGTCACAAGACTAGATATTTGTCAAGGCATGCTCTTCTTGCACCACGACATGAGAGGTAGTAGCGAGTGTTGAAATCATATCTCCGCGGAGCTATCTGGTACGGACAAGTGGGAAAACATACGACAGAGCATGCTCAGCTGGCACGACGCGTCCAGACTGATTCTAGGGCTAGAACAGTGCGCACAGGCACAGCACATGATTTTTCTTGGTGCGAACTTTTGAAAGAATTTCTGGAAGCCCGCTGCCTACTAACAAGCAACCGATGGACGTCAGGATAAACGACGTGCCAAGTGGAGCAGATGTTTGACGGATACTACCAGGCACCAAATAACGTTTTCCTTCTCCTGCGCTGCATAGGTGCTGTAGGTACCCATCCTTCGGTAGCACACGTGATGGGTCACGTCCATCTAGACTATGGAGTAGAATGCGGCCACTTTGACATGGGGGTTCTCGACTGTAACATGATCACCACCCGCCCGCATGTGTGTGCAGTGCATGTGCTCCCCCAGGCCCGCTGAATGGAGCTATTGGGTTGGGTCTCGGCACGATCGATCGACAAACACGAGCGGGTGCATGGGTCTTGCCTACGGGGAGCGGAGTTTGAGCAATATTGAGTCGGCCGAGAACCGATAGCACGAGACGATGGATGTGTTACTTGACATGCCCCCCAGCCGTAGACTGGTAAATAGGTGGCTTGACGGCGGGAGTGAAGCCAAGAGTCAAAAGACAAGCCATTTTACAAGGATCTCGTCGATATCAGACCAGGCCATGATTCTCCAGCCCGTAGAAACTTGCTCAAATCTACTCAAAGCTGGGTCCTTCTTTGAAACTGGCACGACAATCCCACGCCCACATTTGGTCGCTGATTTGCACGCATTGTCCTATTCTCTCTCTTCCGCATGTACGGTTCATCGGCTGTGACAGGGTCTTGTCACGAAAAGTTAACAGCCCAACGGCCTGCATACAAAAAGGTTGCTTCCTCTCCTCCTTTTTTTTATTTCTTGCTGCACGAGATAATTCAAAGTTCCCAACAATATTGGTCACGCTGTGATTTTCCTATTTATTGTTGGCCCCCCTCATCGACACTTGACAGCATCACCACCAACTGTCAACCACCACACCAACACCAACATTCAACATCACCAAGAATCAAACACCTTCACCATGTCTTCCTCAATGGATCACAACATGCACATGACAGGCATGTCAGAGACTGCCACTGCCACCATGTCCATGAACCACGCCACCATGTCTATGGATATGCCAGCTTCCACTTCGGCCGCCATGGACATGGACCACGGCATGGGCAACGGCTGCAAGATTTCCGTACGTCGACATTCACATTGAAGTAATCCGCTGACAATTTCTAGATGCTCTGGAACTGGAACACGGTCGACTCCTGCTTCATCGCCGAGTCCTGGCACGTCACCTCAAAGGGCATGTTCGCCGGCTCCTGCATCGGCGTCGTCCTCCTCGTCATGACCCTAGAGCTCCTCCGCCGCTCCGTCAAGGAATGGGACCGCTACCTCCTCCGCCAGCACGCCGCCAAGTTTGAAGGATCTGCTGCCGCTACCGGCTCCGACAGCCCCAAAGCTGCTTCTGCCTCCGCTGCCTGTGCTACTACTCTACCTCCGTTCCGCCCCAATGTCTGGCAGCAGGCTATCCGTGCGCTGCTGCACATGATGCAGTTTGCCGTCGCTTACTTTGTCATGTTGCTCGCCATGTACTACAACGGCTACTTCATCATCTGCATCTTCATCGGCGCGTACCTGGGTGCCTTTATCTTCCAGTGGGAGACTCTGAGCGGAGGCCAGAACACGAGTGCCTCCCGTGAGGCTACTGTCTGCTGTGGTTAGAGGGAAAAGGAGAGGAATGGGCGCATCGAGTCGTTGACTTGGTGCTTGACGGCCGCAACTCCATCACCTCATCACAACTTCCGCCGCCTTTGCACAGTCTGGCTGTCGCGGTCTCGGCCGTCTGTTGTGTCCTAGATACGGTTAAACTTAATCATGATACCCTTCTCTTTTCGGCGATTCCAGATCTAAATGGCTTGAGTGATGTTGCATGTATTTATAAGAATTTGAAAGAAGATGGATACTTGGGTACTTTCAGTGAGTTTATCGCATGGCGAGTCAACCAAGATCGTTGATTGGACGCCATCGGCTGATTTCAGGGGCTACTAGAGTGCTGTTGTTGCACAGGGTGAAAGAAAAAGAGCATCAGTGTATGCAGTCGTCACGACTAACAGCACAACTAATAAGTCTATTTTATACATGAAATAATGCCAAACTATTAAAGCAACCATAAAAACTCCCTTGGCGAGTTCAACAATATCTGTTCCACCATTTTTGGTCTGTTACCTATGCCGTAGCTGCTTACAATTACCCTCCCACTTAGCCCTAGTGTGTCCCTTATTTCCTCACCCTCGTCCGGTTGAGCTGACAAATGAGTCCAAGTTGCCTCAGCCTTGCCTTGGCCGTCGATCCTCAAACATGGGGTTAATCATCTACCGACAACCTCATTCATCTCACCGGCAAAGGAATCAATTACTTGACCGACGCCTCGAGGCTCTCGCGGGCTGCAACCATGTTCCGACATCTCATGTCCGCCAAGGTGCGCTCCAACGCCGGCTGCTGGACCTGCCGCCTACGCCGCAAAAAGTGCGACGAAAAGAGGCCCGTCTGCGACGGCTGCGGCGCCCTCGAGATCACCTGCCACTATGAGGATGAGAAGCCCGACTGGATGGACGGCGGGCCCAAGCAAAAGGCCATGGCCGAGAAGATCAAGGCCCAGGTCAAGAAGCAGGCCAGCCAGCGTCGCGACCGCAAGTACATGGAGCTGCTCGAGACTGGCACGCGCAACGTCACCCTCACCCAGAACGGCGAGCCCGACGTCGCCATGTCTGCTGCTTCTGATACTGATCCCCCCTCTGGCCACGACGTGGGCTCGACGCCGGCTTCCAGCAACACCAGCGGCGCGTCCCCTCCTGACATGCCCTGGCACTTCTCCGCTCGCAATGAAGACCTCTCCAACGCTGCTGGAGCAAACACTGAAGTTCACTTCATCATGATCTACCTCGACTATGTCTTTCCCCATCTCTTCCCCTTCTACCGCCCACCAATCCTCGCCGGCGGTCGAGGCTGGGTTCTCGACGTGTTGCAGAGCAACAAGTCAGTCTGGCACACGGCCATCTCGCTCACATCCTACTTCTTCAGCATCGTCATGTCCAATGGCGAGAAGCAGCATGAGGAGTGCACCAACCGGATGGTTCATCAGTTGCAGTCTCAGCTCGAGATGGGCCTTCGGGAGCTGCAGCGTAAGATGAACGCCGTCAACCACACGGCGTGTGGTGCCGGCGTCCGCGACAAGCTCCTGGTCCTCCAAGCCATTCTGCAGATGCTCATATTTGAAGTGTCCACCAGCAACAAGGACCACTGGAGGATGCACCTCGACGCCGCCCTCACAATGTTCCAGCAGATTCTGCCTCAGCCCGAGCATTGGGGTGAGACGATCGAGGCCCTCTACAGCTATCGTTGGCCACCACCAGAGATGGGAATCCGCAGACCCTTCAGCACCAACCAAGCTGCTCTTCGCTTCTTCACGGCCAACATCCTCTACATCGACGTCATGTCCAGCATCACGCTTGAGCAGGCACCGCGTCTGCAAAAGTACCAGGCCCAGGTCATCCCCGGCTGCAGAGCTCACGTTTCGCCAGAGGAGATGCGCATCTCTGGTTCGCTCTTTATGGAGGAGTACATTGGCCT
This sequence comes from Fusarium piperis, assembly GCA_027886205.1. Taxonomy (NCBI): domain Eukaryota; kingdom Fungi; phylum Ascomycota; class Sordariomycetes; order Hypocreales; family Nectriaceae; genus Fusarium; species Fusarium piperis. The sequence continues at coordinate 364,299 of RZGM01000003.1, forward strand.
TCAAAACTGGGTCGTCCAGATGATCGGCGACATTGCCGCCCTGGATGCTTGGAAGAAGGAGCAGAGGAAAGCAAACTCCCTGTCAATGGCCGAGCTTGTCCAGCGTGGCAAGGTCATGGAGGATGCCATCCAGGGTGGCCTCAGCGTTCTCGAGGCTCAGTTTGCGTCCTGCGGTCCCACCTTCGATCCTATGATGAGCAGGGTGACCGACCCTATGCCTCTATCCCAGATGCCCGACTCCAAGGCCAAGGAGGCTCCCGGCCTCGTCATCAACAACATCATCTGGCTACAGGCCGCACATACATACCTCAACGTTGTCATCTCGGGTTGGCAACCCTCTTGCCCAGAGATCAGAGCCTCCGTCTCCCGAATGACCTCTCTCCTGATGGAGCTCCCCACAAACACCTGTCTGAGAACCCTCGTCTGGCCATTCTGCATCGCAGGTTGTCTCGCGCCGCCCGAGGACGAAGACAAGTACCGTGCCATGATAGAGCGTATGGGGCCCCTGAGTGTGTTTGGCACGGCCAAAGAGGCGCTCGAGGTGATGGAAAAGGTCTGGGCTCGGCGAGACCAGATCGACGAGAGCTGGGACGTGGCCAAGTGCCTTCGGATTTTGGGGCATGGAGTTTTGCTGATTTGATACCCTGGATATTTACCTCGCCTGGCAACAGAGGCATGAGGTTTGGTTTGGTTTATAATGATGGTCTTCCTAGAGTGTTTACGAAAGGGATCAGGTTGCAAAGAAGGAATGTTGAGGCCATTTAGCATAGTGAGTGCTTCCATCTATTGCGATTCAAGATGTGAGAAGGGCTCAAGTCCGAACAATTCATCCCATTTTTTATTCATTTTATAATGTTGAACCCGATCTAGCCAGTAGACATTACTCATTTGTTTCCCAAACCCAGTCAAAAAGCACAAGCATATCCAATCTATTATAACCAAGAGCTGACCCAATTCATTATCTAGACCCTTTTCCCACCAAACAGAGTCTGCCTCTTCTCCAGCAGACCAAGATCCCACCATCCTTCCACTCGTTCCATGAGGGTCTTGCGAGCAGACTTGACCCTCTCGAGAAGAGGACTCCGAGGCCCGTCGTCGACAGAGCTCGGCGACGACGGCACCTGCAGCATCGGGGGCAGAGGCGGCAGATCCTCCACCGGCTTCGGCGTCTCCCTCAGCTGCACCCTCTTCACGCGGACGGGTGCCGTGGGGGGCGGGGGGAGCCACGGCTGGCGAGCGCTCTCGGCGTCAGACGAGTCACTGTCGAAACGCTTATCAGGCTGCGCCATGGCCATCGTCCCCAGGCTCCGGGCCCGGCTCACGGCCGCTCCTCCGAACGGGCGAGCCTGGACCTTGACCTCCCCCATCTCCCCACGGCCGCACCTTCAGCCCTCAATGTCCTTGGGACCGGGGCGAGAGGAGGCGCCCTTGGTTCGCTTCCACAGGCACCCAGAGGTGATGGCGGAAAAGGCAAAGAGCACGCACAGGGCGATGCTGAGGCCCCAGACGGACTTGATCTGGTAGCACGAGGCCTTGTCGGCGTCGACCCAGCGGAAGGTGTTGTTCCGGGAGTGGTAGACGTTGTGGAAGAGCGAGTTGACAAAGTTGGCCGTGTTGCCGTCAGAGGGGAACTTGGGGCACGAGAGGTAGCTGACGGGCTTGCCGACGGTGCAGGCCACGACGATGCAGGCGATGAGGAGGCACAGATCGGCGCCTGTGGCGAGGAGGAGGGGGAGCATGCCATCCCAGTAGAGGATGTAGGAGATGGCGAGGTAGAGGGTAGAGATGCAGGCCTGAAGAGTTAGTCACCAACCCCTATTCATGATAGTTCTTATACTTACAACAACCAGTGTGCCAATCAGGGCCGACGGGGCAGCATAGTCGGCACCAACCATCTCAGAGATAAAGTTGGATGTGAGACCGATGATGGTGATGAAGGAGATAAACTCCATGGCTCGCATGGCGGTCCATGTATGCCCGAGGGCGCCGAGGGCGGGCTGCATCCTGGACTTTTGTGTAGCGGGCGTGTAGAGGGAGAGACGGGGGCGCGACGATCCGGCGGTGCGCAGGGGGAGGTTCTTGGAGTAGAAGGGGATGGACGGAGAAGCTATTGTGTCTGTCGAAAAAGGGTCCCGCCCTGAGAAGAGGCGAGAGATGTGGATTTATATTTGGTGAAAGCGAAGAGTGTTGACAAAGATGTCGTCGTGAGAGAGTGCGTCGTTGAGAATTCGTGATGGAGAGGGAAAAAACCTAGAAACCCAAAAGAGGACAAAGGAAAATAAGGAAAAAGAGACAAAAAGGAAAGGAAAAAGGGAAGATTGTAGTCTTTGTTTGTATAAGTTTGCTTGATGAAGAGAAAGAGAGAAAAAGGAGTCTTGTAAACGCCCGAAACCCCGTGCTTTATACATCATCTTCAACAACGAGACATCAACATCCACGTCTTCTTGGCCATGTTTCCAATTACAGCAGCCGCCCGGATAGAGAGATCCACCAGCCTGTGAAACCAACCCATCGCGCTTCAACAAAAACCCACCACCCGTCGCGAGATGACACAGACAAGACAATGTCCTCCTCTCTCTCCCTCCAGCGGCTGCTGCTTCAAGGTCAACCAGCCAATGAGAGCCACTCGATCAGGTTTGGCTTCTAGAGTTGGCGCTTAACCATCCAGGGACAGGGGTACGTCAGTCGATAGCCGCGCAGGGGTGGTCCCTTGGCAGGGTCACGATTGGATGAGAGACACAGTTGAACGGTTCGTGAGCCTCATGAATTTGTTTTGGATGAGGTCGCAGACGCGGCGAGATTGGAGGGTCCTGATGTGGATGTAGCCACTGTTTGCTCATTGTTGTGCCATTTACCAAGAGGGAGAGGCTGGAGGCTATTCTAGGAACATGATCCTACTTACACCCGGTAACTTAGGCTTGGGGTCTCTTGTTTGGTCAGGAACGCTATTCTTGATCCTTGCTGATTCACCATCGTGGTTCAACCATGGTGAGGATGAACTGCCGAGAGTCAAAGGTTTGGTCTTGACCTGAAATCCGCATCCATGCAATGCACGTCGATCTGATGCTGGTGATCCGATACGCCGCATCAAGAAGGGGGTGGTTGGGGGGCCCATGATTTGAAAATAGAGCGACATGACATGTCAGTTCATTTTGTTGCGCCAGACGCCTATCTAGGATCCTATCATGAAAACAAACATGCTGCCTCTTTGCTTTGTTATCCGTACATACATTCTCAATGCTGCTCTGCTCACTGGACGATCCCAGGCAGCCGTGTGCCCATCCCCGTCCAGTTCCACCACACTCAGACACGCTTATTTCGCTAGCTCAGCTCAGCTCAGCCCAGGAGATCGTCCATGGCAGAGCCGCCAGTCTTGGGCGCCGCATTGCCGCTAGAGGAGCCCGCAGAGGGGGCACCCCAGATTCCGGCACTGCTCTTCTCCTTGGCCAGCTGGCCCATGGTCGGCCCGGCGGTGGGCGTGCTAGACTTCTTGATGTTGGAACTTGCCTTGCCCCAGAGTGCTCCAAAGGCATCTCCTCCAGCAGGAGAAGGCTTGGCTCCAGGGCTGGTGACGGGCTTCATGTTGGCCATGGTGGTCGGTGTGTTGGAAGCACTAGACATGCCTGGAAGGCCAGACACCGATGCGGGCTTCGGGGGCTGCGCTTGGACAGTGCCAAAGTAGTTGGGTCCGGACTGGAAGCCTCCCTGCTGGGCGGCAGGGGCGGCAGCAGCAGCAGGAATGCTAAAGGCAGAGTAGTTGACTCCAGGAGTGCCCCTGGCGCTATTCGCGGGTGAGATTGACGCCATGCTGACCATCTGGCTGATATCGGCCTGCTTGGGGGCCGACTGAGGCTGGGGAGCAGCAAACTGAGCAGTTGTAGAAGCTGCCGATGTCACGGCGGGCGCAGCAGTCTGGGCAAACTTGCTAGAGGCTGCAGGCTGGGCCGCAGGAGCAGCAGACTGGAAGTCGTCAAACTCGTCATCGTCGTCCGCTGGCGCTGAGGCGGCGGCGGTGTTAGTGGGAGCCAGAGCAGCAAAGCTGGATGTGGCCGGGGCTGCAGAGGATGATGCCGGCGCAGGATCATCGAAAGAGAACAGATCCACCTCGGGCTCCTTCTTCTTAGGAGGCTCAGCTGCCTTCTTGGCTGAGGCTCGCTCTGGTCTCTTCGCAGCAGCTCGGGATGCAGGAGCCGGCCTCTCACCCTCGTCAAACTCGTCATACTCTTCGAACCGGTCAGCTCTGCTACCGATGCCGCTGCCGCTGCCGCCGCCCTCTTGCCAATCGTTGCTCTCGCCACCGAAACCGCCGCCATCGCCATAGACACCACCAGAGTAACCACCAAAGTTGGCATTGCCGCTGCTACCACCGCCATAGTCGGCACTCTCGCTGCCGAAGCCACCGTAGCGGCCAGAGCTACCACTCGAGAAGCCGCCGCCAAAGGTCGCACCACCCTCGACGCCGGTATACTTGTTCTTGCTCGCACGCGCCTTCTTGCGCTCGGTTCGGATGCGGTCGACGTCGCTTAGGAGCTCGGCAAGCTCCTTGGCCCTGTTGCGCACATTGATACCCTGGTCCTTTCCGTTCTGATCAATAAAATGGAATTGGCGGAGCATCTTGAGGAGGGAGATGTGTCCCCGGGCATCGTCAATAACGCGCTCGGAGCCGTGCTTGATGAGGAACTCGAGTAGTTGGAGGGCCTTGTAGATCTGACGCCACTCCTCGGCGGCCTTCTCGGTGAAGCGACGATAAATCATGGGCATGATCTCGTTGAGGGTTTGGCTGATTACGGTCAGCAGCTGCAGCTGGAAAAACGCATCGAATTGGTTGGCGTACTAGTTGAAGGTGCCGTTGGCAATCTCTTGCATCAGAGTAGAAGAGGCTCCCCAGGGTTCGTTGTTGGTCGCCTCGCGAACCTGCGCATGGTAAGCCCAACGTGTCACGGCGACAACGACAGCAATCGCGCAGAGCTCAACCGACCTTTGCCTCCATCTCGGTAAAGTTCATAACAGCTGCGCATAGCGTCAGTAACCATCAGGCGCAGCAGGCGAGGCCGCATGGGGAGTACCATTCTGGGCCTTTCGAAAGCCGGCCTTGATGTCATACAAGGTCAGGTTCGAGACCGTGCTCTTCAAGTCGTTGAGATCCATGGCGAGAAATCCAAGAAGCGCAAAACCGCTAGAATATAGAGAGATGCCGCAGAGAACAGGTAGTTCAGGCGAGATGTTGTTGCTGCTGTTGCTGTTGCTGCCGCTCTGCGGATTGGGCGAGATATTCCAACAAGATAACTATGGGTGTCAAAGGAGCCCCTTGCGCCAACGCATCCATCCTGGACACTTGGACACTTCCCAACGCGGCAGCGCGGACTCGACGTGGATCATAGCTTGTCACGTGATGCTCCACTAAGCATGATTAGGTTCTATTGGGGAATGAATAGAGGGAGATGAAGCCCAAAGTCGAGGTGGCATTCAAGGCTAGAGGTTGCTATCAATTGCTCAATGGCAATCATGCGTCATGAGAGACGAGGCTCAATTGAACTCGTCTGCCTCGGCTAACTCACAACCGCTTTCACGACCAACAGTAAGCTCATTCTATGTATAGAGTCGGGACAGCTCCGTGGACGGTGGAGGACCCCGCGAGCTACAGTAAAACCTTATACTTCAGGCCTGAAAACCGCCGCTCACCGCGCTACGAAATCGTCGTCCAGCTTGCCCCAAAACTTTTCCCTCTCTCGAGACCAGTCCAAAAGACCAACCTCGACACGTGTATCCGACAGATCTCTGTAATTTTGCCTGTCTAATTGTCCTCATCTCCTGTACCATCACCTTTTTTCACAAGTGTATTAGTCCTCTTTCAGGTACGTGCAGTCTCAATTCTTCTCAACCGCGTTTGCCCTTTGTCACACCCGCCTGCCCGCCAGCTGGAGCTTTCCGGGGAAGCTCAGTCAGCTCCAGGGACAGAGCAAGACGCCTTCGAGCAGGACATCTCCGAGCATGTCAGTGTCCCGGACCAACAATGCCAATCACGATCCCAATTGGTGTCGATGGAAAAGTCGCTCAAACCCGGCTTCAATGCCGGTCCTCTCCTCGTCTGCATCTCGTCATGTCTCCTTGCCCTTGTCCTCTCCTCGCCCATCTTCCCGGTCTCGCAGAGGGAGCTTACCATCCTCGTGTCCGATTCACTCAGTTGCCCACCACCCACCGGCCACCTCACCCACGGGGCCGTGGACTGGATGAGACTCGAGGTGGAGGGGCCATGCAATGGTGAGAGCCCACTGTGGTGGCCACGTCCCAGGATCCCTCCAATGGGCATGGATCCTTGGACAAAAGTCTGCTGCACCTCGGGGGCATCGGGCCACTCGCTCAACACGTTTGGGTGACGCTGGCCTGGGCTGTTCTGAGGGGCTGGCTGGCTTGGGCCTTGGAAGGTGGGCGTGGTCCGGGCAACCACCATCAGCTGTGCTGTGTTTTGGGGGATCCCTTGCGCGTCTTGCAAGTCAAGCCTTGACAGAATCCCTTCACCAGCAAAGGCGGTCTGAGAAACACGGACCAGGGCTGCTCGGCTCTGCTCGTTTGACGCTGTTGATCAGCAGAAGCTGTTGCGAAGCTGCGGGGCCCACAATGGCATCCATGGCCACACGGTGACCTCATGGAGACGAGCATGGCGAAGCAAGCAAAACATGGAAGGAGGCAGAAGGGAGCTCCCCGGCTCACTTCACGTGACTTGGCTTCCGATTTCACCCCACCTCTACCCCTCTCCCGCCCTCTCCTATTGGTCCAGGCGGCCCGCGCTAACATTTTGCCCCTCCAGCTTGCTCAAAATGAGACCCTCCCTCCTCCAGCCCCTCCTACCCCGCCATACCTCTTCTTGCTTCTCTGCTGCGAGAACTTCTTTCTCTCTTCCTCAACTTGTGTCTTCTTCCAACACTTTCCGAACTTCTCGATTCTTCTCAGCAACCTCCGCAATCATGGGTAACAAGGTGTAGGTCTTCCTCGAGCGACGTGCTGTCTCCATTGCTCGCTCGCTGACTCTGACCAAACAGCTACTTCGATATTGAGTGGGAGGGTCCCGTCCTCCAGAACGGCAAGCCCACCAGCACCGTCCAGGGTAAGCTTTGAATCCCTTCAAGAATCATCAAATCCATCATCGTTTTTCATCAGGAAGCTCGACGGCTTCCGTGACAATCCCCATGCTCTTGTCCGTTTGGAGCAGAACCTCCAGAGGAGCTCTGTCGCCAATCCCCAGCATTTCCTTCGAGCGCCCCAAACATAAAACCTCACCTAGCACAACCTGAGCTGACACTGGCCCCCTACAGAGCAGAAGGGTCGCATCAACTTCAACCTCTTCGACGATGTGGTCCCCAAGACCGCTGAGAACTTCCGTGCTCTCTGCACTGGCGAGAAGGGCTTCGGCTACGCTGGCTCTTCCTTCCACCGAATCATCCCCGAGTTCATGCTCCAGGGCGGTGACTTCACCCGTGGCAACGTACGTTTTTCTACAAACATGCCAATCCGAAACAACAGCTCACAGTCTCCTAGGGAACCGGTGGCAAGTCCATCTACGGCGAGAAGTTCGCTGATGAGAACTTCACCCTGAAGCACGACAAGCCTGGTCTGCTGTCCATGGCCAACGCTGGCCCCAACACGTAAGCACCTCATGCCGAAGCTGTCCAGCCATGTACTGACCCATGACAGCAACGGTTCCCAGTTCTTCGTCACCACCGTTGTCACCTCTTGGCTCAACGGCCGCCACGTCGTCTTCGGCGAGGTCGCTGATGCTGAGAGTCTCAACGTTGTCAAGGCTCTCGAGGCTACCGGCTCTGGCAGCGGCTCTATCAAGTACAACAAGCGCCCTACCATTGTCGCCTCTGGTGAGCTGTAAGCAGTTCTTTTGATGCGTGACAAGGCAATGTGGTTGGGAATTGGAAGCACATAACGAACATCCAACAGGATTAGCCATGAAGCTAGTGATTCAAAAGTCGGCCTAAAGGCCCAGCTGCCAAATTATCAATCATTCACAGCCCACCATTACTGTAGTCTCCGTGACGTGTGAGTGCATGTTAATGCCTAGACTCTCGGTGTATAGTAGCTTCAAAAGCATCAAGACATGAATTGTAAGTTTTAAAGCTAGTACCGCTGCGAAGGGCCATTTGGCCGTGTCGCTTTTCCTACTGCGCCGCTGCTATGCCCACCCGAAAGAAACCAGACAGCCCATTGGTACTTGGAACCAGACGCCAGACCCCATAAATAAAAAATGCACTGGATAGTAGTGAGTGATAGCTCAGTAACCTCCCAGACCCTAGTAGACGTATCCAGTCTATTCAATGCCTAACCACCTCTGGAAATATTCGCAATTGTTTGGACCTACTGGTCCACCCTCTTCACAGATCTCAAAGACTGGGCAACGGCCGCAAGGAGCTTCAGTGAATGCACTGACGAATGGCTCGGGGCCGCCCTCGAGTCCTGTAGGATCATCACGGCCGGCCCATCTCTCTGCGGACTGTTTGGCGATTCGGGAGACGCGGTAGCCAATCTTGCCGCCAACCTTGACAGGCTCGACCAAGTTATCCCAGACCAGGACATCGACAAGCTTCTTGACATCGTGCTCGGATAGGATGGTGTTGTGGGTGACGCCGCTCGTGGACAGGAGACGGGCGATGTCGCGGACGGTCGGGTAGCCCGTGTAACCGGCAGGGAGAGGGAGGAGCGTGTCCTTCCTAGCCGGGGCTGCGGAGGAGGTCTTTATGATTTTCGACGGAGGCTCATCCATATGGCTAGCATCACGCTTCTTGCCCTTCTCCACGCCTCCCTTGACGACACCCTTCTTGGGCACCTGGGTCCGCGCCGGAGCACCACCTCCGTGGGTGCTGTGGTAGCTGCTCTGGAGCTTCAGGTAGTCAAAGACGAAGCGCTGCAGCTCCTCTATAAAGGCCTCGTCGAGGTTCTGATCGGTGTACCAGGGGCCGCCGGTGGCGCGATCGCTGGGGCGGATGGAGGCCTTGATGAACATCTTCTTGTTGGGGTGCTCGACATTCTTGAAGGGGGCGATGAGGCCCTTTGTCTGGAGCTGCTTGAGGGCGTTCTTGAGGACCGAGTCGTGCATGTTGAGGCGCTTCTGGAGGGTCTGGGACCAGATGCCGTCGCCGCCCGAGTCGTCGATGAGCGAGTACACCATGACCTGTTCATCGGTCGAGCACTGCTTGTACCTGGTGGACAATGGTCAGCCGCGCGCATTGGGGTAGCTGTCAGTCGTGACAATTACATACTTGTGCGCCTCCTGGGCGTCGCGCCACTTCCATAGAACCTGGCCCGAGGCCTCGCGCATGGTGATGAAGAGCTTGTCGTCGCTGAGGGACTGGACGACGCGGGCCAGCAGCATGAGGTCGCGGTTGGGGATCACATCGAGACGGAGGAGGTCATCCTGAGAGAACATGTCGACGCCGGACTCGCGACAGCGATCGTAGAGGGCCTCCTTCCAGACGGCCAGCTTGGCCGTCTGGGCATCGGGCGCGGGGGTTGGCATGATGGGGGATGTGAGTCAAGCGCTGATTCTAAAGGGAATGGAATTCGGCGATGGGCGCTGAGGAGTTCTTTCAGGTGAAGAATAAGAAGGTGATTTGATGCTACATTGACATTGGATATGGAGAGGAAACAGAGGATGTGGAAGGGGGATAACGTATAACAAGAAAGATTCGAGTTTGGTGGGACCTCGAGTCATGGGAGAAGGTTTGGAAATAATTATTTTTCGGCCTGCCCTGCAAGACAGAGCAAGCCCCCCCCCGCAGCGCCCGCTTTCCAATGGAGCTCGTCCCCTACCATGCTAATCATTCATGGCAGAATCTCGGCAGCTCGGTGTGACACAGTGACGTGGGGTCTGTGCTCGGACGGAATGTGGGGGATCTTATCAGTCTCGTCGGTCCCCCACTAGGAACTAGGGGGAATATCCTCACCCTGTAGGCGTATTACACATCCAGTGTTGTTGACTTTGGGGATCAGGATTGAGTTATTGCAAGTGTATTTGACGTGTTGGAGGTCTTTTCTCGGTTATTTTATAGATTTAGGCTCACGTTGCCATGGTAACTCGCATCCACGTGCTGTATACCTGGTGTGCACTTTGCCTCCCTGCTGTGTGAGTCATGGTAGTAACAATCAATACAGTTGAACCCTCATCGCATCCAATTATATCTAGTTGTGGTATAAATCCAATTGTAAAATAAGATGTAGAATTCTCAAGTTCAAGAAAGAGCTCCTATAAAGCACACCATCTGTGCTTTGACCTCATGCTGCGAATAAGCCATAAATGTATGTTCGTTCGATAGCCCAGTTGAAATGCCTTCTCCCCAAATAATCTGATAGGCAACCCGGGGAAGCACCGTGCTTCAGGTGAGTCAACTTTAGAAACAGACTATCCATGCAGTGGCTATCATGTGATCGACTTAGCTCCAAGAATGCGCCAGGGGACGTGCATATTGGGAAAAACACAGCCTCTGAATAGCCTCACTCTCAGGCTAACTGGTCAATTTTAGGCAGCAAGGATGAGAAACTTCACGACTCAACAACAAGACTGTGAGAAGTACACATGTCAGATGATCAAAGGAATAGAGCCAAAGTTTAACATGTCAGTTTAAAATAGAATGACTGCCCGCCTTCTTGTTTACTTTGGACAATCTCCTTTCACAACAAACAATCGATACTCGACTTGACCAGCTTGACCAAGTTCAGCAATTGCTAGCCATCGTTATAGACGACCAACACAGCTATACACTTGATCTGTACGCACTGCATGCGACAGTTCAATTGTGTATTCTGCTGATGGCTACAGACCAGTTCCCAAAAACAAAACAACAGGTATGATCCTCAGCGCCTTCAAGTCGCGGGTCGGCCGCCCCAGAGGCAGCTGCGGCACGAATGGTAGGAAAAGGCCACTCGTCAACCTGGCGAGGGTGAGATCGCTTGGAGATGTGATGGAGGGCATCATCTACCACGGGTGCGTCGAGCTACGAGAGCCCCCCAAGGCCTTGACCCGAGCCTTCTCCAAGATGGACATCGACCGAGAGGTAGCTGCGTGTCCCAGCAGCCACAGGAACTCTCATAGAACTCTTCCCGTGGAGATGGACATCGACACGGATTTCAATATGAGATCCTTGGGACTGATACTGTCCCAAATCCCCCTTGGCCCAGCAACAGCACCTAAATGGTGCCAGCCTCGACGTTCAGCGAGAGCCAACAAGAGACAGCTCTGGCAGGGAGCACAGGCAAAGACAGGCGGCACAAACCGTCTTTGGAGATGAGTATAGCGCTTGGGGGCGCGAGAGCTAGGTTGTAGATTGTCTGATCCTTGGGGTTTCAATGTTTGGAGTTGTGGTGATTGGTAACGAATGATGAATGAGCTTACGAATCATGAACCACCCTGGTTTGAATAGGCACGGTATGGTATCCAGGCGCTTCGTTTTTGTCAGGGGCGTTTGGTATTTGGGGATAGAGTGTTCCGAGTCACTGGATGGGCATGTGAGTTGGTTTATTGCTCTGCTTGGCAGGGGACAGCAAACAAATTGTTGCACTTGTAGTGGTCATGGCTAGCGACTGTGATATGGTGAAACTGATTATATCCTTTCGCTATGATACCAACTAGAAACATGAATCCTCGTAATACGACATGGAATGAGAGATACCTCGGCACAAGAGAAGGCGAAGTATCGCCCTCTAAATCTGGCGTCTGCCTTTCCCTGCCACTCTATCCCTACGCCTGGAACGCCTTGCTCCAGGCCACATCTTCTCATCGCTATGATACAAGGTGCCTGTCTCGTGAACCACTGGGGTGACACCGGAACCGGTACAAGCACGCAAAGAACGACTGTGGCGTGAGCTGTTGCATGGAACGTGCAACATCAATCGAACCAATTGAGTTGTGAGCCAAGCTCCCCATAAACCATTAGTTTGAGGGGCTCTTGCTCTTCTCTTTGGGTGCCTCAGGCTCCTTTGGCTTTTCTTTCTCGTTGTCCACCTCCATAGCGTCACCAGCTGGCTCGGCCTTGTCTTTTTGCTCCGTTGACTCTGCGGGTTTCTCAGCGACCTCCTCGGTGGGCTTCGGTTCTGATGTAGCCTCCTTGGTGGCTTCTGGCGCTTCCTTAGCCGTAGACTCTTCTTGTATAGGCTTCTCAGCGGGGGCTGCCGGTTCGGTAGTAGCTTCGGGCTCGACGTCTTCCTTTTTAATAGTCGTTGTCTCTTCTGCGGGTGCCGAGTCTGTCATTCCCACATCGCCGTCGTTGTCCACGCTGGTCTTCTCGGTCTCCTTGGCCGTCTCCTCTGGTTTCTCGGCCTTCTTCTCTGGCTGATCCTTCTCAGGCTGCTCATGTGCTGAAATGTCCTCGATGGTATCGTCGTTCACGTCATGAACATCATCACCAGCAGGCTCCTCGGCAGAAGCGCCATTCGGAGCCTTGGGCGTGGCATTGCCGCTGTCCACCTCCATTTCCCCCTTACGGTAATCGGTAAAGGTGCGCTTGTTGCCGTTTTGTCGGGTAGCACCGTGAGCGCGTGCCATTTCATCGTCGTCGCTGGGCTCGAACTCGCCCTCGTGCTCGACTTGCTTGTCCCAGCGATGTTCTGTCATGCGAACATCCTTGTTCTCATCTTCGTCCATGTCCTCCAGCTCGGCTTCCTCCTCGTCAGTCATGCCACCAAAAGGCTTTCGTGGGACATCCTGCATCTGCACAGATGGTGCAGGGCCAGTCTGTCGCAGGTTGTCAATGACGGCGGCTGTGATTTTCTCGAGGTACTCTCGGCTATTCGAGTTTTCCATGTTGGAGGACCGCACGTTCAGCTCGAAATCAGGAGCATAGTACTGTCTCCGAGTTAGCAGACATTCTTCACAAGAATCGCATTGCATACCTCGTAGTATTCGTTGTAAGGCAGGGTTCGCTCCATCTCTTGCCCCACAAGAACACCCGTCTCAAAGGCCCATGTACGGGCGACATTTCGCATCGTGTAACCTCCACCACCAAGGACAAGAGTGGGCAGGTTGAAACTCTTGACAAAGTTGACGCAGTTAGCGTGGCCATCCATGCTCAGGTTGAAGCAGCCCAATCGGTCGCCAGAGAGACTGTCGCCACCGCATTGCAAGACAACCGCCTCGGGCTGGAAGTATTTCATGACGTTTTCAATGACGGGCTGGAAGATTGACCGGTAAGACACATCAGTGATACCGTCCCGGAGGGGAAAGTTGACGGCGTAGTTCTTGCCCTGGCCGATGCCGGTGTCTCTAAGTTCGCCAGTTCCGGGGAAGTATTCGCCGTACTTGTGGAAAGATACGGTCATGACGCGGTCGGTCGTATAGAAGGCCTCTTCGACACCGTCCCCGTGGTGAACATCGATATCGATGTAGAGGACGCGCTTCTTGAATCGGAGGAGTTCGAGAATTCCGAGGACGATATCTGGAACATGATTAGATCGCATGACCTAGGTGAATATGAGGGATTGCGCACCATTGACGTAGCAGAAACCGCTTGCCTCGCACTTTTTGGCGTGATGGAGACCACCAGCCCAGTTGATGGCGATGTCACATTTTTGGCGGTTCAGGCGCGCTGCACCCTCCATGCTGCCACCAGCGCTAATACCACAGAACTCAAAGAGACCGTCGAAAACGGGACAGTCGTCTCCCACATTGTACTTGCCCTGCTCTCGCATGAAGCTATCCATGTTATCGGGCGTCACCTTCTGCAGGAAGTCGATGTAATCGTCCGTATGAAACTGGGTCATTTCGCCTCTGGTTGCTGGCTTCGCGCGCTTCGTGGAGGTTAGCAATATCTTGCAGCGAAAAGTGGCGTTGAGCGAGCATAAGAGACCCCGCGGGAGAACTCACGTAGATTTCCATCTTTTGGTAGAGGTTGTACTGCATGATCAAGCTATGCGCCAGACGAATGCGATGAGGCTTCATAGGGTGTCCAGTGACGTAGGCATAGTTGCCGATATCAGAGTCGTAAAAGTAGGCGACCTTCTTTGGTGATGCGCCGTTCAGCGCGACCGAGCCGAGCTCGACCCGAATGTCGTCGCCCATGACTGCGGCTGCTTAGAGAGTGTCGCGAAGCTTGAACAGGATGAGGTGCGAGAAAAGGCTGGCGTGAGAAGGAGGTGTTGAATCGTTGGTGACCGATATCTTGTAACCTTTTTGCTCAAAGAGAGCTCGGCATGATCGATCGTAAGGTGGAGAGAGTGTGTGAGTTTGAAAATAAACCATGTAAGAGAGAGAGCACACGGCAGAGAGAGAGGCTGCCAATGCGAACCACAGCCCAGGCTTGGAGCCGGCGTTTACACCGGATTAATCTTACAAGCGGATCCCGATTGGTTCCAGCCACGGAGGATATCAGCCCCACAATGCTGCAGCTCAATTGTTTGAAGCGAGGCTGAGCCCAAGCCACAGAAGCTCACGGCACGTGACATTACTAAGCTCCAGAGCTGTGGCTTCCAGGCTGCCGGGCTGGCGTCAACGTCAATACGCTTCCACCTTGAGCTCCGACCATAGCAACGCCCTCCAACATCGTCTTCATCACATCCACCAACTCTTTTTTGTGTCATTTTACGCTCGCGCATCTCTACTAGACACTCTCATACACATCACACACATCATGGAGCGCTTTAGGAGTCTACTGGGTGGTGGTGGCATGGGCCTTGGTGGAGCTGCTCCTGGCACGGTAAGCTACAGCTGCAATTCAAGCTTCCTTTCAGAGGATGCTGGCGATCGAGTGATTGTGCTAACACGGATAATGCTAGGACAACACGAACCTTATCGACAACTCGGAAACAGTCTACATTTCCTCCCTCGCCTTGCTCAAGATGCTTCGACACGGCCGCGCTGGTGTGCCCATGGAAGTCATGGGCCTGATGCTTGGCGAGTTTGTGGATGACTTTACTGTCAAGGTCATGGATGTCTTTGCTATGCCTCAGAGTGGTACCGGCGTTAGTGTCGAAGCCGTGGACCCTGTGTTCCAGACCAAGATGATGGACATGCTGCGACAAACAGGAAGGTTGGTTGATTCGACTGGATAAGCTCCTGCTTCACTCACTAAACCCACTCTAAACAGACCCGAGTCGGTTGTCGGCTGGTACCACTCGCACCCCGGTTTTGGTTGCTGGCTTTCGTCGGTTGATATCAACACCCAACAGTCTTTCGAGCAACTGAACCCCCGCGCCGTCGCCGTCGTCATTGACCCTATCCAATCGGTCAAGGGCAAAGTCGTCATCGATGCCTTCAGACTCATAAACCCACAGCTGTTGATGATGGGCCAAGAGCCTCGTCAGAGCACCAGCAACTTGGGTCATCTGAACAAGCCTTCGATCCAGGCACTTATCCACGGCCTCAACCGACACTACTACTCGATCGGAATCAACTACCGCAAGACTGCCCTCGAAGAGAACATGCTGATGAACCTGCACAAGCACGTTTGGACGGAGGCGCTGGAGATGGACGACTTCCGACACGAGGGCTGCAAGAACAAGGACCGACTACAGCAGCTGGTCACGTTGGCGGATGGCTACGAGAAGCGTGTGAAGGAAGAGACCGAGTTGACCAAGGATCAACTTAAGACGCGATACGTTGGCAAACTTGACCCGAAGAAGCATCTCGAGGATGTTGGCCAGGAGCTCATCGCAGACAACATTGTGTCGGTGTCGAGGCAGATGATCGACAAAGAGGCGACAATGCCGAAAAAGGATGGGCCGGCAGGGAGCAAGGGACAAGCAAATGGAGAGGAGATGGAGGTGGAGGAGGAATTATAAGCGAGTGAGTGGGTGGGTGGATATGACGATGGCGAGAGGGAGGGACCCCAAGATGCAAACCATTGATTGACGAGGCCACGGGATGATGGACTTGTAGGATTATCGGGCACCATACGTAGGCAGGCGTTGGCGGTTGGAAGGGACGATTTAGAGGCCCAGCCATGTCGCAAACTACTAGACAGGTTAGCATCATACTCATGGCACTAATTCTTGCATGCGATCAATATGGTGATTGGACGCGGGCGTTTAGGTTGCGATGGGCGGTGGGCGGGACGAGGCAATCAACGGGAATGATTATGTGGGATGAGGTGTTCTAACCCATCAAGATGCATTGCCGATAAAGATGCCCCTGCAAACGTCCCCTGAACATGCAGTGAGCGTCTTCTTTGTTGACACGAGAACAGAGGTTGGGCAGCCTAGGATTTTCGCCCTTAAAGGTCATGGGTCCGCGTCGTTTCTTTTTGGTGGGCGACCCATGCATGCATCCATCCACGGTTTGGAATTCTTCAGTCATCCAGACCCTTCCAATCAATTTAAACAAAGAGACCACGAATGAGTCTTGTCAGAGAAGACAAGAGAAAAAAAAAACAAAAAAACTAATTACCTGATTTGCCCCTTTTTCATCTCGGTAGATGGGCAAGGGAGTCGGCGTCCACTCCAGGGACCACAGTCTCCCGTCATTAGTAAGTTTCCTTCAGCTTTAACCCGTCCCCCCCAACCCCTGACACGCGCTTGCTCGCTCCCGTCCCGAAGCTTGAGTACATACTCAGTATTGGAAAAAAGTATCTTTTCATGATAATGGCTTTTGGGTCATTTCTGCGATCACTTCTGAGCGGACTCTCCACCTCTGTCAAGCCTTCTCACGTCGCTGTGCAGAAGCTTCAGAAGGCCAGAGGGAGCCCAAGCCCACCGCCACGCACCAAACCACAGCGACAACGCACGCCGGAGCGGGATCTGCGGGACAAGAAGCGGGCGCGCGTCGACACCTGGAGCGCGTCATCATCATCACGAGCCCGCACACGATCACCGAGAGAGACTCAGGTCCATCACCAGAGAGCACGAGATCAATTCCACTAGAGGAATCAAGAACAGCAACATCAGCATCAACAACAGCAGCAACGGGCCCGCGACAGCTGGTCCGCCGCTACCGCCACGACGACCGCCACTGCCACTGCCGCCATCACTAGGGAGGCCTCGGTTACGCGCAACAGCCACCACCACGGGCGTACTGACTCCCAGCAACGAAAAGTTCGTGAGAGCTGGCCAGCCTCTAGAGAACCATCTGCCACGCGCAGCCACTCACACACTACTGACCGCGTTACTCGTCGTCACACTCACGCTCCCTCGACGACGACGACGCGGCGGGACCGCAGTCAGAGCCGCCATGGCACCAACCGGCTGCTCTACTCGGCCAGCCCAGCCAGCAATATGGGAGTTGTCAGCGCCACCGACCGAGCCATGCCCCCGGACATTGTGCGCGAGGTTATCAACCTCATCGCCGCCCGCTTCAGCCACATCCCCTACGCTGTGAGCGGCCACGCTGCCATGGCCTACTACGGCTACGACGTCAAGCCCTTCAAGGTAAGCATCATCTGTCCCGAGCACACCCGCAAGCCCCTCAAGGGCTGGGCCCGGACACATGACATGCTTCCAATCCCCGGAAAGACGGACATCTGGGGCGTTGCGACGTCCGACGGGCTCTTCCGTCAGGTCCGAGTGAGGTTCCCCTACGACTTTGGCAACGCGCACATCGTCAAGGAGGGCCCCACGGCCGCCGCCGTGCTTTCGCTGCCCGGCCTGGCCGACGAGCTGGCCAGGACCTACGTGAACGAGCTCAAGCACGCCGATCTGAGGAGGCAAGAGTCTCTGGGTAAGGAGCTGATGTGGGTGCTACGGAGGATCTCTACCCTCAAGCATGATGATCACTGGCTCACGCCCGAGAGGGCGCCACACCTGGTCCAAGACCGGTTCTGGCTCCCCTTTTCCCTATCCTACCCTGCCTCCTTGCCCCTATTCGCCGCGGCGGGATGGAGCATACCTAATGTGGAGAGCTGGTGTTCTTGATAAGAGAACCGATGTCCTTTATGAGGAGGACCAATGTCCTGATGAGGAGAACCAATGTCCTTAATGAGGAGAACCAACGTCGACGACACGAGGGACGACCGACGATGTGAGAGTAATGGAGCATGTGAACACGGGACATTTAATATTGCATACAGGCGGGCGCATGGGGCATGCATTGGAGTTATCGGCATTTACTTACTGGCATTGGATTGGGCAAGCGACAAGAATTCCTGGGATTGGGACTTGATTTTCTCGTCAAATATGAACGACACGATGCTTATGACTACCCAACAACATAGACTAATCACGATAACTACTCCTCTCTGTACATAGATAGTACCCGCAAGGTCAGAAAGAGATAGGACAGACCAATAGAGATATAGCATATAGCATAAGATATGTATATGGCCAAAGTTGACTGCATCATGACATGAAGTTGAACTAGACACTCGAGCGAGGTTGTGCGTCGTGACGCATGCAATACAACACAACTGGCCCTGTACTGGCCGCAGCGAGGTAACTCAGATTGGTCTTACAGAGCCGTAATCGATAAATGCCATTGGATGAAGGCGACATATTGGTCTTGGCCTAGGCAAGGATGGCATGCATAATCGCCGCGACTATTGCCCCATGCCCCAGAAGCGATGCACCGGGGAAGCTCCAGAAGATATGCAGCACCGAGTCAAATTCGTATTAGAGCAAAGTCATCTATCTGAAAAGCCCAGTCGACCTGACACCTTGTTGGTTCTCTCCAATGCACTCCAATGTGGGCCTATACACAGATCCCCTTTCATCCAACAAAACAAATCCCCAAAACGTCCTTAGATAGTGATGGTATGCGGCGTGTCTTCAACCTTGAGCTGACTGGAACATGGCACCGGCGCGGCTGACAATGTAGTCACCCCAGATGGCGACGTAGCTCATGTGGACAGTGAGGTTCTGGCTACCAGCCTCGCAGAAAGGATCTCCAGCGTCGCAGATGGAAATGGTCTTGTCAGCAATGGTCTTGCAGCCATCCGGGTTTTGCCGGGGGAGGATCTGGGAACGAGGTGAGTTGATATCTGATGAGTTGACGCTGACATGGACTTACGCCGCTGCCGTCGCTGCTCCCGACTATAAATGACTGGCCCTCGACGAGGCTAGGATCACCCATGACAATGATGGCAGCAACTGCGATGATTAGAAGTGATTAGGAGATGAAGATGCTGCTATTGCTTACCCTTGTTGGCGATAGAGGCGGGCAGGGGAGCGGTCTGAGGGAAACCGAAGGAGCTGGCACCGCAGAAGGTGTCCATGATGACATGAGCGCCCTATAACAGTGTCAGAGAGACTCATAAGATGGATATATGATGAGCATACTTGGGAATACCCAAGGATGATGACCTTGGTGTCGGGGCACTGGTGGGTAAGGTCACCAACGAGCTGGGTCATGGCCGCGACACCAGCCATCTGTGAAGGATTGTAAGGTTCAAACAAAGCAGGGTAGACGAGGGACTCGACGTCAGAGCCAGGGACAAGGTTCTTGATACGCTCAGCAACGGAGCCTAGGACACCAGGGCCCTGGGGTTCCTCGCTGCCACGAGCCACGACGATGTGTGCGCCCGAGGGGCACTGGGCCGAGGCCAAGGAGGCCAGGAAGACGGCGAGAGCCAAGAATAGAAGCATGGCACTAGTTTTCTTGACGCGAAGTCCTAGGGAAAGAGGTGAGAAGAGATCCTTCTCGTGGCATGGTAACCTTAGGGCCGACTTACTATGTGTGTGTATCCGGTATACCGACTGTTTTCTGCGGGCGGGGGATGAAGTAGAGAATTGTTGATCACGGAGGGTTGTAAAGCTTCTGGGGAAGATATCTAGGGCGAGAAATGAAAGTGAAGGAGGAGAAAAGGGAAGATTGGATGCCTGGGGGCGAATTTATGATGTGTGCTCTGGCAGTGTCAAAGATTATGGCGCTGGCGTGCCACTGCTAGCTTGACACTGCCAACACCTGCATACTGTCGGGCCTGAATATATAGTAGTAAGAAGCCTAGACGAGAGTTGTTGGGTTCGTGTTTTGCTATCGTGGTCGTGCCGATTGTTGTGGACTATGGGCTATGGACTGGTCCTCTTTCATGTACGAGCCCGATATCACTTCACTTCCTATCCTCACCCACCCAACCTAGGCGCATTGCCTATATATCCAAGTGAACCATGATCTGCCCTGCTTCTATCGTAGTCAGCAGTTGTACCGATACCCTACCCCTGAAGCCACACCGTGATCATCTGGATAATGACGGTTGGCATTCTCAGGCGCGGTGAAACATGGAAACGGCAAAATCAGCAGCAATATCTCCGTAGGCAACAACGTAGTTCATGTGGACGGCCAGATCATGGCTTCCAGCCTCGCAGAAGGGGTCGCCTGCGTCGCAGAACGAGATGGTCTTGTGGGAGATGCATTGGCAGCCGCCTGGTCGTTGACGAGGGAAGATCTAGTACCTTTCGTGAGTCTTGGATCTCTATTTAGGGCCATGCTGGGTCGAGTACTTACTCCATTGCCCTGGCTGCTTCCCATGTGGAAGGGCTGGCCTTCGGTGGTGCTGGGGTCACCCATCAGGACCAGCGCAGCAACTATCTTACATCAATACCCAACACAGTAACTATCTCGGATTGTATCATTATCTCACCCTTGCTGGAAACCTTGGGTGGCTGTGGCTTTGTAGCTGGAAAGCCCGCAGAACTGGCTCCGCACATGACATCGGCGATAATGTGAGCGCCCTATATCGAGTCAGCTCTTTCATTCAACCCTCAACTGTTATGAGGCTTGTACTATGCTTACCTGGGAGAAGCCAAGAAGAATCATCTTGGTCTTGGGGCAAGCTTTAGCATACTTGTTGACAACCTCGGTCAAAGCCCTAACGCCCTCTGTCTGAGACGGCTCATAAGGATCATACTGAGCCGGGTAGACGAGAGAAACCACGTCAGAGTCTGGAATCCGGTTGAGGATCTTGTCGGCGACCTCTCCGATGATGCCTGGGCCCTGAGCTTCGATACTGCCTCTGGCGACGATGACGTGGGCTCCAGAGACGCAGCTGGTATGCTCGTACTCTTTGGCGGCGACGATAGCAGCGAAGAGGGCGGTGGTTTTGAGGACGGAGAGCATGTTTTTGGACGAGATTGGGTGACTTGATAGAATGGAGGGTTAGAGTCGATATGGTCTGTCATGACTGGTGGAAGGGGGTAACTGACTCTAAGTTTATAGAACAGGGAACCGACTTTGATGAGATCAATGTTCTAAACGGAAGTCTGGAAGAAATGCAAAGAGGAAAAGACCTGTCACAACTGCGAGTTGATGGTCAGGATGAACGATACAGTCCGGGCGAAGAGAACAAGTCAGCCAGGACAAGGACACGGAACGACAGAACAACTCATATATACTATTCAAGAGTACTCAAAGCCATGAGTGAAACCAGCCTCAACACTGAATCACACACCATGTATGTGTTTGGATGTGACGAAAACGCGAAAACAAGCCATCTCGCAACCATCACCAAGAACGAGATACAGAACCAGGGTTTCCATTGTATTTCGTTCCATAGACCGACGCCACGACGATAAATGAGAGACAAGGGCCGTTGATTAAAAATAGAATAATTAATTAATTTACAAGAGTGGCTTTCCCCTCCTTGCTAGGGGAGGGGAGCGCAATAATTAAGTCATCGGAACCAAACAAGCAGGGGGGGAAAAAAAAGCTACAACCAACAAACGAACGAAAACAATCAATTTGAAACAAGACACGTCCTAAAAAAGACAATATGGCAGGCACTACTCTGGACGAAATGCTCAACGCCCCAGAGTCCCAGATCCGAGCTGTCCTCCGCGCCCTCTGCAGCGATGAAAGAGTCCAGCGACGCGCCCTGAGCCACTTTGACGCGCTGCTGCAAGGCCCTCTAGAGGACGATGGTGGTGCTGGCAAGAAGCGCAAGGCGGCTGGCGAGCTTTTGATATGCGTGCAGTGCGACCTGCCGTTTATGGAGGAGGAAAACGATAGACAGGCGTGTTGGTACCACTGGGGTGAGTTTCGCTGATGCCTTGGGGTGTGAATCGCTGATGACGATGTGGTCAGGGGAGCTCGAGGTTGACTATGATAGTCCTGCCTGGATTGATTGGGACGAGAGATGTCATGGAACTATAGACACGGATGAGATGCGTGAGGAACATCCGGATGGCTTCACATGGAATTGCTGTGATAATGCCGGGAGTGAGCCGGGTTGCACAACTGGCAAGCATGAGGCTCATCCCAGTCGCTCCAAGAAGGCAACGGGTTGTGAGCCGTCAGACAGTGAGGAGTTTGACGACGAAGATGAGGATGAGGAGGATGAGTATTAGCAAACAACAAGACATCATCATGTCACCACATCGCAAAGCAGCACCCGTCATATCAATCTTCAACACATTGTCATGGATTTCAAAAATAACGAGATTCCCAAACTCCCAGCCTATGGATGGATCATGTTGCCCACAAGGATATTTGCCCTCCGTCACTCTCCTCGTCTCCCCTCGACACGCATGTCAAAGGACATGCCCGTCCTTGGACTTATAATTACACGACATGAAGAGTCTGCAAATCGTCTCGAGTCCCCAAAGGCCAGCCAGCATCATGTCATTACCCGATACTCCGTGCGCCACAATGCAAGTCAGTCTCGTCTCAGTAATCTGATCCTCCCCTGTCAACATGAGCCCTTGGGCTCAGCCCCGTTGGGCCCCCAAACGTCTTCCCGATAATCTGGACCAGGACAAGAATGTGCAACATCCACCCAAGGACCCTTTTCTAATGATGGCCCTCTAACACAAATCCAACTTCTGTACAACGCCTGTCAAGAGGCCGAGCCTTCCCTGGCAGCCCTGTTGCTGAAGCGCCCCTCGACTCTATATCAATGGGCCCCTATGCCCCCATGATGGGAACCTTCTTGTTTCTCTTGCCCAACAACGTGGCGTTTTCCAGGTTCAGCTCGAAAGCGCCACGCTGGCGATTCCGGTCCCGTACTTGTTGCCTGGCTGCTGCAGCCACCGCTGCCGAGTGCTGACCGTATCCCCTTTCAGTGGTGCGTTCACGCTCCCGTCCTCGAGTTTCGTGGTGTTGCTCTTGGTCTCGGATATTGGTTTTCCGCATGCTCTGCTCCAGGGCCCGGGTTGCTGCGTTCGGCTTGGCTGCCGCCTCGGGATCTTGTCCATCGATCTGCATGACATCCTCGTCCTCCTCGTCCTCTTCGTTGAGGCCACCGAGGAATCTGGCGGGGCCACCCTTGGCACCGATCTGAGCTCTCCGCTTGCCCTCCTCTTCTTGCCGGTGCACAGCGTAGCCCACGTCAAACACCTCACGCAGGTTGACGGCTCCAGGAGATCGGAAGTCGTAGCGCTTACCAGCATCATCAAACTTGGTCGCATCAAAGGCTCGGAGCACCTCTGGCTTCTTCTTCTCCTCACGGGGAGTGGGTCCGTTTCCACGGATCCAAGGGTGTGCCAGGAACTCTGTAATGGTGTATCTCTTCTCAGGGTCCACCGTCAGGAGGTGGCTGATGAGATCCTGAGCCGACTTGGAAATGTCGTCCCACCAAGGCGACAGGAAGGTATATTGGCCCTTAGCCACCTTCTCTGTGAGCACCTCGATGCTTTCATCGTAGAATGGTGGGAAGCCGCATAGTAGTGTGTACAGCACACAGCCCAGCGCCCACATGTCGACCGACTTGGAGTACCGCTCATCCTTGACGATTTCGGGGGCCGTGTAGCCAACTGTTCCACAAGGCGTCATGGTCTGGTTGTCCCAGACAATCTTGGAAAGGCCAAAGTCGGCAATCTTGATCTGGCCGATGCCACCCGCACCCTGGCCATAGACAAACTCGCCCTCATCGACCTTGTCCTCATCGCCGGGCTGCTTGGGCTTGGGGTGCTTGGACGGCACAAAAGGAATGGGGTTGAACAGGATATTCTCGGGCTTGATGTCACTGGCAAGGGGTCAGCTATCTCATCCAGGACCGTGCAGGGGCGAAATGACGTCAGGAGGGGCATCACCAGCTGGTGCCCTCTGACATCAACCACTAGGCAGCAGAAAAACCATGACATACCGATGAACGACACCCTTCTCCTCGTGGAGATACTCGAGAGCCTTGGCGACCTGGACAATGACGTGTCGGGAGAGTTCTTCACTGAAGTATGTCAAGCGGACGATCTGGTGGAAGAGCTCGCCTCCAGGAGCAAGCTCAAGAACAATGTAGTAGTACTGCCGTGACTCGGAGAACTCGACAAGCTTGATGATGTTGGGGTGGTCAAGTTGACGCATGATTTGCACCTCCTTGAGAATGTTGGATCGCTGGGTTCAGGTTAGTATTCTGCTTGGTTCATCCGCGAGTCTGCAGGCCAATTATCCTCGTCGAGAAGACAACGGAAATTAATGAAAATCCGACGAGGATGGCGGCCCAGACGTAAAAGAAATAAGTAAGAGAAATCTTCTCGCACCTCTGCTGCCTTTGGGACTTTTTTGAAGTCTGGATGTAAATGCTTGTTTCCCTATGAAGGGGACAACCCCGTGGTGTTGGTAAATGGGGACAAAAGAGACAAGACGCCAAAAGCAAGCAGGAAACGCATTAAACAAAAGGAGAAAGGGCGACGCAGATACAGACGACCCTGGGCAAGCTCACCTGCATGCTGTTCATCTCGTACTTGCGCACGACCTTGATGGCGACTTCGCCTCTCTCGCCCGTGGTGTCGCGGGCACGGTAGACGTTGCTGAAGGCGCCGTCGCCCATCTTGTCGACGAGCTCCCAGCGCTCGAGGCCAGGGTACCGAGGGAACTTGCTCTTACTGGCGTTCTCCTCGGCGACGAGCTTGGCGAGCTTCTCATCATCGTAGCGCTTCTTCTTGCTCGAGTACTCCTCGTTTGCGTAGTCGTCGTCGGCATCTCGTGCGCTCGAATGTCCGTGGCCGGGGTCGCTCGC
Organism: Fusarium piperis; assembly: GCA_027886205.1. Lineage (NCBI taxonomy): Eukaryota > Fungi > Ascomycota > Sordariomycetes > Hypocreales > Nectriaceae > Fusarium > Fusarium piperis. Next base: position 389,102 of record RZGM01000003.1, read on the forward strand.
ATTCTTGTGCTGGGCAGCCGCAGGTTGTTGAGAAGCCTCGTTCTTACGTGGCGACTCGTCAGGGTTTCCGGCGCGAGCCTGCTTGCCTGGAGCAGGGCTGTCAGCGCTGGTGCTACAGTGGCCAGAGAGGCGACTTACCGTGCCGGATAAAATTCTTTAGCTGCTGAATGGTGGACATGACTGTCGAAATCGTCGCCTAGGCGCGACAAGCCGCCTTGGGAGAGAAAGTTGGACCTTGGGTCTACTACCGCAGCAAGACGGAGAACAATGGTGTTTGCCACAAAAAGTCCGGGGTTAGAAGCTCGTGGTCGCTAGCTTGAGCGCGGTTCTCTGTTCTAGTCTAGGGCGCGGTCTGGCGTCTAAGTCGTGCGAGTCGTGATGGTAATCGTCGGGCGCGTGTTGAGTGTCGTAGAGCTCAACAGTCTGGAGAGACAGGGCCAGGAAACAGGGCTGGCTGAGCTGCGGATGATGCGGGGTTTAACAGGTCGCAGAAGGGAGCTCTACTCTAGTGGAGCGTCTTGTAGGGGATCTGACGTCGTACAGTGGCGTATGGCAGAGAATGGGGACAGGACGGTATCGAAGAGAAAAAGGTCAAGGTAGAAGAGTAAGGCGTAGTAGGTTTGGAGACAGGAGGAAGAGATGGATGGATGGAGGTGAGAAAGCAGAAAAGGACGGAATTAGGTGACTGCCTTGTGGTTGGTGGTTGCAAATAAGAGCCCAGTTCTTTTTTCTGATGGGGGGCGGGAGGTCGAGATTTGAGAGTGACGGAGCAGAGGGACCTAAAGAATGGGAAAGAGTGGGCAGCCCAGCCCAGCCCAGGTGCAAGCCCACTTTCAGTGGCAGTTTTTAGCAGGATTCTAGGCCAGCGCCAGCCCAGTTGCAGGCGGATGGGGTGGAGATGGGGGCGTGGCTGTCCGTCGGCGTCCCAGTGAGAAACCTGGAAATAGGTTGGATTGGATCCAGGGTGTTTGTTTACGGTCTGGGGTGAGGTGAGGTCACTGACGGAAGTGAGAGAGGGATGAAAAGCCACAGCTCGAGGCCGTTGTTTGGAACCGATAGAGTGGATGGACAGTATTGGGATGAAGCCTAGAAAACTGGTGGTAAGAACGGCGTGTCCGGCGGCTGAGATGAGACGAGGCGGCCGTGCTGAGGAAGTAAAAGAAACGAGGTGACGTTGACGAAACCCCGTTGTAAACGTTGAGATTAAAGGTGGCAGGTGAAAATAATTACAAAGCAAGAACTAGGTAGACATTGTCGAGAGTCAAGTGACGACGGACGAAATCAGAGACGAGATACCCAATGTCCGGGGGCATCCATCATCACGGAAGCGGCAGTACCTCGACGGTGCAGTACATTACATCGCATCCATTGTATGCTCGACACCACCCAGCGAACGCCTACGGGAATGACACAAGCTAAAAAAGGGTCCAGGCCGCCAAAGCCGCCCCGGAGGCTGCACACCTCGACACCCATTGCTCTACGAGGGACATGATGATGGCATCACCTCTCCGCATTCCCCTTCTCGAGTGGGCTAATCGCTAGCCACCATGTGCCTTTGCATGTGGGTGCTCTGTGGCATCATCACTTTTGAATTATTATTATAGTAGGTACTATACAATAACCTATCTACTCATACTGTCTTTTCGTCAGTAATGCACAGCTGACAAACTCTCATTCCTAGTGTTTTTCTCTGAAGCAAGCAAGCAGCTGGGAAATCGTGCTTTGGCGAGATCTCCGCCCCGCCCCGTTATGACGCTGCCGACGACGTCATTTCCCTGTCGCCAGCGGGCCATTGTACAGCTCTACCGTCCAATCACGGCCCCGGCTGAAGCTGCGCGCCCAGCGGGAGGGTCGCTGAAATCACAGCCCGAGCACGCGCAGCGATGGACAATCCAAGGATGCATCGCAGGCTTCAGAGCCGAGTGCGACACGCTAGGGAGCAGCCACTGACCGTTCCTGCTCCAAGGTTCCCCGGCTACAGCGGTCCCGTCCCCCGTCCCAGTTCCCAGTTCTCCATCGATGGATGCAACTGTGATGGATGGAACTCTTACTTATCATCTCGAGGCTAATCATCTAGATCTCTCCACTGTCAAGACGTTTTTTTCTCTTGGCAGGCATCAGCTTGTTTCTCTTTCCCTTGTTATTTCCCTTCCCTTCCTGCAGTCACCAAGCAGATCCGTTCCTCGACGAGTCATGGATGACCTTGCTTCATTTCTGCAAACAAGAATGGAAATTGTTGACCCTGGGATGCTGATCATGACGAAGCACCGCGATACACCTGCATACGGTGCAACCAACAGCTGCTGCCCCTTCACTGAGGCTGTCGGCTTTCTCGCAGTCGCTTCGCAGACAGACACGCGCAACGCAACGTCAGCCCAAAACCGGCTTTTGGGTTTGGGGAGCGGGGGCTTGCCGCTTGGCTTTTTGGGTATTTGACAGGGTATCCAATGCTTTGATGCCATCCATGCCCTCCATCGGCTGCCCGTCGACTCGGACGTGCCAATGGCCCCCGTCAAGGTTGCCCTTGGCCGGGTCTGGACCTCGTTTGGACCCTGGCTACATACGAAGCCAAGGTGACACTGTCTCGTCTTTTTCATTGTACCGTGTGTGCTGTACAGATAACTCCCTCAGCTCGAATACGGTGTCGTCTTACTTGCCGGCTCTTATTCTACTTCCCTGTCACTGATTTGACGCCGCAGCTGTTGGGGAAAACTCTTTTTCACTCTTGAAACGGCACTAGGCGTATGTTGCGCGTTGGCTTTCCTCGGGCCTTGGCCTGTACCTGGCCATCATCTCCATCCTCAGCCCAGCACATCCTAGCCATGGGCAGTCCATCTCCAGTCTAGAACCAATATCGCCCGGGATCTCATGTCTTGCCAGTCCGACATTTCCGCTCATCGAAATGCCGCCATCTGAGACTCAAGGGACAGTTGCAAAGGATTTTCTCCTTTGGGGACTCTGGCGCTCATAACTAAGCGCTATGACGCGGCTCTCTCGCTTCGTGGGACGTCTCTGACCAAAAAGACGAGGACGAAAGCGTCCTGATGTGATGTCATGACGCGGCTGGCGCCTGATGGTCAACACTTGCTGATATCATTCACCGGAACTCACGAGCTTTGTCTTAGTCGCTTGACGTTATCTCCCAGATCTAATATGGATGTCGAGTGTCACCTTGCCCTTGACGTCTGTCTGCGTGCTATTAATGGCAGCCTGGAAGTGGCCACGCCCTGACTAGCATGGATCTTTGAAGAAGGCGCGTCAACTACAGACGCCTTTGTCGTCAGCGTCTTAGATAATGCCTGTGCCTTGCTTGGTATTCCTAGATATGGAATGCAGTTCCCCCGATCTGCTCTGATACTGCTAGTTAAACGACTTGTTTTACACGACTTGTATTCGAAGCTACTCTCATGACAAACACAAAACCCAACACAGAGACGTCACAAATACACAGCGCCTGAATGACGCAGGTCATTGCTATAAAACACAATCATACATCATAAGACATCACACCGAGCACGTCAAACTCCCATGCCCATGTTGGTTCGCTTTGTACGTAAATATATCGCAGAAAAAACAGCACCCCGCCCCCGCGCAGCCCTCGGTCCTACAACTTGAAGCAACGATATGGGACTTCGTGGCTCTCTGCGTACGATCTAAGCTGTCTATTCTTCCAGCCGTAAAACACCCTCAGGCCCAGAGCCACGATAGCCACGAACAACAGCAGTGCCGCGTTGACCCAATGGCCGGTGATGAAGCCGTCGTCCCGTTCCGAGGTCTTGTAGATCCACACGCCGGGGATCTGGCCGATACCGCCACCCAGACTCACGTTGATGGCGATGGCAAGACCTGTCGACGCTGTTGTGAAGACGTTGGAACTGAGCCATCCCAGCATGGGCGGTATGCACGAGAAGGAGCCCGCCGTCGCCAGGATGAGACCACCGTATCGTGCCTTGTAGGCGTGGACGGGCAGAGCCGCTGATACGATGAAGCCGATGGCGCCAACGGTCGAAGCCATGGCTATGTGGACGCCTCGGGCGTTGAAGTGATCCGCCGACCACGCCACTAATACCTGGCAGACTGCACATACTATCAGCGCCATTCTCCGATCAACTTCTCGAAAGACTTACCGTATGCGATGGCCCACGGTGGCACTGTCATCAGTTGGGCCTCGGGGTCAGAAAAGTCCAACCCCACCGTGATGGACGGCGCAAACAAGCTCAGACTGGCAAAGGCCGGCCCCGAGGCAAAGTAGATGGCGTAGTGGGCGTACAGGCGCCAGTCGGTCAGGGTCTCACGGGCCTCGGTCCAGTTCATGGCTGGTTGCGACTCCTTACTACCCTCGTAGTACAGGCGGTGGATGGCCATGTCCTTTTCGGCCTCGGACAGCCACTTGGCGCGCTCCGGGTAGTCGGGCAGGAAGAATAGCACCAGGAACGCGGCCAGGCACGATGGGATGCCCTCGATGATGAACAGCCAGCGCCACCCCGAGAGGCCGGCCGTGCCGTTCATGTGGCCGATGGCGTAGGCGATAGCGCCGCCGAACTACACGGGGTGTTAGTCACGAGACGAGTTTTCTATGCATTTCAAAGGCGTTGACTCACTGCGCCGGCAAGAGTAGCTGATGCCAGGATAAAGGCGACCCTGCATGTTGTAAGTATCTCGTGTGTCGTGGTCGTGCCAAGCCGGACCAAAGGCTCATGAACCCCTCGGCCAAAAACTTACCTAACACTGCGCTCGTCGTGCTTGTACCAAAAGGTCAGGTAGTAGACCAGGCCGGGGAACAGACCGGCCTCGAAGGTGCCGAGCAGGAACCGTACAGCGGTGACGCTGGCAAAGCTGTTTGTGGCGGCCGTGAGAATGGTCATGCCCCCCCAGCAGAACATGAGGAAGGCGAGCCAGCGGCTAGGGCGCAGCTTCTTGAGAAGGATGTTGCTGGGGACCTCGAAGACGGCGTACGAGACGAGGAAGACCATGAGGGAGTTTACAAACTGCTGGTCCGTCATGTTGGTCTCGTGCTGCATGTCTTCCTTGGAGGACAGGTTGAGGACCATGGCGTTGCCGATGTTTGTTCGGTCGAGGAAGGAGAGGAAGTAGATGGCGGCCGAGAGCGGGATGATGCGCAGGTCCTGCTTCCAGAGCAGGTTGCGCTCGAGGGGGCTCATGTGTACATCGTAGTGGACGGGGAGTTCCTAAGGGAACATTGTTAGAGCTTCGGGACGGAGATGCAGTCCGAGAGGTTGAGCTTTGAGGTATTACATCGTCTTTGAGGATGGTGGAATCGACGTCGTCGACGGCTGCGGGAGGAGGAAACGGGATCGGGATCGGGATCTTTTCAGGAGGAGTGGCGGCCATGGTCGACATTGCCGCGCCGTCAGCGGCGGCCGTTGAAGACGGATGTCGTCGAGTATGTATGTGTCTCTGATGGTCGTCGATCGATCGGCAGGGGAGAGGCGAAAGGATGTGTGGTACAGCACGGATATAGTGACCCCTTTCCGATCGGTGGATGGCGATTATTTAACGCGGCGCAAAAAAAAAAAATAAACCAAAAAAAAGATGATGCTATACTGGTTTGTAAAGAGGACCCAGAAAACAAGAAAACGCCAAGGACGAAGAGGCCTATATATATCGTGATCTGGCCGGGGGTGGCGTGGTAGTAGAAGGGATGGAGATTGAGATAAGAGAGTAGAATGCTTTTTTTTCTTTCTCCAGTTCTTTTTTTCACCCTCTCAAACAGCACCACTTTCAGGCGCAGAGGACATGGCCAACTCGAATCAGATTCGCTCAGGATGGAGGAAATGCGGGGGAAGAGAGACTCGGCGGGCTTTTTGACGGGACGGGGACCCATGGATGAGCTCCAAAAGGCGAGAGAGGAGAGGCAAGGATCCACTGCCGATCAGATCACATCAACAACTTGAGAGGTCCAATGACTCGCAGTGGCGCCATGGGTCTTTCCCTTCTCTGTCTTTGAGTGTGTCTCTTCTCTCTCGACAGAGGTTGAGACTTGAAACAAGGTTATTCTATAAGCCGAGACTGCAGAGAGCTTGGTCTTGAGTTTTATTCCCGAGCACCATCACCGTCGGTCTGCAGAAACACGCGACGCGACCAACACTCGTGAGCGGCGTGTCCGTTTGCGCGGGGATGCTTGTTTTGAAATGAATAAAAAGAGCCCTGTCTTGTCTCACAGCGGAACCTCCCCTCCCCTTGTCTTGTCCACTTGCTTTGATTGAGTGACGAGACCACGGGGAGAGAGACAAGCGAAGCGAAGCGAACCCGAGGCGGCTACCCCCACCCAAGATCTTCAAAATCCCACCCTTGATGGGCAAAGCACGCGACTTGACGAGAAAGAAAGAGTCTTTGGAGGGCGGAGGGAGAAGGGGAAAAAAAAAACTCATCACAGACAAGGCACCCTCGGCAATCCAATTGTGAAAGGTGAGCGGGGGCATCCAGAGGATGATACAAGGGCAGGGGAAGTTATTCTTCATTGGCAGGGCTGCCCAATGCGTTGGAAGCGGTCGTTGCCGTCATGGCCCGATGGCTGATTATTCCCGAAACGGAGTTGAAAGAAAGAATCCAACTGACTCGTTTGTTTTATGCACCTCGCTTTTCTCTCTCTTTTCTCCCGACCCAATTGCATCCACCGTGACACAAGGCTCCGCCCGTTATTTCCTAGACGGGTCGACGGCCTTCGGATCCGGGCCCGGAGTGGGGCATCCTCCGGTCCCGGAGTAAGACAAAAAAAGGTGGTCACACTCTCCATCTCCGGGGAAATAATAAACGCGAAAATATTATCGATGGGGGGGACTACGAATCAGAAGAGTCCACTTGGCTGCGAGTTGCCCAGATCGAGTATCCCGAAAGATAGAGGTCAATGTGCTAGAGACTATCAAACAGCAGCGCTGTGTAACCACTCACCCCCTCTCGGTAGTATTCCCCCTCTCCCTTCTATTTGGAATCTTTGAAAGGGTTGCCCGACCTCGGGACGAGGTTTGAGGAATGGTCAGTTGATCTGATCGTCAATGTCGCGTTGAGCCGGCCGCGGGTTTAAGGATACCGAAGTGCCTGATGTCGCAATCATGCTTGTAACCGTCACATCGGTTGACTAACTGAACTGACTGCCGTGCTGTACAATGACGTCCCGTCTCTCTATGCAAAGATGATCCAACCGACATTAATCCTCCGACGGCCAGACCAACCATGCCATGACCATGCACATCTTTAACCCAGCGCCAGCCCACAGCGCACCTGCGATCCCAACCGTACTCTGAGCAAACAGTCCCCCCGCGACGACGCCTAGCAGCAGTAGCAGCGGCGCCGCAGCCCTCTGGTTCCTCGGCACGTTGTCAAACTTGAACAGGTTGCTATCAGAGAACAGGTCGCAGTACGCGCTCGTCAGGACCACGCTGATGAGGGCATCCCGTCGGAGCACCCGGCTCGTCACTGCTTGCCCGCAGCTCTGAAAGGCCATGAGCGAGATGGGCACGAGCACGTTCCAAGCGAGGTCGTCACCACCTGGGGGGTCCGCGCCGACGATGATGGCTGCCGCTGCTGTCAGGAGGGCCTGCATGGTGAAGGATGCGGCGAGAACCCATCGGCGCCGAGGGGAGAAGTGATGGTGGAAGCGGCCAAAGACAAAGGAGCCGAGGCAGAAGAAGGCGATGGAGACGGCTGACTTGATGAGCCTCGGACCTGGAGTTGTTGTTGCGAGGCTTGCGAGACCGAGACCGACATACACCGTGTTTCCTATCGAGGACTGGTCAGCCTTTTTTGTTTCGATGAGTTGAAGTAAAGACTAACCCGTCTGCATAGACACAAACGTGCCCCAGACCTGAATCGAGGCGCTGTCGAGGAGTCCCGTCACGACATAGCAGGCGAGGAGGATCGCATCTGTCCACGAGAAATGGAGGTCGTCCACCAGATGACTTCTCAAGCTGGTCCTTTGCCGTTTCGAAGAAAACCCTCCCAGCAGCGGTGTCTCCTCGTCCGTCCTGCGGACGCCGTTACCCGTTTGACGGTGCATGGCAAAAAAAGACAAAGAAACCTTCTCTTGGTCTCGGCTTACTTCAGTCACAGAAACAAAGTAAAAGTACGAGTTTGCTCCTGCTCAAGCACGAGACCAGATTCCCTCGACGATTCAAGCCTGGGCAGTAAGCGAGAGAGAGGCCGTTTAAAAGAAAGGACCCCCAAGGCCTGGCCTTGCAAGACCGAAACTTTTGGGCCGATGACGACAGTTCCTCGCCAAGCTTAGTCTATACCCACTTTCCCCTTCGCCGTCCTTCCCGTGGCAAAAGATCAGGAATGGTTGCAACGGCACTAAGAGTTAACCGATGTGTAGCATTCGTTCGTGATAAGCTGGTCCTGGGCCCTTTTTGTGAGTTGTAAGAAATGCATGGGCATGACTCGAAAACATTGACGGCCTGTATCCGTAGCTCTGCTTCGCTAGTTCTACGATTGTGAAAGGCCTCAAAACTAGAGTTGCTTGGTGTCCCTTTTTTTCCCATATCGAGAACGAATGGGGAATAGTGGCAGACTTTGTCATGTTCACATGCTCAAGACTAGGTACATGTCTCAGGAACGGGAACTTGTCGAGAACCCTGGCGGTTCAGTCCCATAAAAAACCATGTTGGAACAAGGAGGCCGTGCAAATCTGGACTGGAACTCCATCTCCGGTTGTGTCTGTGCCCTACGTGAACTTTTCCTTGCCCCGACACCGGCATGGAGTTGAAATCGTTGCTGACCACAGCGATAGACCATGCCTAGGTTGACGGCCTCGTCTTGTTGGCCCAACCGAGGCAAACTACACAAGACAATGTCCGACTAAGGAAGCACCCGGGACTGTGGTAGCTAAACCATGTTCAAGGCTAGAAGACGCATGAACGCCTTTTAGGTCGGGTTCCTTTGGGATTATGATTCATCGCTGTACTAACGACACCGCCACTCCTTCATTTTCAACACGGCCATGTTGTAGAATGGTCTAGAACAGTGAGAATGATGCCCAACCAACGATACAATACCGATGCTGTGGGGTTCTGGTACCTTACACGTTGACTAGGTTGGTCGAATACATCTCGCCTGTCGGCTGCAACGTTGGCTGCCTTCGTATCCTTGCTCCTCGGTCATCTTACCGATGACAGAAACTTTAGACCCATTGGCGTGTAAGAGAACCCCTGCTGTACCCATATGCCACTCGTCAAATTCTCAACATGGTGTTGTAGTCCTATGGGTTGCTAAATGCCATGTGGACATGGTCTGCACATCGCTCACCATTGCGTCGACAACCAAAGCAAATTCACACATCACAGGCACACAATCAGAAACATTGGTTGAGACAACTAAAAGTCACCAGACCCACGTAATCTCGTTCAGACATGATACATGGAGCCGGCCAATAAATTTACTATGCACAAGAAGTTATATATAATCCAAGAAGTTGAAACCTCCAGCCTGTTCGTCCTCCATATTTTTCGCTCTCCAGCTGCCTTCTCAGCAGCTCAACTCTCTTTGCTGCTCATATTCACAGGGAGGGAGCAGCGGTAGCAGTCACGTAGACGGTCTGGGTAACAGTCTTGGTGTTGCACTGGCTCTTGACCTGGTTGCCAGCCCAGTTGCCCCAGGGGTATCCGGAGGGACGGGGGCGGCGAGTGGGGCGGGTCTTGCGGGTGCGGGTGCCAGTGGGAACTTGGGTGGCAGAGGGAGCCTGGGCAATCTCAGTAGTAGCTCCAACGGGCTCCTCGACGGGCTCCTCGTCGCAGTCCTCATCACCAGTCCCAGGGGCGGCAGACTCAGTAGCAACAGGTGCCTCAGCGTCAGGGGCAGTGGTGGCAGCAGGCTGAGAGGGAGTGATCGCCACAGAGGAGGGCTCCTCAACAGGAATGTCCGAGGGCTTGATCACGACGGAAGAAGGCTCCTCGACGGCGACCGAGGTGGGCTCCTCAGCAGCGGCAGAGGAGGCAGCGCCGTTGGTGGGCGCGGGCAGGACGTTGGTGACATCCTGAGAGACAGATACGAAGGAAGGGCGGGGAGCACCCTCGGGGACGGTGGCAGACTCCTGGGTAGACTCCTCAACGGCCTGGATAGAGGTGGGCTCTACGGCAGCAGCGGTGGACTCAACAGCGCTGGGCTTGGCAGAGCTGGCAACGGCAGGCTTGGTGGAGGCAGGCTGAGCGGCAGCGGCGCTGGAAGCGGGAGCAGAGCCAGAGCCAGAGCCGGCACCGTTGGACATGCAGGCGAAAGAGATCTTGGAAACGCTGGAGCCCTGGGTAGGACCATCGAGAGACCAGGCCATGTTGACGTAGGGCCAGCAGATGCGGCCGTCAGCCATGGTGACCATATCACCAGCAACGTAGGTGTCGTCAGAAGAGATGGGCTCGCCAACCTTCTTGCCCTTGCTGTCGACGAGCTGGAACTTGGTACCGGCGAACTTGCCCTTGCAGCCCATAGCCTCGAAGGGGCAGACAGGGTTGGAGATCTCCTCCCAAGTGACAAGGGCGTTGGAGGCATCGAAAGCAGCGACGTGGGCGTTGGAGCAGTCGTTGGCACCATCGGTGACCCAGTTGATCTGGCTGTCACCGTCGGCGGCACCGACCTGAGAAGTAGCCTGCTCACCGACGAGCGTGTTCTTATCCGAGAAGAGGGCAATGGCGACGTTGCGGTTGTTGGTGCGGTTCTGGGCCTTGGTGTAGCCCTGGCCCATCCAGTCGTTGAGGGTCAGGTCAACGGCACCACGAGAAACCCAAGAGAAGATGTAAAAGCTGGAGTCGATGAAGCGGGCCAGGGAGCTGTAAGAGCCGCCCATTCCGCCCATGGGCTCGTTGCTGCCACCGTTGATGGTCATCTCGTTGGAGACTTTGACACCGTTGTTGCCCATGCCCTGGGTCTTGGTGTTGAGCCAGATGGCACCCTGGTCCTCAGCGCAGAGGGAGGCGAAGGGAGGCTCGTCGGCCTCCTCAAAGGCAATACCAGTGTTGTGGGAGCAGCCCCAAGAGGAGGAGGCGCCGGCAATCTCCTCGATCTTACCGTCGGTGGTGATGTACCGGATGGCATCGCCAAAGTGGCCCGAGGCGGAGCCGGAGTAGGAGGTGACGACGATGTAGGCGGCGTAGTAGCCGGCCTTCTCGGAGAAGACGAGGTCACCGTTGATATCGGGGGAGGCAAGAGAGTCTCCACCAAGGCCAGATCCGCCAAGGAGGGTGCGGAAGGTCTGCTTGCCGTTGGTGTACTTGTACAGGACGGGGAGGGGGTCCTTGGACTCTCCAGAGACGACCTCGTTGGTCAGGATGGCAAAGCCATCATTGTGGGCAACAAGACCACCGGCCTCTTCACCAGCCTTGATGGTGACGGCAGTGCCAACAGCGGCAAAGGTCTTGGGGTCAACACCCTGAACGTGAACGCCGGTACCACTGGCATCGAGGTAGGCCAGGTAAGCGGTCTTGCCATCAGGAGAGACGGCGAAGGGAGTTCGGCGGTGGTGAGGGAAGCCGGTCCAGTAAGACTCCTGGATGGGGTTGAAGGAGTTACCCAGAGTGAGGGCGTCGGCGTGGTTCTCGAGCGAGGTGGAGGAGAGCTGAGCAGCCGCCAGCGCCAGGCCGGCAGCGAGGGTGAGAAGACGAGACATGTTGATGAACGACTTGTGTAAGTAAACGAGAGGAGTGAGTTAAGACGAAAAGGGAGTGTATGTAGTCGTCGGTTGGACTAGTAAAGATCGTCGAAAAGAAACAAAAGAAGGTAATCGGGACTAGACCCCAGGTCAATTATCCAAAGCCAGCACTGGTTGAAGCTATTCTCTCTCTTCTTCCTCGACCCGGGCGATATCAACTCTTTTAAAGACCTTGAGGCAGAGGTGCCATGTTGAGCCCCCGGCAGTTTCGGCCTCCGCCAAGCATCTCCATACCTGCCGGCGAGCGGTGGAAAAATTCACGGCGCCCCGTATTCACGGAGATTTAGACCTCGAGGTAGTCTCGAGCAGCCATTCATTTTACATCAGACAGTTAACGGGTGAGGGGTCACGATCCAGCATGGTTATGCTGTTTCAAGCCCTGGTCATGCTGGTGTCAGCAAATCTGGGACCTCAGCTCACGGCAGACACGCGTCTTGACCCTTCTGCATCTTGCGGGCCAGGACCTGGCAACTCGAGGCTGGTGGGCTCACTGTGAGTGGATCGTCCACGGTGGTCTGTCCCAACTGGGCCTAACGTGAGGCCCGAGTTTGTCGTCCGGGACAGACAGACTCAAGGGGGGCGGTTTCGAATAGCGCTCTTTCGAGGTAAACGAGATGGAAGTAGGAGCAGTGGTTCACTAGATGGCCGCATCAAAGAGGGTTTTCCAGGGTGTGCTAGTCTGCTGTTGGTTGTCAGCAAGGTGTTGGAAGTGGTGTTGGTGATAGTGGCACTAGATGCGATGGTCAGTTGAATCTATACATGCTGCATTATAGGCCCTCGACTATGTAGATCATAACCAAACATTGATTGGCAATAGCCTCGCTTCATCTGTTTCTGCTCAGCTGTTTTGCGGATGGAAACCGATGGGCCGTTTTACCCCTTTCTCGGGTAGCCTTAAGGGGGGCCAGCCTTGACCAGGGGTTTCAGGGCCCCTGTTTCGAGAGGTTTCGGCTCGATCCTTTACGACATGGGAAGATTCTCGAACGGCAGTCGGGACGGCCAATGATGAGGGTTTCCGCCTCTGGGGCGAGTATTCGGGAGTGGGTATAAAGATGAAGGGCTCTTGAAGGGAGACCAAGTCCAGAGTTTGCCAAGGATCTCAACCTTTGGCGCCGACTCCGCAAACGTCGTGGACTAGCGCTTTTTCATCTGCCGACTCGACAAACGAGAGCAGCAGATCATTTAGATGTAACCTGCTTTGCTAAGCCGGATGGAGCGGAGAAGGGGAATGGTGCTGTCGTATTCAAGATGGATATGAAGAGAAATGGAATACGATGAGGGTGAGTGATCCCGTGACAATGCCACACCTTCCCATACGAACTGTAGGTGCCTCTACGGCCCGGGCTGCGGGGACCTAAGCTACAGGGCGGCCGACCACTGAAATTGCAAGCGGCTGTGCTGCTCACGTGCTGCAAATAGTCCCCTAATAGCCCGGCGACTGCCGCCTTCAGACAGCCTGCCAGACCTGACTAGGCCAGATCGGGTGGCCGCCTCAGTCATGGCACCCGCGTCCATTGTTGTTCACTCGTATCGCCCAGCGTCAGCCACAACAAAAACGCGCTGAATAGGAGACAAGGCAAACCTAGGCCTGATCTTTGTCCCCTCGATTTCCATCCCTTTCATTCTCGTACATACATGCATGTATGTCTTGATTCTCTAAGCAAGCATTCATTCATCTCGGGGAGATAAGTCTCGTCTCCTTATCCAGGGTCCTTCATCTCGATCGTCGGCTTCGGAGTCAACACCCATCGGGCATCGGTTCACATCTCGCCCCCAATGTTGCTCAGCTCTCTCACCAGGCCCACGAGGAAGGGCATCAATGATGGCCTCCTCATTCTGGCCATGATTGGCGGCGTCATCTCTGTCATCTTGGCATTCATCGTCTTTGTCGCTGGCACCACCATCATCCCTGGCAGAGGTGATGACCCCGACCATTTGTTCTGGAAGCCGTTGGCTCTGGTGACTGTGCGTACTGTCTTTCTTCTCTTGGCTCACTCACTCACTCACTCGTTCCTTCACTCACTCACCCATCACTCACATACCCATTCTCACTTACTCACACTCACTCACCCCCATCTCAACATTGTCAAAACTAACCACCCCCAGTTTGATGGACTCGTCCCCAACAATGACACATCCAAGTTCTTAGTGCAACTAAACTGGTACGCCAGCTCATTCGGCTGGGAGTATCCCAATGCCCCCAAGAACCTCCCCGAGGCGGGCATCACGTCATCAGGTCTACGATGGTCTTCCAACATCGTCAACGACCTCCACCAGATTGCGAGGGACCTCAACCTTCCTCAGGACACGTGGGACTGCCCCAAGTTTGGAGCGTACGAGGACCCCTGCGGCAACATCTTCTTTGAGGCATGGCGCTCCTACATGGTCGTCAACGGTCTCCCCATCTCCAGCTGGCTCCTCTGGGTCATGATGGTGTCGGCCCTCGTCCTCGGGTCTTGGACCATGGTGCAGGAGTGGATGATTCAAAAGAGGCCGCACTGGATGAGGTGCCGCTGCATCATCGGCAAGCGCTGGTGTCCCTCCCCCAAGGGCACCAAGGAGGAGATTGAGAACCACGACGACTTTGTGTGGGACAAGGTGCGGCTGTGCTACTGGAGTCTCTCGGCCGCCTACTTTGGCATCGCCGCGACGCACGCCTGCGTGACGTCGGTGTTTTTCGTCAAGTTTCTGGGCTTCTTTGAGGAGCGACTCCCCGAGGGCATCAGCATGCGGCCCAGGAGACGGATCGCCTCCGAGGTCCTGCTGTGGGTGGCTTTCGGCATAAGGGCCTTTAGCGCCCTTTGCATGGCCGTCAGGTGGAAGCTGAGCCGGAGACCAAAGGGCTGGTTGGATGGGCAGAGCGTCGGTCTCGACGGCGACAGCGGAAGGCCTGGTGATGCGCGTTATACTGATTAGATCTAGAGAGCGAGGACATGTACCATAATTGATAGAGCGAGCGAATAGTCAACTGCAATTTCAGGTTATCGAGGCTGGACATTGGCAGACCAAAGAGACATGGCATGATGGAGATATTCAGCCTCAACTCCGTGTATGTAACAACCTGATGATGTCAACCCCAAGCCAAGCCCATCCCACACTCCAAGAAGCCTATCTATCCGTTACGTTAGTCACAACTCTTAACCTGACTCGCCAACTCCCCCCCTCGCTTGGCCAAATGGTTGCGTCTAGATTTGTCATGACTCTGCACCCCGCATTCAAACCAGATCCACCGACCTGCCGCAACGCGGTTGGAGGAGTAGTTCGCAGCTAACAAACAACCCTAACTCTGTCTCTATCTCCAGGAGGGGGATCGGCTCGATATCTGACCTCCGGGCCGGGGCGGCCGGTCCGGTCACGGAGTTTATACAAAGGCTGAGCGAGGCCTCGTCCGTGAAAGATAGCTTCGTCTTTGCTAGTGATTCAGTGACCCGACTCAGTATTGTTGTTCTGCTCTCTAATCCAAGACCCAGCTCGTAACCCAGTCAACTCGACATCGCACACTCAAAATGTTCTCCTCGGCAACTCTCCGAACCGCGCCCTTGCGTCGGCTCATCACCAAGAATGCCACGCGCACCCTCACCACCGCTCTCAAGCCACGCCTCATCACCGCCCCTCAAAAGGTTCCCTCAAAGCTCACCGTCTCGCGTTCGGCATCTTTCGCCACCAGCGCCGAGGCCACGGCTCCCGCCCCAGAGACCGAGGTGAACCAGAACTTTGCGGCCGTCGCCACGGGGGGCATCCCCTACCCCGGCATCCCCAGGATCGAGGACCCTTACCAGAAGCGACAATGGCAGCTGGAGCACATGGCTGGCGCGTTCCGCGTGTTTGCCCGGATGGGCTTCACCGAGGGTGCTGCGGGACACATCAGTGTTCGCGATCCTGTTGATCCCACAACGTTCTGGATCAATCCGTAAGTTGACGAGCTCTGGCCCATTGCCTACCCCTGAGGACATCATGATACTAACATGAACCAGCATGGGCGTTCACTTTGGCATGCTCAAGGCCAGCGACATGGTGCACATCAACGAAGACGGCCAAGTCATCGGCGGCAACCGCGTCGCCGTCAACGCCGCAGGCTTCATGATCCACTCGGCCATCCACAAGGCGCGCCCTGACGTCGACGCTGCGTGCCACGCGCACTCCAAGTTCGGCAAGGCGTGGTCGACGTTTGGCCGGCCCCTAGACATCATCAACCAGGACGCCTGCATCTTCTGGAACAACCAGAGCGTCTACTCCAGCTTTGGCGGCGTCGTCTTTGAGGACCAGGAGGGCGCTCGCATCGCCGAGGCGCTGGGGCCCAAGAACCGTGCTGTCATCTTGCAGAACCATGGCCTTCTCACGGCTGGCGGCACTGTTGATGAGGCGGCGTATCTCTTCTCGCTCATGGAGAGGACGTGTGAGGTGCAGCTGCTCGTCGAGAGCAGTGGGCTTCCTAAGCAGATCATTGGCGACGAGGAGGCGCAGTATACGTACAAGTACAACGCTGATCCAGTGAGTTTTCTCTCTTCACAATTCCTACAGAATTGTGCATTGACCTTGTTGCTTAGGAATCATTGTACACCGAGTTCCAGCCCGACTTTGAGTACGAGGTTTGGCAGTCAAAGGGAGAGCTCAAGTCGGGTGTCTAACGGTTGATGAGTCGTCTTTTAATGTCATGATGAAACTATTGCATGCATCTTGCTTCTAGAATGATACTCCCTACGTAATTGCCCCTTTGCTAAGGAATTGAGAGTCCTCTGGTTTTAGTAGCTCTGGTTCGACGGCAATCACATTGGTCGGCCTTTTTCGTCATAGTTGTTCCAATAACGTTCGGCGTGTAATTATTGCCTGCGTTGAATCAGAACTAGATATCTCGTGTCATCGACTCTCCACGCCGCTTTATGCAGGTTGACGGGTTGCTAGCCATCGTCTCATTCCTCTTTCGCCTTGACAGCTTCGTGATCTCCCGTAAACCCCGTTGGTCAAATTTGCTCTATATCCAACAGTACCAATTAAATGGGCTCGTTCTATACGATTATAGTTAGAGCCTACTCCAGCACAGGTATAAGTCCGTCCCCCAGGAGGCATGTCCTCATGATGGTTTCTCAAGGCCAAACCGCTACCCTGCGATTCTCAGACACGGATACCCTATAGTTATGTCGAGAAGAAGCCTTGAAACCGATCCTAATGGAGCAGAAATATCCGAGACTTGAGACAGACACCTAAAGCAGCATGCAAAATTCATAGCAACTTCTATTGAGTGTACACAGCCTTATGTTCGGCTCAAGATAGAGCGATGGCTCCATCCTCTGGTCAGGTACTGGAGAGAGAACACATAAGCGAACAGATAGGATGTAGTATTTCTACCTATCATTGTTAGTCACTAACTTCGATCTCATTGTTCTCCATGTCACCCAAGACTTGATCGTAGAAAGTCTTGAGAACTCCGTCCTGTGAGCCCCAAGAAACTCCTTCCAGATTGTAGGCTGAAGTCCAACGCTGCTCAATAGTCCAGACTTTCCTCGAGGTCCCGATAGTTGTAATAGACCGGTTCCTCAATAAAGAGATGGTTCTAGAGCATTTCGTAGTCTAGTGTCTTAGGGAGAAAGCTCTTGTATGTTGCGGCATCGATAGGCGCAACGAAATTCTGGTTCCCAGCCACTTCATCAAGCTCCGAGACGATCTGTGTAGGCGTGTAGTAGCCGGCAGCAGCGAGGATGTGTTTACCAAGAACCTCAGGTTCCTTGAGAATTGCAGCAACGACGTATTTATGTTGAGGACTTTGCTAGAGGCGTCCCTCAGTGGTCTCGGTGATGTGAAGAAAAGATGAGTACCTAGATCAGGTGAGGCGGAGTTGGCAGCTCAATTCGAACATCATGGTATTGAATCATGTCATGATGGTGAGATAAATCCTGGCGGTCTCTGGTGAAATGTATGGAATAAGAAGAAGCCAAGGTTGATTATCGCGGTCCCAAGAGTCAAGAACATGATTTGAGTCATGCATCAACACTTTAGGAACTCCCCTAGTTGCACAACTGGTCTGCCTGTAACAATAATTAGAGAAGTGTCTTTCGCCACCACTTCTCTTCTTCCTCCAACCACATCTTCACGTTCCCGGGCTGAGAGAAACCATGTCCCTCATCCGGGGCAACAATCAGCTTGACATCTCCTCCTGCCTCCTTGATTGCATCTGCCATTTGCTCTGCCTGGTCCAGAGGACATACCATGTCCTTCTTTCCGTGCAACAGCAGCAATGGTGCCTTGATTTTGTGGGCGTCAAACAATGGGCTTCGCTCGCGGCAAATCCGATCCATTTCACTCTTGTCTACTCCCGGTGCCAGCACTAGATGTTCCACGTAATCCGACTCCAGCTTGTGGGTGGATTCATTGAGACGCTTGATGTCGCTGATACCAGAGAGACAGACACCACCGGCAAAGGTCAAGGGGTGTCGAGTCAAGGTCCGAAGGGTGTTGTACCCTCCTGCGCTGGTGCCAGTGATGCCTGCTGCACCAATCCTTGTCCTTCCCGTCTCGGCGAGGTAGATGGCACACTCTGCGGCATCATCCGAGTCAACCAAGCCAAAGTTCCCGAAGAGAGCTTGTCGATACGCACGGCCATGGGCGCTAGATCCACTGTAGTTCAAAGCAAAATATGCGTAGCCCCTCGACGTGAAGTATTGAATCCGGAGTTTGAGGCCGAGTCCTGTATAGGAGGTAGGACCTCCATGGCTCATAATGATGAGAGGCGGAAGATCCCCTTCTGGTGCCACAAAATTAGAGTTATGTGGCATCCACAAGAATCCATGGATGTTGCGATGGGGCTGTCCCTTGGAGGGGATAGTAAGCGACTCTGGCTGAGAGTACATAAAACCCGAGACAACCTCCTCCGTAGATCTACGCAACTTTGTAAACCCAGGGAAATCGGAAACGTCAACTCGGTAAAGCGCTAGGGGAACAAACGGTCCAGCTCCTATGACGATGAACGAAGTATCATCTAGACGAGCCACCGAGTCTAGTATAACCTCGGATAGCAGCGATGAATTCATAGCTTGATTCCACCGACCATTCTCCAGATCAACAACAATCACCTTCGATACTCCAAGGATGACGGGAGCAGCAACCAAGAAGCGGGATGATAAGGGTGCGTATGTGTGACTGACGAGCTTTAGCAAGATATCAATGTTCACTGTAACGTTACCCATATCTCACCTTCCTTGGAACCAGCGCAATTCTCCGAATTCCGCATTGTCTAGGCCTTCCAACTTGATCTCTGCTGGTGCATCTGCACCAGGCGCGAGTCGGAATAGCTTTCGAAATGCCCCTTCTTCTTTACCAAAGAAAAGACTACCGTCGAGACCCCATCGAGGTTCAGCAACACCTTCACGGTTCTCTCCAGCAACAATGTGAACGTTTGAAATAGAACCGTCGGGATTCCAAGTCGCAGAATACAGCTTCGCCGCGTCAAAAGGGAGATCTGGATGATTCCACTCCAGCCAGGCAATCTTTGTCCCGTCAAAGCTAAAGTGCGGTGTGTAGTAGAAATCGGCATTGTCCCGGATTCGCCTAACTTCAGCCGTTTCGGCGTTGATGGCCACAATATAGTTGCGGATTTGGTCTGGTGTGTCATGCTCGTGGTCTTCCTGGTTAGCCAGTACCCAAAGAGAAGCTGGGTTGGCATCAAAGTTGGAGTATCTCAAGTTGGGGGATGAGGTTAGATGGGTGACTTCCTTGGTGTCTGGGTTGAGGATATGAACCGTATTTCCCTTGTTGGAGAATATGATGCGGTCATCAGACAGAATGGCGTAGGGTGAGCCTCCATATTCATAGACTGTGTTTTTGGCGCTGTACTTGGCTGGAAGGACCTCTTTCAGCCCGTCCTTTGTGATCTCGACAATGGATGTACTCCCATTTTTTCTGCTCTCGATGTAAAAGGCCCTGCCTGACTTGGGCTATCGCCGATGAGATGTCAGCGGTCGTCTAGTGCACATGGGAGAAAACCCACACTAGCTCTGGGGGCGGAAAGACTTCGGGTCTTTGAAGCAACAGATTCAATCGATATGGGCGATTTCCATTCCCCGTAGGGAGCAATGGTCTTGGACGCCATTGCAATAGATGTTGGTGTTGAGGCCAAGTTCGGTCATCAGGTGCGGTGTGCATCTTGGAGGAACACAAGGAGCTGCAGGGACTGATTATAGCACTTTCCTTAGGCAGCATTGCAGCAAAAGCCCGCCCAAGCTGCTTGACATTCGTTACGCCTAGATAAATAATTTACTCCACATCATCTCAGCAATACAATTCATGCAGCGAGCGTTGCTCTCCAGGTTACATTGGTATCTCTTGCGGCTAATATCATATAGACGTGTGTACATGCGTTGGGGCTTCACAGCTCTTGAGGGTTAAGCATTTTCAGGCCCATAGGTAATAAGATACAACTCACGGTCTCAACTTTTGTACTAGGCTAGAATACCGTATATGAGCGTGGCTGTCTCTTTCTCTTCCCATTCCCACGAATCCCCACTTGCTTCCCTCATCAAGGTAGCCAGGGTTCTCTACTCACCTCGAGCAAGGGGCTCACCCTGCTGGATCTTGGCCGCACCATACTTCTCCAGTCGGATGGCAATCAAAACTCTATAACGAGGTTCTTGGGTTCGCTATCATGGTCGAGCCACTGATTTTCATTTAAATGTTCGACAATACATTCTTATCGGTTGGAGCGGGGCTTGACACCATGCCACGCCACACACAGCAAATCTCACGCTCGAACACCTCGCGATCTCACCTCCACTGTTATTTAGCCCGACAAAGCTGTATTCATTACCTACTATTAAAAATCATAAAAATTTGACCGCCTATGTAGGAAACCGAAACCTTTTCACCCCATGTCATGAGTTGTGGTTCACATTACGAGCCCATATACAACAGGAGGAGTAATTGTGATCCCAAATCTGGCGAGGTAGAAGAGCCAAGACTTACACAAGATGCCCATCACGGGGTTGTTCACACAAAGTTACCGACAGGGAAACAAATACCCTGCTCTCAAACATAATCTGGGTTTCGAAGGAAATGAAACCAAGAATGAGGTACGAAAAGGTCCAAGACTCATGACGTTTTAACGTAGCAAAACTCGCCTGGTTAAGGAGACATGTGTTTGTTGACCCCGAGTGATAAGGGGGGATCCGGGTGTAAAACACAAGAATTTCCAGCCTTGCCCGAACAAACATCCCCCCTCATCTATACGTATTACCTTCATCATGATACAAGAAGTTCTGCAATGTAGTTGCAGCAGACTTTGGCCGTGGCTTGTTGACAGCCGCCAAAATCAGGAACACCATGCAAGGTACGCTGCAGGAAATGTCATCGCCGATTAACAATCAGCGAGAATTCGATTCAAAAGAAACATGATCGACGTCATTATCCACGTGGTGCTCGCCTTGATCAGGGCGTCCTGTTCTTTGCGAGCAACAGATTTGGCCTCGTGATGCCTGGCTGTCGCATGTCAACACCAAAACCAGGTGACCCACGTGTCGTGATGCATCCCACCCAGGAACAAGGTCACGTCAAAACTACAGGTACATCAGGCGAGAGTTAGTGCTCACTTATCCTTCTAAAAGCAGGGCATTTTCGCTTGAAAATGACCACAGGAGCCGCATTATCAAGGCTGGGTGGAAGAGAGTGACCTTGTCGCGAGCAGCAGTAGAGGTGTTTAAGAAAGAGATTAAAAGTCATCAGGTACGGGTATTTACAGCTTGCGTCAGATATATACATGGCACCCTGCCTCCCCCAAGGCTAATCCAGTCTTCTTCTACCTGCAGGCCGTCTCTTGACGGGATCTAGCATTGGTTTCTGGATCTTGCTGAGCGCTTCCTCAGGACTCCGGCGGATGTCCTTCAGTGCAGAGCCTTCTCGGCGGTAGGGTGAGTACTTCGGTGAGGGTGAAGGTGAGCGACGGTGAGAGGGAATCCTCCAAGACGCAACGGACTTGTACTCAATGTAACAGGACGCGATGGTCTCCTGTCGGGGGGTAGGCGTGTCGTCGGAATCTGGGGTATCGTTACAGAAATCGAAAGAGTCGCTAGCATCTTCAGGAAATTGAGCAGTAGGAAATTCGTCCTCCTCCAGATCTTCCTCGTCAAGGGTATCGTGAGATTGCTCTCTTTCGTCTAGCATGTCCATCGACGACGGGCTCTCTGCGCAATCCGAGTCCGAGGTGACAGCCGTGTCACCATCGTCAGACTGCGAGGTCTCATCATCGTCGTGGACGCGTGTCAGGGTCAGGCCAGGGCCAAACGGCCCCAACTCTGACCCAGAAAACGACATGGAGCGTGAGGGAGGGTTGGAAGAGTATTCGTGCGACCCCGAGCAGCATGCCGGTGATGAGGCTGAAGACTCGGAGTGCTCTGCCTCAGAGTGAGGAGGCGAGAGGGGGCCCTGAACGGTCATGGGCCGAATATTGGTGTGAATAGATAGAGGTTCCTTGGTCATGATGGACTCGCCATCAAAGAAACCGGGGAGAGCATCATCGACACTGCTGGCCGTAGTGCCCTCGGTTTTGACACTGTTGGTCTCGGAGAAGGAGGATGAGGATGCGATAGAAATAGTGTCATGATCTTGATCGTGACGATCGAGGTAGTTATCGGGGAGATAGCTTGCAAAGTAGCGGACGATGGAGTCAAACGACTTGGTCCGGAAGAGCTGTAGTGCGTACTGCCAGTGCTCAGAGTCCATCAGCTTGGGGTTGGCGATGATCTCGACAGCAAGGGACTCGAGAGATTCATGTAGCTCACGAATCCGCTGGCGCTGCCGGTCGGCCATCAAGCGATGAAACTCGTCGGTGGTGTCAGCATCGCGGGAGATTTCGTAGACGTCGTGGTGAAAAGCTTCGGGGTCTTGTAGGTTGAAGGTGAAGGTGTTGTACTGATCGTGAAGTTTGGTAAAGAGGTCATCCCTCTTCATGCCGAACTTCCAGGCCGGCCATGACCAGCCCGGGTCGTCCATGTCGAGGTCACAGTTGATGGGATTTGGTAGAGTATCGGGGGTGGAGGATTGGGGGGTCGAGTCGAATGTCCAGAGAGAAAGCCCAGGGGGGTAGCGCGTCAAAGCTCGTGTGAGCTTTTGGATCTATTGCATGGCCATGGCGAGAATGGTTCAGAGAGTGTTCAGCAGTCACAGAGGGCGCTGAAGCGAGCAGTGAGAGCGTTCGTTCGTGGGCTTTTGGGCGGAGTCTGGTTGTCGTGGGCGGTTGGATCTTGGGGATATGGAGGCGGGCTTGGTGACGAAAACAGGATGCACCAGTCTTGGGGGGCCGTCGATAGCAACATGTTTCCCCTTTGTGCGTGGCCCCCAGCAAAGCAGGCATGGATGCCTGAGGCCATAAACGTGGCTTCCAGATCATGCTCTGATTGGACGCACGGCCCTATCATCGGGCACGCGAGCTTGCGCCTGCATAACTCCGCCACTCCGTGAGCCAATCATGGTAGAGGCGAAAAATAAGCTATCCAATCAGCCTTGATCGTAAGACCCGTCTCAAAATGTGCAACCAATTGGAAACATGGTGGCGTGCAATTTCGGGACCAGGGAAGCCGGTTGCTGACCTCCAGACCGTGCAGCCTACAGTGCCTAAAGACGATCGGGACCCAACACAACTCCGTTGTCGGTGTGCTGTTCTCTGCCGACCCAAAGTCACGAGGCAAATTCCATTGCATTCTACGAGAGAATCTCACGGTGAGACCACGGCTGACCAAAAAGGGCAGTGTCTTTGTGTGTCTGGAGGTCGTGACAACCTCACGTTCGCTGCTTTATTCCACACAATTCGTCGTTCTCCACCATCTTTTGACTATATGGTCATGCTGAAATGGAGGCCCTCACCAGCAGCATCAATTTCGTCATGGTCGAACCCGCCTGAGCACCAGTAAGCGGGACGTTGTCAGGCCGCCCGCTATGTTTCTTTGTGCGGATGCTAGATCATTCTCGCCTTTCCCTTGACATGACGCAGTGAAAGGGCTCACCAGCCCCATTTGCACCCTATCGCGTGTGGCGCAAGTTATCCATGAGATTCCTCAAGGACCACAGATTCAGACGGCCAGGATGCTTCTCGCCAGACAACACAGCCACGAGACTGAGGCAGGGCCTTGCGATCAGCCCTACCAGCAGAGCTGACCAATACCAGCCAGGGCGCACCCTCAATCCCCATCCAAAACCCCAACTCGGACCGCTCCCAGGCACCCACTGGCCTCGCTTCGCGCCGTTCTCCCGCTGTCGTTTCGTCAACGCTGTCTTTGTCTTCGCTTCCTGTTCTTCTCTGCACCGCACCCGCATCTTATTATTAGACCCGATCCCAACTCGGCTCGTCAACCCCATGCGACAGGTGTCCCGATCTGTTGATGACTCTGACTCTTCTCCTCTCCTCGTGAAGACTGAGACGAGACCAGTCGCCATCAGCAGGCCTGTCCTGAAGTCGTCCTTTCAACCCCCCAAGAGGAGACCCGGCGTGTCCTGTCCTTCTGATGTGCCCTGTTGGTTCCCCATAACTCGCCCCGTAAAAGTCGAAGCCGTCCATCTCATCCCAGGTGTTTTCTGGTTCCTGCAGTCAATCACCTTTTTTCTTTGACCTGGGCTGCCGCATCGAGCTTTCGACGCTTCGCCCCGTTTTCCTTTCAGCTCCTGTCCTCTATTAAACCCCTTCATCTCCCCTCCAGCTACTTGGCTGGCCCACTGCCTCACCTCTCCTGGGTCTAGCCGTACTACCTACTGCTCCGCCGCCTCGTGTGCCTTGCCAGCATCGCCTCGCTGGGAGACGACTTCGTATCGAATCCCTCGTCTCAGCCCTTCTTACTCATCCCCAACTCACCACCATTACCAACGACAATTTTCAGCCTGGATCACTACCGCATCAAATTACGCAGCGCCGCGCGGCTTAAACGCTCGCTCACAGCAAGACATTCACATTTACACTCAATCGTAAACCTACTTTTGGATCATCTTAGTTTGGTTGGCTGGTACCAAAGGTACTCACTCACTTTTCTCTCGTCCTGGGCGTCTCCCGTCGCCTCTCGTCGTCCCACCGCCCTGCTTGCTTACCACCACCGCCGCATGGCGAACAGGCACCACCACCCTTATGGCCGAACCCAGGTTCGGGCTCTCTGAGGCCATCTCAGAGGAACGCACCGAGCCATTTTCACAGTCCGAGATTGACGCCCGATTCAGGGGCATTCGCGTTGAAGAGCCGGTCCCCGCGACCGACGCTGTGGCGGTCCCGCTGGACGATCTCCAGGTTGAGGACCACCACCACAAGCAGGGCATCCGCATCCTCTTCCGCCCTCTGGCCAAGTTCCCCAATGCGCGGTCTGTGAGTCCTGGTAGTGACAGTTGCCAGTGGCTCGCTCTCCGCGCCGAGGTTGCCTCCTCAGAGCAGCCAGAGCATAAAGTTCTGGCAGTGACTCAGACATCCAAGGATATCAAGTTCTCCGTCCGTATCCCCGGCGAGACACAGGATGACTCTCCAAGACCTCCTCTGTGGTGCGAGCTGTATTACGATCCCGCCAGTGACAAGGTCATCTTCCTGAACAGGTCGGACGTGCCAATTTCTCTCTCCAGCGTGTCTCCGACGCCACTTTCGAGTCCTCCCCTCAGTGCCGCTCACATCATCAATCCGGGGTTGGCCAAGGCTCTTAAGCCTGGAACCTGGCGCATCACTGTCCGAGACATTGACGTTCTCGACTTCCGAGTGCTGGAGAAGCGCCCAGTGACGCTCTACCAACCTCAGCCACCAAAGGCCCCCGAGGATGTGTCGTCCACGACCAGCTCTGCCCATATCAACTCGAGCGGCAAACGAGCCCTGACTCCCGAGTATGACGAGAAGAGGGTGAAACGCCGCGTCTCTGATCCGGAGACACCCGGTGACGACGGCGTCATCATGTTCCTCAGGCCTACCGGCGATCATCTCGTCTTTCCCCTCCCCAACGGCCGTGAGAGCAAGGAGCTCTCGACTGTGAATGGCCACGCTTTGCTAGACGCCGAAAAGGGCGACACGATTGCAGTCCCGGGTGTTTGCGAACTGGACGAGTACCAGCTCACCAAGCGGGAGCCCATCGCATCGACGTCTCTGTCGGCCGTCTACACCGCGACTCACTCCCACGTGCCCGATAACATTGTCACAGTCAAGGTGCTCAAGACGCGTGTTGCAAACCCCAACGAAAAGCCGTTAGTTCACGAGCGGAACGTCATCCGCCAGGCCGACATGTGGCTCCGTGAGTGCAAGAGTCAGGAGGACTTGCAGCACGAGTCCATTGTACGTTACTACGGCGGAGATGCGCGTTTCTTGTCCCTCTACATGGAGCATGTGGATGCCAAGGACCTCACGGCGACACCACGGTGGAGGAACAAGGCCAACGACGAGTTCTTGGGTGACAGGAATGACGCTATCAGGATCCTAGGGGATATCGCCAGCGCCCTCAGCTACATCCACGGTCGCAAGCTGGTGCACAACGACATCAAGCCTGCCAACATCCTCTACTCACCAGAGCGAGGCGCTGTCCTCTGCGACTTTGGCCTGTCGACCCTAGCCGCTAATTCACCGACGAGCGGCGGAACACCGTACTACGTCCCTCCGGAGTTCATCGGGCGCAAGCAACGCGGAACGGCCTCTGATGTCTGGGCTCTGGGTGTCACCATGCTCTACGTGTTGCGCAAGATCGCATTCCCCGACTCTCGCGCTCGTCGACAGCACCCACGACCTCTGTACTGGCAGATCGCCAGCGTCAATAGCCCTGCCGCGCCGCACAAGAACTACGGCAATGGTCAGCCCGCCATCTCTCAGATGCGGGACTGGCTCACCGAGATTTTCGCGGCCAGGGAGAACCTCAACTCCAAGGATCGCCTTGAGCGCCTGGTCATGGAAATGCTCTATCCAAACCCTAACCAGCGTATCACCATGGCAAGGGTGTTGCAAGAGCTGGCAACCGAACAGGCTGTTGCCCCTGTCAAGTGAAGTGAAGGGTTGAGTTGTACAACTGTTTGAACGATGAACTGTATGCACTTTGAATGTTTTTGGATGACCGCTTCCTTTCTTGTTATTAAAGTTGGAGTTCATCAATTTTCTCATGGGCTGGTCAGTGTTGTGGGCAGGATTAGCGATGTCGGAAGGGTAAGTCGTCGTCCTCGCCATGACGGGGGATAGCTGCTAATGAAAGACAGATGGAGGAAGATACCCAGTCAATTATTACAGGAACTGCACCATATATGCAGTTTATCATATACACATAACGGAGCACTTGTTGAGCATGTACTATATAGAACCATAGAAGGTTTCTTTCAACTCATGATGGTTTATTATGCCTTCATTATCATCACATCATCTTTTACACTCTCAGTCCCAATTATAGGCCAATGCCCATCACAAAAGCAGCAGCAAGACCCGCGACAGAGGTCAAGGCCACCATGTTAGCGCCCAGGTTACCGGCAGCGTTGTCGTTGCCGCTCTCCTTGGAATCAGAGTTGGAAGAGTTTCCCTGGCTGCCTTGCTCCTCCTCGTCACCAGTCTGCTCCCTGATAGCAACGTACTCAACCTCAGAGGTGCAGTTGCTGGGACCATTGGCGTCCCTCTTGAAGCGAATGTCGGCACAGTTGTACAGGGCGCTGCCCGAGTCGCCGACGGTGACGACCTGGATGCTGGCAAAGTCGCCGTCAGAGACCTTGACGTCAGAGGGCAGCTTAAGCTCTTCGATACAGAGCTGGCCGGGACTGGTAACGTTGAGGAACTGGGGAGTCAGGGAGACGTTGAAGTTGGTCGAGTTCTCGCCGAGGCCGAGGTTGACAAAGACATAAGTCCAGGGGTGGTGCAGGTCGAGCTTCAGGGCACCACCCTCGAGGGGCCAGTCGGTGACGTTTCTCTCGTTGTAGTCAACGCCGGCGCCTTGGGCATGTTAGCAGTGGTCTATATTGCTGGAGTAAGGCAGAGGCAAAGACTTACAAGGGTAGGTCCACTGGCTGTAGCGCTCCTCGTTCTCCTCAGAGAGAGTATCAGCTCGCCACTCGGGAAAGACGAGACCGAAGTGGGCAGAGACAGCCTGGACGGTAGCCAAGGCGAGGAGGGACTTGAAGGCCATCATCTTGAAGATGCTGATTCGCAATTGGTCTCGAACAAAGGTGAAGATGATGAGGTCGGCCAGAGGGGTCCTGCAAGATGTGGAGAGAAGGTAAGGATGCAACAGCAGATCTTGTCCCAGAGCAGGTGCGTCAGTCGGCTTTATAGATGAGATAAACAGCCACCCATTGACCGTTGCAGAACGCAACCGAGCTCTCGAGAGCTAGGTAAGCTCCTCCCTGGGCAATTGACTCGCCAGTAGCTTTTATAGACCAGGCTATTAACGACCTAGCGTGCGTCAATTTGACAAGGCCAAAGGAGCTCTGGTGTCGCTACTTTCTGCCGTGTCACTACGGGCTAGACGGTAGAGGTGGTCCGGTGCCTTCTCCGGACGTTCGGGGGCGGGTGTGAATTTGAGCTAACGGGTGGCCGGTCATGTTGAGGGCGGACATGCCGAGGTTGAGACAAGTTCAACTTGCTACAATCTGAAGCCCAAACTTAAGTATATTAGAGACCTTATAGTGTTGTTTCATATCAGTTTCTTTATCTGTTACCTCCTTTTTTCCTCTGCATCATTATGTGTCCAACGTTTCTTAAATTCTCACCCACCTCGCTAAACATCACGGACAGGTGCCAATGCGGGGGTGGGGCTCAACCCGGTGCAAGCCCGAGCGAGTTTGAGATGGTATAAACTTGCTCAAATGGCCGCACCGATCCCTGTTTGGGGGTTCAGCCGTTCGTTCTGGTTTTTCGTACCGGGATGGATCTTATCTATTTCTTAGCACTTGGCTAAGTCGAGGTAGGGAGTGTGAATGGCGACAGATGAGAATGCGGTTGCTAGTTTAGACATTCCAGGGTAGGATGGCGTTGTGACATCCGCTTCTTCACCAAACCGTTGATGGGCATGGTATATTGTTTGAGAAGGATTGGTTGAGTCTTGTGTCTTATAAGATACACTGTTTATCCATCTGTGCTTTTATTTGTTCGACCGCTTTGTGTACAAAACCAAGCATGGATGAGACATATCAGCTCAAGTCAAACGTCTTGGTCGAGCAGTAATCTCAAATGGTCGCTTTTGCAACTTGCAGAAACGATCCGTGCCCGGATGTATTGCTGCACCTGACCCAACCTCGGTCTCCGTTGATGAGACCCTTCTCAATCCTCTTTTGCTAGGGTCGTGGGGGCGTAAGGAACTTCTCCACTGAACTCAACCGGCGTTGTCCTAGCTCAGCGCTGCCATCTCGGTACCCATTGATATCTCACTTCAGTCTCCACCGAAGTAGACCTGGGGGAAACTTCATAAACACACTTATTTTAAAGCTTAACTGTAAGCTGACTCGGGACTTAACTGCCTGCTCACCCAAAGACCCTTCAGGACTGACATCAAGCAACGGAGGTGGGAATATTGGTGCCACTAATGAGGGACCAACCACGATCAATCGTACAAGCCCTGGGCTTTAGGTTGCACTAGTATCTCTTCTTTTACAAGGGATAATAAAAACTGCTATTTGTAGGCTTTTGACAGAGCCCTCGTCGGTGTAAGTGAACTCAATGGTCACGTGAGCCGTTCCGAAGTCGCGGTTGCCTGATAAGGATTTTCTTGCAATGCCCCACTGTTTTTTCAACGATAAGCTCCTTCCTTCCAGCATCCTTGTTGATGCCTTCATGACCGCCTCTCCTACCTAACTTGTTCCCCTCATACAGCATTTCAAACATCAAGAAACATGGATCCGGGCCGCAGAGCAATGATCTCGGGACGAAAGTCCCCTACCCGACGAGATGTGACTTCGCCTAGGCATGATCCGAGCAATCGCATCACCAAATCCACCAAACCAGCCGCTTCCAAGATCAATCCCAGGTACTTGACCCAAGACGAGCAATCGCGGCAGTTCGTGGCCGACGAGGACAAGTTTGTGTTGAAGCAGTCAAAGAAGAAGGCCGACATTCGAGTTCGAGAGGGCCGCGCAAAGCCCATTGACTACCTGGCGTTCAACCTAAGATATATCGATTCCGACCGCGATGTGTTCGATGACGACGATGCCGATATCGATATTGATGTTCCTGCGCCTGGAGATGTCATCACGTCACTTGATGCAGCGCAGATTGCCGAGCTGGACTCCGACATTGCATCCTATCACGTGCTCGAAACCAACGCAAGGAACCGCGAATACTGGAAGTCGCTGCAGACGCTCTGTGCTGACCGCAAGGCCAAGTTGAATCCACACGGCCATGATCAGAGAGTTGTCAGCAGTGTCTCGGACGACATTGACAAGATTCTCGCCCCGAAGACGCACGACCAGCTGGAAGCTCTGGAGAAGCAGATCAAGGCAAAGCTACAGTCTAATGAGGACATCGACACGGATTACTGGGAACAGCTGCTGCGAAGCCTCCGGGTTTGGAAAGCCCGTGCCCAATTGAATCAGGTATACGAGGCAATCAAGAAGAACCGTCTTGATCAGTTGAAGGACCGCGATCCGGCCAAGGCGAATGCAGTTGGCCAGTCGACGTCAGCCACCAATGTCTCATCTGGCTCGCAACCGCCTGCAGCCTCGGACAAGACATCAAAGCCAATAGCTGTTTCATCCTCCAGCCACGCGGACAGATCCGTTCCGCCAGGTACCGACCGTTTCTCCCAAGCTGATAATGAGGACTTTTCTCAGGCCACCAAAGCCTTGTATGATCGCGAGGTTGCTCGAGGTGTCGATGAGAACGAGGAGATCTTTACCAGCGAGGAGGCTGTCACCACCACCAAGCCACAGTGGGCGGACAAGTACAGGCCCCGAAAGCCCCGTTACTTCAACCGCGTGCAAATGGGATACGATTGGAACAAGTATAACCAAACACACTATGACCACGATAATCCGCCACCCAAGGTAGTCCAGGGCTACAAGTTCAACATTTTTTACCCGGAGCTTATCGACAAGACAAAGGCTCCGACGTTCAAGATTATTCGAGAACACGGCCGAAGACGAGGAGAGTCGTTTGCTGCTGCCGGGGAGGAGGACACGTGCCTCATCCGGTTCATTGCAGGCCCTCCATACGAAGATATCGCGTTTCGCATTGTCGACCGAGAGTGGGATTATAGCGCCAAAAGGGATCGAGGCTTTAAGAGCTCCTTTGATAAGGTATGTCCACTTGACTCTTGCACCACTCTTCACGTGGCAACCCAGAGCTTCTGCACCTCCGCACCGTGGCAGGCCCGTTGGATTGCTTTATGCAACCTTGATCTAGCCCGCCACGTTGATGGCAACGTTCAGATGCATACGTCTGACCCCCCCTGTTACGTTCCATGAATCCACAGTAGCTAATTTTATACGCATTACAGGGCATCTTGCAGCTGCACTTTCAGTTCAAAAAGGTATGGTTCTGAAAACGCCGGCCTTGGCCAAACGAATGGATGAAACTAACATGTCATTTTTAGATCTACTACAGGAAGTAAACCCGTGGAACTGGAGTTCTGGGGTCTCTGCAGCCTGGTCACTAGTTCACTCGGCTTCTCGCTTAGTTGAAGAAACCTAGGATCGTTGACGAGCGAAGGGTGGAGGATATTCGACTGTAACCATCCCATGAACTTGGGGTTCTTGCATTCCGGGAAAGACAGAAATAGTGGTTTTTGAAACGGGAGGGCGATCCCATCGGCTCCGCCACGGCAACATTGTGGTTGTTCATAGCTCTCCCCATATGTTTCCCTTTCGGCTAATCATGTCTGTTGATTCGCTCTTGTATCACCTTGCTGAGGCCCTCTACCTCAGTGGCATCAAAAACAGGTATGAAATCACGCCTGCCGGTCCTGCACTATGATGGCATCCTCGCTCGCGGAGAAGGTCCAAGCACACATCGGGAGTGGATGGGGCCTTCACAAGCATCTTGGACTGGCCCATGGGAGTCAAACTTGGGCGGCCAAGCGTCCTGCAGGTGAAAGATTCTGGAAAGACCTCGTTCGTATGCGATGACGGGCCGGACATGGGACGGGCAGTGCAGAATCGCGCCCGCCCTTGCGTTTATTTGTTAAGGGGGAGGATCCTACGCGAGACATCAGCAATCAAAAAGAGCGTTGGCGCATCATCATCAGCAGCAGCAACAGCGACAGCAGACGGTGCTCGAAGCAAGATGGCTCAAGCCTCAGCTTTTAGTCGAGCACCTGACAGTGAAGTTTTGACAGATTGTTCTATGCCTTAGCCTTGAGCGTTGGGTCGCCATGCAGTGGTGATTTTATGCTTCAACAAGCTTCTGGCAAATGCTCCGGACGTTCCATGTTGACTCACAGCAGGAGAAGCAGCAGCAGCGGGAAGACGGAAGGTCAAACAGGACGGCGACCAGCTGATGAGTTGATTGGTGTGCAGATTGGCATCCCGATTGGTATCGTGGGGATGCAAGGAGCCGTTCGAGACGTCTGCGTCCCGCGATAGCCCCGTTGGCGAGAGTACAAACCGGCTGAGCTACCGTCAAGTGACTTGAGGCCGGTTTGGCAACATGTACCATGGGCTGGTGTGATGCATCTCGGCCGCGATACCACACATCCATGCCAGATGAGCCCGAAACGCTCCGGCAGAGGGGAGAGGGAAGATTTGGCGACGGGTCAGGGGGGAATGCAACACAAGGCCTGGCGGACCGGTCCAACCAGTGTCGGCACATTTCTTCTTGGAGTCTTCTGCTGCAAGGTTGTGCTTCCACCCGTGAGCAACGAACGGACGTGCGAACGGACGAAGGCGAACGAACGGACGGATCCAAGGTGCCTTGCTTGGGGCCTCTTCCCCATCCTGAGGCGTAACCCTGGCCTGGTTACTCCACAAGTACTGGAAGTATCTGGCGGCAGTTTTCAGACCAGGGTACGGGGGTGCCCGTACATCATGGCGTGCGAGGCCGGAACAGTGCCTATTGAGCCCATCACGATGCTCTTGAAGCGCAGCGAAGCCACCAGAGCTGCCTGGGAGTCCGTTTGCGCGCCCTGGGGGCCCATCAGACTTGTACCTGATGGCTGATGGCCGATGGCCGCACCATTGCACACAAGCACAGGCACACACACACACAAAGCATGCCAGGATGCTTGCCGTTGTCATTGACACCCAGAGGGGTGCCTGCTGAAGGACGACCCTGGCCGTTTTCCCTGGATGCCACGGGCCACTGGCCTTAGCTTGGCTTGGCCGTTGTCTTGACTTGGCTCGCGCCCCCGGGGTTGCTCTACTTGGATCTTGGGGTCTATCCTTAGCTGCAGCTTCGACCATTGTCAAGGAGTGATCTAGAGCTAAGGTTTCTGGATCTGCCAACGGGTAGCTGTTTATCAACGGATCGACGTCTGAAGCAGGGCCCTTCTCCAACAGCTTGCTGCTGCTCTGGCTTCTCCACGCCCTACCCCAAACCAACCGGGAAGAGGCACAAGCGTCCTTCTTTGCTTCCATCGCTATCAAATATCGCCGTTTCCTCTCATATCCTCTCCCTTCCTCCTCCACCCCCCGACCTTGTCCCATTGTGTCTATTGTAACGCTGCCATCTCCCGTGGTCTACATTCGTTGTCGATCTTATACTTCTCCCAACTCTCTTCCCTCGTTCTCATCTTCTTTGCCCCGTACAAAAGTCTTGATATCTTGTCGTCCCAAGAACACCATTGAAAAATCACCACGAGAACCGATTGTGTTTCCTCCCAAGCCGTGCTCTTGACTCCTCTCCAGACCGCCATGGATCCACCATTCCCTCATGGCGGGCAAGCTTCCAGCTACACGAATCCCCTTCTTCCCGGTCACGGGCAACAATCATCCTGCGTGTCAGAGCTTACCGATATGGGGTCATACTACTCCCTTTCGTCGGGTCCTGGGGACCACTCACCACATCTGTCAGAGACTGGTTCTCTGTCCACATCATCGACCCTGTCACAACAACCGCAGCAACAGCAACAACACCAGCAACGCTCTTATGCGACCCATGATCCGACTCCTTTCACCTCCTTGCAATCAGGTATTCACTATCCGCCTCGAAGCCATCACCAAGCCTGGCCCTCGCCTCCACCGGGCCCCGATGACTTGGACAACTACTCCTACCACAGTTCGCCGACTTGCGGGAGCGCCCCAACCACTTGCTACAACCCATCGCCAGTCTCACCGAGGACGTGGTCGTCCCCGGACTACCCTCTGCAACAAGCTTCGGAAACACTCCATCAGAGCCAGCAAGAGTCTTTCAAGGACCTTCGGATCTGTACCCCAACATCGACAGAAGGCTTTCCTGTTCGCCAGGGGCTGACGCCTTTCACGGCGAGCATGAGCCAGGGCCTTGAGGGTGAGGTGGACGGTCTTCCAAGCAGTCAGTCGCCTGCAACGATTCCGACCTCGTCGGGCGGAGTGCTCTCAGGCACCAACTCCCCTCGCGAAGGGCTGCTGGATGCTCCTACCTACATGACGGCCAAGAAGGAAGAGTCGCCGGCAGGCGAACCAGAGAACCTTGCGAGCCCAGAGAAGCAGCCGGAAACTAGGGAATCGCAAGGCCTGTCGTCGGGTATTGGCGCTAAGCCTGAAGAACCCTACGCCCAGCTCATCTATCGGGCCCTGATGGGCGCACCGGGGCACGCCATGACTCTGCAAGAGATCTATCAGTGGTTCCGCGACAACACGGACAAGGAGTCCAAGAACGAAAACACGGGAAAGAAGAGCGGTAAGAATGCTGAAGGATGGCAGAACAGCATCCGCCACAATCTGAGCATGAACAAGGTACGTGAGAAGTGAGTTTAGTTGGCTTGGAGGAGCGATTGGCGACTCCAGATTTCCCGTTTTAGAAAGGCAGTTTGGTTTAAACACGGCCCACACACCACCACACCCCCTGTCTGCCCTGCCCTGCCCTTCCCTTCCCTGGCCCTGCCCTGTGCTGCCCTGTCTTGTTCAGCTGCAGCTACCGGGGTCTATCGTGCTGCACACGGGCCAATGCAGCCGGGGATGATGGATGGATATGGATGGAATCGATCGGGGGAGGCGTTTGGATGTGTCCAAGGCTGGACTGGGCTGAGCTGAGCTGACAGTTGCACCTCGATGACAGGCTTTCACCAAAGAGCTACCCAAGAAGGAGGCCGGCTCCGAGCCCAACACGAGAGACTCGACAGCAGGCGGGGACCCCAAGAGATCGACAGAGTGGAGGCTGGTAGACTGGGCTATCCGCGACGGAGTGCAGAGCACAACGCGATACCGCCCTGGCAACTCGGCACGCCGAGCAATGGGGTCCAAGGTGCAGCATCATCCCTACAACCACCACGGTCACGGATTCCAGCAGCACGGTAACCCAATTTCCACAAAAGCCATGTCTGGAAGGAGAGGAGGTTGCGCAACGAGCAAGTCGAAATTGCGAGGCCGCCATTATACGCACGAGACGGCCACCATGCCACCAACATCGCATGCTCACCGTATCATGCCGCATCCGCATCCTCACGGTCTTCCCCAATCTCATCCCCATGTTAATCCCCATGCCATGCGCCGCCCCGCCTTTCCGGCCATGTATCACCAGCAGCCGGCCTATGTCTACGACGACTTGATGGTGCCGCGAGTCCAGAGATCGCAACAGCAGATGCCAATCAAGCAGGAGCAGAACTACAGTCCTCTGACGCCAAACCCCGAGGCGACTGCACCCAACCCATTTGGATTGATGGCCCCGGAGTCGAGTCTGATGTCCTCGCAGATTGTCACTCCCTCTAGCGCCAGCAACAACCACCACGGCACCGCTGGCTACTCTCTGGCCGGGGCCGGGGCCGGCCAAGGCACCATGTACGTCGGACCTTCGTCAACGGGCGCGTTCCCTCTAGGCATGGGCGATGTCACAAATGTCTATCCGCCTACAGGCGGCCACCACCACGATATTGGCGGCGGCGGCGGATTCAACGATCGCTTCTTGGGGTTGAACCATCCTAACCTAGTTTTCAACTGGCACAACAACGGAATCTGAGATGTGCCACCTTGCGGAGCCTAGCCCGGCAGCCACAAGGTCACATCGGGCACGCTGCTGGCGGCCGATCCGGAGGGCATGACGGACTAGTAAGAGAGAGCGTACCACCTCTTTTATCTTTTCTGCGCCTGTTGTCCCTGGTGGCTTTCTCTCAGGGTTGGCGATATCAAAAGCAAAAAAAGGAAAAAAAGGAAAAAAAAATACCAAACCCCAGAACCGAAAAAAAAGGATGAGGGCGCGAGAGGCGACTGCGAGAAGAGAGGACAACCCCTCTCTGAAGAAGTAAGCCGGCCTATTACTGTGGTACAAGACTGTCCCACAGAGTTGGGTACAACAGGGAAGGATCACGAAGGCGGGACGAGATCAGACGAAACGACAACGAACATACATCACCACCACCAACAGGCTCTTGGCCGTAGACCCTGGAGGTCATGGCGGACTACGGGCGAGTCTAGAAGGGGACATTACCGTGTGCAGACAGCATCAGCAGCAGCATCAGCATCAGCTCAGGGCCATGGGTTGAACCCTGCCAGCCCAGCAGGTGCTAGCCTACTACAGTACTGCTTACTACTGCGCTTTTCGTAGCAGTAGGCTGGCTGAAGAAGTGAAGCATGCCTGGGCTTGGGCTTGGTGGGGCTACAGCGAGAGGGCACGACTCAGAGTGGTCTGTGGCGTCGATTCTTGTTGGCTCTATCGACAACCAAATATCAGATTTCCAGATTCCCGGGTCGCGGAGCAATGTAAAGGCGTTTTGCCTTGTTCTTGAGCGACGATTTGCTGCCACCCCTCGAGTCGTCGATGGGTGCAGGAAAAAAAGGGGGGGCAGGGGAAGATGATCTGGGTGTCTTGTCAGCCAGACAGACATGGGCTGTCTGTCTGTCTACCATGACCATGACCATGACCTCTCTCTTTTTTTTTATCTTGAATCTTTTTTGTTGTTGGTTCAAGGCCATACAAGTGGCGTTCACCGGAAAGAGGTTAGTAAGCCAAAGACGGCTTGGGACGGGCATCTCTTCTTCTTTCTTCTTCTTGATCATCTTTTTTCCCTACTCCTTCGGATTGGGAGGCTTGGATATCCATCTACAGTATCTGTCTAGACGATGCGCTCCATCTCATTATTTTTTTTTTTTTCGCTTCCCGGGGACGACGAGAGCCATCATTTTGTTATCGGGTTGGGCGATGACGACATTGGGATGGCGGGTGGACGTCTCCCTCAAAGCGTGTTTTCTACTTCTTTTCTTTTCTCTATTTCTTCTATTCTCTTTTTAACTTGTCTTTTTTTGATGGTGTGTGTATGTGTGTTATTTTTTTATTTAATTTCTTGTCTGCTTTTCTTCTTTTTTTTACTTCATCTCCCTCTCCACATGCGCAACAAGACCTCCATGAAAACCTTGTCTACGTCACTGCATATTGTATCGACAGAACCGATTCCCTCTTATTCTCTTTTTCGGCATCAAATACTGGATGCTTGTCTACATGTCGTCTTTGTCATTTCTATTATCCCTACTGTAGCACGCACGCAAGACACCTTGGCAGAGGGTCGGTCTATAATGGAGGAGAGAGCAATAAGAGAGAAGCGAGAGAGCACTGGCATCTCGTACATAGCACCGGTAGACCTTCTTACGAGAGAAGAATTAAGATAAACCCACCTGACGCCTCCCAAACTAGTGCTTGACGATCATCCTGGCCATGTAATTGCTGAGGCTATTATCTTTGTATTGTCGCTGACATTAGCCTCAAAGCTTTGACAATTGCCCATCGAGATGGATTCGTCCAGACTCGGTTGCTAATTGAGCCTTGCTTTTTTTTCTTTCTCGCATCCTTCACTTTGACTTCGTAAATACGAGAGAGCTTAGGGCAGACCAGGACAGGGTTCATGAGGCCATTGTTCGGCTACTCTCCAGCATCATTGGGTTCCTTTCCCTCGGGTCAGAGCCTTGGAGCCAACAGGAAGACATCCGGTGGCCCTGCCCTCCCTCTTCCTCATCCTCTGCTTTGCCTCCTACCTTGTCGTGTACTGACTATTTGACACCCACACCGTGCCTGATACGTCTCATGGCGCTATTCTCGTCGAGGGAGGAGGAAAAGAGAAGCTGCGCCTGCCGCCGCCCTACGCGAACGTAGAGAGAGGCCCTGGTCGAGATCGACGCATGGAGCAAAAAATGTCCCAGAGGTTTATTTTCCAAAAAGGGCAAAGCCGACAGAGATGGACTCGGAGGGTTTCTCGTTAGGTAGCCATGCTAGATCTTGTTAGTCTCTCTCCACAGCGAAAAAAAAGAGACTTCAAGTGCATCTGTCTTGACAGGGAAGCTTATCAAGATGAGATGGGAGATACCCATCCATGGTTCCCGAGCATCTCAGCCTCGGCCTGGCCCCGGACGGGCCGTGAACAAAGCTTTTCAAACACGACTTATCCCTTTCCTTTGAGGGCGGCCCGTCGCCTTTGGCACTGTAGAATAGAATTCAGGCGGATCCGCAGACTGTAGACGGCGGCCGTCGTCGGCTCTCAAACGCCCTACCTTGCGAATGTGTGTATTATTAGAATCCGTTCGTTGTTGAGCTCACGGCATTGCAGCCACACGTATCCGTACATCCAAGAGACCTCGCAACGTGGGCTGGCTGAAATGCCGCTGGGCGTTCGCTGAGACAAGAAAGTTCTGTAGGCTTCCTCGTCAAGTTTCTGTCCCACATGGCTTCAACTTCTTCAACTTTCTTTTTCTTTAGCCTCCTTGTTGTCGGTCATGCCCGGAATTCTCATCGTCTTCTCGGCTGCCGCAAACGGACGAGGAAGACAGGTCACACACTCATCCCCAGACCATTCACCATTTCATTCCCTATGGGTGGTGTGGAGCCTATTCATTGACTGTACTGTATCCTGGGTTGTGTTGGTCGCGGGCTCATCTCTCAGGCCCAAGTAGCGTACGGCCAACGGTCCCAGGCACTCGGTCACTGCCGGCCCAATGACATAGGATCGACGTAACTTGCAGGCATTGGATAGCATGCACCCATATGGGGGGAGCCATAGGAAAGCTGTTGATGCGGAGAAAAGAGATGGCAGTGGCAGTGAGTCGCAGGGGTATCAGAATGGCGAATCGGCGCGCAGCATACACACCGGGCGTCGACCTTGTTCCGCTGTACTCTGTGTGAACACAGCGCAGCATAGCACAACAGGTCGGCCGACTCAGTTGTCGTCCTCATAACTGGTCGCCTTTGGGGCTTTGACAGATAACTGCCCCCAGCGAGGGACGGCCCGGTCATGTTCGTCGCTCTTCGTGGCAGAGACTAGACGGTGAAGACCTGCGCGACCGACAGACGTTGTGGACTTGCGGGCTTTCACCTCGCAGCAGCTTGCAGCAGCGCTCTGGCCTTGTACACGGCTCAGCCCCCGACATGGCAGGAGGCTCAAAGAGGCAAGGAAAAGCAAAACGCCCCTGCATGCGGGGGGTGTGTGTGACTCTGACGATATGCTGCACCGTTTACAAGGTGTGTGGGCGCTGCCACTAGACAATGTGGACAAGACAGGTTGTTCTGCACCAACCGTGGCTGACGGCGAACCCTTGGCGCTACAACCGGCGTCCATCGATCCGTCCTTCCTTGGGGGCTCCCTGCAGATCAAGGGGATGAGAAGCCGAGGAAATGTGCACCACGAGTTGCCGTGAGGGGGAGGCTGAAGTTGAGAGCTAATCGCCCCCAATCGCTACCCCAACATGCTGTCATCGAAACTGTGATAGAAATCCAGGGCGAGCGTTGGAAGCCTATTTGCTGCCACTAGTTGTCTGTGTGCGTGCGTGCGTGTGTGCTGGCCGTTTGACGT
The DNA here is from genome assembly GCA_027886205.1 of Fusarium piperis. NCBI lineage: Eukaryota > Fungi > Ascomycota > Sordariomycetes > Hypocreales > Nectriaceae > Fusarium > Fusarium piperis. Next base: position 428,546 of record RZGM01000003.1, read on the forward strand.
TTGATGCTTGGCCGTTTCTTCCTTGCCGTCATCCGCCGCGGACCTCCTGTGTTCGTTCACCTGGTCCCGGAGAGGGAGCAACGTTGTGTAGCCAAACGCTGCGTTGGCTGCTGCTGGGTCCTGGATCTTGCTTCCCCTTCCCCTCCCAGGCACCAGGTTCGAGGATCAAGCATCAGGTCATTGAGTTCACATTTCTCGATCCACAATACCGACCGAGTGTGTCTGCGCAGCGCATATGCGATCGGAAAGCGGGTCGTCGACAAAGAAAATGACAAGATAGACCTCACCCCTGTCCAGAGTAGAAAGGCAGAGGCAGCCCCAACGTCGCAGAGATGTAACCTTGGGGGGCAGCAATGAGTCCCCGATCTCCTGGATCTTGATTTCAATCTCGATCTTGATCCAAACGCGAGGGGGATGCAGAGTCATCCAAACCCCATCTAGCCCATGCCTCCACCAACAAGCCGCCTTGAGTCTCGTGGCCAGGGACAAGGTGGTGATCGCCTTGTTCTAGGGTCCTCATTGGACGTACCAGCCTCGGCAGCCCAAGCATCACCAACGCCGTACATGGCAGCCGCCCGGGCCCAGAGCTGCCCGACCTGCACGGTTTCCAATCTGGATGACTCGTGCCCCGCCCTCACCTCGGTCGTGTAGAGCTGCAGAGTGCGAACGACGTGCCATGGATTATACCGTCTCTCGACCACCTCTACGGCAGCAGTGAAAAAATGACGACTTGCGGCAGACGAACGAGGCCCGCAGGAGTTGCCAAGGTCGCATCAAACGTTTGTAGCTTGCTGTCCTGGCGTAACCGGGGAACCTGGTCCAAGAGAGACAGGTAACGTGGAGCACTGGCCCACACCGTCATCTCGACCAGCTCCCTATCCCTGCCCTATGCCCCAATCCGGAGACTATCGTCCAGTCTTGTTGAAGGAGGGCGAGCATGGGAGGCCGGCTTCCATCATCCGGAGCCCGGTCCTTGGTGGGATTCAACAGGCATCAGCAGCCACCCAATCCACTATCGAGATATATCGCGATCTAAACAGATTTGACTAGATGCGACGACAACCGGGTTTCTGGAAAAGCTGATGGAGATTAGCCAACCTGCACCATATCTCGTTCGACCACATATACCCTCTATTGGTCGAGGGGAGATGCGTCGTCTTCTCAAACAGACGCTCGGAGTGGATGTGTGATCCGCAACCATGCCACATCAAGTTGACTGTCAAGATTGTATCGTTTCCGTATCCAGCACCGACTTGTCGATCCCCTTGAATCCGTTGTTGGCTCAAGGTAGCACGAATGCCAAGCCCTGGTATGTTAAGCGCCGCTGCACTTGGAGCAGGTCGAAATGAGACGACCAGCTCCATATCACGACCGTCAACCGTGTTCCCTACAACCAGCAGATTGCAGCGTGGGGAGGCTGCCATGGTTCTCGCCCCTCAGATTTACCACCCAAAGCTGCAGTCGAGTTTGCATGGTAACGATCTGACGCCCATTGCAACCCTCACCCTCGTGTTCTTTCCATCTTGAGTGAAACCAGCATAAGAAGAGCATCTTCTCTTCCCGTTCTCCCCCTTCTCGGCAACCACCTTCATGGCGAAGGCGTTTGATCCGTTGCCTGTTGCAGGGGCGTGCGCACACCCTTTATCCTTGTAATAAAGAGACCCTTGCTGCATGAGATTTTGCAATGGCACACACTGACATACCTGTGTACCCACGTTGGCTCCCGCCTTAGGCACTCCTCGACGCGTTCCTTGGCAGCCGCGCTAGTCATCCGGCGTTAGATGAATCCGTCTTCGAGTACAGCATGCCCCAGGGTACCAGCGGTGACATCCTTCTCTCGCCTGTTGTACCGCCATGTATAGAGACCAGCTAGCAGGGGACTTGAAGTCAAGCGCCAGTTCATCCCCCAGAGGTAGGGCATGCAAGGTGGATCCTTTGACTGCAACACGGCCTGCTTCCAGGAGCGAATCAGCGTCGGGGCATGACCGAGTCGGGCAGTCCTCGAGAATGCAGTGCGTCGGGGGAGTGAGAGGAGTGCCTTCGGCAACGCTGCCATCAAGACGCCATTCAAACGCCCTGTAGCCCTAATCGTACGATGCTGCCAGCTTGGGCGTGGTGAATGGGTATCTTGCGACCAACAGCAGGCCTATCTCTCCACTCCATGCTTGCTCCGTTTGAAGAAGATGCTTCGCTCTGCGATGTCGCATACTTACTCTCCAAGGCTGCCTGTGGTGGACAAAAAAGTACTCGAGACCAGGGTTTCCCTTGCCCCGGGGAAATCCGCCACAACTGATTCGCCGCTCTTGCAGCATGCCAGAATGTGACAGCTCTTATTGAGGGAAGATCCCGGCTGAGTGTTAGTAGGCGCCGCTGCCGATAGGCGCCATGGTCGGTACTCAGGATGATCTGGTGCATCCCATCTTGCTTTGAATATCTTCAAGAAGGCAGTGCAATATTATCTTATGAAAGGACGATCTGATAGAGACTGATGGGACATCTGTGAAGACTAGGAAGTGTTTCGAGAGAGAACACATGGACAATCAACCGATGAGGGTGCATCCAAGCAATCCAAGCCATGCATGTTGGGGAAGAGCGCACACTTGTGTCTACTCCAGCACATGGGGCCCAGGTGAAGAGACGAGTATGGCAATGCGTGCTTGATAGTGAAGACCATCTCGTAATCTGGCTGCGGTAATTGCGGGTGTGCCTGGTGAGTCGAACCTCGGTACACACGCCCACGAGTGCGACCAAGGCCATTCCACTGCCAGCGAGAATGCGGGTGGAGATATACAGACAACACGCATGAAAGTGTCAGGCTGACGTGGTATCACAAATCTGGCCTTGCTCGGCGCGCACAGCATGAACACATGAAACTGCAGGTAATAACCTTGAGTGCAGAACGAGGACCTGCATCGTCGGATAGCTGCAGCGGAGTTTCATCTTTGCGTGTCTGACCCGGAAAAGCTGCCCAACATAGGGCTTCAGCGGACTAAGCCCCTTTTCAAAGCCAGGGTGATAAAATATCGAGACAAGACAAGAAATATAGGTGTAGATTGAAGTTGATATTTCGGGTTGGGTTGAAAAGAAGCTCGACCGCAACCAAGACTGAGGTGGGTTTGGGAATGGATCCAGAGGTCTTCCACTCTTCGACAACTGTTGATGGGGCGAATATATGGTCTTATTCTAGTGGCCTGGAGAACTTGGCCGCACTGTAATTGATCAACGGCGAGCCAAACAGTCAGGGGGCTCAAGATGTGTCCCAGAGAAGTTTTCAGTCGCTTCGATTCTTTGATGCCGTATGATGCAACGATGTAGGATTAGGGAGGACACAGACCAGTGATGTGAAAATATCAAGGAGCGATGGCACTAGAATTTCCGCTTCTTCTTGGCTGGGCCAGCCGCTGCCTTCTTCTCCAGCTCCCTCTTGAGCTCCTCTCGTCTGCGGTCAGCTCTTTCTTGTGAAGTTTCTCTTGGTTTCGGTTTCGTTGTATCCTCTTTCGCCGATCGGGCCCGGCCTCTGCCCTCATCTACAACCGATGGTGGCTCCTTCGCGTCCTCCTTCTTCTTCCCAATTACACCCAGTCTCTTTGGGGGGTTCTGGGTCGCTGGCCTGGGAATCTCGCTCACTTCAGGTTCTGTGGGCGGTGATGTCTCTTTGACGGGCTGCTTAGACCTGGCTCCTCCAATGCGCCCAAGGCCGCTCTTTTTTGCAACAGGCTTAGGTGGAGGTGAGGGTGAAGGTGCTGGGGGTGGATTATCGTCTGGAAGCGAGGCTGTTGCACCATCGTCTTCTGCCTCCAATGCTGTCTCGGAGTCGTCGAATTTTGGGCTCGGTGCTTTCTTTGCTGGCGGAGGTATTTTGGGACTGGGGGATCGGGGCGGAGTTGACTGCTTCTTTCGGCCGAGTGCCCCTAGCCGTCGAGTCGGCCTGGTCTCCTTCCGTGTCTCGGGAGGAACGGGGACATCTTTGGCCGAAGCGGGAGACTCGGGATCACCTTCGGTAGACGCGTCGTCAAGGACAGGCTTACCCCTTGATGCCATAGGCTTCCGCGCGGCCGCAAGTCGTGGTGGTGTTGACTGGACCTGAAAATCGTCGTCATCATAATCACCAACCTCGCGCTCTTTGGGAGGAGGTGTCGTCTCTTTTGCTGGAATTGCCTTCTCCTGTGATGGGCGCGCTGCGGAAGACGCGTCACTGAACTGATGCCACCAGTCATCTAACAGAGGTGATTCGGCAACCTCTATTGTGGGCTCAAACTGCAACCCTCCTCCCCCAAGGACATCTTCTATGAGCGACTCTGTGTTACTTGGCCCATCATCCGTGTATGCGAAGTCGGACCTCCAACGATGACGGTCAAATGCGGCGAGGCCCGGGACTCTGTCTGCGGCGGCAGCTCTGGAGATTCGTTTCTTTCCAGAAAGCACGTTGAATACATGCTCGAGGCCTGTGCCTACAGCCTCCAGCTTGTCCAGAAGTTTCGTAATGACAACGTCTTTATGACCCAGCGTTCGAATCAAAGACTCAACCTCGAGGTTCCTGGTGAGATGGGCCTGGATCAGGGGGAGCACAAGATCAGTAGCAATGGCAGATGGCGGCAACTTCTTCAGGTGCATAGGCCATTTGAGCGGCTGCAGTCCAGGAAGTTCGCAGGTAATCTTCAATGTGAGACCACCATCGCCAGCGTCAGATTCGGAAGCTGGCTGAAGGCGGAGATGAGTCTGATCATGGCCTGGCTGTGTCGAGTCGAGTGCGGTATTGAGGCTGTCTAGGAACTTGGCCATGTTGTCGGGGGTGTCACTGGGGTCAATGGTGGTGTTCTCACTCCAGCCTCTGATACAGATGGACTTCCTGTCGAGGCTTTCGGTCCAGACGTTGGCCATGTCGGTGATGTGAACCGTGTACGCCGATGTGGCGATATCCAGTGAAACCAGGAGGGGAGGTAACTCGGATGACGAGGGGAGCGGCAACGGCCGCCAAGACTTGGTTGGGGACATATCCGCGCCTCGGGGGTGAGAAGAAGCCCCGGACACCAAAAGAGTAGTTCGCAGAGAGTTGAGTTGACGACTCAGGCAGCAACGTTGCTTTCCGGGGAGATGATGAAACACAGAGAAAGGAAAGGCGAGTGAGATGAATCCGGTTCGTGTCTGAGTAGTAGGTCGTATAGCGCCGAACAGTCCCTCGGGCTGAAGGGGCAATGGGTGTGAATCGTGTCGAGGTGAGGCCTGGGGAACGAGGCACAGCAGAAGGTGGTTGATCACCTGAGGCTCGACTCTTCACTGGACGAAATGAACTCGGAGAATATCCAAGTCAAGAATGAATACCGACTGGGGTAGCAGGTTGGTTTCAGACGGCTCGGTTTGCGAGAACAGTGACACAGAAGAAGTTAGGTATTTGGGGAATAACAAGTGGTGCAAGCCATGTGGAGCGCGGATGCGAGGCCAAGGAAGGTGCCCTTGGGGGTGTTGATAACAGCAGCTGGAACGGATTCTTGCCAAGGGCGAATCGATCACTATTTGGAGGCGCCGGTAGATGAACTGAACTTGTGGAAGGCTTCACTGCATATATCGAGGCAAGGAATCGGGTTATTCTCGAAGCGAGAGAGAAGAACTTGAGGACAGACGTGAGATGACGCCTGAAGTTGACGCGTGACGCGTGAGCTACTTGGTAGGAGATGCCTGGTAGGGTCTAGCCAATCACAGAGCTTGGAGCTTGTCAAGGTGAAAGAACGACAGGCATCCAATGCCTACTGTGACAGAAGCAAATAATACACCTTGAGGAAACGCATGAATGTGTCAATCCAATCTAGGTTGATAGAATAGAAACAATTTTTTATCGGCTAGAGCACGGATGGGAGATCATGTCTGTAATTACCAAATTTCTGAACCCTCGAGTCCTAAGCCACTAAAAACGCCCCGGGACGGCCTGCGATCTCGAAGCCCACTGGCTCCAGGGAGATCTCAGATCTCTGGCGCAAGCTTGATCGCCAGGAACTCATGACGCACTTGACATCGGAGCTCCTGTTAGAAGCCAGCGCAAGCCATGCCATCACCATGGCAGCCGAAAAAGAAATAGGGATACGTGCAGATGGATTTCATTTCTATTCCCTGCATCAAACAAAGGCCTATTTGATTCAGAGCAAACATTCACATGCTCCTGCTGAGGGCGTGTAGACGAGTCATCTCATCCAGACTCTTACCATCCTCTTTCCACTCGACTTTTCTATCATCACCAAGAAGTCCTTTCATTTCCCTGAATTTCACAACAATGCCCACGAAGCAATCCAAACGCAAAGCTCCGGCGACTCAGAATGGAAGTTCTGCAAAAAAGGCAAAGACTGCCAACGCCAACACCAATGGCTCCAGCTCTGATGGCCTGCGCCAGCCCCATTACAAGGCCCAAGAGGCTGAGGAGAACAACATCGTGATTCGAAAGTTTTATCCCCCTGAGATGAGCAATGCGCGCGCCCGCGCCTACAACAACAATGAGATTCCACGACCGATCGAGACACTTATCGGCGCCCTCGAGGATACGGCGAAAGAACGACACCGAGTCGATGTCAAGAATGCCGTCGTACACTGGTTCAAGATGGACCTGCGCATTTCAGACAACAAGGCGCTGGCGCTCGCCAGTGACAAGGCACAACAGGCTGGAGTCCCTCTTATTGCCATGTTCATTGTCAGCCCCCAGGATTACGAAGCGCATTTGAGGGCACCAGTCCGAGTCGATTTCATGTTGCGAACGCTTGTCGTACTCAAAGAAGATCTAGCCAAGCTAGACATTCCCCTCTACGTGGAGACAGTCGAAAAACGTAGAAATGTCCCGGACCGTATCCTCGAGCTTATGGACGAATGGGGCGCAAGTCATATCTATGCCAACATGGAGTACGAGGTCGATGAGCTTCGACGCGAAGCTGCCATGGTCCGGGACTTTGCAGAAAATGGCAAGGCCTTTGAAGTTGTCCATGACACATGTGTCGTTCCTCCGGGGCAGCTGCAGAATGGTTCTGGGAAACAGTACGCAGTCTACACACCTTGGTATCGCGCGTGGGTTGCCCACATTCACGAGAATCCTGATCTCCTTGAACTATATGATCCGCCAGAGAAGAACCCAGCTAGTGCACGCAAGAATTTCAAGAAGCTCTTTGATGCTCAGATCCCAGATGCGCCCAAGAACAAGCAACTGGACAGCGAGGAAAAGAAGCGACTGCGCTCGCTTTGGCCATGTGGAGAGCACGAGGCGAAGAAGCGTTTGGGCAAATTCTGTGAGGAGAGGATTGGAGACTACCAGAAGAAACGAAACATCCCCTCGGATCTGGGGACATCATGTCTGTCAGTTCACTTGGCTTCTGGAACAATCAGTGCCAGGACATGTGTACGGACTGCTCGCGACCGAAACAAGACTAAGAAGCTCAACGGCGGCAGCGAGGGCATTCAAACTTGGATCAGTGAAGTTGCCTGGCGAGACTTTTACAAGCATGTTCTTGTAAACTGGCCATATGTTTGGTAAGTCATGGCTTCTTTCGAGGGAACCACCCGTCTAATCATGACCAGCATGAACAAACCTTTCAAGCCTGAGTACTCCAACATTTCTTGGTCCTACGATGAAGAACACTTTGCTGCCTGGTGTGAAGGCCGAACAGGCTTCCCCATTGTCGACGCGGCCATGCGTCAGATGAAACACCTGGGCTACATGCACAACCGATGCCGCATGATCGTGGCCTGTTTCCTTGCTAAGGATCTCTTGATCGACTGGAGAAAAGGAGAGCGGTTCTTTATGGAAAGCTTGATCGATGGCGACTTTGCGAGCAACAACGGCGGCTGGGTACGTTAAAGCCAAGGTGACTCTAGAACAATGTGCTGATCAAAATAGGGATTCTCGGCGAGCGTTGGGGTAGACCCTCAGCCATACTTTAGGATCTTCAACCCTCTGCTCCAGAGTGAAAAGTTTGATCCCGATGGTGACTACATCCGTAAATGGGTACCAGAGCTGAAGGATTGCAACAAGAAGGAGATTCACGACCCCTACAACCGCGGTGCTGGTCCCAAGGCGAAGAGGAATGGATATCCAAAGGCTATTGTCGAGCACAAGGGCTGTCGAGAGCGGGCTTTGGAGGCGTACAAGGAGGAGATTCACGTTGGCGACATGTAGATTAAACACAACTTGTATCAGTAAGGTTGCTTGGTGGGTGTCCTTGTAATAAACTGAACCCTATCGTGCCATGCTCCAAATGGATCACTTTTGGCAGGTTGGCTCGCTCGGAAATGTCAAAAGCACAAAGAGATCAAAGCCTTTCAAGGGCTGAACCTTCAGGTCATTGTAGTAGACGTTCGAATTGAAGTCAAATGGGTGAATATAGGTACCAAGTCTATAAGCCTCGTGGAACTTGAGCCAAGTCGGGAAGTAGGCAATGAAGAGGCTCATCAGCAAGTCAGAGAACAGAAAGGGTTATTTGGTCCTGTCGTCGAGGGGCCGAGTGGCCTCCGTTCGAAGACCGTTGCTACTCTTGATCCAAAAGTACAAAAGGCCACACAAATGATTTGTCCCTTCGGGATGAAGATGATCAAGTTGGCCATCTAAAACTCATGTACCAGTTGCTAGATGGAATCATCGAGGCCAGAAGAGTGAAGAATCGGCACGTTGCTGTCAACAGTCGATCCCATAACTCAACGAGTGGTGATATTGTCACAGTAAAGACTCCCTATCCATACCAAAGAGCGATACTTCCCACTGCGATCCCGTTGGCGATCCGCCGGTATTACGCTGCACATTGAGATGGGCGAGCAATCGTAAGTTCAGCAGCGGCCCGCCGGCGGGTGCTTTGCTTCCTCTTGGCCGTGTATTCAAGCAATGCTGAAGGGGGCCCTGAGTATTCTAGCTTAGATAATCCGTTTGCCTTTGGATAGAATGCTTCTCTTATTCTTCTCACCGCCCTGAGAAATGTGTGGTATACTTATTGTTTGCAGGCGGCTACGCACAATCTCAGGTACCACTCTCCTGGTTCAACGCGAAGTCTAGAAGAAGAACCAAGTTGATCTCTCTCTACTAACAACCTATCACCAGTGAATCACAGACAGTCATCTCCTCACGGGTATATAATCTCCCCTTCCCCTTCGAACTCATCTTCTTTCTTCCTTCCCTTCTCATCCTCGCGTCCTCTCCTTCTCCTCTCCCTTCTCAGTTGAGCCTCATCTCAACTCTGAGGTTCCTTTCTTTCTTTCTATATCCCAACATATCGGCTCAACTCAACTCAACTGGTATGCTCCCATCTGGGCCAATACTCTTTCTCCCCTCTTCCTGACTGACCGAGGCTCTCAATTTCTACACGCAGCCAGTTCAATTCGTCGCGATTCATCATTTCAATCCTGCCGGCCCATATCATAGGGTTACAACTCCTCACTTGAAACAACTTGTCAAACCGCAAAACGCTCTTGGGTTCCCGCAAGCCGACTCCGATATGTCTCTTCTCTGTGCGGACTCCGACACGGCTCCCTTCGTAGTTGACTCGGATACGTTTCTTTTCGATGTGAATTCCGAAATATCTCTCCCCGATGTCGACTCCGACAGGCCTCTCCTCGGTGTCGATTCCTTTAGGCCTATTTTCGATGTCGAATACGATGGCGGTGACGACGACCTTGCCATGAATACCTGTGGCAATGAGGGGTCTGGCATTGCAAGGGCCAACACTATCATATGCGACTACCTCTCCAACGCCAACGACGACGATGATAATGACAACGATGGCTCTGACGATGATAACAACGGCCCCGACCTTGCTGTGGATGCTTCCAGTAATGGAGGTCAGGTGGTGGAGGGTCTAAGACTGTCATATACGGCGACCAATCTGATGATGATAACGATGGCTCTGGCCTTTCTGTGGGTGCTTCTGGTAATGGGGGATCCGGCGGGGGTTCTACTCACCCCTGGATCCGTAAGGATGCAATCAACAGTCTCAATGTCGAATTCCGGATGTACCACCCCGACCGCGAGCCTGGAGAATGCCTACAACTGCCACCATTTCTGTTGGACCTAACCACCCCCGGTATGGCTTGTACCTGCTGATTCTACGCATCATCAACCAATACTACGACGAACTTTGCAGCGAGGGAAAGTCAAACATGGTTGTCAAAATAAAGAGCAAAGTCAAGCGCGCACAAGACGCTTTCTACGCAGGTGGATATGATGGAAACGGATGGCACTGGTCCGGAATCCTCCCTGATCGGGCTGAATTGATGCTCCCCCGCTTCGTTGTTCCTTACGACGCCATAGATAGAACCATAGCAGCCATGCTTAGAGACATGCGCCGCATACGGATGCTATACATTGACTGCTGGGAATTCAGAAACAACTTGGTCACGGTTAACATCTTCGGGAGCAAGAGGGGCCAAATTGACAAAATAGACATGGTGTGGAGGGATATTGGTTTTAGGCTTGAGGAACCAACCAAGAAGCATGGAATTCTAGGAGTTACCAGTGCAAATTGACTTTGGATTTGCTGTCATCCATACATGGATGATGGTCACTGAGCCCAACGCCACATCCTGTCTTTGTTATGTGAGCTGAATGGCCATGTTCTCGTGTTTAAACCAGATGGAGGCTCGGTGTCACCGATGGTGAGGGCGTTGCGGGTTCATCGTAGATATGAGCTGCGAATAGGGGCACAATGGGTATCAAAGGCATGCCCCCCAGAAGTTCTCTGAGAAGGGGCAAAACTTTTGGGATTTGTCCAAGAACGACTTAGAGCTGACCGTCGGCCAATCGTTGGGGCACGGCAAATAAGGAATGGTGAGGCTAGAATGCACTTGTCACTAACACAAGGTCCTCACCGGGAACCATGCGAGGGCATCCTGACAGAAAGGTGGAACGGCCACTGTCTCTTTACCATCAACGGACTGTGAGCCGGGCCTACCAATTAGTCACATATTTGACTGCTTCATTAATAGTACCGTCTTACTGGCCAAGGGGAAAACAAAGGGGTCGAGGTATCATTGCAATATACGAACAAGGCAAGCAGATATGTATTGAAGGAGATCAATTGCAAGATAAATACGATCAAAGGCTCTCGTACACGCAGCGAAAGCGACTGTCCTTGAGAGCTAGCACGGAATAGATCATTAAGCATTGGATCGTGCAAGCGTAACAATTTTAAAATCTTAAGCATAAACAACTCAGGCCAACATCGATCACATTAATGGACAAAGGGCGAAGATTATCACAAGAAACTCAATAACGCATGTTAGACCCGTATCTGTACCATAGCAAACGACTTGAACGCCACGGCTTTTTCAGAGCCTGTTCAATCTGCGGCATGGAGACTATCGAGGTAGCCCCAGAATCCTCGGAGTGAGGTGACCGATGAGGTCTGTCCGAGGAGACTTTGCCAGCCGGGGAAGTTGGGTGCACGATCACCACTTTGTCACATCGTCGAGCATGGGAGTCGGGATATCGTAGTGTTGTCTCAAAATCGAGCCGAACGCCTCGAATTGGATTTGCTAGATGCAGCCAACCCTAGTTTCTTTCACCCATGCCTTCTTTGCCCGAACCATAACCCTAAGGCCAATTCATGTCAGAATCCCATTCCGAGGAAGCCCAGGATCAGATTGCCAAGTACCTTTTCCGAGTTTTCTTGCTTTATCGCTGAGCGCTCCAGACGTTCTTGAGGAGGCCGTCTCGCTGGGCCAATCGGTTGAGGGCGTCGTCGCTCTCGCCCATCGCTCGAACGAAACCGCAGAGGGCGTAGACGTGGTTCTCGCCCTGGACGGCACGGCCGTTCTCGTCGACCTTGGCAATAGAGATCTGAACGGAGCCGTGGTCCTTGGCCTTGATGATGCGGTTGGTGGCGCTGCACTTGCGGGGGACGTAACTGGTGATGCGACATCAGTATGGGATTGTTCGCCGATGCGGTCGTCCGCGGACGGCGTTTTGCGTTGAGCTCTTACAGGTCCACGATCTCGCCACGGTCGTTCTCCATTTTTGCGGTTTGAGGAGGGGGTTGTTCGGGGTGGTTTGGGTGGTTGTTTCGGCGTGGGATGAGGTCGTCGCAAACACTTAGTGAAAAAAGCTCCCGTCAATTTTTGGCGTGGTTGCCAAATTTCCCCTCGCCTCGTGGGGCATGAGCCCTTGCTGTGGGTCATGTGATACAGCACGTGATAGCGCGGCAAACTCGCGAGGCTCCCCCCTGCCCCTCCAAGTCTGCCTTGATGGCGAACCACCTTTGAATGCAAGGCAGACAAGGTGGCATTTTGAGGCGATGAGCCCTTCCCGCATTCCCGCCTGACCCAAACTTGGGCACCATTCTGCTGCGAACAACGGGCCTGAGATGCGCTTTGCGCACTCAGATTGCTGCCCTGACCGTCATGGCATCTCCTGACGTCTTTCAATCATCACCACTTCGAGAAGCACGACGCGAACGAGTCCAAATCGAATCCTCGTCCCCCGCCCTCCCGTCACTCCAAGACCTCCTCTCGCAGAGGCCAAGCCATCCTCCTATCCGAAGCGGCAGCAAAGCCGTGCCCATCCCAGACCATACTCCATCAAGTTTTATCGCGGCCCGTCATCTTTTGTCATCGACAGAAGGAGCTTGGGAAGCAGTCTCGGAGTCCTCGGCCGCCGCGAATCGAGCGTCGACAGAACCTAGTGGAGCAGGCTTCATTGCATCTGATACCCTTGCCTCCGAGCCAACACGGGATGACGACATTGTAATTGTGCAAATCTCTGGAAAGTCGTCCAGGAAACCGCGAAAGCCAAGAGCTCCCAAGACAACCACACAAAAGAAAGAGGTACCAACAACAAAAATTTCCGCGGATACTGAATCTCAAAATGGTGGGAAGGGCAAAAAGGCCTCAAAGGCCAACAAGAAAGGTGATGAAGACGTGACGACAAAGGCCAAGGCAACGAAACCAAGGAAGAAACAGACGGGGACTATGAGTAACCACTTTCCGCCAATTGCTGAGCCCGATCTGCCTGCAAAATCAAAAAAGAATGACGTCCATGAGCCTCTTCGTCTTGAACAAGCACCCGCCCGAAGGCTGGATTGGACACCGCCAGCTCAAAAAACCGTCATAAGCATTGATTCGGATTCATCTGCATTCAAACAACTTGCCTCCTCGGAGACTGACCAACCAATGCCAGCTTTCAAGAATCTCATTGGGGGCTATGCTTGTCTTGAAACAGCGCCCCAAACGCTGAGTTTTACATCAGATGAAGACTCGGGTTTCCTGAAAAAGCGGAAACTCATCGAACTTGTAAACACGAAGGAGGCCAACCCATCGGCGGCCATTCATGAAAAGTCACCGAAGAAAAAGGCACCGAAGAAGAAGGCTCGAACAATCACGGAACTTGCTACGGCTGCATACAAATTGCCTACCCAACCTGATCCTGATCCTCCAACTGCATCCATATTGGAACATTTTCAGGCCGCCGGCAACGCCAACACGTCAGCTACTGAGCAAACAAAGAAGGCTAAAGGCAAAGCAAACCCACGGAAGAGAGCCTCGAAGGTCTCAAAGAAGAAAGCGGCGCCGCCAAAACCTATCTTGCTGTCTCCAGGTGCAGCTCTCGCTCAAGTTGCAAACCAGGATTTCGTTTTCGGCACCTCGAGTCAATTAGCCAGAGAAGAGTCGCCTACTGTTCTCAGGGACCTTCAGTCCGCCTTGATGCAGTCAAACCAAGTCGATGATATAGATTCCGCTACGCCCATCAACAGCGACGCCATTGACCCACCGGAACAACGAACCAACCTTTGGGACGCAGCCGCCCGAGACACTGAGGGTGACCTATTTGATGTTGAGGTGATCAATCTCACAGAAGACTCGCCACATTCATTGGGAGAGATACACGATGCAAATCCATTTGGATATTTCGGGGGTGGCAATCGAACCAGCGTTCTGGTCAGTGTGGCTGAGGACCCTGTCTCTGATGATCATGTTTCCTTCACCAACTTATCGGACCTTATGCCCTCACCTACAAGAAATCGCAGACAAAGGGACCGCGAAGGATCACCGTTCTTTTCCGACAGTGATCTTTCTGCTAGCATTGAACTGCAGCGGCCCGCACCTGCGAAGACACAAACCGGTCAAGAAAACCTTGCTCCGGCAGCAAATCCTCTTGATGGAGAAGCGGATACTCCCGAGCAGCCCCCTCGTCCCAATTTTGAAGGTTACACGGATATTCAGCTTGCTAAAGAAATCAGGACCTTTGGCTTCAAGCCCATCAAAAGAAGAAGTGCCATGATTGCCCTTCTCGATCAATGTTGGCAGAGTAAGACGCGTATGGGTCAGGCAGGTGTTCACACAAGCACCAAGCGAACTTCTTCGGCCCCAAAGACCACAAAGCCTGGAAGCTCTATTTCTGCGGGAATTGATGCTAAGAGGCCTCGAGGCCGACCACGAAAAAACAGTCCCAGTGCTTCGGAACCGCAGGAACCGCCCCCTTCTGCTCAACCACCAGAAACGCCCAAGAGACCTCGTGGTCGGCCAAGGAAGGACAGTCTAGCCTCATCATTAGGCACATCCTCCCCTGCGAAAGCAAAAGCTGCCACGTCACCAAAGAAGCCGTCTACGGCTGCCAAGTCCCCAAGGCGCAGGAAAGGAGCTGCCAATCCCGTAATCGAGATTCCCGACTCCAATTCAGATTTTGGAAGTGATCTCGCTTCATCTCCAGACTCCTCAATGGATGAGATGTTCTCGCCGCCTCCACTTGATTTGTCCCTTTCAACCGGTGACGATACCGAGCTCTCCCTCACAGCATCTCAAAATGATCAAGAAGTCGTCTTGTTCGAGTACATCGCCAAAGCTATTAGATCGGCTCCACGCACCACTGATCCAACGCAACCTTCGTGGCATGAGAAAATCCTACTCTACGATCCAATCATCCTAGAGGACCTCGCGGCATGGCTCAACACAGGCGAGCTCAGCCGTGTGGGCTATGATGGAGAAGTCAACCCGAACGACGTCAAGAAATGGTGCGAGTCACAGAGCATATGCTGTTTATGGCGAGTAAATCTACGTGGCAAAGAACGGAAGAGGTTTTAACCAGACATTGGCGAGCGCGGCGTTTGACGGAGTCGTTTCTATCACAACATTCCTGGACTACATCGGCGTTATTACGAGCATTGGTCTACATTTTAGGCTTCGACATATTTGGAGCCTCCTATACTAGCATGACAATCGACATGCCCAATGATACATTCTCATCTTGCACACAACTGTCCCGACCCATGCTCGCAACGACCCATCGTTGACGCGGTAAACCTCAATCACTTTTGCAGTCCTCTCTTGCAACTTAGGTGAAACATTCACAGGCCTATCCAAGACTGAAGTTCATTCTTTATGTTGTTGTTGACATTAATAGGAAATGCTCGAGTAACAACCTAGTTGACAAAAAGCATCACTCCTCCATGTACATTCTGGTTCCTCAGTGCGCCTGCGTGGGTATCATGTCCCTCTCTCTTCGTTCCAACCAGCACGTTTATCGTTGGCCGCCGTCAGCCCCGGCTGTTCCCCTTCACTTTTTGCCGCCGTTGGCAATGATGCTATTGATTTCATCAGGCGAATCAAGGTAGACCTCAAGGGGGCTTTGCACGTTAGGGTCTACAGGCACAGAAAAAAGTGCTGAAGCGCGCCTACCTAGCGGTATCGGACATGGTTTGAGAGTGAGTCTTCGGTTCTCGGTCTTTGTTTGAGGGTTTAATGTCTGCAAAGTCCTTTCCAGAGAAAATGGGAGGAACCATCAAGGTCGCGGTGTACGATTGAGATGCTTCTTGATCTTAGTCGAAGGCGTGGGTGCTGGCTGCTTTATACTTCGACCATTCCGACTACCCTTCCGATCGAGCGAGATATCACTAGCGCATTGCGAAACAATATCTCTCGGGATCTATCAACGACAACAGGATCAACACCCATTCTCCAATGAGATGACACCACATTTTTCGATGCGGCTCTGCTTGACGAATAGCTGGCCGTCGCTGCTTGGAGCACACCACAACCGGAGAGTTGTTGCATTCCGTCTCGACTATCACGCTGCGATGGAACCTCTTACCCCAGTTCATCGGGGACAGGGCAAATGACGCGCCAGTGACGACCCCAGGGACTCCCTCGCGTCGTCAAGCGGGCCAGTCTCAGACACACGTGTCGATGCCCTGTATAGCTGGACCATGGGAACAGGGGTCTGCCGGGGAGGAGGGCGCGTGTTGGGCTTGATGGCTAGCTTCCCGTGACCCTCACACTGGCCTGTGGTTGCAAGCCATCCTACATGGTCAGCTGAGACCTTTGCTTCACGGCTGCGAGCAGATCATGACAGCTCATCAATACTGCATCCGGGGATATTTGGTGTATGGGGTCTCGGAAAGAGCTACTTGAGCCGGTAAGACCTTGGGGCATGCTACGACTCCTATTTGCCAGAGATGGTCTCGAATGTACGGCTTAGAGGGACGTTTATCACCTTCAGAACATTCGGTCGTACTGCTGCAATGCAACCGGGGTCATGCCTCCATGTTCATCAAGACATGTGGGTAGCAGCTTGTCTTGTCACATCGAGCACCCCGCCCAATGGTCCGATCCCCCCATCCCATATGCAAGCTGCAAGAGGGCTCGACTTTCATGCATTTTCCGGCCAACTGACGACATCTCTCACCAAGCCGAGCAACAAGCCGCCCAATCACCGAGTGCCATCTCACAGACAAGGCCGCACACATCGGTCTCCCGGTGAGCGAGCTTGAGCCATTGTCTTGCCACGACTTGAAGATGAGGCTCTGCTTTATAAGAGCGATCTTCCCCCCAAAGCTGGTGAAAGGCCTCATGGGCCGAATACCGTATCCCCCGCCGCCGCTTGCGATATGCGCACCATACGGACCATACTTGTCGACCCCTCACTGGCCGGGTCAAGTCGGGGTAGCTTTGCGAGCTCCTCCCTGTCGCATTGGGCTATCTTGCTGAGTGCTTGATTCAAAAGCAAGATTACAGAAGCCAAGCCTGAGGGGTATCGAAGCTCGGAGCCGTGCCTTGAGCCGGCCATGATTCCCTAGCCGCGTTAGCCTCAAGGGCTAAAGCGGCCTAACGGTGACCATGGGACGGGCCAACATGGCGGCGCCAGAAGAGGTCAAAGTATAACGATAGCCACTTTCTGCGTAAAGTTGACTGGTTTCAACAGGCTCTTTGTTATTGGTGATGGGTGGCTCGGCTGTGATAAGAGCCTTGTGAGGGAGGCCCTTTAGCCCGGGGCAGGAGTGGGGCCGCGCCGGCGGGATATCGGCAGCAGATGCCGCAAATCCCAGCGGGCTCCGACATGGCTCTTGGACATGCACATTGAGCCAGGCCTCAATTCGAGGTATGGAATGGATAGCGAGATGTGGATTGTGATGAACCCCATCCAAGCCAGCCCCGATGTGCGCCGATGTTCATCAAAAGATGTGTACAAACACAACCTGGGCAGTTGTGCCTGGTATTCATTCCCAAGAAACGGGCCTCACGGCTCTGGGGAACTGTTTCACTCGGCTGCGCAGGATCCAGGCGCATATTCTCGGCCTTGCGCTACTGCCAATTACAGTTCTGAATTGACGTTACAACCCGCTGTGCTAGTATCTGACAGCGTAAAGTGAAAGTGTCAAGTGAAAGCATCAATTGATTCCGGCTACTTGGTCGCCGCGACTCTCGGTTCCGAAGCTTTGACGTTAGGGCTGCAGACGTTGACCATCGGAAGACGACGTCCGGGGCTGGCAGTTGCACATGGGGGAGTTGGCCTTGTGATGCATCGGAAACATCTTCATGCGCTGTGGAAATGGCGTTCGAGAAGGATTCTAGGGAACCACGCAGGAGACGCTAGATTAACAAAGGTCGAACTCGTCTTAAATATTACAAAGTGACTTGACATAAAATATCGACAAGATAACAATATCATCATGAAGGAATGCTTGAGATCTATCTTCTGTAACATTTTATTTATCTTAATATATTTCATGACTTTTCCTTCGGAGAGGACAAGCTCAGCCCGATGTTATCTTGTTGTCTCGTTTTCTCCTTGACAACCCACGTGGTAGCCAATGTGCAATGAGCTGAGAGGCGCGTGACACCGTTATCGGCAGAGACGAGGCATCAAAAGAGGCCGTTAGTTCGTGGGGAGAAGGCTTGGCTAAAGCATGAAGGGTTCTGGTTTGCCAAAGTGCAAACTATCAGCGTCACAGCCGGCTGAAGGCGAGCCCTTGGCATGTGAAGGTCGGTGACATTGAAGAACAAAGGAATCTCCAGGCTGAGTTCAACGACGCCTCGGACATGAGGTCGGATCCCGCATCTATAGCATTGGTTTGATTATTGTTTGTTTTATTCTGTCCATATGACTCAATGCGCCCCTGAGTCATCGCATTCTATCAAGGTTCCAGCTCCTGGCCATCAACGAAATGTCCGACCCCGGTCTGAAAGTACGCCGACAAAGCATGACAAATTACCGGTCGGCCTTCGCAGGGGCTCGGATGTCCGACAAAACAGACTGGACAGGAGGTTCAATAGAATCTGGGTGTGGCCTGGTCTGATCTGGTGACTTGAGCTACCTGACGGCATGGCTGTTTATGGTTATGTGTAACCTTTGTCAGTCTCTGGAAAGGCGGGATTGGATGGATCCATCCATGGATGCAATCGAGAGGCGAAAGAGGAGAGAGAGCGGTGGTCAAATCATGCCGCCCTCCGACGTTAGGGCCAAACATGATTGACTGATGACGACAGAGACCAACAGGTCGACAACTCGTTGGATCATGTCGATGGTGAATATGAAGTTGGGTTAGCGCTGACTCGAATCTTGAGCGAAAGAAATGCTTTTGAAGCAGCTCTCAACATTGAAAGAATCCAATATCGATACCCAGCTTTCCATTGTCAGGTTAGATTCCAGGGTGCTTATGCCCCGTCCTCGGCAGCTTCCCAGCCCTACCTACCTAAACACAGGAACTTCTCCCCGGAGAATTAAGGCGTCTTGGGCGGCCCCGGCGCTGTAAAACATCGCCTGTCTCCGTTCGCCGAGTGGTGCCAAGAGGAGCAGGCTCCAACAGATCGCCGGCAAACCCCCCCACTCACAAGAATCATCACAGTTGGACTCTTTTCATTCCATGTTCCACCTCTACAGCAGCCTCTTCAGCCTCTTGGCTCTCGCTGGCTTCACGACAGCTCTTCGCATGCAAGACCTCGTGCACCAACTTGCAGAACCGCCCTACTGCATCGCAGCTCGTTGATGGCCTCAGCCAGACCCTGTCCTGTCCATTCCCAAGCCCGCGGAGAGTCCGTCTCTGCCCGACACGACAGACACGACACGATCGACCCCACGTCCATCTATCATTCAACAAAGCAGATATCGCCGTCCCTTGACCGACGTGACACCAGACCAACATGTCCTACATGGACGGCTTGACCCTCGGATACAACTTCAACACCAATGTATCCGAGGGGCTTCCCGACGCTGCACAGCAGTCTACTGCATCCCCGCCGTCCAACAACCCCCATCAGACCTCGCATCGCAGTAGCCAGCATCGACCGTCGTCGCAAGGAAGCGTCACCGTCTATCAGACTACGGGTCCCGACGCCCACACCAGCCCGATCCAGGCACCCGGGAGCAGCACACCGGCCCTGAACCCGCGATCATGCGTCACCTGCCGCCGTCGCAAAGTCCGTTGCGACAAGCAGATGCCCTGCTCCAATTGCCGCCGAGCCCAGATCCCATGCGTCTTCCCCGCCCCTGGTCGGGCACCGCGGCAGCCACGCCCAAGAGACCCCAATGCGCCACCAAAGAACTCGAGCCAACGCGAGATTGAGCTGATGAAGCGCCTGAGGAAGCTCGAGGGCATCGTCGAGGAGCTGAGCAGCCAGATCGAGGTCGAGTCCGGGGGCAAGGGTCCCTCGTCGGCCAATTCGCCTGAAGCTGCGCAAGGAGCGCAGGCCTCAAACGTTGACCGATCAGCAACCCTCCCTCAGAGGCATTCATCCAGCGCATCTTCTCACCCCGGTATCCTAGGTCCTTCGGGTGGGAGCCCGAGAGGTAGCGATGCCGCGAGCGATCAGAGCGAGGCGACCCAGAAGCAACTACACCAGAAGTTTGGGCGACTTGTGTTGAACAACCAAAGTGGGAGCCGGAGATATGTCAGCAACGGCTTCTGGGCAAAGCTCAATGACGAGGTTGGACTTTTATACTGTAATATGGGCTCTGAAAGATGGCTAACTCTTTCTAGCTCGACTCTATTCGAGAAGAGACGCAAAAGCTTACCGACGAGGATTTCGACGACTCGGATTATGAAGAGACTCCAGATAGCTCCCCCTCATTGGTGGTCCCGGCAGATCACCACTCCTTCATCTTTGGATACCGTTCTGCGGATGTCAACCTCGAGAAATGCCGCCCTCTACCTTCTCACATTCCGTTCCTGTGGTCTGTCTATCAGGAAAACGTAGAGCCACTCATCAAGGTGCTACATATTCCGTCAATGGAGCCCATATTCCGTGACGCGAGGAAGAACCACGAGCAACTCTCTCCTGGAAACGAAGCCCTAGTATGGGCGATATATTACGCTGCTATCACCTCGCTAGAACCCGAAGAGGTAAGTCCAGTCTATATAAGAGTATCGAAGCAAAACTAACCAGATAATGTAGGTTCGAGCTAATCTTGGCGTCACCAAAGAAGACGTCCTTACGCAATATCGTTTCGCTGTCGAACAAGCCCTCGCAAAAGCCAATTTCCTCAACTCGTCCGATACTTCGATCATCCAAGCCTTTGTCATATTCCTCGTCGTGGTCAGGCGCCAAGATGAAAGCCGCTTTTGCTGGTCCCTGACCGGTTTGCTGGTTCACCTTGCGCAGGGCATGGGTCTTCATCGTGACGGATCACACTTTGGACTGAGTCCCTTTGAGACGGAAATGCGGAGGCGTCTCTGGTGGGCATTGCTTGTGCTAGATCTACGGTCCGCAGATGAACTGGGCACCGATCTCATCATTGGGGATCTATTCTACGACACTCAAATGCCTACTAACATCAACGACGCCGACATCAGCCCGGAGACGACAGAATTCCCCGAACCGAGGGAGGGCCGCTCTGATTGCGCGGTAGCTCTAGTCCGCTACGAAATCTGCAGTCTTTCAAGGCGTCTTCTCCGAGCTGCTTCAGCATCAGCTTCGTTTTGCCCCAAGGGGGCACCGCTTGCTGATCTCGGGCTTGCAGAACGAGAGCAGTTGCTGATTGAGGTATATCAGAGAGTCGAGAGCCGGTTCTTTAGGCATGTGATGGATGATGCGGACCCCTTGTACTGGATGGCAGGCATGATTGCCCGTATTATCATGGCCAAGATGTGTCTCGTTATTTATCAGCCCATGTTATTCCCCGGCTCAGACGGTGAGCTTTCGGCGGAAGCCAGACAGCGTGTCTACATGGCAGCGATCGAGATTATCGAGCACAACCATATTCTCAACACGGATTCAAGATGCAAGCAGTACAGATGGCTGTTCAAGACATACACAAACTGGCACGCCATGGCCTATTTCCTCATCGAGAGCTGTCGCCGACCGTGGACTCCTCTCGTGGAGCGTGGGTGGCAGGCGCTCAATGACTATGGGGGACACCCAGCCGAACATGTCCGCTCCGCTGATTATACGTCTGTCATCCTGCCCATACGGAAACTGTACTTTAGAGCTGGCAAATACCGAGCCACAGAGATTGCTCGTCTCCGTGGCAACCCCGAAGAGGCCCGTCGCGTGGAGTTTGAAGAGCGGATGAACCCAGCCCAAACGTCATTTGGACTCGTACCCGCCGGCGAGGACAAGATGGAACGGGTGAGGGAGAGGTGGAGGGCCCTGGTGCGATCAGACGGAAGCAACGTACCCATATCTACACCAGCTGAGCTGAGTCCTATGGCACCTCCAGCCATGCTTCAGCCAGGGCCGTCGACATCGCAATCACGACCTCGAACCCCCCCAGCAAGCGAGATTCCATCAAACATCAACCTCTCGGAAGCCGCAGTGGGGCTCATGAACGAACTAATGTCCCAAACTACGACTTTTCCCATGACCTCACTCTATCCGTTGAACGAGCTCGGATCAGCCGAGATGAGAGCTGCCACATCAACAGCTTCAATGAATACACCAGGCATGACGGCTGCTCAACTGCCCCAGCAGCAACAGACGCCGCTTGGGGCACTGGATCAACCGTTTTCTCAGCAGGCACTACAGCTGCCCAGGGACGACAATCCACCCCCATACCTCTGGCCTGATCCATATCCAGCCCTCGACGACAACTTTGACAACACAGGAGGTGATGATGTCGACATGTTGGGTGACGACTTTAACTGGCATGATTGGAGTCAGAATATCCGTGGCTTGGAGATGGAAAGCACGCAGGGGCAGAGGGGATGGTGATTCAAAACAGCATTGTAACATTGGACGGCAAAAAATGGTTGTGTTGGGTTTGACTGCGCCTGTATGATACCCGGTGGAGTTTAGATGGTGCCATCTACATGGATTTAGACAAACTTCCACTCTGAATACAGCCAAATTGGTTGTTTGAACATGGAGCGTATATAGCTTCCAACATCTATAACTTCTCGCTGCTCTTCTTCTCCTCCTCCAAGACATCCTCTCTCCTCCGGACTTGGACGTTGGTCGGTCCGCCTTTGCCAAAGTTGACGAGAACCACACGCTCCCAGTCTCCTCCCCTCTCCGAGTCCTTGAGTTCCGGTCCAGGCTTGTCCAGCCCCAAAACGACTCTCTTGTCCTCTTGTCTGATGAAGAGGTTGTGAGGGCTCATGACCTTGTCGCCCCACGGGATCGTCGCCGTCTTGTGCTCCTTGCCCCTTTCTGTCTCTGCGGTTGGCGTTCGCTTCAGAAAGGAGAGCAGCTTCTTCCGCTGGGCGGCAAGTTGCAGAGGTCCTTCTTCCAAAGACCCAGACCGGCTGGTGAATATGTCGGAGACGAGTGCGAGGAGGTACGCCTGTGGGGGGAACAGGATGATGGAGTTGTCAGCAGCACGGGAGAGAAAGGTCTTGGCTGGGGCAAAGAGTGCTGCCGTATGCTCGATGCCGGAGTCGGGAGTCGGTATGAGCATCTCGGAGGGCATATCGCTGCGTGTCAGAGGAAGCATGTAGAGATACATCTGTGTTGTAAAGCGCTTTGCGTTTATGGTGGGGGTGATCCAGCGTGTAAAAGGGATAAGGCCATCTATTACAATCATCATCAGCTCTCTTTTTTGCTTCAGTCAACGCAACTCTACAAACGAACCCAGGTCTGGCTCAGCGCCTATGGACTTCAACCACTCGAGAAACTTGACCTGGTTGCCGTGAATCTGCTTTCTCGCCGCGTCCCGCTCCTCGATGCTCAGGTTTATCAGCCCGCCGTCCTTCTTGGCCAGCAAGATGCCCGTCTCCTCAAACGTCTCTCTGACGGCGCCGATTCTGTACGCCAGTCCATCGTGATGCCTCTCTGGTGAATCCACGGCGGGAATCACACCGTCGTGAAAAGGGTCTAGGTTTCCGCCGGGAAAGACATGCGCCGAGGCAAAGGATGTTGAAGTGTGGACGCGGTGAAGTAACAGCACGTCGTTGATGGGAGAGACGAGGAGGACTGAAGAGCTAGGCCGGGGCTCTGATAGCGGACGCTTGCCCGCAGAAGAAGAAGACGGTCGTTTCTGAGTCTTAGAAGCCATGATGAGAATCGAAGGAGCAAGACGCTGCGCAGGCTGAAGAGCAGCAAAACTACATCCAGAGCTACTGCGGAGTAGCACCTGTGAGAGCGGGCGCCCAATGGCATTAAGCGAGGGAGGCATGGGTGATTGGCAGCGGGTGTTGGTTCGTGAGAGTTGAGGGGGAGCATGTGAGGACTCAAGCGCGGGCTGGGGAGTGACGTCGTGCCGAGGTCCGCCTCTGATGGTGGTTTATCGGCTCCGAAATGTCGGCGGAGGCGGGGGTTGCGGCCGAGAATAAGCGGCGGGGACGGGGCCGGTTCGGTCGGTGATGAGTGAGCTGATTATATGGAGGTGAGCGCATAAGAGAATTAAGTGTTCTGTTGGTCAATCAATGAGCTGTCATCATTTAGAATAATGGGGTTTTCATGATTCGATTGTCATCGAAATTGGTGATAGAATACCGGTATCTCCGTCAAGCGGGTTTTCAGAACTGCTCTCTCCCACATGTCAGTGTCCACACCCCAAGCTTTCCTTCAACTTCAAAGTACATGGCATGTTTCAGAATATTTTCAAGGGAGAGAAAAAGAAGTACACCTTGATTTAGGAGCCAAGGGGAAAATATAAACGAGCACCCGTCTCCAAGTTTGAACCGGGAATTCCAGAGCAATGTCTTATTTTAGGGTAGGAGCACCTGAATTCTGACGGGGTTGTTTTGGATGCCCATGGACGATCAATATGCCTACGAGATCTAATTACTTGGATTGGTTTATCTCTGTGCATTTGTCATTCTTGTGGTGGTTGCAAGGTGCCCATCTGTGACAGAGAGTTACTGTTTGCTTGCTTGCGTGGAGGCGGCCATTAAGTACGAGATCGGGACTTAGACAAATTATGATGAGTCTATTATTCTCCTCACTAAAAAGAGTACAAGGCATTTACCTAATATTATATCATTTACCAGAGACCTAGATGGTAGCTTAGCAGTGGGGATAAGTACGCCCTTTCAGTCCCCAAGGCGATTCCGCCAGAACAGCTCAGCAGCATCACCAAATATGACCAAAAAATCAGCAAAAATGGCAAAAAAAAAAAAGAAAGCACCTCTCAATCATGATTGTAGTGTTATAGGAAAAGCCCGATGCGGGGGTCGAACCCGCAACCTTGAGATTGTGTTACTCGTAAGAGTCTCACGCTCTACCGATTGAGCTAACCGGGCGTGCTTCGCCCGGGCATCTGGCCCGTTTGACGTTGGGATCAGTATCGGAGAAATCGAATTATAAGCCAGAGGACTTGTGGAATCAGGGCTTGGAGAGATGGTTCTGGTTGGGTGTGTGGGTGCATGGTGGGTGGTGGCTCGATGGGGGCTGCAATCTGGGTGGAGTTGAGCCGTGAGTAGTGCCGTGTTGATGTGCTTGGTTGTTTGGCCGTGGTGTAAGGATGAGTAAAGAGCTGTAGAAAAGGAGGATAAGAGATGGAATGGAAGAAACAGTTCAATTAGATCAAACTCCTCTTCAACAAGCCAAATTCGTCATCGTCATGGCTGATAGCATTAAGCAACTCTCTCTCGTCAAGGGAGATACCGTGCTTCTTCAAGGTGGGCCCTCATTGGCCACCTGGAGCCATCTCTCAAAACCACCACCCAGTCACGTGCACAAGACCCATTCGCTTCCCATAGGGTTTCTCACCCCACACATCTATCTTATTGTTTGGGAAAATTTCGCCTGAAAAAGCTCTTGTTCACGACGGCATCTCGAGACCCGGCACGACTCTTTACGAAGTAACGCCTCACTAACCCCTCAGACACAATGGCCAAGCTCTCGTAAGTGTTCTTCTTGACGGCCTCGTCTTCGACAGTTTCTCTGCCCAATTTTTCTGCCACCGGACTTGAGAGGAGCGCGCGCAAGAAGGACGTGGATAAATTTCATGGCGGGGTGGGAGGGAGTCGACATGATCGGTGCACCGCGCACACGAAAACGACCAAATATTCGAGCTCAGCACGGCATCGTCGATCCGACCGTCTGATGGCGGCCGCACCGTTCGCGAGCAACACCTGCAGTCTGAAAAATTACAGCGCGAGCTTCCGACGACAATGACCATCTCCAACTCGAACCGCCGTGGCAGAAATTTGGCAGAGAAACCGAAACGAGACCGCAGCATCAACTCCAAGACACCAGACTGACGATGTTCTCTACAGGCGTGGTGCCCCTGGTGGCAAGCTCAAGATGACCCTGGGTCTCCCTGTGTACGTCCGCCCACGAAGCCAACTACTCCGCTCGACTGCCGGATCGCTAACCAGCCCAACAGCGGTGCCGTCATGAACTGCGCCGACAACTCCGGTGCCCGAAACCTCTACATCATCGCCGTCAAGGGTATCGGCGCCCGCCTGAACCGATTGCCCGCCGGTGGTGTCGGTGACATGGTCATGGCCACCGTCAAGAAGGGAAAGCCCGAGCTCCGAAAGAAGGTCCACCCCGCCGTCATCGTCCGACAGTCCAAGCCCTGGAAGCGATTCGACGGTGTCTTCCTGTACTTTGAGGACAACGCTGGTGTGGTATGTTTTTGGTCGATTGATGAAAAAAAAATACTGGAACGTGTTGGGTTAACAAGGACTTGCAGATCGTCAACCCCAAGGGTGAGATGAAGGGCTCTGCCATCACCGGCCCTGTCGGTAAGGAGGCCGCTGAGCTGTGGCCCGTAAGTTACCCTCTTACTCCTTCGTAGCTGTACATGCTAACTCCCGTCTCAGCGTATTGCCAGCAACTCTGGTGTTGTCATGTAAGGTGCTTGCTTGGGGGTCAAGGAAAGACAAAAGGCGTGGTTCTGTCCTGAAATGCGATCAAGCTAGAGCGCGAATTAGAGGTTCGCCCCCCCCTCGTCCTTTCATCTCCCCGAGAAAAGTATCGCCGGGGGAAGAGGGCTGGGGGAGAGACACGGAGGAAGAAGGTCAAGGTCGCTGGATTGGCAGGCTCTTGCATTTCGGTTGCGGCGTGTAAGGAATGATTCACATTACCAGGCATCACATCAGGGACAAAACAAAAGTCACTTCAAAAACTGGGTTCCTGGCGGGGGTGTTTTTTTCGCTTTTGGGTTTTGCAATGTCTTTGAGACCCGATGGCTGTGATTGTGTGCTTGTGAAAATGTTTGCCCACTTGAGTCATGGTCACAGAATTAGGCATCATGATGGTTGATGCTATTTTTCACAAGGTACAGTATCGTGTGTAAGCCCATTGGATGATTCTGCATGTTCAATTGCAGCAAGAGGAACCTGTTGTGTCCAACTTGAAGAGAACGGATAATTGGCATACCGCTAAGGCCATTCCATAGCCAATCTTCACTAGTATCTTTTGATTCACCAAGTCCTTTAAGTAAGAATTAATAAACGTATTGTTTATTTATATAGTCCTCATGATGAGATGTGTAGATGAATAGGTAGGTAGTCAAGTTCTTGTGTCAATCATTTTCTTACCCAATGTCCACACTACCCTATAGCATCAGGGCGAAATCAAGGCTACCATCCCCATCCCACAACGAGAAAAATACGTGGATCTGGTTACCGTACCATCTATTGGGTTGCTAACAAGGTGCCATTGCTGTTGGTGTTACGCTGTCTCTGGGCACCGGAGAGGCGTCAACTTTGGTCCAAGTTGTTTAATCTCACACCACTCAAGGTTTATCAAGTGATCTAATCTTCTAACCCCCACCTCGGAGAGTTCTTTCACACATCACAGCAAGAGGATTAGATAGGTAAATAGTCAAGATTCCTTAGGAGATCCTTTGATTAGATTATGTTTCCATTATGGAAACAGTTTAAAGAGATATCATCAAAAATCACCAAAAATTATAATCTCACTTATTTCCTTGGTTCCACATCGCCAACATCCGAGTTCAATCAGCAGCAGTTGGTTCACCAAGTAAAAACACTAGAATTTGTCCAAGAGGTCGACGTTGAATTGTTTTTCGTATCGCGCTTGCCATCACATTTATGACATCCGCCCTCCATTTCTCATGTTCGGCCCTCCTCCCCCCTCTGTGTTGTTACCGAATCATTATGCAAAGCCAATACCATGCAGCAGCTGAGAGAACAGATAGACTGGAAATAAGAAAAAAGAGCAAAGGGATACGGCAAAGGAAAACGAAAAGAGACAACTATGAGTCTAGTGTACAGGAACTAGAAGCGATGAGGGAAAAAAAAAATGCGAAATGAGAGCATCCAAAAAAGAAAACCCCTCCGAGTCCTTTCATAATATACAGGGCGGCTGTATGTACCTTGGGAAGGGACCTTGATGCAAAGTCCGATGATGCTTTGTGAACATGTTACATCGAGCGATTGGATGAATGATCCTCGGGTGCTCGAGGGATGGTTTTTTTCGTGGCTTTTTGTTTTTGTTTTGCTTGCTTTTGATGCATGATGGTGCGTTTGAGGTCTCATGTCGAGGACGTGTCTGGAGACTCGTCGCTTCATCAGCTTGTGCCTCCTCACATCTGCTGGTAAGGGTATCCCATGCCGGGCATGCTGTGGGCATGGCCGTGACTGTGACTGTGACTGTGGCTGTGGGCATGACCATGCATAAAGGGGGAGTTCCCAGCCTGATGGGGTGGTGGAGGAGGTGGAGGGGGAGCATGCTGGGGGTGCGGCTGGTGAAGCTGCGGCTGCTGCTGGAGATGAAGCGGGTGCTGGGGATGTCCATGCGAATGCTGGTGCTGGTGTTGATGAGGGTGCATCTGCGGCTGCATCATCTGCTGCTGTGCCTGCTGCTGCTGCTCCTGCATCTGCTGCTGTTGTTGCATCTGCAACTTGATGGCAGCCTCCCGCTTGGCCGCGGCCTTGCCCTTGGGCTTGGGAACCACGACTCCTAGTCTCTGCTCGGCAGCAGCTTGAGCGGCCTTCTTGGCGGCGAGGGTAGCCTTGCGCTTCTCCACGGCACCAGCCATGTTGCCATTGGCCCAACGGTCTGTGATATGTTAGTTTGGGGTGTGCATATATGATCCACCCAAGCAACTCACTCTTCATAGATGCCGACATCTTCTCCGACTTCGTCATCGACTTGTAGTCTTTCTGAGGTTCCTCGCCCTCCTCGGCAGGCGTAGTAACAGGCGCGGGTGCTCCATTCTTGGTGTCTAGGCCAGACCGAACAACCTTGATCTTCTGAACCTTGCGGCTGTTGGGGGTCTGCGCCGACTCGGCTGGAGGCAGAGGTGTAGGGGCGGCAGAAGGAGCTTCGCTGGTGACAGCGGCAGCGCTGGCTCGCTTGCCTCGCTTCTTGGGAGGTGCCTGAGAAGACTCCTCAGTCTCATCGGGGTCGTCGCGGAAACGCTTCTGTCGCTTAGGCCGAAACGAGTAGGACGATTCGGCAGTGTGCGAGGACTCCTCCGATGAGGCAGTGGTCGGACGGGACTCGCCATTGTCGGTGATGGCTGAAGCGGGCTCGCTGAAGTGCTTGCTGCCTCCCTTGGGAATCTTGAGGGTGAGGAGATGTCGACGCACGGGTGGCTTCTCCTCCTGAGGCTCCTCATCAACAAACTCGTTGGGGTCTGCTTCCTCGTACTTGACAGCAGGCTTGCCACGACCTCGACGAGTAGGCTTGGCAGGTGACTGCTGCGGCGTAGTCTCCTCTGCGTCAGGTGTAGGCGCGAGGTCTTCGACAATGTTTGGCACGGCAGCCTTGCCACGGGGACCACGCTTGCGCCTCGTCTTGGGAGCGGCTTCAGAATCCGAGGGCACCTCGTTGGTGAAGCTGACAGAGAGGTTGGTCTGCGTCTCCTCATCACCATTGGCATTCTTGCGACGGCGACCACCACGGGTTGGCACAGGCGTGGAGCTTCGGCTGATGTCCTGTGTGGCAGGGTCAAAGAGCTGAACTGGTTTGCGCTGTCGCTTGCCAGTGACTTCTTCAGTCTCGGTGGCCTTGGCAGTCTGTCGAGGCTGGTTTCGAAGAGATCGGCCGCGGGTCATTATTCCGACTTGCTGAGTCTCGGGGTTCTGCTTGCCAATCTTGGAAGGGTGAGGGTCATACTCGAAACCGTAAGAAGATGCCATGATGCGATCTTGGCCTTGGAGATAGCGAGTCTCGTTCATGCCCTCCTTCTCGCGGGCCTTGTAGCCCTTGACGGCAAAGTCAGGCTCTTCATAGTTGACTCCGTGTTGATGAAGGTTGCGGGTGCGAGCTTCGTACTTGGCATCAGCAGCTCGTCGGCGAAGTGAGTTTTCATAGTCGTCGACAACCTTGCCTAGACTTGTCCACTCCTGCTGCCATTGAACCATGGAGATGTTGATGGCAGTGAGAACCTCGAACAGTTCCTCGGTCGTCATGTTTTCGGGATCCTCAATTGCATTGAGATACTCGGTAGGGTCTCTGAGCTTGCGATACTTGTAGTAGTGACGCTCGTTCGGTTCTTGAGAATCGCCGACGTCCACATCATCACCGTCGTCTCCACCGGGAGCGGGCGAGTTGAAGGCTGTGGGATCTGTCGAATCAGGCACAGGCGACCCGCGGGTGGGAGTGTTGAGGGCAGGCGTGGGCGCTTCAGGAGCCGCGGCATCTGCATTGTCGTCGTTGTCTTCCACCATAGGCTCCATATCAATGCCTTCTCGATCGGTGTCCTTGCCCTCAGGTGTTGCCTCATCGGTTGCGCCATCCTCTTCGGAACGACCCTTCTTCTCAGGGTACAGGACGTACTCGCCCTCGATGTAAGGCGTGAGATGGGCCCATCGCCCGGCTGGCGCTGGCTGTGGCTTAAACACCATCGCGGGTCGAGCAGCTATGGGCTTCTGAGGGCTGGATTTTGTTTCTGAAGGTGCCGAAGAAGCTGGCGTCTCAACAGTTTCGGCTGGGGGAGGAGTTGGGGCCTTGATTTCGGCGGGACTTGGAGCAGTAATGGGCTCATCCTTGGCGGGAGGAATCTGAGGTGAATCTGAGATCGGAGTGTCGTTGGTGGCGGCGGTAGTAGTGACAGTGGCAGGCACATCCTTAGGCTCATCCTTTTGAGGTTCCTCGGTTTGAGGCTCATCGATTTGAGACTCATTGATTTGAGACTCATTGATTTGAGACTCCTCGATTTGAGGCTCTTCCTTTGGAGGTTCCTCTGGAAGCTCCTCTGGACACTTCTTTGGGAGCTCCGTTGGGAGTTGCTCCTTAGGCGGCTCAGTCTTTGGTTCGGCATCAGTCGAATCGCCATTCACCTGAACAGGTGCGGGGGCAGCAAGGTCAGTGTCAGTCTTGACAGGCTCGACGACATTCTCAGGCGCTTGCTCGATGGGCGCTGGTGATGCTGTGGGTGCGGGCTCTTGAACAAGAGGGGTGGATTCGGCCATCTCAATGTCTTGAGGAGGCGGGGAAGAAGGTTTCTCGACCGGGTCGATATCCATCTTGTCGTCTTGAGATATTGGTGATGGCGGTTTCTGGTCTGGTGACTGGGGAACTTGCTGGAGTGGTTGATGATTTGTTTCTTCCTTGATGATGCTGGAAGAGGAGGTTGGGTCGGTGTTGTCGGAGGAGAGAGATGTGGGAACGTCTTGAGGAACAACAGGATCAGGAACACTCTCGTTGACAGGTGCCTCAAGTACACCGTTTGCTTCCTGTTCGGGTGCCGGTGAATGAGCAGGTGAAATTTGCCGATTTTGGTTAGCTGGCACTGCCAATGGTAAAGACAATGCGGAATCAGTAGGCGGGCTATCGACAGGCGCAGTGTCGACAGTGTCAACGGCTGCAGTGTCAACAGGGATGGCCGGCACGGGCGTTTGTGGTGCATCTGAAGCCTCCGGTTCAGGTTCCACTTTGGGAAGTTGATCGGGCTGAGGCTCTGCCGATTGAGGTAATATTTGATCAATAGGTTTCACCGCAGGAGGCACTCCTGAGGGCTCCTGCTTTACAGTAGGAGCGGGTATTGCGTGTTCCGTTTTGGGGTTACTTGAAGGGGCATCACCAGCTGGCAGTGCCGGCGGGTCAGTTTTGAGCGACGTCTTGTTGGCTTGAGGAGATGAGTGATTTGAACCACTAGGCTCGCGGAACTCTGATTCATCGACATCTGAGTAGTAGGCACCGACTTCTATCGTGTCCTGCACGTCATTGTCGTCGTCTTCGAGGGTAGCCTCATGATATGCCTTCATCTCACTCGACTTGCGTGACGGGTTCCTCCGGCGAGTCGACGGAGTATCGGCACCCATCGAGGCGCCGTAGAAGTCATCCGTCTCATAAGTCACCTCTGACCTGCGTTTCCTACCGCGGGCAGACGAGGTTGAGTTGGGGACGATGACATCGTCGTCGATGTGCTCAAACGTGTAATCCACGCGGGCACGCTTACGAAGACTGTGACCGCCCTTTCTAGGGCCGTGGTCGTCCTCGTCGGCCATGGGATAGTTATCCATGGTGGTAGAACGCTTCCTCGGGTTGAGACCGCGACTACTACTCGGGGGGGAGAAGGTGAATGCGTGCTGCAGCGGTTTGCTTGAGCGGCGACCGCCAGCACTGGCACTCTGAGGGGTGGTATTAGTGTGGGTAACAACGGGGCTTGTGGATGAATTGAAGTCAAAGGAAGCCTCCGAA
Organism: Fusarium piperis; assembly: GCA_027886205.1. Taxonomy (NCBI): domain Eukaryota; kingdom Fungi; phylum Ascomycota; class Sordariomycetes; order Hypocreales; family Nectriaceae; genus Fusarium; species Fusarium piperis. The sequence goes on from RZGM01000003.1 coordinate 460,715, forward strand.
GCTGAAGTGGGAGAGGCTGAAGCTCCCAGGGGACGACGGCGATGAGTTGTCCGGCGCGAGCGGTCCATGGTCAGCCAGGACAGGCTGGACGGGGATGAGGCTGGGATGTTACAGTAAGGACGTGTAGCGGCCAGCCGGGCCCGCGAGAGGCGTCATGCGAGAACACGGAGCGGGCGCGCCGTGTAAATAAAGACGACCTACTCCCAGGGAGACCAGCAGAGATGGACAGACACGCAGCGGATTAGAGAAGGGGGCCCAGACGGGACGAGGCTGAGTGAGGGCGGGAGGGATATGACATAGAATGAGACCCGGGATGAGCGTGTTGGAGTAAGAAGAGCGAGCCAGGGCAGAGAAAGAATTTTGAAGTACAGGGAACTGGCGGCGACTTGCAAAAAAAGAGCAGAGCGTAGCGAAGCAACAAGGGCAAGACAAAGGCAACAAGGGGCATACAGGAGCCGGCAAGAACAAGCCGTACCAGGCGGCGGCGGCAAGTGATTGCAATATACGTCAAGAGACGCGGGTGATGAAGACGGTTCCGTCTCCTTTTGGCCAGGCTTTGATTCCGTAGGTTGATTTTCTCGAGGTGTCGTGGTCCGTCCGAATAAGCCAACCTTGCCTTGGCCAGGACCCGCCCGCTGTTAGTGCCAACCCGGCCACTGAAGCCTCGCCCTCTAACACCGGGCAGACAAGGCTCATGAAGGTACTTGGGTACCTCCCCCGGGGTTCCTCCGCTCGGGATGCATCAGGCGAATCAGGGGCCGCATCGTGAAGGCCAGCCGCGCTAGTACCGCCCGGGTTTGGTGTCATTGGCCCTCGTCTGAGCGTGACTGTGTCGCCTGCTGCAAATCGCTGCGTGTTAGTGGCTGCTCTGCTGCTGTAAGTCGACCCAGTACGCGGGGAGTACCTGGGCCAAGTTCCTGATTCCCGCATAGACGCCGCTGCGGCTAGATCTCTTGGTGGTAACCGTCAGGTATACACTCGACACAATTACACCTCGACTCTTGAGGTTGACAAGTGTAGAATTGCTCCGAAATTAAAATCATGTATTAATTCGAAACTGAAACGGCACTTGAACTTGAACTATATATCTATCCACAAATTATTATTCAACGTTGAAGCATCCCCTGTTGTGCTCTCCTCTGTCGTCTCCTCCAGGTCCCATTGGACCCTTGCTCTTGCTGCCTCGTACCTTCCTAAGCTCCAACCATCCCTTGCCCTTTCCGTTTCCGCGCCAAACAACCTTCTTACGAGTACACATACATATCAAACCCCCCGCCTCCATCTTCCAACCATCACATCTTCGACCTCCATCTAACCAGCAGGCGCCCACCACGGCACCACATTCCTTTCCAGTGACGTCTCAGCTAGCCATCACCCTCCACCATGGCGCCCAAGAAGACAAAGACCGCCGACGACGACAACCTCGACGACCTCTTCTCAGGCATTGACACCAAGCCTACCAAGACCACCAAGGCCAAGCCTACATCTGCCGCCTCCAAGGCCATTGCTGACCAGGACATTCTCGCCGACCTTGAGTCTGAGTTGGCCGCTGAACAGCCGTCGCGACCTCATACACCCCGGCTCAAGGATGCCGCCCGCCGATCTACTGCGACACCTCCCGCTGGTGACCCTCGCAAGTCCACCGACAGCGCACGCAGCTTGAGGGCCAGCTTCACCCCAAGTGCCACCAGTTCTGAGCTCCACGAAACCGAGAAGAAGCCTGCACCTGAGCCTGCGCAGCCCGCTCCTCAGCCATCTGGCGGAGGATGGTGGGGTGGTATTCTGTCCACCGCCAGCGCTGCCATGAAGCAGGCAGAGGCTGCCGTCACGCAAATCCAGCAGAACGAGGAGGCCAAGAAGTGGGCAGACCAGGTCAAGGGCATCAGGGGACTTGATGTCACTACCCTCCGAAGCTATGGTATGTGCAATCCTAGACATCCGCCCTTATGACGAAGCTGATCAAGGCCCCAGGTGATGAACTGCGACATCGAGCTCTTCCCACCTTTACCAACATCCTCCACACCCTCGCACCCCCTATCAGCTCCCATGAGCGACTCCTCATCCACATCACCCACGACCTTGTCGGCTACCCTTCTCTTGACCCTCTCATCCAGAACGTCTTTGGTCATGTCATGTCGCAGGTCGAAGGCGGCGACCTTCTCGTCGTCCAGCGTGGCCAGGAGAGCCACTCGCGACGCAGCACCGACAACGCTGCTGGATGGCACGATGGGCCTTGGTGGAGGCAGGCTGATTCTCCCCGTGAGCTTGGCTTGATCAAGGGTCTGGCCGAGGGAACCAAGCTGTGCCGCGCCAACGCCGAATCGTACGCGAACGAATACTTTGCTGCCAACGGCGGACTGGAGGAAGCCAAGTTCAAGGCCACTGAAGATGTGAGCGAGAGCAACCCTGTCCGAACTTCGGATTTGTTCTTGGCCGTCCAGGCCATCACTGTGGATGACGACAAGGCTTTGTTTGCTCGCACTGCCTCTGCCGAGAAGGAGAAGGACTCCTCCGCCGTCGAGAACCAGGAGGAGAATGAGGAGCTGATTTGCTTCGCCGTCTTCATCCTGGACCCCGTCCACGACATTGAGTTCTACACTGTCAGCCAGACTGTTCCTGCCCGATGGGTTCAGTGGCTTGATTCTGCTGGTCCCCTCACCCCTCGCTCCGGTGAAGAGGGTGATGTATCAGAAATCAACGTTCCTGACGAGATTAGGGACATCATTGAGAGCGGTGGTGTCGACCCTCGAGAGTGGGTTGCTGAGTGGCTCGAAGAGCTTCTGAATCTCTCGGTTGGCACTGTTGCCCAGAGATACGTTGCTCGCCGCATGGGTGTTGGCGAGGGTGGCCTGGGCAAGGGCAAGAGGAGGATGGAAGACCTCGTCCAAGACAATGCTGGTGAGGCAGCTCGGGCTGGTGTTATTTGATTGCCCCTGCCAGTGTCAGACGCTAGAAGCGCTGTATCGCAAGGTAGGTTGGGCGTTGGGGTTGGCGACTGTCAAGTATAACTATTTCCAGAGCTTCCTGATTAGCTTGGGAGACTGATTGAATATTGGTGTTTCCTGTTTGGCAGTGTTGGAGTCAAGTTTCGCTGGGATGGCATTAATAGTATCTCGAGTCTCTAAATAAACCGGTTGACCATTCTATCTTAGGTCTAGATGCGCATATCATCTGTATCCCGCCGCGCCCCTTATGTATGACCGGTTCGATGAACAGTTCCGGCCCGTTTCAGCTCTCCTCTTGCCTCTCTGGTTGCAGTCTCCATCTCGACAAACTTCAACGGCCGGTACGCTGGGTTCCACATCTGCTCCCTGATCCACTCCTCCAGCTCCTCATCCTCCTCGGGGATGCCCTCCTGTGTCGCCTCGTCATCATTGAGAGCCACATGGATGACATGCCGAGCGATGCGAACACTAACATCTCGCACCGAGTTGACATCTGGTAGCAGAGGGGCCGTCGGATCCTTTAGTGCAGGACTTAGCGAGGCCGCGGCCTCAACTGCGGCGACGAGCATGCGGTCTGTCAGGTGCTCCGCGCGAGAGAGCACGCAGGCCAGGCCAATGCCTGGGAAGACGACTGAGTTGTTGCACTCTGCGATGTCGATGGTAACTTCGGAGCCTGACTTGCCCCATGGACCCTTGACGGGAGGGAACGGCGAACCAGTGGCGACAAGGGCCTTGCCGTTGGTCCAGTTGAGGATGTCCTCGGGCTTGGCCTCGTGAAGTCTCGTGGGGTTGGAGAGAGGGAGGACTATAGGACGCTCGTGATGCTCAGCCATGGCCTTGATGACATCCTCAGTGAAGGCCCCGGGGACGGTAGAGGTGCCGACAAGGACGTTGGGACGGACGGCTTTGATGACGGAAAGAAGATCGGTGTTCTTATCCTTCCACTCTGACGCGGCCTTGACAAAGCTCTTTTGGGCATCTGAAACCTCTATCTCGCTCGTGAGGAGACCAGGCTTGTCAATCAACCTACAAAGTGTGAGCATGATATGGTAAAAAAATAGGAGCAAACATACCAGATTTGCTTCGATGCCTCCTCGTGACTGATGTCCCCCTCGGTCGCGATGGCATCTCGCACCTGATCCGCAATGCCGAGGCCGGCACTGCCGGCCCCAAATACAACCATGCGGAGGTCCTTGAATTTTTGCTTGCTGACATGGAGACCAGCCATGATGGCCGCCAGAGTCACACAGCCAGTGCCCTGGACATCGTCATTGAAGCAGGCAAAGTCTGGGCGGTAGCGGTCGAGAAGACGTCTCGCTGCTTGCACGTTAGGATGTATTGAGCTTGCCATCGTGAAGGAAAACTGACCGTTGCCGAGACCAAAGTCCTCAAAGTGTATGTACGCCTTTGGGTACAGCTTCCTCGCCGACTGGACAAAGGTGTCGACGAACTTGGCGTACTCTTCGCCCCGGACGCGTTTCTCCCTGAGGCCCAGGTACAACTCGTCGTTGAGGAGCTCCTCGTTGTCCGTACCGCAATCAAGGACAACGGGGAGAGTGCGGTTCGGATGGACGCCTCCGCAGAGAGTCGTAAGGACCAGTTTGGCAACTGAGATGAGGATGCCTCCGACGCCTTGGTCGCCGATGCCGAGGATCTCCTCGCCGTCTGGGCTTCTTGTGAGCGAATAACTCCTTGTGGTTGAAGGGCAACCAACCAGTCACTACGATATAGTCGATATCCTCTGCATTTCCCCATTGTGCCAGGTTGTTGTGGACTTGATCCTGCTCATGGATGTTGAGGTAGCACCCTTCCGGGCGTCGAAACAGGCGAGAGTAATTCTGGATAGCGTCGCCTTCGGTAGGAGTGTAGACGACGCTGATCATCTCATCGAGATGGAGTTGGATCAGCTTGTGGTAGTCAGTACATTTCCTCTACACCACCCAAGATGTGTTTCCAACCTTGTAGTAGAGCACCTCATTTTGATCCTTTAGTGAGGTGAGGAAAGTGTTCTTGGCTAAGTCGTTTGGCCGGGTCGAGTACTGTTCGTACGCACGCTTGCACTGCTGCTCAAGTGTCTGGACGCCCTGGGGGAGCAGACCAGTGAGGTTGAATATGCGGCGCTCCTCCAGCGGAAACGCAGAGCCCTTGTTGAGGTAGGGGGTGTTGAGGAGGGATGCGCCGGTAAGAGCGCAGTTGATAGGGCCCTTGGTGCTAAGGGGAAGATGACCAAACTTGGACTCTTCGGTCATGTTGGAGGGTGTGATTTTGCGCGAGTTGCTCTACAGATGGTGGTTGTGCTGCAAGATCGAATATGACAGAGACGGTCTCGAGCGTGGGAGATGCTTCCTGCATGAATTGGAATTGACAGAACAAATGATCTGAGGATAAGCCTGCAGTGAAGCTCAATGACGTAGTCGAGCATAGAAATACATAGTTTCCACCTGACAGAACCTTGATCGAAGAACCTCTTCCTCCAATGATAAACACCAAATCACCAAGCACGTGTCACGGTCAAAACCAATAAGATACGAAAATGTCGGAGCTCCTGGAGCCTCGCCTGTGTAGAATAAAAGCCAATCCCACCGAGATGGGGCGACCCAACAGACGCGGACTATGATGGCCCTTTTTCTTCTGGCAGCTACAGCAGTAAAGGAAACGTCCCCCAGGAGGAGAGTGCCCTTTTTCGCCGTCAAATCACCCTTCAGCCTACTTCAGGCGGATAGCACAAAACGTGCCGTCCGGAGAAGACCTTCGCGAGGAAGACTCGTGAGGAGGGGGGAGTGGCTGGGAGGGAGAACGCTGCGGAGATGAGAGAGGAAGGAAATGAATGTACCTACGCTTTTGGAAGCAAACAAGGATGATTATGCCACGATCGGGTTGTCGAGACTCGTGGGTGCATGCCTGTTGCTGCTGTTGTTTGCATCTGTGGTGGTGGTGTTTGTTCAGGGAAAAATTTTTTGACAGATTTTTAGCAGTGATAAGGATAAGGCTAGGGTCGCCCCACTAGCGGACCATCCATTAGCGGATTGCACCTTTCTTAAATGATTCTTATAGGAATTTATAATTATCTAGAGCCTATTATTAAAATTACTATTAAATATAATAAATATTACGGTTGCACCGTCTAAGGCGCGGTTCTTAGAGGTGTAGGGTAGCTATAATATACCGCGTTAGGCAGTCATAACCTCGATAGATCGAGGTCATAGGTATGTAAGAATGTGGGTCCTCGTACGAAGGAACCCCCGAAATCTATGTGAAGCAGCAGGCAAAGCCTGCCAAGCCATAGGCCTTATAGATAGAGGTGTGGCACGGTCCTGGCACGAAGTGCCAGAACTGGTTGATCTTTTGCAGGTCTATTGGCTCAATTGGCATGCCACCCAATTATGTTACACCTATGAACTTATTGTTACGGCTGTAACGTCTTTGTTGCGGAAAGCTGGGGGGGTAAAATGGTTATATTGAACTGAATCTTGCTAGAAACAAGATGACGGTAGCCGTGGCGAAAGATAAAAGATTCCTTTTAGATACCCCGCTAAAAGACTAAGGGCATGTGAGCTCGTTGTTTCGCGGACTTTTGACAAAGGCGCGTAACACTTATAGCCATAGCAGCTATAGCTATTAAGAGCAAGTGCCACGGTATCCAGCACCAACCCTGCGAGGGTCAAAATTTCTTGCACCTACTATCTTGCACTGTCTATAAAAGTCATCGCCGCTAATCACAGTGCCAGTCCTCTGTACACACCCAACTCCATCGAATATTCCCTAATAGCTGCGTTAATTATAGCCACTTTGAATCCCGCTAGACAGATACTCACCATAGACGGCCAGTGATCGCACGCAGCTTCCGTCCAAGAGGGTTCAGGAATCCATCCTCCCCCATCTTGTTTGCAGCAATTATGACTACTGTGGTCCTTGCTGGTCGTAGGTCGCATTAGTCTGGGCTAACATCCGCAAAGGGGGATTATATTTACCTTTGAGCGGCTTGGATGAGAAAGCACGCGAGGACAAGAGACTTCAGAGAGGTTGCCATTATTGCTTGGGTGTTATTGCTTGGGTGTTTGGTGGTTATTTACTCAGAGTATAAAGGATAATGTTGCTGCCAGGTGATGGTTCAAAGACACTTTGGTTTGGGTGAGACACCTCTATTTATGTTGGTCGTTCATCTAGTCATTCGTACCCTCTCGACTGAGACCCAAGTTAGTTGCCACGTAAGTAAGGCCCCTTGTACAAACCTTCCTGTTTAACGTGGGATTATCCTAAGTACTATAATAATGCTAAACAAGGGTGAGTCACACCGCCAAAGCATAGCAATCGACTGAGCCCTCGAATGCGGCTACTCGGGATCTTGTGAATTCGCAGATCAGTGGCCGGCCAGCGAGGTAAGGGACAAAAGCTTGTGCTCGCTGATGCCGAGAATCCTGCCGGCTACTTCACAGCCGCGCACCGGACTTCAGATGATATCCATCCACACGATACAGGTCATGGCAGGTTTACGGCCGCCTTCGTCTGGGCTAGATATCTACGCGGCCGACGCGGTGGGCTCTCTGCCTAAGCCAAAAGACACGGGCATCAGTGATAAGGCGGTCACATCGATGAGAACGCAAATAAGTGCGAGAAGAAGTATAGCTCAGGCTTTTTCAGGGCCCCTTCAAGTAATTCCAAATCTTCGGCGTTGTGGCCTCGGTGGAGAAAAATTATATCTTCCCATGGGTGCCGAATGCCGAAATGGCGTTCTGAGGTAGTGGTGGCCTAACACGGCAGATGTACGGCCAGATAGGTGAAAGGACGACTGCCGAGCCAGTCGTCACTGTTGATAGGTGTGCCTGGACGGGGAGAAGCTAGGGAAAGGTCTGGGGAGCTCAGTAGGGGTCCAACATTCGATGCAGTCCACGAGTACGAGTATAAATAAGGTTAGACTTACATTGACGACGTGGGGGCCAGGATAGAGGAGGTGAAAGTGATGGGGCAAGGTCGAGTACCCTTCAGCCTACAAGGCGTGCCTGCATCGGACAACTTCATTGGCAGACCATCCGACAGTGCCGAGCTCGAACAATATCTCCTGCCACAGTCATCTCAGACCGAGGCTCACGTAGAAGGACGTAGTAGATGAAGCACTTCGGCATTAACGAGCCATAGTAAAGGTTATTAAGTGGATGGATTGTGTGGGAAGCCAATCGAAATCGATACTTTCTTGTCGCGACACTTCGCTCGATAGCTGCCGGCGAGCCCGGATACGAGGCTCTGTCATATATAATGTACTTAGGTCTCTATAATATGGGTCTGTAATTTCCAGTCCAAGACAAGCCTAGCTATGAAAAACTTCACTCTTGTGCCGTATGATTCTGAGTATGTGATAACTGGGATCTTTAGGAAAGCCTCGCTTAAAACGCTGCTCACAATACTTGTGCCGAATGCATACTAGGATTATTATCTTCTATTACAGGTTGCAAGGGTAATAGATGTTAAGCTGGGGTCCTCCTGCTGTAAATAACCGCAATCATTGGCTAATGCTACTAATGTGACGGACGGTTGGGTTTCCCAAGGTAACATAAACCTGAGCCTTGCTGGGGTTTATTTTTTGTGGTTGTCGTTGTTGTTGTATATTGTCCCGGGCATAACACGGGGATGCTAATAGACGAGCGGCGGGGATACATTTAGACTACTTACGAGCGAAGGAAGCGGCGAGGAGGATCAGTGTGATCGCTGAGACAGAGCAAGAGAATCGACAAGCCGATTCTAAAGATCAAACGTTGAATCGGCCGGGGCCGAGCGAAGCCAGGACTAAGAATTAGGTATAAGAAGACCGTCGAAAGCAGGGATATTGAAGGATAAGAATCAATAGACTTCTCATTGAACACTCAGCTATCTATCTGCTAGCTAACTTCTGCCTTTATCACTCTTCTTTACAATTCCCATTTCCACCTCTGACATATATTTTCCGTCTTACAAGCACACAGGTCCTGCAAACCGCCATGCAGGCGTAAAAAGACGTGCTAGGCTACCTAGAAGATGTATACATTGCCTCGCCAGAGGTAAACAAGACAAGCCCGGGGCCTATACATCGCTCTCCTAGCTGCCTGCCGTTAGTCCCTCCTTTTGATCAGACCCTCCTAGCTATCTAGCAATTCAACAAATAGAACAGTATTTCAAACCTCGCACCCGTCCGCGGGATATAGAAGCGCGGCGTAATGCACGTTTGTTGTCGTTGTGTCCTTCTCCAGGACGTGTGTCACGAATCCTAGCTTTCCGCAAGACGCAAGCTTCCCTCTCCTCAAAGTCGATGGCTATCACGCGCCATTGGGACGTTTACAGCGCCTGGTTCGGTTCCAAAGATCTTTCGGCCATTCGGCCTCCCAACCACTTGTTAGCCTTAGATGGGGGATGAGGCTCTCTTACATGGGACTATCAAAACCTGGCTCGACGGCTTTGCCATCTGATCATCCACCTCCACGGGGACAGGCAGCTTGTTGATGCTCTCAGTTCGCATGACTCCCCGCAGGACAGCACCTGATGCTCCCCGAGCCTGGAGACCTCTGGGCCTTACGGAGTAACTCTACAGGCGGGAAGGGAGGCCATTTGCCAATCGCTCAGTGGGTGGAATGCCCTGATTTGGAGATCAAGGCTCGAATAGGCAATATCTACCACTAGGCCCAGTCGTATATATGCTACACAGTTCCCTACATACCTAAGACGGGTAGAAGAGCTCGAGGCATGGGACTGCCTTTCTGAGTATCTGACGGGCATGTTGACGTTTAGTTGGCTTGCCAGATGTGCCGTCAACTGATCTCACGTTTGGACGGGAGTATATCCGAGTGTCATGGATGTAACGTCCATGTAACGAGCCAGTGAGGGAGGGATCCTCATTGGCTCAGTTCGTAGTCATGTTTTTATATGAATGCGGGTTTAACTGAATCATGGCTCGTATTGTCTATAATCCCCGACCTACACGCTTGAGATCTCTTACAAAGGACGCACTAATAAAACTCTACAAAAGCATCACGCGCCGCCTCTATTTTCCCTCTTCTTTCTCACTCCTTCTCAGCTCCATCAGACCAGCACGGCAGGTGGTCAAAACGGACCTTGCTACAACGTGCTGAAACCTGTGCTTCCCCACCAAGAGGTGATCAATGTTACCCCCGGTATCAGGAGACCCTAACAACGCAACCCCCCAAACCCGCAAAACTGTGGGACGAGGGGTTCAATAAAGAGAGTGGGGATCATAAAAGATCAAGAGATTTGTGGGAATGGAGTCAAAACATCTCACAGGAGGAGGCCAGGCTTCATGTTTTCCACACTATAAACTCCACCTGGGCCGATCCTCTCTTCTAGTGTTTACCTGACATCCGGTCATACCCGACTCTCGTGGAGCCTCTTTCTTAAAGATTGACAAAAAGAACAAAGACATGTATGATCTACACGACGCTAATCCTGCCCGTGAAGCTCTTGGCATCTTGCTCCGTGACCGTGGACAAGGGTTGTTAGGATGGGGTTGCAGGACCGCCAGGCAGAAGCATTTCCGAGTCAAGTATTGGGGGATCAAACGAACAAGGGACCCAGCTTTGTTCCCGAGGGGTGTTTGGTAATGCCCATCCCATGGTCAGGCGTCGATGGGTTTGTACTGTTGGTTCACCATGCCTTCATCTTGTCAGTCGCCCTTCGGCCGCAGACCCGGACCAGAGAGTCGCGGTAGTCTGAGATCGCCGGGAATAAGTCGAGATCGTGAGCACCACGTGGTGCGCGGCATCAGGTTCCAGAAGCCGAGATCGAGACGGCGCCACAGCCAGCCGGTACGCATAGGGCTGGCGTATCTAGAATAGTCCAACTGAACGTGACTGTGGCGTCTCGTCTCGGCAAGACAGGGGCCCTGACTAGGGATATGCCTGCCACTCAACAAGCGGCTACACAAGCACAAGAGTCATGTCTATATTGTCTTGTGTTGAATGTGTATGGTACTGCAGTTGTTCGACGATGTATACAATTCCTTCTGACAATGTTATATACTGATCCATCATCCTTTGACATCGCCCTCGACAACTTCCACAAGGAAACCACGTCCGTGTATCCAATCCTCGATGTAAACAGATCCAACAAAAGAATGTTTCCCATGTTCATCCTGATGTCCTGCTTACTCACCCATCTCTTCTCGTCTCCCATCTCCCATCCCCATGCCCCCGCATATCGCTTACGAGTTGACCCTCATCCTCACCTGTTGTGGAACTCACTGAAGCGAGTTGCCGTTGTTGCCGATGACGTTGGGGGAGCCGAGGAGGCTGCCCGTGATCTTGCCAGAGGTGGCCGTCGTCTTGAGCCAGTTCGTGACGCCGCTAACTCCAGACACGCCCTGAACCGAGATGCCATACAGAGCAAGGCCGACGATGTGGGGAGTAGCCATCGAGGTTCCGCTGATGGTGTTGGTGGCCGAGTTGCTGGTGTACCACGCAGAGAGGACGTCGCTACCAGGGCCAAAGATGTCGAGGACGCTTCCGTAGTTGGAGTAGTCGGCGATGACCCAGCTGCTGTCGATGGCACCGACAGTCACAGCGCTAGGAGCCGAGGCAGGAGAGGTGTTGCCGGCATCCTGTGCCTCGTTTCCGGCAGCGATGACGGAGAGGACACCAGATCTTGAAGCAGACTCCACAGCATTGTTGAAAGTAGCAGAGTAATCGCCACCCAGGGACAGGTTGATAACAGCCTTGGTGGTGCGGCCCTTGCTGATGATATCATTGACAGCCCAGTTATAACCAGACAGGATAATCGCAGTGGTGGACTCCCGTCCCTGGAAGACCTTGGCGGCAACGATGTTGGCCTTCTTGGCAACGCCGTATGTCTTTCCGGCGATCGTGCCAGCAACATGAGTGCCGTGGCCAAAGGTGTCAGCGTTGTCGCCGCTAAAGGCAGACCAAGCTGCAGTAGCACGACCCTCGAACTCGTTGTGGGTAGCTCGAATGCCCGTGTCAACGACATAAGCATAAGTACCCTGACCAGCATTAGTGTCGTAGATGTAGCTGGTAGAGCCTCGAGAGCGGTGCGAGACAGTTCCAAGGCCCCATGTGGAACTCTGCTGGGTGGTCAAGGCCCTCTTCTGCAGATGACCCTCCTCCTGCTCTTCCGTGATCCAGTCGAGCGTCCAGACACGATCTTGTTCAACAAGTTCAACCTGTCAGTTGTATTAATATCATTTGATCAAAGCGGAAAAGGTGCGTCTTTCTCACAAGGGGGTTGTCCTTGATTTCCTCGATGGTCGCCTTGTCAAAAGTGCCAGCATAGCCCTTGAAGCCATACTTGCCATCGTAGGTTCTCTCGACACCGTTGTCGGTATCACGCTTGGTAAGGCTGCGCTTGTGAACATCATCGACCCACTTGAGGTGACTGGTGAGCTCCGAAGCCTTAGCATCAGGCTTGAGAGTGACGATGTAGCTGCCTGGAATGACCTTGCCGCTCTCACTCTGGGCCACAGGAGCACCCAGGGTGAGCCCGAAGAGGGTAGTCGCAGCGATAGCGAGGTTCTTGAAGTTGACCATTGCAAAGATGTTTGAGAGAGGGAGTAGAGAAGGGGCTGCTGATGCTAAAGTGTGTGATGATGAGAAGACACATCTGTTGAGGAGGAACCATACCGACTTATATAGCCGTCGAAAGCATGCTCTCACGTTCGTCTAGGGCATCATGGTCCGTCTAACCAGTGCTGTTAAAGAGTAGACCCACGGTCGTCCTGCAATCGTTCTCAGACACGGAGCTTCCTCAGCTGCATGATAGAGGGGAGGATTGTCGTCAACTTCCTCTTCCGGAGAAGAGGAGAAGTCTCCCATGCTGCCATGGCACTGTAGTCGGCAGTACCAATCGCAAAGAGGAAGGAGGTTTGTAACAGAGTGAAGCACCAGAGGCCATTCACGATGGCAGGAGCTCAAAAGTTCTTGAGAAATGCAAACATCAGGCTGCGGCCAAACGTCAGAGGCTCAAGAGGATGCACTGGTCCCTTTCCCATGACGATACCCTGATAATGTGGCCAGGATCTCGGAGCTGGGGTTGGATAGAACCCCTGGGAGGGTATGAATCGACCGATTGATGGAATGAATTCAGAGACATTAGACAGCCGTAAGGCGAGGGTGGCAGGCTGGAGCACTGATGGCGGACCCGGCAAAGGTGATATGTCGTAGCCATGTCGAAAGTCCCTGGCCCATTTAAGATCGACATATTAACGGGGAGAAATTAAAATAGCCACATGACTGGTGTTGTTCCAGTTGTGAGGTTCCTGTCACGGCAGTGACTTGGTGTAGAGAACCGTCCGATCTGCTCGAGACATGGCTCGGAAGGGAAGGCGGATGTCTTGGAGCCGTTGATTGAGAGGTATGAACAGGAACATGGCCACTCAGAAGCAAGGATCGGTCCGTAAATGATGCATAAACCGAAGGTTGTTGTTACAGTTGTCACTAGGAGGCTCATAGCCAAGCGCCCAAGGGCCTACCCAACCGGGTAGTTTCTCTCTCCGCAGGTTGAGCACATTCAAGACCGACACGGAAAGCCCCTTGATCGATTAGCCCTACCAGGGCCAAGAGTTGGCTAGGAAAGGCTACACACCCTAACCCTGGGCCACATAGCCAAGTCGATAACCGAATCAACTGCCTGTTTAGGGTATTTGAGCCGTGTTGGTGCGCATCACTACCACGACAGGCCTCCTTGAGCACAGCCAAAGCCGGAGATATTTGGGCATTCGTCTTTGCTGGTGGGTGAGGCTAAGCTGATGGGAGTTGGTCTTGGACAGGAAGCCTTGCCATTCTCGAGGGCGGCGTGATATTGAGAGGAGGTGTTGGCTGAGGATAGCCTTTAGCCAACCACGGCCAAGTTTAGCGCTGCCATAGGTTTCTAAGCCTACAGCACGTGAATCTTTCACGCTTCTGGCGTCTAGAAGACTCTGTATCCTGGCTCCTCAAACTGTCGCGATCGTGGCCGTGGTGTTGGGATGAAGATGATGGGAGAAGAGAAAAGTGGAGATAAGATGGGACGACAAGAAGTGGAGGAGATCGCCCGCCAAGCCGAGGCAGGATCGATCATCACCGATGCCCAGACTTTCTGTCATGTCTTTAATGGAAGATATGATTTATTGGCGGGCTGCTCAAGACGGGAGTAATTTCAGGGCCAATGCTTCCCGAAAATCAAGTAAACTATAGGGCAAACTCCCCTGAGCCTCCAGTAGGCTATGGTTTATCCTTCTCCTCCCGGCTCCCGTCCCCTCCTTCTCAATCTTCACCGATCCGATCCGTGGTCGCCAACTTTCCTCCTTCATCCCTGTTTCTTCCAACACGCCACGCCTTTGCAAGGATGGTTCATGCAATCGCTATCAACAACCTCCGGCCAGTTGTTACAAAAGTTCACAGGGGATTGCTTGTCGTTTGCCGTTTTTCTTTGCACCGTGGCTTTGGCTTATCGGGCCTTGGCCTTGCGTCAACATCAAACGGGGCTCCACCCCCGCTTTTGAAGGCATCCTCGGAACAATAGACAACACAACGCCGTTCATCAGAGACCTTTTGCGTTGTCTTGGTCAGGAGATCTCAACGGTTGGGCCGTCTTTCTGTCTTGGCCACCTAGGACATTGTACTCAAGTTCGTCATTGGTTGTCATCCTTCACCCCTTGCTTCCGCTCCCTCCATGCTTCGACCTTTGCTTGGTTCGGCAGCCTCCCGAAACTACGCCGCAAAGTTGCCTCGGCCCGCTTGAATCCTACTGATCTTCGTAGCGGGATCGCTGCCTGTCTCATTCTAGAGAGAGCATTGGCGGCGTCTATCTGGCTGATTTTGGATGACTTCGACAATGAAGTCATCACCAACGCTTAGTGGATAGGTGGTTGATGCAACCTACGGCAAGGATTGATCGTCGCTTGGAAGATCTACCACGAATGACGGGCAGCCTTTCAACTTGACGAGTCTTGACTATGGGATGAACTCGCCCTAGGTACAGTCAGGGAGGTGACACCCTCGGGAGTTCATGACCAGGGAAACAAGACATCTCCTGAAACGGGCATGATCAACAACAATGGAACGGCCAAGCTCGCGATGCTCCGAAGACCCTTGCCTTGTTTCTCGTCAATGACCATCCTCAGATCAGCCACTAGCTTTAGTCACCGTTGCAAGAGAGTCAAGTCTAGACTTCCAGGCTGCAAAAGTCCTTGCAACATTGGAAATTCCTAGCTCCTTCCTATACTGGCACCAGCTTCGAGCACGATAGCGATGTCGCGATAAGGCCGCCTTTTTGGTCAATGCCGCGAAACCGGCATTGCAACATACGCCATCCTCGAAATTGACGCGAAAGAGACAAAGGTTCCTGACTTCAGGAACAGTAGGGTTATTGGGATGCATGCCTCGGCTCACAAATAATCGGAGGGGTATGACCCCTGCTGATGTGCTGCCAGCATCAACAGGCGTGCAGACTTATTGCGCAAGAAAATGATGTCCGAAGCCTTCTAGACTACGCACATCAGTTGATGGTTGCCCTCTCCAGCCATCTTTGGGCATGGTCTCCGTACACTAGGGGAATGCAGTTCATCCTCCTTCCTACCTCTCCTCTCCGCTCCTTGCTTACCTCAACCATTCACGGTCGTTGATTTTGCTTGAAAATGACAAACTACTGTCTGTCATCTTTCATTCTTCTTTAGTGAGCAGTCAGGGAACTCGCTGCAGCGATCGGCGGATTGACAGCACAAATCCGGGTCGGTAGCCCTGGGCTAGGCGTGCCCCCAAAAGACACGACACCACTTACCTCGATTACACGAGGAACCAGGCTCAAGCAACATCGCGCCCCTGAATGCCGCATGGGTAGGCAGATCATGGCTCGTTTCCTTGCAGAATAGGCTCTACATGCGGCTTTGACACTGTACATGACATGGAAGCTGCTCAAGTTGCCACGTATCTCAGCTGGGGGTAACTATACTATCGAGAAATGGCACCCAAACACCTCCATGGCAAGATCCCCATCATCAACTCGACCACGGATCTCCCCTTGCTTCTCGATCAGAGACTCGAGCAGCAACGCTGCTCCCTTCGTATTCTTTGTCGCCCCGCGGCCCATCTGGAATGCAGGAAGCGTATAGAGCTCCCCACTTTCTACCTCCAACACTGGCCTGGGCTTTGCCAAGCTTCTGAGCTGCTCAATCGCCCACTGTCTCCTTGATTCGTCTGGACATTCTGCACCAAACACAAAGATAGGCCACATGAGGGCAGGATGAACAGCCTTGTACTGGCCACAATCATCTCGCTCTCCGAATGACCGTTGCATGAACTCCCATGTTTCGTTCAATGCTCCCTCTACTGTTGGGGTATGAGCCAGATGCTACCAGCATACCCGGTGGAGATAGACAAAGAGAATCCAAAAGCTGGCGAGATAAATGCTGAAGATCTCTTCAAGGCGAGTTGCCATGTCTGGTTCAACAGTCTTTGCAAGGTTGTCAGCTGTAAGTGATATGGCGGATGGCCGCTGAGCCCAGAGATCCCATAGTTCTGCCTGCAACCGCTTGCCCACCAGCCCGGCTTCGAGCTCGTCGTCTGGTGTAAATCTCGAACGATGATGCTTATCGAGGGATCCTATGTGCCGGAAATAGGCCTGTGTCTGCAAGTACCACCCTGCGGCTGGGTAGAGAATGGCGACATCAACCGTTGTCAAAGCGGGGACTACCGTTGCGCTATCTCCATGCTCTAAAACGTCTGTCACAGACCCAACTGGCATGGTTTGGAAATCCTCTTGACCTCCAAGGGAATTCTGCCTTTGGACTCCTCATAGTTGCAGCTGATGATCTGTATAGGATAGCGGGAGACGATGTTGAGAGTCTTTTGTGAAAGGAGCGGGGACCCTCCGAGATGCGTGGCCTTGCTGTCAAGTGAATTTAACCAGGAGAGCAACTGTCGAGAGTACCAGTTCCAGTTGCAGCCGCTGTTGATGATGTAGTCGGCTTGATCACAAGGAAGCGTAGAGTCGCTTCGCTCGGTGTCCCGGTCACGTATAACCTGAATCCAGGGCAACAGCAAGACGGCTGCAAGGAGTTCATTCATTCCTTGTTCCTCTGGATGATGCTTCCCTGAGGTTTATTCGATAACCTGTCTCCTGGCTGCTTCATAGCACTCGGCGATTCGGTTGGCGCTGTCGTCTGAATTGGAAGCTTGGTCGCAGGTATTGGAGTCACCACGAGCCAAAACTTCTCCAAGGCATAGTAGGGCATTCATGACGGCATTATTCTTTGAGCCCAAGCCAAGAAGATATCTCTAGAGGTATCGCCATCGCCTGATGCCGCCCATCAGCATAGCAGCGGGGGTTGCATGATGTTCCCGAACATGGCTAGGTCATCCGAGCATTGGCTTTGGTGGGGAGGATAGTCCTGAGAGACATTCCTTGTACTCTGCCGAGGGTTTCCATGGTGTTTTTGATCGGATCCCGTCGGGGCTTCTTTCGACAGCATAGAGGCATCCGGCATTGGTTCGGCATCAGAGTGAGTCGAGGTTCTCATAGTTGATGAGAGTAGGGTTGGGAGATCCCCAGGGCCGTGCTCCAAATCGATACAAGGCAATGAGCCCAGCCTCTCTTGGCTTTCACCACCGAGAGACGCCGAAGTTGCAGGTTCTATGAAACCTCCAAATTCTCCGGTCCAGGTTGTGCCAAGTTCACGACCAACGTGTCCAAACACGGCCATCGAGTCGTCCAACCAAGGCAAAGACATGGATTGTGCCATGTGGTCCTCGGTGAGAGTGAAGGGGCCTTGGTCATTGTTATTGGTATTCGAAGAGGTCACGGGAGAGGGGCTATCCATCGGCATGAGGGGAGGAACTGGGGAGCTTGGCAATGGCAGAAGCTTCCTCTGTGGCTTTGGCTGCAAGTCGGCAGTCGGTGTCCTTCCTACATTGTGGCTTCCTCGTGGTCGCCGTAGGTAGTGGCATTCGAGTCGAAGTCGAGAGCAGTGACTGCACACAGGATATGCCTCATCGCATCGAACATGGCGTCCTTTGCAGGTGACACAACCCAGCCGTGATCTGGTAGCCCCTCGCCCTCGCTTCGGAGGAGGAGTACTGCAGTCGGGCATGATGTGGTGCTTCAAGGAAGTATGTATGTCAAGATGCGGAGAGTAAAGAGTTGTGTATGCAGCAAGGTGTTGTTGAGTAACGACACTGGTCACGCATCCCCATGGCAAAGGTCACAAGAGGGGAAGTTTCCTGCAGGTGTCTATTCCAGCTTACTTGGACAGCGGGGAGATTGAAGCGACAGGGGTCTAGAACCAAGGGGCGCCACGATGCGTAGGATCGACGGTGAGGTGAGGTTAAGAATCTGGGGCTCAGGGGACGGATCTGAGTGGCCAGGCTCACCTTGGTGAAGATAACAGACTGCTGAGCAACTGCCAGCGGCGAGGTCATTCTCTTCTCATCCAGGTTGCAACGAGGGTTGAGGCATGATTCGCCTGGGTTATCGCCATGTTCCAGGGCTAATGAACTCTAAACACCCCGCAATACGCAACATCACGCCATTCCAAGGATGATGGAGGTTTCGTCAAGGCGACCATGCCCCAGCTCTGGGTGCTGATATCTGATTCATCACAGCTACTGAGGAGGAATACGCCCTAGAAGGTTCCGGACTCCCGGATCAGCCTTTCGAACTGCTGGCCAGCTTGATGTAACTCTGTCACTGTAGTACGCAGAGCCGCAGTTACGGCTGAGACCTATTATCAGCCTTGTGTAGTTGATAGAGGATGTTGTCAAAGACAAGCATTCAAGGGTCCCCCTATCTTGCCATTACGATAATTATGAGACTTGATGCAAGTGATTCCTAACAACTAACTAGTTTTGGATAACTTGAATACCCCAATCTAGGTAATTTCTCCCTATGAAGTGTGTTTTGAGTAGAATGTAGATGAGTATGGATTCAGAGATGAGAAGAGAGTTGAAGAGACAGCCAACTACAACGGTGTCTCTCTTTTATACATCTACTACATCTTATCAAGACTGCCGTATGCTCCTGGTACAGCTCCTCTTGTAGAATAAACACAAACCGGGCAATTACTGCCGCCGTGATAGGCAAGTAATCGACAAACCTCCCCTCATCATTGGTTCACTCCAAAATCCGGGGAAGCAGGTTTGAACTCGATAGCCACCCTTTCCGACGAGCGTCACGTCGGGAATCTGACAAATGAGGGTAATGTACTTACAAAGGTACTTTCTGGGATATCATCATCGTGAGGCTTCATCTTTACGACCTACGGCGTCGTCGGGAAAGGAGAAGAGGGGGTCTGAGCGGTGGTGGTGACAAGCTCGAGGGGGAGGTGGACGTTGTCGAGACGGCGACAGGTGCCAAGCACAGCTTCAAGGCGGGAGATACTATTGGTTTGACTTCTTGGATGCACGTCACTTGGACTTCAAAGGGGCCGTTTTCCAAGAAGCTCTGGGTTAGTACCCGTGATGAGCTTCCAGAGGCTTAAGGGGTTATGCAGCGTTGGAGTGTTTGCGAACAGCTGAAGAAGTCAGTGTCATATTGTTTAGTCTTGCTATTGACAGCGCCAATGAATAGTACCAAGTTCAAGGTCGTATATTACCAACTGCCTGCTAGTAATGTGAGTGAGTGTACAAACCTGAGGCTTCTGAATTGCTTCTTTTCGTCAGTAGGCTGCCCCTATCTTGAGACTCAACCCCTTTGATAGTTCAATCCCAAGCCAGACGTTGATTTGTCTTGAGTCCATGTATCTTGAACTGAAGAAACCACAATTCGGCTTAGTTATCTTAGAGGCGCGTTTCTTGAATAAACAAGTGGTGTAGACCAGACCTGTTGAATCTAGTCTCTAACCAAATGCAATACCACAACGCAAGAGCGGACATATTCGTGGACGCGTCATATTCTACTCAATCGCAGTCAATTTTGTGAGTCATGGTCCCATCAAATAGGTAGCTACCGCATTACACCAAGCACTAGTAGTGCAGCCCCAAATACTGCGTCGTGATGGCAGTTGCCTCAACTGCCCCCTTTACTCCGATGCGAACAATCTCGCCAGGGACAAGGTCCACCAAGTTGTCCTCGAACCGAACTCCATCATCTTCACATTCCAAGGCAAGTCCCTTGACTGGCACCTCGGCACTAACCTCTACGGCGCTGGCTCCATCGACGAGCTCGACTCGGAGGTTCTTGGGCTTTTGAAGAGGTGAGTACTTGTGTGGCTCTGGCCAGTTCACATAGCGTGCGATTTGCTTGCCGTCCTGGTAGAGGTACGAAGCGACAACCGTGCGAGCTTCGAGGCCAGCGTTGGGGGTTTCAACTGGCACCTCCAAAGTTGCAATCTCGGTTGAGCGGTTGCTCGGGAGGATAAAGGATGGAGCCACTGTCTTGGAGAAAGTCTCCTTCCCAGTCTCGATATCCCAGGCCTTGACGACGCAGTCTGCCGTCACATCTTCAAGCTCAAGGTTGCTGCCCCAAATCTCAACTTGGATCTTGGTGTCAATATCCACCCGTGTGTGCTTGCTCCTAGGGTGTTGATGCTCAGTACGCGTCATTCCGATCGTGACCGGGGCCATCTCCCGCTTGATGGTGTAGTACGCGTGCTTCGGTCGCAGGTAATAGTCGCAAATACTCCAGGATGTAACAGGCCAGCAGTCATTGATTTGCCAGACCAGGGCGCCACTGCAATACTCCTTGTTGGGACCCTGCCACTGACGCTTCCAGAGTCGATATGCCGAAGCGAGACACTCGGCTTGCATCAGCTGAGTGCAGTAGACGTAGTATTCAAGCGGCTCTTGGGTATAGCGGAAGTTCTCGGCGAGATAAATAACCAGGCGGCGGATTTGGCCGTCAGCCTTGTTGTGAAAATCAATCGTTGACGAGCTGTAGAATCTCTCAGGGTCTTCTTTGCCCTTAGGGAGGTAAGAGTCAATCGTCTTGGTGTTTGGGAAAGCTTCCATGCCAAACTCGGACACAAATCGGCCGACGAGCTTGTCAAAATCCTGATATCTTCTCTGAGCGCCGTGCCAGATATTCCATTGGTGGATATCGCCAACGGTAGGATCAGTCGTGTCGTATCCGCCGAAGGGACTACCGAAGTGATAAATGGAACCAGGATTAACCTCGCTGCAGGCCTCTGGGAGGATCTTTTCGTAGATATAACGAGCCGGGAAGTCGGTCTTCAGCCAGCTATCGGGATCCTTGTCTTCGGGGTTGTATGTGAGCTTTTCGGACTCTGCAATTTGATAATCCTCGTTGTTGCCGGCCCAGATAACAATGGAAGGGTGATGGCGCAGCCGCCTAATATTCTCTCGGGCTTCACGGTCAATCGACTTCCGCAGCTCAGGCCAGCAGGGATAGTTTCCACATCCAAACAGAAAGTCCTGCCAGACCAGAATGCCGGCTTCGTCGCAGGCATCATAGAAGAAGTCTGACTCAAAGATGCCTCCGCCCCAGACGCGAATCATGAACTGGTTGCTCTCTGCCACAAGGTTGACCCAGTCATAATATCTATTCTTGGAAATGCGAGGGAGGAAGTTGTCTGCGGGGATCCAATTACTTCCGCCACAAAAGATGGGAATATTGTTGACTCGGAAGAAGAAGCTGGTGCCAGGCTGCCCTTCTAGTTCATGTTGGACGAGCTCAACTCTGCGAAGACCGATTTTCTTGCTGGTGGTATCAACCTTGGTGTCATTTTCGAGCAGCGTAGCCTGGATAGTGTATAGAGGTTGCTTTCCGTATCTGATGGGATACCAGAGGGCAGGATCTTGAATATGGAAAGTCGTCGACACCTTCGTGTCCTGAACTTCGGCGATTGTTGATGCAACCTCCTTCCCATCGAGGGTTACAACAATTTGGGCCTGTGATGCCTTCCCCTCGACATTTGCGTGGACAACGACTGTGGCAGTCTTGAGCGATTCCTCAACTTCGACCTGAGCGTGCAAGTCATAGATGCGGGATTCGTAAACTTCCAGGTTAACGGGCTTCCATGGACCGCAGGTGAGCAAGGCAGGGCCCCAATCCCAGCCCTAACATGTTGTGTTAGGAAATGCGAAGCAAGCATGGTGAGCTTTTGCAACTTACCCAGTGGTATTGCGCTTTTCTCACAGGGAGTCTCGAAAAGTCGCCATTCCAGCAACGGTACTTGTGCTCCGGATGCTCATCCACCAACCCCCAGCCTTTTAGGTAGGCGCTCTCAAACGTGATGACAAGCTCATTCTCGCCATCGCTTTTGAGGTTCTCGGTGACATCTACACGGTCCGAAGTAAACATGTTGTCCGTCTCCAGGATCTTGGTGCCGTTGAGCTTCACGGTAGCAAAAGTGTCGAGACCATCAAAGGCCAGAACTGCCCTCGCGCCATCGGCGACTTTGGGACTGGGAAAGGTGGTCTTGTAGACCCAGTCGGTCTCGCCAATCCATTGAACCTCGTTTTCATTCTTGCCGATAAAAGGGTCGGGGATCTTGCCGTGGTGCAGGAGGTCCAGATGGATGTTTGTCGGGAACTGGGCGACGGATAAGTAAGAGGCATCGTCGTCTTTCACCTTTTTGAACTGCCAGTTCTGGTCAATTGGGGTAACCGTGCGGGGACCCATGATGGAGGATTGTGTCACGGGGACGGAGGATGAAGAGATACGTAGGAAGTGAGAAGGAAGAGAAATGAAGGTGAACGGATGAGAAGATGAGGTGAGCTATTAAAGGCCCAAGTTAGAATGTGATGATCCAACTTGTCATCTGATGATTGATGCCTCTTGCGTTTTAGCCGGCAGGTGCGACGTAGGAAGGAAGGAAGAATGAGGGGTTGTTGCTGGAGACGAGATGTGACCTACATACGGACAATCCTCGTAAGACATCAACTAAAAAGACATCCAATAGATCCCCTCAGTGGCTGTTAAAGCCGTCAATGACCTCTTGGCTGGCCGACATTCCTCCATCTCAATTGCTTGCTACTGCTGGAATCCTTGCCATCCATGATGCATATATGGAGCTCTCCCGCATCGTCGCGCCGTGTATCCGACGTGCCGTCAAGCCCAGCAAGCTCCATAAACTCTACCCACTGGGGCTAGTGATTCCACCTACCTTTGGCCATGTGCTACGATTAAACGGCTAAATAGAGTTGAGACGTGCATTGCCTCAATTCAGATAAACTTGGGTTCATTCACTCATGAACCGCTCAGTTGCACTGGTTGTCGGCCGACCATAGCCCATCTGCACTCTCAAGACAAGATAAAGAGGCACTCCCCAAACAACCAAACCACTTTTGCTTAGGTCAAAAATGATGGTCTAACAAAAAGAGGTAGATTCAAGCTTGGATATGCCTTCGAATTTTATTAGTGACTTTCAGTTATATTTGTTGCATCTTGATATTATACTGATCATCCTTGCCTCCTCAGGTGAAATGTATCTTCTTCAACTATATGCCTAATTGGAGTAGTTCATCCACAAATTTTTCAATCTAACCAGACTCATACATCCTCCCGAGGCCGCTTCATCTCGACATGAACATCGTGTAGATCACACTCTTGGAGAACAGCACGACATGCCATGACAACCCTGTGTGCCTTCGCCCAAGACGTCGAGTCCTTCCTGACCGTGATGAGGAGCGTGACAGGCTTCTCGAGGTGTCCAAAGTCCTCACCTGTCCAGTAGTTAATGTCGTACCCGATACGGAGAACATCGATAGCCGTCCAGTCGACTTCCTGGAGGATTCTGCCGATGCCCTGCTGGAGAGCGCTGGTAGAGTCGTTCCACGGCTTGATCATTGGGTGTTTGCCGACGAGGTCAAAGGACTTGGGAACAAAATAAAATCCATCGTGTTTGTGTTCCCAAGGATTTGTGCTGGACCGGGCGATGAGTCTTGGCCGAGAATTCAGGCCGTAGTAGTATCCCACCTGTTCCTCTCGGCTTGGGGGAATTGGTGTAATCATTGTTGGAGGTGGTAAAAGTAGAAGACTTGGTTAGGTTGTAAGATGCTTTCTCGAAGGATTTGTCGAGCTGCTCTGACTTGACTGATGAGCTTCCGTTTGAAGTGTTGCCGTCTTGGTGTGAGAGGGATGGAAGCATCGCGGCCAGATCTCGACTGTTATATACCCGTCAGCGTTTAGGTTTCTCAACAGAGGCTATGCTATAAACTCAGCCAGCCATACAGAGTAGAAATGAGTCAAAAGCATGCCTCCAACGGAGCACAACAAGGTTCGATACAGAAACTTGACCTCGCCGTGCGTAGAACCCAAGGAGGAGACCTCCCTCGCACCATGATACAAATCAAGCCAGCAACACACCCAGAAACCCCATGATTTCAACATGATTGTCATGGCTACCTATGTACCGAATTAGACCCTCCGAGTACCTCATCAACGACCAGGTCGATGCAGCTCGGATCAACCTTGACCTCAAAACCACCCCCTCGGCAGAAAAGCTGCTTGCTCGGTCTATGCCCGACGCCAAACGAACGAATGTTTTGACACGCAAAGAAAAACAATATTCCCAAACACTGCCGGCCTAATCATGCAACCCCGTTTCCCTCAAAAGAAGTGACGTATCCATGAACTCATGAGCTCCGAACAGGAAAAGAAGAAGAAACCTATTCATCAACAGCAGCCGCCGCCTCTGCGCCGGTTGCTCAGCGTAAAAACCTCCTCCCACTCCCTCAGACCCCAGTTCTGCGTCCGGCTCTTGCCCTTGCGTCTCCTCCTGAGCCCACCAATGCCATCGTCCACCGTGGCTCCTGTCATGGAACTCTTAATGCTGCCTCCATCACTGGCAGTATTCCAGCCGCCGCTGTCGCCGTACTGGATCCCGCTGGCTGGGTCGTCGGGGTCGATCTCCCCCAGCTCGATCTTTGTCAGGATCATCCTCGCCAATCTGCCAAAGATCTCGTCGACGCCTTCGCCGTTGAAGGCACTCGCTTCCGTCACCACTGATATCCCTGCCGTGCTGGCCCATCGGCTGGCCTCAGCCCGCGTCACCTCCCTGCCTTCGGGTGCGACAGTCGCTCTTTGCTGAGTGCCGGCGCTGATAGATGCACCACGATCCCTGCCCGTAGCTGTGCTCGTGTAAGAACTCCCACCAGCGCCGGGGGTTATGGTCGAGTTTGAGGTGAAGCTTGTCGGTGTGGGTGGCGGGAGACTAGTATCGATAAGCGGATCGGTGAGATCAACCTTGTTTCCCACAAGCAGCACGCTGAGGTTCGGAGACGCGAGGGCTCGGGCATCGTTGATAAAAGGTTGTAGGCCGCGGAACGAAGCATGCGAGGTCAGATCGTAGACGAGAATAGCGCCTGCGGCGCCTCGATAGTATGAGCGAGAAACGGATCGGAATCGTTCGGTGCCGGCAGTATCCCAGAGCTGTGATCCAGTCAGTATTCTGCGCCGAGTTGTGTAATCGGTCGAGGCGAGCGCACCTGGAGCTTGATTCGTTTTCGCCGCGATCCGGTACCGACTTTGATGATCTTGGTCGCAAACTCGACACCGATAGTTTGCGACGATAGGACCCTCCACTCATTCTTGACGAAGCGATGTAATAAACATGATCTGTAAATCCACGCAACTGATCAGCCTAAATCCCTCTCGCACGGCATGCCGTCGGCCGCCACATCTGCGATGGCTGCCTCGTTCACCGATTCTCTTTGAGGATGACGTACTTTCCCGTTCCACTGGGCCCAAGCAATATGATCTTGGCTAGATAATCATACATGCTCCCCAGTTCCTTTAATCACGGTCAGCCGTGCCACATAGCTTGGCTTCTCTCCGGCTCGCCTACCTGCTCCCGGGCGGTCCCCGAGCTTTCCTCGCTCGCGCCGGAGTGCCGGCGAGGCCTGGTCATTGCGGCGGCGCTGCGCTGGGTGGATGTCGAGATGACGGATTTCAATGGCGGATAGGTTTCAGGGCGGTCGAACGATGTCGCATGTAGTCTCGGCCCGGTCGCGGGGCGTTCGTCGCGGTAGAGTAGAGTCGATTAAGGATTAATAGGTGGTCGGTTTAGCGGTAGATGTAGGAGACAAAGATCGGGACAGGCGGCCTCGTCTTTTTTTGGTGTGTGGTTGTCGAATCCAAGACCCGACCCGACGACAATGCGAACCCTGGAAAATCCATGGATGTTTACTGCCCCGACCGTCGTTGGCGGCCTGCCCGTGAACAGGGGGTGGGTCGCCTATGGAGGGTCCCTGTAGATAGCGTCATTGTTCGCTTCAGCGCAGGTGACGTCGGGTTCCATGCGCGAGTGGGGAGATTCGAGATAACACCACAAAAATACGCGTATCATATAACCGAGTTCCGAATATCTTCAGCTTCACCGAGAAGGTGAGCCACCTGGATCATTGATCATTGTCTATCGTCACTTACACGAAACTCAAAATACATTCCTAAGGCGCAGGATCTATCACGCAGGACCTAAATTAAGAATTGGCTTTGTGGAAGCTTTTAATGAAAAGCTTGAGTCCTCCTTGGCCCGAATTCATGGGAACCAAGTCTTGCCATCCCTATAAAGCCTATTGCCTTTCTGCACATCATTTCCTCAGCAGATGACACTGCCTGCTACATGGGTGGATGGCTTGCAAGTAAGAGGGAGTGTTTAGGAGATTGGCAACATCTTCACTGGACGCTCTGGTGGAGTGGTGCCGGTTCCTACTGACCTTTTCACGTCAATGATGAGAGATTATATGGCCTGCCAACAGTATCGAGTGCCTCTCGGGGTTTTATTACGACCGGCAACCGTCGACAGATCTGAGACATTTTTTCCTTTGAACATGACCTCAAGCGCACCCAACAACGACCCGTCGTCTTTCTGCTTCCAGCGAGTTATAAAAGTAGGAGAGGACGGGAGTGATAAGCAATAAATACAATAGACACGGGGATAATACGAAATAAGCATGAAAGTATTAAGAATGGGGTCCTAGAGTTCGCCGTATATTGCAACAGAACCCTGGGTTTTAAATACAACAACCAAGGCACACAGACGACAAAAGCACACACGAAAACAGCTTAGAGAGCCAGAAGCAACGAACTCACATTTTTGCTGTATAATATTACCAACTCGCTATCCTACTTAGCAGATCCTTTTTCGCGTGCAACTAATCTTTGCGATTCTTGGTGGGCTACGGTGGTTAAGTTGTGGGCTTCCTGGTGAGCCTGGTCCATGCCTGCTTACCGCAGGTTGCGATATTTCATCATGAAGAATTCGAAATTTCGACTTGACTATGCAAAAGCTGAAGTCTGAAGGGGTGCTTGAATTTCGGTTGTCAGCCAACGTTACTGAAGGATGATGTTGTGCTCTCCGTATGCACTACGTAACAGCAAAATAAATCGAGGTGGAATCGCAAAATCACACGACACTACGAATAAAGGGAAACTTGACAAATTACATTCGTTCAATAATGACAGACCTCCAGTGCCATGCGCTATTAGATCTGGCTTGTAGCTCATGGGCGGCCCTCTCATTTCCTACCTTGCCTTGTTCATTGGAGTGCTCAAGGGTAGGTATCTGTTGATAAGGAAGAGTACATTTCTATCTGGCATAAATTATTAACTACGTTAGATAAAGTATACGTTCTATCTAATTCTTCTTTAGACATCCTCTAAGGCGGTTGTTGCCCATGATTATAAAACATTGATGTAGTTGCGAAATCCCTTGGGGTATGTCACAGGTGAACTTGCTCACGACGAATAGTCAATAGGTCACTACAAAGTACCGAAATCTAGACTTTTTTGCAATCTCCTATTCCCGGGACAATGTGAGAAAAATTTGACATATCAAATATAATTTCGAGGCCATTTAGTATCTCCTTCATCATCTCCAATGCGATCAAATGTCGTTGCTTCTGAAAAGCCGCTTGCAGGGATGGCTCCGGATGCCGAGGCACGTCGGTCGGTCAGCCACCCCCGGATTCCCCACGTCGCGCCCGGACTTGTCAAACCAGCATTGCATCCCTCGATCAGCAACCAACAACACAATTCTTCTCTTCACTTTCTCATAGCTTCGAATACTCGGACTCCCTACCATGAAGATCCAAGGCCGTACATTCATCATCTCTGGAGGGTAAGCACTCACATCAGGTCTTTCACATGTCGCTGACCCCCTTGTAGAGCATCCGGCCTCGGCCAGGCTTGTGTGGAGGAAATCTGCAAGAATGGGGGCAATGCGGCCATCTTCGACATGAACGAGGAGAGCGGAGAGGAATTGGAGAAGAGACTCTCCTCGTCGGCAAAGTTCTTTGTGTGTAACGTGCTCGAAACGGAGAGCATCGAAAGCGCTGTGCAAGGCGCTGCCAAGTGGGCCAAAGAGACGGGGAAGCCTCTTGGGGGCGTGATTCCTGCAGCTGGTGTTTCAACTCCTGCGACGGTAAATATCTTCTTTTCAGGAACTGTAAACGTGGCTGATTTGACTGATCGTCGTCGTCTAGATTCTCGACCGCAAAGGCAATGCCTTCAGCCTCGATGACTTCGACTTTGTGCTCAACGTGAACCTTCGAGGGACAATCGACCTTGTGCGCCAGACTCTGGAGCACATCGCAAAGGTGGAGCCTGAAGGATCCGACGACGAGCGCGGCGTCGTCATCATGGTCGCATCCTCTGCGGCGTTTGACGGCCAGAAGGGCCAGGTTTCTTACTCTGCGAGCAAGGGCGCCGTCACGGCCATGACGCTGCCCATGGCTCGGGACCTGGCCCGCTATGGAGTCCGGGTCGTCACCATCGCGCCGAGTCTTTTCGAGAGCCGCATGACAAGCGTGATGCCCGAGAAGGTGAGGAAGAGCTTGGAGGGCGCGATGGAGTTTCCCAGGAGGGCAGGTCAACCGGCCGAGTTTGCGCAGCTGGCGCGGCAGGCCATTGAGAACGTCATGTTGAATGGCGTCGTAATAAGGCTGGATGGTGCCATGAGGATGCCGAGCAAGATGTGAAAGTGTGTCGGTCTCTTGGAGGAAGAGCTGAAACAATTGAGCCTCTTGCAATTGTTGGTATCACGTTTATGAGTGAGGGGGACATTGTATCAATCAGTCACAAGTTAAGTCTACTGTGTGGCATGCCGAAATACTATCCGACGTCAAATCGGCTACCTACTTCGGCTAGTAACGCAACGAATTGTCCCCTCATGAGATTGGTAATCAACCTGAAAACCTCCATACAAAAGAATGGGAAGTTGATTGAACTTTCTACAAACTGAAGCCTCCATTATTGTTCCCAAGATAGTATCCCGTTATTGAGTGACCCTCTACACAGTGCTTGCCCACTAACCGCTGTGACTGGATAACTCTTTATCCCAAACACCTCCTGCATCGGAGCAACCCCATCACCATCACCAACGAGATATTTCACTCACTCGCAATGGCACCGACGAAAGTGGCCATCCTTGATGACTACCAAAGTCTTGCAGACCCCTACTTTGAAAAGCTGGACTCGGCAAAGTACGACGTCGTCTCCATCAAGGACACGCTGCTGCCCTACAACCACCCGGACAATGCGCAGTCGGGCAAGGATGCGCTAGTTCAGAGGCTCCAACCATTCGACGTGATCTGTATGCAGCCATCTCTTCTTCCTTCACCCTCCGTGCGCGCGTCGTCCAAGAACAGGTGGCTGAACAAGACTCTGTAGGCTGCATGCGAGAGCGCACGCCCTTCCCCGCTGAGCTGATCGCCCGCCTGCCAGCACTCAAGCTCCTGCTCTCAACGGGCATGCGCAATCGATCCCTGGACCTGGCGGCGTTCAAAGAACGTGGGATCCCCGTCGCTGGCACGGTGGATAAACTCCGAGCCGACACCAAGACGGCTGGGACCGACAGCACCACGCAGCACTGCGTCGCCATGATCCTTGCCCTCGCGCGAGGTGTCGCCCGGGATGACGCCGCCGTCAAGGACGGAGCCTGGCAGACGGGCGTTGCTACTGGACTCTCGGGAAAGACGTTGGGCGTCGTCGGACTCGGCCGATTAGGGGCCAACGTCGCGAGAATCATGACGGTTGCGTTCGGCATGAAGGTTATTGCGTGGAGCACCAACCTCACCCAGGACGCGGCAGATGACAAGGCCAGAGAGGCCGGCCTTGCTGTGGAAGACTCGGACGGCGTCAAGACCTTCAAGGCAGTCAGCCGGGACGAGCTGTTTAGCGGCGCGGACGTGATCTCACTTCATGTCGTGCTCTCTGACAGGTCACGGGGCATGATAACCTCGCAGGACTTGGCCAAGATGAAGAGATCGTCATTTCTCGTCAACACATCGCGGGGCCCCCTCGTCGTGGAACGAGACCTCCTCGACCACCTCAAGGCGGGGAGGATCCGAGGTGCCGCCCTCGACGTCTTCGACCCCGAGCCTCTCCCGGCCGATAGCGAGTGGCGGAGCAAGACCTGGGGCCGTGACGGATCGAGCCAGGTGCTTCTGACGCCTCACATGGGATACGTAGAGGAGGGGACGTTGGGGTCTTGGTATGAGCAGCAGGTTGAGAACATTGAGCGGTGGGCCGCCAAAGAGCCCTTGCAGAACGAGTTGGCGTAGGTTGTCGGACAGCAGATAGGAAAGGAGCCAGGATCTGGGGTTCTTCTCGAAGAAAAAGAAAAGAAAAGAGCGTATGCACAGAAGGACCAGGTTTCATCCGAACGATTCAAGGTAGGGAGGCAAGAAGAAAACCTGAACCAACAGCAAGAAACTGGGCAGAGCCGCGTCTAATCCATGACCTTGAAGCCTGTCGTGATAGGCTCTCTAAGTCGAGACAAGAATCCCTCGATGCCACGCTCCCGCGTTGTAGATCTCCACACCCGAGATGCAGGCTGAGGACGGGCCTACCCGCTCTCTGTTCCCCCCTACCTACAGTACCTCGACCTCAGACCGGTCCAAGCTTTGTTCCTTTGCCCGGTTTCTGTAGGAGTTTTATGGCCCGATATCCTCTGAGTGAATCCTTGGCCCCGATGCCGGCAGATGGCCCATCACGCTGTATATATCCCCATGACTGTCGATCATATCCCCCAAAGGAATTTCCTCAACCTCTATCAACTCGACACATCCTCGACAGAGGAGGAGGGTACCCCCCTTAACTTTCAGGCTGGAATGCGTATCTTCTACTTTGGACTACTCGCAGAACGCTGTGCCCTCAACTGTTTGATGCTTGCATGCCCGGCCACCGTCCACGCAAGCAAAGACGCGTTTCAGGCGCTCGAGCTCGATTCCTCGTTGGCCACAACCACGCCAGCCCGTATGCGAGATTTGCTTGGGACTATACGCCCAGGCTCAGTGCAAAGAATTGGGCTTTTCCACTCAAAGCCTTGTTTCTGCGTTGTCGAATGGAAAATTTGGTCTCTGCTGACTTGTCGCTGTGAGGCCAGCGAATTGGATGGACCCAGAAGCGCCATGTTCCAGGACAGCTGCTGTCCAACCCTCAATCTATGCCCGTTTCTGCGCCATCTTGATTAGACCAGCATTGCAACTATCACTTGATTCCCCGCAGTAAGATACCAAAAAAACGGTCTCGCCTTACTAGTCGGGCGTGCCGGGGTGACTGCATATGCCAGCAGAGAGACTATCTGTATGAGGGGAGAACTATTGAGACCAGGTGGTTTATTGTTTACCTTCAGCCCGCCTCGGGGTCCGGAGTAGAATCCCATCTGGTTGACAGGACTGAGACATGCCGAATTCGACATTTTCGGGTATGTGACACCAAGCGAAGCCACGAAATTTACTTTTGTTTTTATGCTGTCTCTTTGTTATCCATGATCAGTCGGAGTTAATCTGTACCGCGGCACACAACTCTACTGTGCCGTGTGTGCGCGTGTAAGTAAGGTAATCCATTGACCCAGTATTAACAAGAAGAAGAAAACTCTTCAAAAATACAGCGCAGCAAAACAAGGCTCGCTTACGCAAATATCACGGATATGTTGGTGATGCCATCCTTGTAGTTGTAGATGTCACCGGGACCAGGTCGCTTCTCCTCCCTCTTTGTCTGCACGACACCGAATCTTTCTCCTCCCCGCTCCCGCACTCGCGAGATTGGGGATCCTTGCCATCCAATGTCAACCCGCCCACACACTCACGCGAGAGATGCCTCCCTCCCCCTCGGGAAGCTCAGTGAAATCGTGACATACAGGGGAAGGGGTTAGACGCCTTGCTACGTATGTGCCGGATCTGCGTTTTATTAGAAGGCGCTTGTTCACAACAACAGCCCGGGTCCGTATCCCCGCCCTCGTCCCTTTTTTCCCATCACAAAAGACACCACACCACACCACACACACCATCACACCCCTCCCCTCCACTCTCAATAGTAGTCTCCTCATCAACGATCTTGCACAAGCAAGGGTCAAGGGGTGGTATCACGGCGTTTGGCGCAACTCAAACCTACCAGACACGCGCTCGCACATCCCAACCCCGACAAAAACGTTGTCTTTGACGCGAGCTTGTGAAGGAAGAAACTTGGATCTTTGTGTCGAGTCCACATTGCTGCCGGACATGGATCCCATTGTGGAAGCGGGCTTTTTCTAGGGTCTCCTTCGGGTTCCCTCTTGTGCTTCCCTCCTCAAGATATTCCGTTTTCCAATTGACCGTGGGGAGCTGAGATAACACGACCTCATCAACAATGACGCAGTATCCGCCCGAGTCCGCGAGTCAATCGCCCTCGAAAGCCTTTGTCGTCATCAGCTGACTTGGTGGGAAAGGTCCCGCAACTCTCCATGACACCCATCTGCGTAAACACACTTCTCATTGATGAGCACCGGCTAGCAGAAGCAAACTGCCACAGGAGAGACGAGAGATGGTGGTGGGTAGCAAGGAAGCTCCGGGGGTGGTGCCCGTTGACAATCTTGGACTGAGACAAGACTAGCTTCCGGCAATAGCACGAATGGGCGGCAGGTAAGCCATTCATCTCATGCAAGCCCGGTTCGCCCATTTGATATGCTATCACTTTTCCCATGCACATGCGGGGACCGTCGATCGTTCGAACTGAGAAAAAAAAAAAAAACAACTGCACACCCCCTGGCCCCGAGACATTCCAACCGTCGGGGTCCGCAGGGGGTTGAACGAGAGCAACTGCTGCATGCATTCTTTTGCCAGAGACCATGGCGTGGTCTCGATTCATCAAGCTCATATGCAAAGACCGGGGGAGTGACAACAGGTCCCCTCCTCTCTCCACATTGTCTGTGTCTTTGTCTCTTTCAAAAAGCAATCCATCCATGTCACGGACTGGCGCTTTGCCACATGGGGGACCACAGTCTTGGACGAATATGCTTCGTCACGGGCTGAAGAGCCAAGAGGGCATAGTGTCCCTCTCCCGAGGGGCGTATCGGAGAACGCCTCTTTTAGCAAGAAGGAAGAAAAAAAAGTCAATCAGGGTCCCGTATTCCTAAACAGTGTCGAGAGGCATCCCCGAGCTGAACATGGGCCTCGCTTAACCGGCCCCGGGATAAAGCATCGCGGGGTCTTTCTCGGAGCCCCTTCAGCTCAGTCGGGCACGCAGACTCCGGTACTGCATGGAGCTTCTCCCAGAGAACCCAGGAACCTTGTCAGATGCGGTCCTGCAAGACAGACAGAGAAGAGGAAGGATCGGACTTGCAGCTCAGTCGTTACACCACTGTGGGAGTCAGGCTCGGGGGCCCATCGTGAGCCGTGGCCGTGCCTGTAGCCGTGTCACTGCCCACCCCTCGAAGGTGTATCAGAGACTAAGGGCTTCTTGGCTGACAGGTAGGTCCAAGGTTGTCCTGATGGAGGAATGATGGGACCCATGGGCTGAGATTGTGTGGCTACCCTTTTTCCTTTTCCTCGAGATATATAATAACCTCTCAGCGCCATCATGATCACCTCCCTCGACAAGCTCGTCAAGCAGCACTTCCTCACTCATCACCACTTCACTCCCAATAGCCCCTACACAGCTCAGCACCCCTTCACTAGCCGCAATGGCACGTTTCTCATCCTTCCAGTCCAACTACTCTACAGAGCATGATGGCCCTGTTCAACCAGGCGAAGGGGGGCACCCCATCCCTTCCACCGCCAGGAACTCGGTCGTTATCGTCCTGGGAGAGTTTTGCGGAACCTTCATGTTTCTTCTCCTTTCCTTCATCGGAGCGCAGACTGCCCTCGTCACCAACAACCCTTCGAACCCCAGTGCACCTCTTGAGCCGTTCAGCCTCATGTACATTGCCGCATCCTTTGGAACGGCACTCGCCGTCAACGTCTGGATCTTTTACCGTGTCAGTGGTGGAATGTTTAACCCTGCTGTAAGTCAGGCCAGAAAAGAAGCAATTGTGCGGATCCGAAGACTTACATGCTGAACTCTGATTTTTCAAGGTGACGCTTGGTTTGATGCTCGTCGGCGCTGTCAAGCCACTCAATGGCCTCCTGATCATCCCCACACAGCTCGTCGCCGCCATTGCAGCTGCGGCCGTTACGGATGGCCTGATCCCCGGCCCGCTCCTCGTTGCCAACGCACTAGGAAATGGCACCAGCAAGGCCCAGGGCGTCTTTATTGAAATGTTCCTCACTGCTCAGCTGGTGCTGACCGTCTACTTCCTCGCTGTAGAGAAGCACCGCAGCACCTACCTGGCCCCAATTGGTATTGGTATCTCCGTCTTCATCTCACACATCTGCGCCACCAACTGGACCGGCACCTCGATCAACCCTGCCCGCTCGTTTGGTCCTGCCGTCGTCACCAAGTTTGTCGGCTACCACTGGATCTACTGGGTCGGTCCCTTCATGGGTGCTCTGCTCGCCTTTGGATGCTACAAGACCTTCAAGTGGCTTGAGTACCAGACTGCCAACCCTGGCCAGGACGACGATGACCTCGAGAAGGGTCGCCACCACCGTCTCGGCCTCCACAGCCACGCCCATGAGAAGGCTGCCATGCCCCAGGCCCAGGTCGACACCATCCAGCCCAAGGACGCGAGCCCGCACCAGAGGAACGACAGCATGATTGACGGCCAGATGAGCCCCGTCGCTCCCTAGGTTGCCTGCTTTGGATCACATGCTCAGCATCTCATGCAACTGTGCAAGAGATGGCGAGGATGCACAAGAAAAGAGATTATGGACCCGCGTAACGGTTGAACCGGTACAACTCAAAGGCTGGATCAATTTGTTGAACCAATGACGGCCAGAACTGAATTGCATTCGTCAGTGTCTGTGACACGACAACATCTCGGGGAATCGGGGAAGACAAGAGTGGAGGAAAATATTGGATAGCCTCGGAGGTTCCGGAGTACACGAGGAAGGGCATGGCATGGGGTTTACGATTGAAATGAAGTCAAATTAATGGTCGGACAAAAGGAAGGAAGATGCAAGAAGTTTTTCTTTGCAAAACGAAAAAAAATCAAAGCATTTGCTTTTGTGACGAAAAAAATCCAGTCCCAATGATACCTTAGTTTCCGTGATTGTCCTTTTCGGCCGGGGAGCTCATCAAAGCCACTGAAGCCTCTTTCTCGCGTACCTGAACAGTACGGCTACGCCGCACCATGTAAGCGATGGCGGTCCACCAGACCCAAACTGCTAAGCCCGCGTAGGACAAAAGAAAATAAACAAGACAGGCCCGGCCGAGTACTGCGTCTGTCAAGGGAGGGTGTTGGCGTAAGAAGCGGATCATGTCTCGGATAGGGCCTCCCTGGACAACCACGTCCATGTAGACTGAACGACCAACGAGGATCATGTCGGTGAGCCAGATTAGGTGAAGGATCTCTAGCGCCAGGGGAGACTCGTTGAAGAATGAGTTGGACCGTTGCATGCGTAAAGATAGACGGGGCATGTAAGAAGCCGTCTTGAGAATGAGAAAGGCTTCTAGAGTGAGGCCGGGCAGAATGATGATCAAGGAAGCCGACGGTACTGCCTTGGGGTCGTTGCTAGCTGGATCAGAAAAGGCCCAATAGGCGATCGAGCTGAGCAAAAACCCAAACTGAACCGCCCACAAGCCAAAGTTCCAAGCCCGAAAGAGGCTCGTTCCCGTTGTCAATGTTGTCGTCGCCATGTTGTGTAATGTTAGCTGTCAGATGTCGTCCAAAGCGGGGGAGCACTCTATCCTATTTAAAAAAGAAAGTACGTCTCTCTCAAAAACCGGTTTACTGGGAACATGATGTAAACTCGACGTTGGAATTGGTGAAACACGCGACGATCAAATGCCCAAACGTTGGATCGTCTCTCCACATGGAATATCCCTGCTTGACTTTGAGATTTTCTGCCAAGAATAGCAGGGTCTCGCCGTTTCAGATCCTCAACGGTCGAGAAGCAAATGCGTTATTGAATACGACATGGGTTTTGTGTTTGTATTATTGGGAAATGCGAATGCGAGTAAAAGTGCGTCGAAACGATCATGGTCTCTACCAAATGGGCGACTTGGCGATAGGAACCACTCGAAATGATAATAGAAAAATAATAATAATAGGTAAATACTGAAATGGCCCGATCAGACGGGAGCATCCGATGGTTTCGTATTATTCTCGTCCAACAGTTACCTTTGTTTCGAGCTTGTCTTTGAAACATGAGGCCGCGATCGAGGTAGCATGGATCTACAGGTCAAGATCGAGACGACTAGAAATAGCAATGGTCGCCCGAGGGCATGAGAAGAACAAACCACAAGCACGGCAGCTTTTTAATCAAACAGTACCAGGTAAATTGCCATGTTAGACCTTGCACCGATCAATCACGCTCAAGAAACACCTCGAAACACTGGCCATGTTGACAGCTGCAGTAACGTCCCCCGACAGGACAAGTCAGATGTCGAGATCGAGACCGAAAAGTCGGTCAAGGGGGTGTTACCAATCGCTCGGTAAACCAAAGGTGGCAGATCGATGCAGTGGCAGAGTCCTCTCTGCTGCTGGTCATGACACAGCAGGAATCAGTCATGAGACAGGGCTGGTCGTCCCAGGGCTCTACAGGTGGAACAGGACACCTGAGCTTTGACGTACCATGATTGTATTCACCACCAGTTAAAAAGCGCGATTCTTCATGGAATGGAGTTCTGCCCTGTCGAAGAGGGGCGCCTGAGAGGAGACTTTGTATCGTTTCATGAGCGTCAAGTGACCGTTTCCCCCAGATGTTGCCTGACCGACGTGGTATGATGGTGTAGAGAAACGGTATGACTCCCATATGCACGCCATAGCACCAGGCTGAAAAGTTCGTGGGGTCAGCAAGTAGGTAGAAAAAGCAAAGATCAGTTGCTGCAAGAGTTGGACGACCAAGGCCAGGTACAGATAGCATCATGGCCAGGTCAGCGCAACAGGTCTCATCTCAAGTCGAGGTCATGATCAAGATCTCAAGTGTGTGCTGCTGCCCCCCAGTCATGAAGAAACTCTTGGCAGGCACTGACCTGCATCTATAATTGTACGAAAATGAATTCTTAGTAGTCGCATGCAGTTACGGCATCCACTGCGCCGGGTGATGGGGACAAGATCCTCTCGGAGCCGTGAAAGTGGGTATGATCCGTTCGTCCGAAGATCAACTTGCTCGCACTGAAGGGAGAGAAGATGAGATTGAGGGATCACGATTCGTGAGACTAGCCTCAAGCCTTCTCAAGCCTGTGATCGTGAAAAACATCGAGATGGCTGCTCCCAGAAACAGAGACGAGTCGCTTATCAGATGCTGTCGTTGCGCCAAGTTGCCGCATCTGTCCAGTCCCTCGGTACGGAAATAACTGGCGGCCTAGAGGTCCGGCTTCGCTCTCGCAGACGCAGCTTGGCACATGTAAAAATGGCTGTTGCCAATATTCCTGGATCCTTGCAGTGGCGTTTGATTCGAGATCTAAGCTGCGCTTTCGGCGGACCAAGTACCGTTAGGGCAGCGAAATCATGTCATGATGGTGAATAAGATGCCGTTTTGACCTCGCTTATTTCCGCGAGGAGCCGGGAAGAGAAATAGTCTAGACCCAACGTCGTCATCAGGCATTAATAGAGAGAAAATCGCTAGCAGTATCACCGCGAGCCTTGAAGATAAGTAGAGGCGCTTGAGAACCGGCAGGGAATGCCTTGCGCCGGACGGGATGCATCCTGGAACTCGGGCTGTCGCGCCTTCCACGCCGGGACACCAAGAGGCGCCCAGCCTGATGCACGTGACCATTGACGGCATTGAGAGTCCCAATAATTGTTCCTGTGCCAGCTGATAACGGCAGATGATCCTTGAACCTCTTTTGATCTCTTGCCGGTTCCCACCTCGGGATAATCGATAATTGCGATCGCTCCCGGTCCAAGGTCAAGCAAGCCCTCTCATCTTACACCGAAGCCTGGAAAAAACACCCCACTTCGCCGAGCCCGGTCCTCGTCTTGCACCGGCCCAACGCACATACAGGTACTGCTGCAGTGTCGCCTCCCAAGGTTCTTGGCCGGTCACAGGACGGGCAATTCTCGTTCAGTCGGCTTCCGCCCCATTCACTCTCGATTCTAGCTCCTACAACAGCGAGCACTTGACTCTTCCGGGTCCGCATATGCAATAAGCTCCGACTCGAATCAAACCTGCCCTACCTGACGGAGCCGAGCGACGCCTTGGTCTGGCCGCTTTCCTCCGAGTGGGGCCCTCGATGTTTAACGCGGGGACGGGAATTACCTAAGGCTTCCCTCTCACGACTCTGTTGCGTTGCGGAATTCGTTACTCCTTAGCACACTCTCCAGTCCGTCTCATCCTCTCGCCAGACGCCGTGGCCCATCATGTCGTCGGTAAAGGCAACCAAGAAGAGCGCCTTCTCTTGCGAGCCCTGCCGTAGACGCAAGGTCCATACGCCCTCTGCTAGCTGCTCAGGCCCCTGCTGACCCTCTCTCAGGTCAAGTGCGGTGGCGAGCAGCCCATCTGCAATCGCTGTGCTGCTAGGAATGATGACTGTATCTACAAACTGTGGGACTGCCCTTGGTCGCGTGCTCTCTTGCCCTTCACTTACGCCCTCATAGAAACCCGACTTTGTCTTATACCCAGCGTCTCGAGGAGCGTATCAAGGAGCTCGAGGATCAGCTGGCTGCCGTCAAGTCTCCTCCATCGATTGCCGCATCTAATCACTCTAGCCCGGGTGTCTTCAACGGCCACGACTCGGGGCGCTATGGCGACGAGCACATGACCAGGAGCTTCATGGGCCTCAAGATCGACGACAAAGGCGGCATTACTTATCATGGCGCTACCAGTCTTTTCAACCTTCCAAGTGATCCGCACAAGCACAAGGCCGATTCACTATCGTCAATTGATTCGGATGCCCATCGGAGGGAGCGCCTTGTTAACAATGCATGGCATCAGCGTGCAATGGAGAACCTCTCTGACATCCCTGTATGCCTTTCTAGGTTATTAATTCGTTTCGTCGCTTACATCTCTAGGAACCTTTTCAATATCTCTTGAACGTGCACTGGTGTTGGATTCAGCCCCTATTCAACTTTATTTACAGGCCTGCCTTTACTCGTATGCTTTAACCATTCATGACCCCATGCCGTGATCTAACCCTGGACAGGTGATATGCAATCGATGGGGCCTTACTATTCGCACACACTTCTAAATGCCATACTGTCGCACTCCATTCGATGGGGGAAGAGTGATCCCTCGACCAAACGGCTGCTGGACCAGTCTTACGATGGGGGTGCTGTTTTCGCAAAGCATGCTCGAAGCATGTTGTTCGACGAGTTGAGCAGAGGCGTCTGCACGATTCCGACAGTCCAAACACTGCTTCTTCTTAGTGCGCAAGAATGTGGTCATGGCAACACCACTCAGGCCTGGATCTACAGCGGCATTGCTTTTCGACTCATCGACCACCTGGGCATTTGCGTTGATGGACAGAGATACCCAGGCTCAGTTCACTTGTCTGACGAGGAGGTTGAGATTCGGCACCGACTATTCTGGAGTTGCTATTTCTGGGATAAGATCATTAGCCTCTACCTTGGTCGTTCGCCATCTATGCAACACTCACTTGTATCCCCGCCTCAGATTATCAGTGAGTCGGCTCAAGCGTTTTAGGAATATCACAACACTGACAGCTTCTAGTGGATGATTCCGCCGAAAACGAGCTCTGGGTTCCTTTTGACTCGCCTCACGGCGGAGACTGGAAGTACCCGCCTGCCACGGCTCATTCAACATCATGCTTCATGAGTGCTTGTCGACTATCCGTCATTTTCAACGAGATTCTCATCCACATGTATGATCCGCTCTGCCAAAACACAGAGCAGGAGATGCAAGAGTGCCTGCAAACCCAAGACCCTGCCATGAAGATGTGGTGGGACCAGTTACCGCCTCATCTCAAGATTGACCCCTCAGCCTTGCCTGCGCTCGCGCCCCCATCACACATCGTCACCATGAAGTGAGTATACGAGACTATAACTCTCCTCCGAGCATTGACTAACCATGGCCAAGTGCCCTCTACCATACGTTCAGAATCCTCCTATTCAGACCTATGCTCTCTTGGCAGGTGCATCCAGGGGATGATGGCCCGCATCCGATGCAGAACCATCTCGTAGAATGCGTCACATCGGCAACGGCAATCATTGCCATCTTTGATCTTTTCTGCCGAACCTTCACCATCAACCACTGCGTGCTGTCGCTGTCGTACAGTGTCTACATCGCAGCAACGATCTTCCTCCTGCAGGTGCAGGCAACCCCTGAAGATCAACAAGCAATTCGCAAACTCAACTTTTGCATCCACGCCCTGCACCAGATTAAGTTTGTGAATCCAGGTAAGTGGAACAGAGTACAGGCCGTGTTCAACTCTAATAATTTACAGTCATCTCAAGCGCCCTTGCTCTCATTACAAGAGAGGTAGCTACCCTCGGCCTGGGCCTGGGATTGAATCCACAGCCACCACAACCACAACCTCAGCCTCAGCAGCAAGCAGAGATGCCGCCAATGACACCGGATGTCCCAATTCCTGAGTCCATGTATCAACCTCCATTCGAGATGCCCCCTCAACAGTCCCCCTACGAGCCGGAGCAACTCTTCCAAACTCCATGGGCCGACAACTCGAGCCCGAGCTCTATGGCCGTGGACCGTGGCGTCTTTGAGGCGCTATCGACTTTTGAGCCCTTGAGCGTACGGGTGGGTGCTATTCACGAGTCAAACAATAATCCGCAGACGTTTTGAGTAGTGAAGGAGGCTACCTCGGGCTGGTTCGACTAAAAGCCGTAATTGATCAGACAAGGCTTGCCGACTACGCCCGGGAAAGGACAAGTCTCCTCACCACGGGTGTTATTTGAAACTCTACAACATAAATTCGGGCCTTTCACGGGGCTCAGTGCAACTAGCCCCGACTATCACAACTTATGGCCAGTTGGCCAGGGTGTAGGGACTTTGGCGTCTAGAGATATGCTACGCCTTGGGAGCTTTGCCGAACTTTGGCAAGTCAACCGGACGATCCGACGGCTTTAGATAGCCAAGGTAAGGCGCCGCGCCTTGGTCCCATGTGACTGTTTGCACTTGGTCGTAGGTGCGTTTCAGATCATCACTGGAGGCGGCTTTGGTGTCATGAGGCCGCAGCCCAGCAGGTTGATCTCATGCTGACACATGAGGGGCCCCAAAAGAGCATGATAGATTGCTCCCATCATGATTCAAGAGAAGGATGTCCTGCGAGAGCGCAGAGGACGGCGAGGTCGAGACATATCTGCCCAACACAAGCCGAAAATGGAGACGCACATGTTGATCTCTGAATGATTGGAGACTGACACGATCTACGCAAAATAGTAAAATGAATAAAATCAACGAATTGGCAGAGGAACAATATGTACCGTTGTCCTCGGGTATGCAGCCCCATGATGGCAATGAAGCAATACCTGTTGCCATTCCTATCCTCCTGTACCGCGCCAACCCTTGACTCAACCGAGAAGACACCACAGCGTGTACTCCGCCCAGACCAAACGCTATGCAAAAAGCACTTTTCTGTCATAAACATGGTCATGATGATTTTGGAACATCCCACAAGTCTTCTGCATTTCCCGTAAATAGCCTCTGTATGAGGTGTTGGTCGTCGCCGCACCAGTCGAGCACCGTCTCCATCCACGGCTTGATATCCAGCCCCTCGTACCTTGTATGAGGCCAATCGGTTGCAAAGACGACATGGCTGTTGCCTCCTAGGCGAATGACCTCCTTTGCGATGGGCTCAATGTCGCTATGGTCTGGTAGCAAACTCATGCGATAAGGGGCCGAGAGCTTGACATATGTGTGGCCATTCTTGAGGAGACGGGCTAGAGATGCGAAGCCAGGTAGGTCGTATGGGTCGGCGCTATCATGGCCTCTCAAAGAAGGATAACCGATATGGTCTATACAGAAACGGATGTTGAGGGAGGGGACAATGGGCTCCAGAAGAGTAATCATGTGCATCGGAACATAGACCTGAACAGCCCATCCAAGGGGTCGCACAACGTCGGCGTACTGATGCAGCTGATCGGCCAGCTCCTGCGCGTCAACGGTGAGCTCGTTGGACTGCACGTTCAACCTCACAGCCCTAACGCCCAGGTCATGCCACTCGCGCAGGGTGTCGGGGGTCATGGCGGGCGGGTCGAAGGCGACGACGCCCCTCCCCCGCTTCGGGCCCAGGGCGCGCAGGGTGTCGATGAGGCAGGTGTTGTCGAGTCCGTAGATGGAGGGCTGGACGAAGACGATGTTGCGGATGCCGACCTGAGCTTCAAAGGAGAGGGCCTCCTCGAGGGAGTGCGAGATGGGGCGGTACATGGCGGTGGGGGATAGGGCGTAGTTTTCGACGTCGAGGACGTGCATGTGCGAGTCCCATGCGCCTGGGGGGATGCGCTCGGCGAGGGGGCGTGGGGGGGTCGTCATGGCGGCAGCGGTGGCAGTCACATGGCCAAAGATGAGGCCCTGGACGCGGTTCGCGATGGAGTTGTTGGTGTTGAGGTCGTCGGGGCACGGCGAAGTCGGAGGCGGCGGGTTCTGGCGGGGAAAGAGGGTCAAGCTCCGAGGGCGGGACGGCGAGTCCCGGGAGAGGAAGGAGGGAGGCCGACGAGAGCCAAGAGGTCGTCTTTTCAAGGAACCATGATTTGTCGGAGCTGATTTGCAGGTCGATATATTTGTACGAGTGAAATGCCTGGGCTTTGCTGCGTTAAAGGCTGCAGCAGAAGATGCAGTAGCCCTTGCCGAGGCGGCGCATCCGAGGCTTGGACACCGCATTCTCTAGGTGCATGCGTGCGTGTAAGCCGGGGATAGGTAGACTCGCAATCGCAAAACTCAAGTCGAGTTGAAAAAGGTGAAGAAATAGTTCTGCTGTCGACTTCAATTAACATTTCCCTCGTCACCAACTAATTACTCATGACAAACGACGTATCGTGAAGCTTTGGTTAGTGAGGCGAGAGACGGCTCGGAAGTTGGCCGATATGCCGAGGCGTGTTACCACAACTGATTAGATGGAGGGCATACTCGACATATGGTATTAAATATGGTAAGTATATACAGAGAATAGTCAAGGTATAGATGTAACAGTAGCACTCCGGATGGTCTATCAACTCGAGACCCTTACTCGCTCTCAATCTCAACTTCCTTGAACGAGACGCTATCAAGGTAGGCGTTCGTATTGAAACACTCGAACCCAATAGCGACACCAAAGTCATCAATCTCGTCCAGCTTCTCCTCTGTGACATCGCAAACAGTCATAATCTTTGCCCACCGACCCTCAGCAAACGTCGCCGGCAG
This sequence comes from Fusarium piperis, assembly GCA_027886205.1. NCBI lineage: Eukaryota > Fungi > Ascomycota > Sordariomycetes > Hypocreales > Nectriaceae > Fusarium > Fusarium piperis. Next base: position 504,144 of record RZGM01000003.1, read on the forward strand.
CACACCAACGTTGAGTATGGCCTCGGTGAGGCCAACAGGGCCGACGAGACACGCCGCGACAGCCCTAGTGCAGCCCTCTCCCTCGTCGCCGGGGGAGTCGACCTTGACGAAGCCCTCGAGGGCGTAGGAGCCGGCCTTGAGGAGGGACTTGTCGATGCGGTGGTAGAGGTAGTTTGTAAAGGGGCTGCCGGACTTGGACTCGAAGCGGAGGAGGGCCGCCTTTTCGGTTCTGTACGAGTCGTCGGTGAGGGAGAGGTCTTGGTCGGAGTAGGGGATTGCCTGCCAGGGCTGAAGGCCTTGGTCGAACTCGGGGTTAGTGACGAGGTTGGTTGGGATAACCTCGGCTGTGGTGGACGTCGTCTGGGCTGTGGTTTCAGAACTAGTCTCGACAGTGGTTGAAGTTGTCTGAGCTGAGTTGGTCTCGAAGGTAGTCAATGTCGTCAGGGTCGAAAAGGCCTCGGCGATTGTGGACGTTGTCTCAACGGAAGAAGCTGAAGTAGTTCCAGATGAAGTCCCGGCCGTTGTCGAGCTTGTCTCAGCCGAGGAGATGGTCCCAGAGGTAGTTGTCGACCCAGTCTCGATAGTCACCGAAGTCGAAGTTGCAGTCACCGTACTGCTAGTCTCGGTGGCTGAAGCGGACGAAATGGTGGTGCTGCCCGATGGTCTGCAAACCCCAGCATCGACGACGGCGATAGAGGCCAGTGCCGCAAAGGCGACGGCCACCAACTTGTTTGAAACCATCGAGAACTGATAAACGAGCGTATTAAGGATCGTGTTGCAGAAAAGCCATCAGAAAACACCTCAGCTCAGAGACTCCTTCTATACAACTACAAGCTATACGATCATCTCAGTAAAGACGAGTCTTGGCGGGCGGAATTGTTCCTGAATCTCCATATGCCCATCGTATTCGTCCTGCAGTAGCGCGTCCGGGTCTGAAATGACTCTCCAGGGCATCGACTCTGCAGGGGTAGCAAATGAATAGTCGCTGGCGCTATCGATTGAGGCGTCTCGGTTGGCAACGACCAACTGTGAATTTCTCCCGAGTTGGTAACACGTCTGATATGCTTATCAAGAGAGGCCGGGGTTGAAAGGCATCACATCATGATGTATCGTATCTTGTCAAATGACGTCTCACATGATGGCTATGGTGAAGGAACAAGTCGTTGTATCCTCTCTAACCAACACTTAATCACCAAACCATATATTATGAAAAGAAACATCAAAATGAGGTAAGCGGTCAATTAAATGGTGGTTGGATAATAATATAAAGTTGATTGACTTGGGGAATATGCTTCTTCGGCAGGTTCCGATTGCTCGTGGATGGACAAGAGTCAACATGGTAGACATACAAAATCCTCCACTATCTAGCTTATCCGATAGCCAGTGCATCACCAAAGATTCCACTTTGTTCAATGAGGGCCTGCAGTCATAGCTAGTCCTTAATCCACAGGATCAAGTGTTGCAAGACCCTCTCCGTCAATGCATCTCAGCTCTTAAACACTTCAACATCAACCCTTCTAAACCCCTCTTCCTGCTTGAAAGAGCATCGTCTCTAATATTCGAACCGAAGTGACTGAGTTTACAGGTACTCTCGTCTTCAGATTAATTGGCAGATGCAAATGTCAACTCGAGCGCATGCTCTTAGTGGCTCATATACGACGATGGGAATGGCACTGTCGCCACGGGATTCTTCTTTCCACTCAGATCGAGCCACTATCCCTTTCTCTCCCGTCCCTACTCCTCAGAATCAATAAGAAGGACCATCATGGTGGACAAAGTGCAAGGTTCATGAGCCATCATCATACAAGTCAAATAGGAGAAAGTGGATTACACGTCAAAAAGGTTCCCCCAACTCACGCCAGAATGATCAACAAAGCACATGAAAACGACCCCGTAATAACATGTATTACCACCTCGAAAACACGTGCTCGCGAGACTATATACAAGGATAGTCGATTAATGACCCCAGAAGGATCCCCAAGATCCTGGAGAAGGATCCTCGAAAAGCTTGGCGCAGGGGACTACCGAGTAACGACATGAACGTCCCATGTTTCAAACACGGCCCTTGCACTGACGATCCGACACCACTGGTGACCATGTCACCATACAAGATCGGACCTTGACGAATCACATATTCCCCTTGGCAGTTCTAACTAGGATCCCCTCGGGTCCTGCCGACCTTGGTCAAAAGTTGAAACTCCAGGCAGCCGAATTAAACCTTGCTGTTTCTGCCCTGTGGGGGGTATGATACTGTGGGAAGGCAGCTAAGAGCATGATTTGCTCTGTGCCTTGATTGAGATGAATAGTTGGGTGAGAATCTTGTGACGCCCTTCCATGTTGAGTAATTCATCAAGTCTGATGGATCAGAAGGATTTTATGAGGGATGATGAGCTGAACGAGCATGAATGAATGAACATTTCTTGGGTACAGTTTGACCATCTCTGTGGCGGACTCAAGTGCGTATAAAACCCAGCATATTATCCTCATCAGGATTGTTCACCATCCAGCTTCACTACGCTCATTCTCAACTTTCAAACTCTATCCACCATGTCTTTCAACAAACTTGCCTGCCTAGTCCTCCTCGCTCCCACTGCAATGGGCCTCGTCGTTCCCAAAAGCATCACTCCGGAGCAGCTCGACAAGATGATGCCCCGGGGTGTCGACCAGCCCGGAAACCCTCGTCTTGACTTTGGCAAGGACAGCTGCTTCAGTACCGGAGCCATTGGTGAGAACGAGGTATAGATTTAGTCTCGGCTTCTCATCCCTGACCTTTAAACCCTGACATGTTTTGTTAGGAATGGACTGGTTGCGAGCCTACCAACAAGCTCGACGACGAAGGTCACTGTTCCATCAGCCCTCACAGCGATGACCCCGTAAGTGCCACTACACTTGACCTTGAAAACAGTCTTGACGCCATCCAGTGCGAGTCCTTTTGTGAAAAGAGCCTCAAGTGGAGCTACGGCAAAGAGGTCAAGTTCGCCAACGCCGAGTGCCGCCGCGGCAAGTGCACCCTCGAGGACCGCATGGCCGTCACCTTTGGCGAGACCATCAGCTGGGGTCTTCAGATCGGTCACGGCGCCTTTACCGCCGGCGTCAGCTTCACCTACAGCCAGGAGAAGCAGACTCTCAGCGGCGTCGTCCGCGACAAGCCTGATGATCTTATCGACGAGTGCGGATACTGGACTTTTGTGCCGTACATGGTCACGTAAGGTTACTCCTGAACCAGTATAAATGGTCCTTGCTCACCCCTTTTCAGTTCCTGTGGTATCACCGCCAAGGGCGAGCACACCCGAAACGCCTTCACGGGCGAAAAGTGCAAGAACCGAGTGGAAAAGGAAGAATGCCTGACCGACTACCTCCGGCACCCGGACGGCATGCCGGCCGGGGTACCCGTCTTCGTCACGTATGACTGCGCGACGAGGGAGCGGCTCGCCTTTTGCAAGCAGGACGAGCTGTACCTGAAGCTGGGGGTTTCCGAGGACGAAAAGGTGCACCAGGACTATGCCCTCTCGTGGTGGGATGGGGATGCGTCTAGGGGACCTACCGGTACTGCTCAGGTCATATGGCCTCCTTCTTAGGCGCGGCCCTGATTCCGTGACTGGGGAGCTCAGCTGGGATTAAATGATGTCAGCTTTTGTACAATTACTTTTTTCTCCATTTCTTATTTTATTCTCTCCTGAATCAATTATCCTTTTTATACAGACTCGAAGCATGTACCTGCTGTGACTGCTCATTTTTGTGGTCTGTCATTTCCGACCCGATCTACACGGAGATGCCAAACCCCGGGCCGCGCCGCACCGTTCAACGGGAGCCGGGCGGATGCGGCAAGCCACTCCGTCCGTAAAAGTCGGGATTTAATATAAATGTCCGGAGCATATTTGTCTCGCACGGACAGTAATGGAGAAATTCAACCTCCTGCGTATTCCTTTTGCTGCATTTCAAGCCAAGTCACAGGCCCAACAAATAGATTACAGGTAAGCATCGCAAGATGCCTTGCACAGCCCTTAATTCTATAACATGTCATCTCAGCCATATCAATCTCACCATCCCCAATTCCAAATACGCTCCTACTCAGCATTGAACCCAACATCCGGCGTATTCAAAGCACAGCCGCATCTGATTCCAAAGAGGCGCAGACAAGACAATTTGGCGCCAGGGGACCCCTGGACCAGGAACCCCGCGGAGGCGCTTTCCCAAAGAGGAAGCAGAGCTCTAGCAATCCAATCGTCATCAGCGTCTTCAGTGACGCAGCCTTTTTTCCCCCTCAAACGGCGGGGGGCGGGGTCCTAAAGACAAGGACCCTTTCGGTATTTGTCAACCCTCGTCATTCATAACCGACCGGCCGGTGCTCGGAGAGTGCATAAAAAATTCCCATTAATTTCTATATAGCTTCATCCTCCTCCCATACATTGCAGTCTACCTTTCCACCCATAGACATCGACATCGGCATCCATCTCTACAAACCGCCCGCAATGCCCTTCGCACACCTCTCCCCCTTCCTGGCGCGCCTCGCCCGTCCCTTCACCCAATCCGCCATCCTCTCCGTCGCCCCAGAGTCTTCCGCCGGCCCCATCCCCGACGGCGCCCAGCTCTGCACCGTCGCCGCTGGCTGCTTCTGGGGCACCGAGCACCTATACCGCAAGCACTTTGCCGGCAAGGGCCTCATCGACGCCAAGGTCGGATACATTGGCGGAGACCTCGAGAATCCGACCTACCGCGCTGTCTGTGGCGGCAAGACTGGCCGTACGTCTCTCTCTCTCTCTCTCTCTCTCCTTCTTTCGCAAGGTTAATCGCTAACTCTTTACAGACGCTGAGGCTGCTCAAATCATCTTTGACCCCTCCAAGGTCTCGTACGCGCAGCTCCTCGAGTTCTTCTACTCCATGCACGACGCCACGACACTCAACGCCCAGGGTCCCGACACTGGTCCCCAGTACCGCTCCGCCATCTACTTCCACGACGCCGAGCAGGAAAAGATTGCACGCGACATCACGGCAAAGGCCAATGCCCAGTGGTGGAAGGGGGGCATCGTCACCGAGATCGCCCCCGCCGGCAAGTGGTGGTCCGCTGAGGATTATCACCAGCTGTACCTTCACAACAACCCTAGTGGCTATGAATGCCCCAGTCACTTCCTAAGACCGTTCCCCCCTCTGAAATGAGCTTCGTAGGGAACTGCGAGTGGGATTTCTTTCAAGTTAGCATGCAGAGAATGGCACCATGTCAGATAATGATCAATCAAGGCACAATTCAGCAATTATTCTAATTTCTCGAATTCAATAATGCTGTTCCTAAGCTACAAATGGGAATTTCCATCAATTGGCCATTCTGGCCAAATCAAGAGAGGAGTTCATTAGCCTCTTGCCAAGCAGTCCATCCTTTTGCCCAAAAAATAATACACGGTCATCACCATCCAGGCAAAGCCTAACCCATTACCACCTCTTACTTTCGTCGGTTCTGCTGCATCATCAGGATCTGGACCATCCGGATGAAGATGTTGAGGAAGTCGAGCTCGAGGGAGATGCTCTCGTTGACGGGGTCCCGACGCATGACACCAGCCTGGGCGAGGCGGGCGTGGTACAGAACCTTCTGGACGTCGTAGAGGGTGAAGCCACCAAAGACGGCGAGACCACCGTACAACCACAGGCTCTCAGTGAAGGCAAGGGTTCGGACGGCGGTGGCGGGGATGATCAGAGGGGCGAGGCCAGAGGCAGCGACGATGGCGGCACCAGCCAGAAGAGGGCCACCGATGTAGAGGTACTTCTCCTGCTTAGCAGTGGCACCGACAATCGAGATACCGCCCATCATGGCAACAGTGTAGAGACCAGCACGGGCGATGAGGGCACCGGGGACGAAGGCGAGAAGAGGGGCGACAAAGGCGGCCTGGGTGGCGTTGAAGGCGGTCCAGAGGGCGTACTTGGGGATGTAGCTGGAAACCTGTTAGACTCATTTCATGTCCAAAATTGCATCTTAAGACTTACTTGTCAGGGCTAATGGATCGGGTGCCAATCATGGTCGCAAAGCTGAGCGCAAGACCACCAAGACCAACAACCCAAGGGTTTGTCACCATGATTCGGTACACGAAGCCGGTCTGAACCATCTGTCGGGCCGTCAAGCCGATGATACCAATTCCGAGTCCGGTGTGCAGGAAGGTGTTGTTCAGGTACTCGCGCTCGTAGACGGGCATGCCGCCATCCTCACGAGTCTCTCGGTTGAAGACGGCATTCACGGCGACGAGCGTGCCACCAAAGATGGCACCGCCGACAAGAAGCCTTCGGGTCGTTGTCTGAGGAGCAGCAGCAGTTCGCGCAGACTCCTGGTAGTATGAGCGACCTCCGGCACGACCGCCGCGCTGAAAGGCACTGCGCGTGGTCGCTGATGTGATGCGGGAGGTGAAGAAGTTGGGGGTCGGCTTGGCCGGGACGTGGAAGCTTCGAATTGAGCCGGCGGCAGACTTGGAGAGCGCAGGAAGCCGCTGCGCAATGCGCGTAGGGCCCTGGCGGACTGTGAGCGTAAACGACATGGTCTTTCTGGCGATACAGGTATCGGTTGTCGAATGATTGGGTCGTTGACAAAGGGAAAGAAAGAAATCAAGCGGGGGTCCGAGGGAAGACCGGGGTTATAATAATGCTGCATCGAGGTTCCGGACCTAAATGACGTTGATATCCGACGTCACGTGTTGGAAGTCGGTGGAATTTTCCGGCGCCTCTTGGTGGCTCAGTTGGTCAGCAGGCCCTGCTAAACTCCAAAGTCCAGACATCTCGGTCTCGGACTTAGGATGGCCGAATTGCTTCAATTACATCATGTTGAAATTTGCTTCGGAATTATTATGGGAGCCAAGCCGTCAAGTGCCCTCCCTTTCAGCTCCGTCAGGGTATCTTTCATGTATCCCTTCCGCTCCCTTGATGCAGTACTGGCTTATCCAACACATGTCCATATCCGCCCCTCACTATCCATACCTGTCCAAACACCATCAACTACCCATATTCATAAACGCAAATGCTCCTTGACTTTTGACGCCGATGCTGTATGGTCATATCCCTCATGCAACCGCAGCCCAACAAGACCCCGTGCCTCCCAAAGTGCAGTAGTTTCCCCGAGACTCCGTTGCATCATCGCAAGCCGCCTGTTCCTTTCTCGATGACGAACCGCACAGGTCGCCGAGCCCTCTTTGCCCTGTACCCGAATGCCGACCGCGGCATAAAGTTTTGCGATGTGAGCATCGCGACGCTCATGGCTTTTGGTGCGGGCAACTCCTCTTCACCCTCGCCACTCTCACTCGAGACGCTTGCTCTTGGCCGCTGACCAGCGCGATCATCGAAACCCCAGTTTGCAACGCTGCCAGCCCGCAGCCAAGACTCCAGATTCCGACATTGGCTAACGTCCACCAAGCTGAGCCGTCCGCAGCCATTGAGGACATTCTCAACTCCCCGTCCAGTAACACGCACACAACCACGGACACTTAAAGCTTCAAGGTCGTTCAGATGAAGTGCCACGCTCTCTAAACTCCCATCGCTGACTGCGCTTCCACAAAATGCCAATCGCAGTTCCCGTAGCTTGGGGAGGCGAAGAGCCACCACCTCAGTGGCTGTATCAGAGAGGGCGCAACAAAATGACAAGTCCAGATGGGTGAGGTTCTTAGCCGAGTTGACTAGAGCAACAATCGCATTGTCTGACAGATACGTGCAATCTGCCAAGCAAAGTTGAGACAGCTTTTCGAATCGGAAAGGTGCCCAAGATTGGAACCCTGCGTCAGTAATCGATGTACATCGAGTGAGAGAAAGAGATTCGATGCGATTCGATGCGTGAGCAGCGAGATGAGCCATTGACCGATCCGTGATATGTTTGCAGTACGAGAGGTTGAGCCGTTTCAACTTTGGGCAACCAACCACAGTACCCGGCGGAAGTATCGTCGGCGCCACCTGCTTTTGTTGCTGTTGCTGTGCCTTGCTCCTCGATCGAGCCGTTGAGCTTGAGATGACAACTTGCTTCGATGGAGGCGGTTTCGCAGAAGGTGGCGGATCGGGTACCACCCAGCCTACAACGCGGCCTAAGAGGTTATCGCCAACTTTGCGACAGTTGCTCCAATCCACCTCTTCTAATCCCTTTGCATTCTCACTCATCTCCAAAATCTGGTTCGCCGAAACATCCCAAACCGACTTCATCTTCCATCGTTTGACGTTCTTGCCGCAATTTCGCCACAGAGCTGCAAAGCCCTCATCAGTTATATGAAAGCAATTACTGAGGTCAATGGTCACAGCTCGGCTGCCGATAAAGGGAGCAAGGACTTTTGCAATGAGTTCATCGGTAACTTTGCGGTTGTAAATCGAGAGATCGACATTCTGGCAAACTTTGGGCGAAGTGGTCAGCAGCTTGCGCCAATGACTGCTGACGAGTCGTAGTCGGAATAGTTCTCCAATATCGACATGCTTGAAAATGTAGATCAAGATCTCATCTGAAAGCACAGGCTTGCTCATCGTAAGGGGTCGCCGAGGCAGAGTCGTCCTAACTCTCTTGGCCGGAACATCGTCGCTATCGATTGGCATCTCGGAAAACGCAAACTTGATGGGTGTCACCTCGGAAAGACGAGAACCAGCTCTCACTCCATTAGTAGCGGGCCCGGAACTGTCGGTTGGTGGAATTGGAGGCGCCAACGAGTGACGGCGGCGATTTCTAATGTTCTCCATGTTCACACTCAAGAACGGATCGGGATCTTTGGGTTCCATATTGCCAGAATCGTCCTTCGCGGGTGAGGTCGGCTTGGAAGGCGTAGTGAAGGTAAGACCAGGTAACGCAGCTCGTGAAGGCGTTGTAGGAGTTGGAGGATCAGACTTGTTGGCCTTTCCCTTGGCGTCGGCGTCAACCATATCAACATCGTCGCTTTGCTTCTGATATCGAAGGCGCGCTGTCTCTTCGACCTGCGTCTTGATATCTGGAGGACATCGTCTCCAGAATTCATCAAGCACATCACCAGTGATCATGATGCACTCGACAGTCGTAATGGCTCGGACAGTTGCTGTCCTGCCACGAGAGAGGCCCAAACTCGCAACTTCTCCAAAGTATTGCCCAGCCTTCAACCGCGGTCGTTTCTGGGGAAATCTAGGGTTGCCTTGGAAGCCCTCGTTGGCAATTGGTTCGTCATGGATTACTTCAGCTTCACCACGAACGATGAAGAAGATCTCATTGCCTGGCAGCCCCTGGCGGACAATATCGGTGAAAGGCGTGTACGTTTTGGGCTGAGCACTGAGTCCAAGAAAGTGCAGAATGTCGGCTGGGAGGGTTGAGAAGAGCGGCAGCTCCTTAAGCGTCGTCCGAATGTTGATTTGGCCACTGCCAATTGCGCTTCCAGCAGCAGGGTCCTCGATAATCCCTGGGCTTGGTGACTTTCTCTTCTTGGAATTGACCACGGCACCGTCCCTGATAGCACCCCTCTCGCCCGTGGATACTTCGCCAGGGGCAGCTTCTCTGGCGCTGAAATCCCCTTTGGGAGACTTGAGTAGCTTGCCACCCTCTTGTCTTCTCTTTTTGAGAAGATTCAGGCGTTCTTGTGCCTCCTCCCGGATAGCCTTCTCCATCTCGGGAAATTTCGGCATAACAGTATGCAAGTCTTCCTTCTTCAGCACCAGCAGGAGACATTTCGTTCGGGCAATAATGGTTGCCGTGCGCGGCATCTGCATAAGGACACCAATCTCACCAAAAAAGGCTCCCGCCTTAAGCTCCGCGTACACTGCCTCGCCATCCCGTGACGTCACGGCAACTACGCCGCGAACTAGCCAATACATTGCCTTCGCGTCGTCACCCTCAGTCACGATGTGGTCATTGGGGCTTTGAATCTGCGGCTTCAGATGGTTTCCGATGGCAACGAGGAATTCCTCTGGAGCGGACAGGAAAAGGGGAAACGATCTGATACGGTCAACCAAATCCAGTGGCATATCTCGAATGAGAGACGTTGTAAGCGGCGAGGGTCGGACGGGCCGGGTAGGGTTTGTCTCGACATTGAAGGATCTGATCAAAGAGACAGAATCGGACGAAGCTGCAGCATTTGAGGCCTGCTGGTGATGAGCCAGCGCCCTATAGGGCGAGGGCGAGCTTGGAGAGCGACCTCGCCTCATGGTGACAATTTTGACAACGGACGACGTGGCTGAGCGGTGATGAAATCGCGGAAACGAGGGCAGTGCGGCCTCCCCTCCAGCCAGCTCTCAGGCCGCAGCAGCAGCAGCTGGGGGACGACGCTTCCGTTTAATCGCTTGGCCTTGTCAATGGGAACTAGGGGGCGATGACGCTGACAGAGGCAGTCAAGATGAGAGAGGGTACGGTCATGCTCCGGTCCGGCAGATCGAGGATTGCGAACGTGAATAGGGCAAGTCAGCTGTAGGGTCGTCTTGAATTTGATACTAGAATGGCATCGGCCGTTGATGCAGTAAAGGCCCGGGTGATGGCCTAGTAGCGGTCCGTTGGCCCCACGATGAGGTGAGAGATGCAAAGCCTGTCGTAACAGACAAGATATCGAGCTCGCGAGTTGTACAGGGTCCAAGGTGGCGGTTTGGAACCTCGTCGTGACACAGAGGCAGGGGACGAGTTGTCGGGAGAGCTGCTGTGTTGATGCGGGCGTGGGAGTTGGTTGTCCAAGGGCGATCGCGTGGAGGTGCCACAGTAGACTTTGAAAGAAGTGAGCGATGACGGCAACGGAGACAAAGGATGGGACCGGTGTAGGCGGCTTACCAAAGCTTGGATGGAAGCCAAGCAGGACGATCTCTGATACTCGGCCGAGAGGACGCAGCAGTGACAATCCGAGCGGGGAGCAGTCGCGGAGCGGCGAGGAAGCTATCGCGAGAACAGCTACTGACACACAGCTACTCAGAGGTAGTTGAGGGAAAGTCAAGATCTGTGAAGGTAAACTGGATCCGCATGGAAAAGATTCCAGTCGCGGCGGAGCGCAGGCCGGCCGCCACACACACGACGCCCACCCACAACTCAGAGGCCCCTCAGCATCTCTCACACGCCCACCGCCCACTCACGCTCTCAAGGTCCAGCTTGGTGTGGGGTAACGCTTCTAGCTGGGCGGGCAGTGCCGTCACACACAGTGAGGAGCGTGTCGAGCGCAAGCAGGGGAGCAAGGGGCCCAGGTTTGGGGCACACGCCGCAAGCGACGAGTGGAGTAGAGACAAAGCAAACCAAGGCAAGCAAGCGTCGGCAATGCAAGCAATGCAGCGGGAGAAGACCATTTCAGCAGAATGGAAATTGGCGATACAGGATAAGTCCATCCCGACCTGGGCAGGATGCCCGCTCCGTGGAACCCCCCGCAGCTGGTACCACCAACGGAGACGGCAGCTCTCGTCCATGGTGTGCTTCTGTACCTTGGCCTGCGCGTGGTGCTAATAGTGGCGTCGATGGTTGCCACGCAGGGCAGCAATGGCAGAAGTTGAGTTCCTGGGTCAGTGCGTGCTTGCGTGGGCGCTTTGGCGCTTCGGTGGATGCTTCGATGAAGCTTCAGTGGGTGGATGAGCTGCCCGCCGTGGAGCCATCCTCGCCATGCTAGCATGCCCACCTCTCGACCCTCTCCCAAGGACCCTAGCCGTCACGCCCCTTGCCCCTAGCGGACGGCACCAAGCGCAGATGACCGAGCGCGCACAGGGCGCTTACGGGGTCCTGACATTGAGCTTCATGGGAACAATGGCCTGGCCTGTCCCAGCAGACTGATGGTGTTGAGAGCGGGAGACCCGAGTGGAAAGATGAGCTCGCTTGGTGGACGGAAGCGACCCGATAGCTTCAGCGGTGCTCCTGGCGAGCCACCCACGATTCCGTTACCATGGATGACAGGGTTGTCGACTGGGTTGGTTCTGCTCTTGGCTCGACGGTGGCCGCCTTCTGCCGTCATCATTTTCCCCATCCACCGCGTCGATCCTGATCTTCGGATCCGCGCCAGTCTGCTGGGAAAGGGGGCTGTTGGTCAGAAGACCTCGTGTCTCCTCCTTTCGACTGCATGTAGGTACTGTACTGTAGCTTACCGAGGCATGCAAAAGGACAGCTGCGACAATGGCTTGACCGTTTGAGTAAAGGGAGCTGCAGGATCGCTATTTGGGAGTTTCTGGGCAGGCAACGCCGTCTCGTTTCGACAGCAACTGGCTTGTTTCCAAGAATAGTATTCAGTCCGGTCTACCGGAGACGGTTCGCGCGCATGGAACAAGTTGCTGCATTGTCAATGTCAATGTCGATGCTGATGCCAAGAGAGGATGATCCTGGCCAAACAGGAGAAGGCTCCGCAGAGTCCTTTTGTGAAACGTTTCGTCCTTGCCTGTTTCATCAGCGAGGGCGCACATGCCTCCTCAGATCGATGACCCTGAGTTCTTGCCTGAGATAGGGATAGGTTGACGGGCAGCAGCTTCACATGGAAGGAAGGCCTTGCAACCAGAGGTGGATGTCTTGGTAGGGTCACAACATCTACTGCAGCATCCAATGAATCTCTGCATCTGTAATCATCCATCTCGCATTCACATTCACATTCATTGCTTTGCCTCATTTGCTTTCCCAGTGCTCAGACCATCACTCTTTTCAGCCGCGACGCATGCAACATTTCTAGAAGACACGCCGCAGCAAGGGCCACAACGCCAGGACCATCTAGCCCCGGTAATAGAAGCTCGCTAGAACACGCACGCTAAATTGCTTCTGTCGGATCGATCCTCTGTTTTTCTTCTGGCGCCGTTCCCAGCTCAGCATCGACCAACAAACATCTAGGGCTGCTTAACAGGGAAATTATAGAACATGGGTTCGTGTTGCAGCATTCCGTTGTCCCACTGGCGCCTCCAAACCACTTCTCGACCTTTTGAGCCTCTTGAACGTCCCGGTTCTAACCCTTCAGAGATTTCAGAGCCTTCACAGCCTTCAGGGCCCTCTGTGCCCCCTGTGCCCCCCTCTGAACCTTCTGAACCACCAGAACAACCACCTCCAAATTATTTGGTGTCGCCTTGTTCGGATCCAGGTCCGCCCAATTCCAGGATACAGACTTTCATTCGCCCACGCTGTGGCATTTGCGGTCTAGGAATACAAGTTGGCGAGCGTTGTACAACGGGTACTTCTAATCCCTCTAGACTTGTCTAGCTCCTTGATCATGCTCACTCTTTTTTTTAGTGATTGGGGACGATGACTCTAGCGATCTGCGCTACATGCCAGCCATACCATTTCCCAAGCAAGGGTTCGTTCTCAACAAGCAATGCAACTGTCCGCAGCAACCATGCCGGATAGCTCACCCCTTGCCCGAGGGCGTGATAATTCATGCGGATTGCATTCATCTATTCATGCGTGAATACAAAGGCCAGCGTCGTTGGGAATGCTTGTGGGTTATAGCAGCCTGGCAAAATCCTTGGAAGTCACCTCCTATGTATTTCGAGCCAGAGGATATCATGGTGCCCACTCCCCAGGTCATCCAGGCCCTAGGCATCCCCGTGCTGGGTCTGCTGCCACCTGAGCTGCTCCTGAAAATCCGGTCATACTCATTCTACAGTATCCTGTGGCGTTTATGTGCCACTTTGAAAGTGGCCTAGCAAGCTTCGAACGGGAATGGTTCCCCTCAAGGCCCCAAAAGATTCCGCATTGGCGAAGTATCAGCATGGGAGCGTGGAGAAGAACCCGTATTGGCTAAGAACTCACCACAGGATCCCATCATACGTCTTACAATAGATGCTTATGGGATCAAGAAGGTCGAAAGGCTACCAAGTTACTCGAACACCATGGATGAGCAAGTAAATTCCAACTCAAAGGCTTTTGCATTCATCGACGAGCGTCTTGTCGACCAACGGATGGAATTAGATGACCGGTTCGAGATATTTGCCGACATCAAAGCAGCCAAGATAAGTAATGCAGTTTTCCACTTTCAAGTAATACCCCCTAAATTCGTATCATGGAATCAAGCTCACAAGCTCCAGTACGGTCGTGCTCGATTGCACTTCCAACGTCCCTTGCATGGGCCTTGGGTATGGAACACTCCCTCTCCAGCGATACAGACCGTTTCTATATCCTTGGATGCCGAGAACCCATCTGCTGTGGTCTACCGTACAACTAACTTAATGCCCTTGGATCAACCCACGGCTCATCCCTTACTACAACTTTTTGGAAACTCCTACGAGAGAACTTATGAGACACGCCCAACAACACGTTATTTTAAGAGCCACAGGCTACATATGTTCACTTATGCGCAAGACCTATCCTCTTGGCGCTATTACATCACCTCACTCCGCAAGACGACAGGCCTCACGTTCTTTTTCCGGTTGCACCAATTCTATGGGTTCCATAGCCACACTGCCGAAATGCCTTCTGCTGCGAAATTCTTTGAGCGGTTTCCATGCATAAACCGGTCAAAATTGTCATGGGTATACGTTCCTCTCCCCCCTGGTGACGATATCGTAGCGATGGGACATGACGATCGTGGCGGTAGGCTTATCATGGTACGCCATTCCTTCTTTATACCCGCAGTTTTTCTTACCTTTCATGTTGTAGATTCGGAAAAGACTCAGCGGTGATATCTTTGTAGGGCATACTCTTAGTCGTCAGCAGCGTCATTATGCACTTCTTAAGTCGCCACCCCTCGCCAATGTCTTCAGCCAGATTCCTTCTGGACACGTAGATGGTTTTGGCGTTGTGGTTCGAAACAAATCGAGTCCCGACACCTTTATTCAAGTGCCCACCCCTGGACCACAAAGCCGACCACCATTGCAGGCACATGCGGAAATCCTACACTCTGCTGCTCCTCTTGAGAACTTGGTCCGCATCAGCATTTACCACTCCCAAAACTCGGGTTTTTGCGCCGGTCTTCTTATGGAGTACCGGGGTGGTGCTCAGCGGGCACTGGGGTCATGTCGTCTTGGCGTTGACCGTGTCACCACATGTTCAAAACCTTCACACATTTGTTTTTTCTCCGCGACCTGGACAGGCGATGATATTATTTATCCAATAGCCATAGTGGAGGCCACAGATCAAAGAGAGGCCCATAGCCACCCTGAGAACTGGACATGCCGTCCCCTACCCTCAGAAGGGAGTTTGGAGGTATGGTTCAGTTACAGGGCATTCCAGATTTCGTTTGTGGATACACCAGCATAGACATGTCCCTATTCAGCAGCCTTTCATTGTTCAGATAAGTACTGTAAGATAGCGTTATTTTAAGTCACATTTTGATAGCAAGTTCAATTCAATAAGCGATCTTCTGTTGGCAGGAGTCTACATGTTGAATACAACGTACATTCCAAGGAGTATTCGGCTTTGTACAATATCGGTATCCTGAAGACATCTCTGGACCGTGAAATTCTGGGACTGATACATCAAAGTACACGATTATGCGCCCTCGTCGCAAAGTTACTTACAAGTCACATAGGAACACGATGATCATCCTCGCCTATGGTGCTTCACAAGACCATATCACGCCTAAGAGACTGGTTACCCAGCCATACCCCACGTTTGTTCTTAAACCCACGTTTACTCCATGGCCCATGATCAACTGTCGCCCATGGCAAACAAGGCTGCCTATGGATCACTACAGCTGCATTCAAATATGAAGCCTCAGATCGAATCATGGTTTGGACAGTTCAACACCACGGCCCAGCATCTTCCGACGTGAAGAAGATTGTCCATTCGCTTCAAATACTTGAGGAATCAATTGGGCAGCCACACAGATAACCGAGGTTTCAAATGAGCTACTGCAGAGAAGAGGATAACGGGAGTTGGAAGCCATCTTGAGGCGGATACTGACGGTTACCAACGCCTTCGGCACAAGCACAGCCCGCGATAATTCCCTCTCATGAATATGGAATTCCACTTCGTCTTGACATTTCTCCAGTTTCATAGACATGCAAACCAAACTAGTCTATCTACAATCCAACAGATGACGCTAAAGTCGACGGCCAAACATTTACTCGTCCTTTTTTGAAAATTAAATCATGATCTCTTTGATACCCAACGCCCGCCCCAAGCAAAACCCCGAATGCTCATACTACGTCTTCATCCTCTCAGGTTCTCAGGAACGTCTTGAACACGTCCGAGTTGGTGCAGTCCTGGTAAGGATATCCGATCTTGCGCAAAAAGGTCTCCAGCTCGTGAACCTCGTCGTCGGGACACACGATACCTGTGACGATCTTGCCCACGTCTCCACCGTAGTTACGGTACTGGAACAGGCTGATGTTGAACTTGGGCCGCAATGTCACCAAGAACTTCTCTAGAGCACCTGGGCGCTCAGGGAAGGTGAACATGTATAGCCGCTCATGAGGAACACCGGACCGACCACCGACAAGATATCGGATATGGCTCTTGGCGAGCTCGTCCTGCGAAAGGTCTGACACGTTCATGTTGCTCAACTTGATGCGATCGATGAGCATGCGAAGCTCCTCGGATCGCTGTGAAGCGGGTGCGGTGAGTGAGATACCAATGAGGATGTTGGCCACCTCATCGCTCGCATATCGGTATGAAAACTCGGTAACAGCATTGGGCATGATGGTGTTGATGAGCTCGGCAAAGGAACCAGGGCGCTCAGGGATCTGAACAGCGAGCAGAGCCTCCTTGCCCTCACCCAAGGTGGCACGCTCGGCAACAAACCTTAGACGGTCAAAGTTCATATTGGCGCCCGACGTCACGGCGATGAGCGTGCGCTTTGAGTCTCTCGACGGGTTCTGGGAAACGTATTTCTTCAGACCGGCGATGGACAGGGCACCCGCTGGCTCCAGACTTGACCGAGTGTCATCGTACATGTCCTTGATGGCGGCACAGATCTCATCGGTCGAGACCTCGATGACGTCGTCGACAACCTCCTTGGCGATGCGGAACGTCTCCTCTCCGGGAATCTTGACTGCGGCACCGTCGGCGAACAGACCGACCTCCTTGAGCAAGACCCGCTCGCCCTTTTTCAAGGACTCGGCCATCGCATTGGCATCGTGAGCCTCGACACCAATGATCTTGATATGGGGAGCCATGCGCTTGACATAGAGGCCGATTCCAGCAATGAGACCACCACCCCCAACACCGCAGAATATGGCCTCCACCTTGGCCATGTTGACCTGGCCAAAGAGCTCGTTTCCAATGGTTCCCTGGCCAGCAATGACGTACGGGTCGTCAAACGGCGGGATGTTGATGAGTCCATCCTGCTTCGATCGCCTGGCGCATTCCTCCTTGGCAGCATCAAAGTCGGCACCGTGCAACACGACATGACCACCGAGCCGGGCTACGTTCAGGTGCTTGATGCTAGGGGTCGCCTCAGGCATGATGATGGTCGCGGGGATCTTGAGCTTTCGAGCCGAAAAGGCAACACCCTGGGCGTGGTTACCGGCAGAGCAGCAGACGACGCCCTTCCAACTCTTGGCCGGGTCCAGGTGTGCCATCTTGTTGTAGGCGCCGCGCAGCTTGAAGCTGAAGACGGGCTGCTCATCCTCGCGCTTGAGGAGGACCTTGCACTCGAGTCGGTTGCTCAGGTTGATCGCGTGGGTGAGGGGGGTGACCTTGCAGGCCTCGTAGACTCGGGACGTGGCACTGGCGATGAGGCGAAGGTACTATACTAGTGGTGAGCTTTCACGATTCACACATGATTCAAAGGGTCGCAACTCACGTCGGGATAGCCTGTGGGGAGAAGATACTCATCTGGTACTATCTCCTTGATCTGAGCACGCTTCTCCTCGGACGGCGTCGAAGGGTTGGCGCTGTACTCAGTCAAAGCCATGCCGGTAGTGGGAGTATGCGGCCGAGTGTCGCCGTTGGTCCCATTGACGACGCCATTGGCAACGACGGGTACCACAGAGGGTTCTTGTACTGAAGGCATCATAGGCGGGATAGTGAAGGTATGTTGATGGAAGAGGAGGAAAGGAGATCAGGTCAGGAAGTGCCGCGTTGTTAAGCAGAGCAGCGCAAAGCACCTAGTCAGTCACCGCCGAAAGATCGGACCTGAATTTTTGTTAGCTCTGGAGATGTGTACCGCGGGTGAGTCAATTCGCACGTAGCGGGCACTTGGCGGATGGAGGACCGTGCTGCAAATTCAAAAGTCTCCCCCGGGTGCGGATGTGCTCGATGCGGCCTGTCCGGACCCCGTCAGAGGCCGATTCCAGGCCGGTTATCGTCTCATGAATATGCATTGATACTCGACCAGTTCCGAGATTTCCCTGAGGAGAGGGGTTCATTCATGAGGTGATATTCGTGAGCTTCAGTCCACACATGCTCAGAGATCAGGTACGGGTAGAGATTAGGGAGGTACCTCTCAAGAGGCTCTTAGCTGCCACGTGAGAAAAGTCCGTCTCTCGCGGTGGCGGGGTTGCTCCGGCCGAGTTAGCGGGGTTCGATATCGGAGGTCAAAAAGGTACGGATCCAACCAGAGCCAGTGCATTTCAGAGAGGGCGTGATTGGTAGGTCATGTTTGAAACACCACACCAAGAGGCACGTTGTGTTGTGTAGATCATTCTCATTAATACTCATTAATACTCATTATTTATAGTCAAGCTCCAAAACTCCATGTCTAATGAAAACAGTCCGCTTCCCTTCATAACTTCACTTCTTTTCCACCTCCTGGTACGCCGGTGGTGCGTCCCGCTCAATGTGCCGCTGGTTCACAGCATCCAACTCAAAGACGTTGCCTTGACGCGTATCCGGCACTCCAGAAGTCATATCCCTCATCTCAAAGGATCCCCCATCCCTCGCCTCGTGAACATTGACATTTCCAGAAGACCCCTTAGTGATACCCATCTTTTGCATCCCCGACTTTACGAGCATGACTCCGGCCTCCCGTCTCTCAGCCCGTTGCAGATCTCGCTCCGCTCTCTGGTCGGCTCGGAGCATGTCCCGCTCAACACGTTGCATCTTTCTCTGGCAACGACGTTCTATCTTGCGCTGGTGACAGGAAGAGCGTCCTGTCGTCATGTATGCGTAGTCCATGATTGGAGCCATGGACTGTTGCTGGGGCCGGACGAGGTAGGCTGGTTGGATGCGATGGTTGTAACAACTGCTGGTGGAGTTGGTGTTGTAACGACGAGAGTTCTCCGAGGGAGGGAGAACGTGGCTAGCGATGAGACCGATGATACCCATGGTTATGTTTTGAAGTGGTATCAAGTAAGAGATGAGGATAGTGTTGGTGCTGGTGTAAGTGCTGGTCCTTGGTGGGCTTGATTCAGCTGTAGGGTATTTGTCGCAGGTCTGAAAGACTGTTCTTGAATTGTGTAAAGATGCAGAGGCAATTTCCTCCCCCATCACGATCCATCCCCCCTTCTTATACACGAGCCCTTTCACTCTCAACATCGCTTCATTCCCAAACAAGCCCTCCATTCGAAATGATCATCTATGCGAATGCGCAGCCACGCTGACGCAACGCAACTCCCCATCTCGAATCGCATGTCCGAAAAAGGCCTGGCGCCGACGTGGGGATGCCGATTCGATCCCCACTCTTCCGGCACCGGGCCAATCAGCCCCGCCCAACTCGGCCTTCGCACTCGCTTCCGTGTGTGCGGGAGGCCGCAATGCGTCGCAAGTTGAGAGGCGCAACACGGGTATGAGTGCCGAGGAGGAGTTTCTGTTGTAGGGCTGAATCCTTGCGACGTGCTCAATTGC
The DNA here is from genome assembly GCA_027886205.1 of Fusarium piperis. Taxonomy (NCBI): domain Eukaryota; kingdom Fungi; phylum Ascomycota; class Sordariomycetes; order Hypocreales; family Nectriaceae; genus Fusarium; species Fusarium piperis. Next base: position 523,702 of record RZGM01000003.1, read on the forward strand.
TCCAGTGCGAATGCGAGGCGCCAGGCTCGCTTCGAGAATGTCAATGATCATTGTAAACGTAAACCGAATATTCAGTGTCTATCCAGATAAGTGCCAAGTCTAATAAATGCATCATGATAATACCCATCGTAAACATAACTCCATGTCATCATCAATATGACTGGGACAGTTCCCAAAATGCTCTAAGTAGCGTGAGCCCTCCAACCTGGGTCTCTACCGTTCTTCCCCTTCCTCGATCGTTGGGGTCTTGTCTCTTTGACCTGACTTCCCCAGATGAATCTCTTTTAATCATCGGTGTTTGGGCTTCAACAACATTTCCTAGGACCGGTTCATCCGACTCTGGTTCAGAGGCGGTCCAACGTCCCGTGCCAGGAAGCCACCTGTGGCGGCCTCCCCACGTCTCGTCGTCTGGTGTTCCTTGGTTGCGATAATCGGTTGTGTTCTCTGCGTTGTGGTCGATGCCGTCGTTATCTAGAGTGACGATGGCATCAAATAAGCCTGCACCCCACCACATACCGAAGAGGCCTGCCTCATCGCGAGTCTCGAGAGCTGCCAGAGCATTGTGCCTGACCCAGCCCAGGTATGACCTGCAGGCTGTCGCGTGCGCTTCCTTGACCCGTCGATAGCCTCGCATATCCATTTTCATCCCTTCCTCGACTCGAAGAGAATCAAGAGGGACGCAGAAGGTGGTAAAGTGATGGAAGAAAATGCTCTTGAAGGTCTGTCCGTCCTGTGAACAAGTACCACTCGCATCGCATTGCTCTTCCATGATCCCCCCTCGGCCGAGCCCTCGCCAGGGCGGTAACTGACCGGGATGTACTTGTTTTAGATCATCCACGGGCTGGTTGTTCTTCAAGCTCCATCCAGTGGCTTCAATGACGGACTGAATCAAGAGATGGCCATCCTCCAAATACGATGCACCTCCGGTCACAGCCCAGAGTCCCCGCTGGCCCGTCAACAAGACGCCTTGGTTATACGTGTACACCATCTCATCTCGTATATCGCACTTTGTGTTGCCAGGCTTACTCCGGTCGATATGGTACCCGTCAACAAATAGGCCACGCGAATTGGTCATGTTGACATTCATGAGCCAGTTGTACCCCTCCATAGCAGCCTCGAGATGCGCCGGGTCGTTATCCGGGAACGCGGCGTTTGCCAACCAGGGGGCGGTGAAGTTGTCGCCGGGAAAGTACTCATACATGGATATGGAAGCCGATACCCAGAGTTCGTTGGTAATGGCGTTCTTGTATGGGTTGAGGCGGGGATTCCAGACCATGCCTCCATTGCAGAATCTGGTTTCCCACCCATGGGAGCCCAGGTTCCAGAAGATACGGGAACGGTGAGCAAAGGACGAAAACCAGTTATAGCCCTGCCAAGGCATGGATTCAATGAGTTTCCTGAGGCCGCTCCCCGCGACCTCTTCGGACTTGGTTGTTGAGTAGTGCAGATCTCCATGAGTTCTGACGAACTTGATGGCCTCGATCCAGCCGAGTGCCACCCAAAGGATGTCATCATACGCCTGGCCACAATATTAGTTCATGAACCAAACCGATAAGATGTATTGAATTACCTACCTGGCCACGGATGGACAGGACATCTTGCCCAAAGTAAGAGCCGACCAACTGCGCATAGAAAGATGATATCACATTCTCCTTGACCCTCCAGTCATTGATGCCGTCCAAGTCCACAGAGTTGATGGATTTGGATAAAGTCGTCAGCATTCCAGCAACGGCGGTCCCTGCAAACGCAGCCGTCCAGTCTATGGCAGCGGGCCATGTCGCATAATCGGGTTCAAAGAAGTGGTCTTGCAAGACGGAGAGGGCTCCGACGGCATCCTCAAGTATCCGGGACTCGGCAGGAGCAGATTTTGGAATCCTGGATGCGAATGTGAGAAAGGTCTCCGGAAGTGGGCGACAGTTTGTCGGTGGCTCAGCATAGAGGACAGGACAGTAATGTTGACGAGTATCTTCACGGCTCGGAGCAGCTGACGTCAGTTGAATAGCAATCAGGCTGGCGAGGCCAGCAGTGAGTATTCGCCAAGCCATTGGAGGAAGAGGAGAGCCCTGATCCGAGGCCCAATAGAAATTCTATCGTAGATGAAGTAAAATGTTTGCTGGTCCTGACGCGCGGCTTTTACGAGATAAGGCGATCCATATCGAAATGTAGCGATGCGGTTTCGGAGGTTGATAGGAGTGAGCGAGACGAGCCAGCATCCGAAGAGAGGAGGAGGCGGGTGAAGCCGCTAGCTGAAGCAAGAGAAGCCACACCAAAGCGTGTATGGAGAATGCAGAGGAGAGAAAAAAGACGAGAAAGACACCGGAGAAATGTCGAGATTATCTATCGGTCAGGGCCCTGAAGTCGAGACAAGGTGCGACGATCTGCCCCACCACCAAAACGAGCAGGTCACAAGAACTACTGCGAAGACATGACTAGATGGCGATTCTAGAACGGGATTTTAGGGCTGAAAAGATACGGTGAGGGAATATGGGGTAACAGGAAGCGACGAGGAGTGATGGTCATGTTTGTAAGATCAAGTCTCGTTGACAGGTGAGCTATGATAACATATTCCAAGCATGGGTCTTGGATTGTGTTGGTTCATGATGCAAGATGATGGAATTAGACGCGATTTGGCTGCCATCTCAAGGGAGCGATAAGGCAGTATGTAACTGCAATACTATGTAGCAAGTGAGAGGAATTATTGCGGACATGAGTTTTGGCATAGGGTAACTCTTATGGAAATGAACCTATCATGGACATGAATGACGTGTCTGAACGCACTGTACCTACATTAACGCGATGTTACTTTTACCATGCATGGACGGGCACTCAACGCGAGAAAATGATGTTTTACAGCGGATCGAGGGGACCCGACACAACAGCCCAGCCCCGCGCCGCGCCTCTGAACGAGACGTGGAGTGGAGGGTTGGCCCTGCCCAATCGTTTCAAGCTTCAGTGGCTCTTTAGCCATTAGCCAGCGCGTTTTTAGTGGTCGCCGAAGTGGGGCCGACAGCAATACTTTGTTTACTTTCGTCCCAAAGCAGACGCAACCCTGGCTTGACCCAAACACAACTAAATCACTTGCTTGGGTCTCTCTTTCTCTCAGCCAAAACATCGTCACTTCACCTTCTCACTTCGTCAAGTCGTGCCTCGCTTCTCTTCTCTTTTTTTCCCACGTCTCCCACGACGCCTTCTACTTTCTAGATGCATCGCACACCTCAATCCATTTAGAATTGATCCCTTTCAACATTTCGAATCACGACATACTCTTCTCAAACACGCGCCGCGGGTGCTTTTGCATCCTAACCTCACCTTCCATCATCGTTCAACCCCCAAGCTCCCGCATTCTTCGCACGCGTCCACACGCGTGAGAAAGAGCCATGGAGGTGGACGCCGCTAGCAGATACCGCTCTCGCATCCTTAGAGAAATGAAGGCCAACCGCGACAACCCATTCAACTCACCGCCCGAATCCACTGGCTCCCACGGCACCGTTACACTGTCCTCTGTCTTTTCCGACCCGGACGGCGAGTCTACGCGTAGACTTAACGAGGACATTGCTCGTGTCACCGCCCCCAAGAACCTGCCCGTCAACTGGGAGGCTGCTCACCGCAAGTGGCCCGAGTTTTTCGGCATGCCCAAGACGCGCGAGGTGCCCGTCTTCGAGGACAACACCGACACACGCCCGCTGAGCGCCGAGTCCAAGGAGAACAAGCCTCCTGCCTCCGCCGCCAAGTTCCAAGACAAGTTTGCCGACGACACGACAAATCCCACCTGGTTGGGTTCCAACAGAACCCGCGCTGAGATGCAGCCTCGCGTCGACAGCGAGTCCGACCTGTCTTCGCTGATGGCCAAGTCACCCGCTCGAGGCCTCTCTTGGGGCAAGAACACACACAACCCCAGCCCGCTGTCTAAGGTCCACACGCGGGTAGCGTCAGATTCTTTGGCCGAGGAGAAGCAACAACGTCGAGAGTCGCTCACCAACGCCCTCAACCGCCTTCGCAGCGCGTCACAAAGCCCCAGAGTTAACCAACGAGACCAGGAGCAACGTGAACGCTCCTCACCACAGATGTCTTCAGCAAAGTCTAGTCTAACAGCCGTACCTTCTTCGCCCCACTCCATGGGCAGCCCTGCACACAACGAGAGCAACGCGCGCTCTTTTTTCTTGCCAGAAGTCTCTCACCTGGGTGACTTTGTTGACGGCACCCTTCAGTTCAGTGGTGCGATGAGAAATGGAGTCCCCATCTTTGTCAAGCACGGCAGAGTCCATGACCGATTTGAGAAGCCCTCTCTTGCTAGCCACGCCGAGGTTGATGAGCTCGAGGTACCTGAAGATGAAGAGAAGATCTTTGTGTCTATGGATATGATCCGTGAGGAGATCATTTCTCTCCAGGAGCACTACGACAAGGTGCAAGAGTACGCCGAGAACCTCCAGCAACAAGTTGAGCGGTTGGAGGCCCAGCTTAAGTCACGGAAATCCTTCGATGGAGAGTTGGCCTCTGCCCAAATCAATGAGCAGCTACTGGCTCAAAAGAACCGTAAGACTACCCCGTACTCAGTTAATAGATATCCTACTAATTCGCGAATAGGATTGGAGGTGGAAGTATCAACGCTTCAGTCACGTCTAGAACAAACCTCGCGAAAGATCAGCCTCAGCCAGATCGAGAACGATGCGATGGCCCAGGAGAGAGATCGTGCCGTGAGGAAGCTGCAGGAGGCATGTGAGGACATCAACAAGCTCACACGCAAGTTGAGCACCAAGCAGAAGGAGCTGGAGACCACTCAGAAGCAGCTCGAATCGACGGAGCAGATTCGCAGTGAGAATGACACTCTGCGACGAGATCTGATGTCTTTGAAGCATGGCCGTGATTCGATTGACCTCGAAAACAAGTCTCTTGTATCTGTCAACGAGACGCTGCGAAAGGAGAACGCTAGCCTGAAGGAGGAGGCTGAGTCGCTGCGTTCAGACAGCAACCATGTCCGTCGGGAACACGAGTCCTTGATTAGCGAGAACCGCTCGCTGCGGACGAACAACAAGGCCTTGATGGATGAGAATGAAGATCTTCGGGAGAATCTCGATGGCCTCCAGCATGAGCTTGACGCTGCCAAGGAAGAAGTCGAGGCGATCCAGCAAGAGCTTCAGGCCATGTTGCAGGAGAAGTCTACGCTCCGTGAGGACAACGAAAGCCTCGTGCGACACAACGAGAAGTACTTTGGCGAGAACAAGATGCTTCGACGTGAGAACTCGGGGTTTGAGCGAAGCATTCACGACCTTCATGATGAGAACCTCAAGCTCAAGGACGAGGTCGAGTTCTTGAAGCAGCAGCTCGATCACTGCCGCCCGGCCCCTAAGGAGGACTTCTCTGTCCGCCTCGACGACGAGACTGAGGAAAACATGACCTCGGCCTTCTTCATTCCCGACATCACAATCAACAGCAACACTAATGAGATCGACGTTGAAGGCAACGCTGAGAACACTGAGACGAAGGAACTTCCCGAGCCCACCGAGGACATTGCCAAGCTCCCCACGATTCCCGATGTGACTGAGGAAGAGACGCGTACCACCACCAAGCGTGATGTTACTGCGCACAGCGAGTCGAGGAAGTCGCGAAGCAAGACCAAGACGTCCAAGACCAACCAGCCTCAAAAGGTTGCCTTCTCAATACCCGCCAAACCCTCACAGAAGGCCAGCTCCAACATGGCCAACCACGGTAGCAAGCGCCGAACAGTGTCTGAAGCTAACCAGCGAAACGCTATGAAGGGCATTGCGACCTATGACATGGATACTTTGGAGGATAATGATGAGACGACGGGTCTTCAGTCTGTCGACAACACCACCCAGGACTTCTCTACTCAATTGAGTGTCATCCCGAAGACCCGTAAGGAGGTCAGGTCTCGAGATCAGAAGCAATCGACTACCCAGAACACAACTCAGAACACGACTGTTCATAGCGAGCGATCACAGCACACGCGCTCTCAATCACGAACCTCACTGAGGCACATAATGGTGACCGACGTCACGGCTACTAGCATCAAAAGCGTGGACAAGGACACTTGCCCTGTTCTCTCGAGCGACGCCAAGCGAGTTCTCGACAATCTTTGCGAGCACAACTGCCGCAACTGCACTGTCTGCAGCCGAATCACTTCTCACCGTGGCCTCGTCTCTTCAGCTGATGTTGCCGCTGGCAAGAAGCGTGTCGTCGTCCCCCGACCGGTCCCTGTTAGCGACCGCGATCTGTCGGTTGAGGACCCGACAGTGCGTCCCCTTCAGTCGCCCGGCCATGCGTTGGCCATGGTCATCAAGGGTCTGGAGGATGAGTCTCATCATCTCCAGCTCGAGTTGACTCGCATCCAAGCTCAGTACAATGCCCGTGACAAGGCTCTTGGTCGCCGTGAGCGTGTGAGCCTCGCCGAGAGCATTCGTACTCTCTTGAAGCAACTAGAGGCCAAGAACGATCAGATCTACAGCCTCTATGACGTGCTCGAGGGCCAAAAGGCAGCTGGCCAGGCAATGAGCGAGGAGGAGATCGAGATGACGGTTCTCAACATTACAGGCATGACAGTTCGTGATGTTACCAACTGCAGCGATCAGCTGACATGGGAGGGTATTCCTGAGTTGTAAAATGAGCACTGACGCGGATGCGGAGTATTTCGGTTCGGACAAGGCGAATTTGGAATCGATAAAATCAAATCATGGAAAGGCGTTTTTGGGTTCATGGTCCTTTGGATCAGCCAGGCTTGAAGACCATCGCAGGGAGATGGCATTTCTTGAGGAGTTGGTGGTTATCGAAGGTTATCGAGGACTTGTTTAATGTCTTGCGCGTTTTGTAAAAATATCCATCATGACTCGCAAGGTTTTGGGCGAGAATGACTATGAAGAAATTGTTGAATTACATGTTTACTGTCATCTTTGGTACCTATCCTGCTTGACAAGAGTGAAGGTGTGAGTGAACAGAAAGAGATAGGTATCCTTGATTCAGGTCTATCGGACACAAAACCCATGTCCATGTCTAACATAACATAACAAGCCCAAGCAAGCAAACACGAACATTTTTGATTTACTCTTCTTCTTCATCCTCCTCATCGTCGCTCTCTTCGACCTCGTCCTCAACCTCCATCTCGTCATCCTCCTCCTCTTCTTCACTATCATCCTCATCCTCCTCCATCTCGGCCTTCTCTTCCTCCCGCCTCTTGCGGTCTTCATCCCTTCGGGCTTCCTCGAGCAGCTTGGCACGCTCAGCGCGGGCCTTGCGTTGACCAACGACGTAGGCGCCGAGGGGTGTCTTGGCCAGGTCGAAATCTCGCAAAAAGGCCTCGACCTGTGTGCGGTCCTTGGGGGCAAACTCGACCTTGGCGCGGCGCTCCTCGATAAACTTGGCGTTGGCCTCGAGCTTCTGGACGAGGAGGACGAGCTGGCCAAAGAGCTTGGCGTTCTTGTTGCCCTGGGAGCGGCTGCGGGTCTGCTTGAGCCAGCGCTTGAGCTGGATGATTACGGGCAGGGCGAGCTCGGGGAAGGCGATGGAGGTGGCCCAAAGGAGGAAGTACTCGCCGAGGAGCTCGACGACCTGCTCACCGACACCGTCCTGGTAGACGCGAGTGCGGAGGTACGACTTGGGGGCCTTGTACGCGGTGGCAAAGTCGAAGGGCTTGATCGAGGAGGGCTTGGGGGCCTTCTTCATCTCGGCGGAGGTGAGGACCTCGAGCAGGGGAGAGGCCAGGGGGATGAAGGTGCTAGTGGCGCGAGAGAGGCGGAGAAGGGAGCGGATGAGGTGGAAGCGAAGAGGGAAGTAGATGGCGGTAGGGATGAGCCGCATGGCGCCGAGTGTGACCTGGACGAGAGGGTAGATGAGCAGACGGAGCTGGCTCTCCTTGCCAGCCTCGGCCTCCTTCATGGGGCTGCAGTGCTCGGCGAGGACACATGACCAAAAGTCGAGCGAGTGGGTGTACTGCCAGTTGTATACGATGCGGAAGGCGTCGTTCTTATTGTGGACGATACTGTTGCGCAGGTGAATGGCTAGCTGTCGGATGAAGGTGAAGGCAGTAGTGTATCCCACGGCAGGGTCAACGCCCCAGAGCTCTGCGGCCGAGTTCTTCATCAGATTGATGCCCTGGATGGTGTTGGCATTTGTAACGCGGCAGCCCTGGATGAGGCCCTGGTAGACGGCCTTGAGGACCGTCTCGCGGATGCCCTTATCGCCGATGACGACGAGCCTGCGCAGGACGAGGAAGGCGGTGATGCGCGTCGTTTCGGAGCTGGCGGGCTGGGCCCAGAAGTTGACGACCGACTTTGCGAGGGCCTTGACGAGCTTCTTGAAGGACAGGAGGTAAGGGAGGATGGGGGTGATGGACGAGAGGGTGAGCTTGAGGGTGCCGTCGTCGGACAGGGTGCTGAGGAGGTGCATGATGGACGACGTGTACGTCTTGAGGAGCAGGGACAGCGTGCGGAACTTGCGAGACTCGGTCTGCACGTGTACCCTGCCCGAGGCGGTCTCCTTGACGGGGAGGTGGTGGTTCATAACCGTGGGAATCTCCTTGAGGGCGAGCACGAGGATGTCGTTGAACACGTCAGGGCTGTTGATGGTGTATCTCTGCTGCGACTCCTCGTCATCGTCCTCGTTGAGGTGCGCCGCGCATCGGAAGGCGAGCACAACTCGTCGCGTCGCCCGCAGCGACTTCTTCTCCGTCATGGCCTTTCTCCAAGAGGCGACCATCTCGCGAGTCAGCTCGTTGCCCACCGCCGCCTCTTCCTCAGCCTCTTCCTCCTCTTCGGCATCCTTCTTCTTCTTCTTGTCCTTCTTGCGCTTCTTCTTGGGTTGCTCCTCCTCCTCGTCCTCCTCCTCACCACTGAGCTCGTCCACCTCCGCCAGGTCGGCCTTGTCGTCAAAGTCGAGCGCCTCGGGGTCGTTCTCCTTGAGGAACTTGTAGAATTCGGGGTCCTTTTCAGCGAGGTCGTCCATGGTCTTCTTGCTCATGCCGATACCATCGTCAGCCTCCTCATCGTCGTCTTCGCTGTCGCTAACGACAGGCTCGGCGCCAATTGAATCCTCAGAGTCGCTAGCATCGTCGGCGCCGTCGGTCTCGGGGGCGTCCCTCTTGCGCTTCCCAAGCTTTCCCGCCTTCTTGTCCTTCTTGCTGATGATGTCGAAGCCGCCCTGGAAGAAGTCGTCGACGCTCATGTCATTGATCTTCTTCCCCTTGACGCTCGGCTTCTTGACCTCCTCCCCATCCTTGGGTCCATCGAGGTACTCGGCATCCTTTGCCCTGCGCGCCTTCTTCTTGTCCTGGATCTGCTGGCGCTGCTTGATCTTTGCACCGGCTTTCCGCTTGTCGAGGACGCCCGTGAGGTGCTTCTTCTCGAACTTCTTGGTCGCCTTGAGGTTCTTCTTGCCGGGCCCCATGGTGAAAGATTGCGGAGCGACTCGACGGTGAAGAATTGGAGGGTCCAAGTTTTTGGTGGTGGTTGTTTCGGTTTGCTAAAGTTTGGCGGGTTCGACCTCTCTTGCACTGAACCAAAAATTTTGCTGCAAGCTTATCGATAACAAGCAGCCACCAAAAGCGGCAGGCGGTGTAATCATTCTGCCGCATCCTACGTAACCATCCCACCTCGAGCTTCCAGGCTGCGACAGCTTTGGGATCGAAAGCTAATGCCTCGTTCATCATGATCCCACGGCAGGGCTATGCGCCTACTCCGCATAGCTATGTTCCAAACACGAGCCTTTCCGCGACCATTAACCTCGACGAAGTATGATACGATATACCAAAGTCACCACATCATCAACCGCCGCTAACCGCGTGTAGGAAGTCAAGCTCACCAATACCCGCGCCGAGCGAGACCTCCAAGAGTCTCTCGCCGAGCTCTTTAGCATCATCGTCACACTAGACGAGCTCGAAAAGGCTTTCCTCAAAGATGCGATCCCCGAGGCCGAGTACACCGAAATCTGCGAGCGGTCGCTGAGGCAGTATAAGGCGCTGCTGGCCGATGAGACCATCGCCAACGAGTTCCAGGACCTGGAGGAGTTCAAGGCCAGATGGGATGTACGGCGCCCTCTCATCCGCAGTTACAACTTGACCTGACATGCGCACAGCTAGAAGCCCCCCGTGCCACCGAGCGCATCCGCGTCGGCATGCCCTCCACAACCATCGACGCATCCTCATCCGCCCCCGCGCCAGCCCCCGCCGCGGCAAACAACACCAGCGGCGTTCTCATCCTCGAGGCGACGCAAGAGTTCATCACGTTCCTCGACGCCGTCAAGCTCGGCCTCCTCTCCAAGGACCAGCTGCACCCTCTCCTGTCGGACGTGATCCAGTCGGTCAACCGTGTCACTGACAAGGACTTTGAGAACCGCGGCAAGATCGTCCAGTGGTTGATCACTCTCAACCAGATGAAGGCCACCGACGAGCTGAGCGAGCACCAGGCCCGCGAGCTCGAGTTGGATATCCAGCAGGCGTACCAGGGATTTAGACGGACTTTGACGTGATTTGACTATGTATGATTTGACGCCGGGGGGAGCCCAACATGATGCCTACGCCTGTGTAGAACCCATCATACATGCCTTTTAGAGATACTACTCCTTTTTCAATATACCCATAACCATCGTTTCGTAGCCCATGATTCATTATACTAGAAACGTCCAGAAGCTGGGATACACAAACTCCGACTCAAAGATGCGTCTCACCTGCTCCAGCACAAACCTCTCGACCTTGCCCACGTTCTTCAAGCTCTGCTTGCCCCCATCCTGCTCGCCAATCTCGCTCTCGACGCGGATCTCCTGCAGCAGACCCCCAAACCTCGGCTTGTGATGCTCGTTCTTGGCATTCTTGCCAGACTCGTCTCCGTCCTCATCGTCAGGGCCGACGGCCGCGAGGGCATCGTCTGGGCCGAGGAAGCAAAAGTGAACACGCTTGCGGATCTTGGCCAAGACGCCGACGCCGTCAAATGTAAGCCCGGTGATGTTGAGCTTGAGGGGAATGCCCACGAAGCTAGGCATGGGATAGTCGAGTAGAATCTCGGCCGTGAGGTGCAGTCGTATGTCGCCGTTGTAGCGTATTCTGAAAACGGCCTGGACGTCCTCCACGCGAGGCTCCCTCCTCGGGCTGCCCTCCTCTTCCTCTGGCTCGTCGTCATCGTCGACGATGGCAGAGCCGCCAAGATGCGTATCTCTCGTGGGAGGCCTTGATGCGCCTGCTGAAGTGGCCGCAAGGGTCGATACACTGCCCTTCTCGCGCAGATTCTGTAGAGGCGGCGCGAGGCTCGAGTGAAAGTTGTCCAAAGAGATGATACTGCTCTGCGAAGGGTTCCGAGTATGACTCGGGGTCCTCATCCCATACGGCGTCCCCGGCGCACTCATCCAATTTGTGTGATGGGCACTCGCAACAGCAGCCAAGGGCGTGTGCGTCCCCGTGCCGAGATGGCCCTGAAAGTAGCTCAACCCAGGTCCCCCCAGAATCCCCGGCATAGACGTGCCCAAGAAGGGACTCCCGTGATCATGGCTCATCATCTCGTTCCTCAAGACCTCACTCCTAAGCCCACCACCAGGCCTCCGCCGATACCCTCCTAGCGGCGTAGGTCCCGGCCTCAACCTCTCAGGTTCCAGAGGTGGCGGGGGCGGCGAAGGCTCCTCTTCGCTCTCATCGTCGTCGTCGTCGTCATCAAACTCTTCGTCGTAAAAGTCTGGCAGCGGATCCGTAATGTCCTTGAGCTCCAGCGTGGGAGGAATAGTACCAAAGTCGAAGCCGTGGACTGTCACTGAGCGGATGAAGCGCGGTAGAGGCACAGTCTGGAACTTGTCATGGATGAAGGATCGGATGCGCTCGGCGAGGGCATCGCCATCGGGGCCGCTGGTGAGCGTCTCCCAATTGAGGTCTATTGACATTTGGCTTCCCTTTTAGAATGAAAGGAGACCAAGATTGAGAATGGGTCGGAAGAGGTTGATGTGATGATGTCGGGGGCGAGCACAAACAAACCACTTGGTGTGGCAACACTGCGTTATAGCGGTCCATAGTGCTGTGGGCGCCTGAGACGGTGTCCCAAGCTTCCAGGCTGAGAACCTGGGCAAACAACACGACTTCAACGCAAAATTGACCAAGACTGCCATGGGATATTCATGTATCATTCGTTTTTAGCATCAGGGTATCTAAACACTAGTATATATCATGTGAAACCGCCTTGTAGAATCGCGAGTCCAGCCAGTCTTTCTTAAACGAATGCTCCTCCATACAGTGCAGATGCGAGTTCAACATCTAACACAACACAATGTTCTCCATGAAACACACGCCCAATGCCTAGGTATTTACCTTCCTCCATGTATATATACTTCTGCTGACTCCCTCACCGAAGCATCTCAGGCTCCTCGAACCTAGCCCGCCCATAGTAGTGTGGGTACTGAGGATTATTAAAGAGGTGCCAGCAGTTGGGTGCTTGCAAGATGTATCTGTCGGCATGTTAGTGACACGGAAGCAAAGTAAAGAACATATCAAACATACCTCGCCATCGCTTCTCGGAATCGGGACTTGTACTCCTTCGGACTCGTCACTGTAGGTCGGTTGCGGCCTCCGCCCGCGAATCCACGATCTTTGATCCAACTCTCGAGCTTCTTGTCCCATGTGTACGTGCGGATACAGTCGATGATACCAACCACGAGCTCCTTGCGGGCCTCGTCGACGGCAATCATGAGCGAGTAGTCCATCACGTTTTGCCTTGCCAAGAACAGCGTGTCGTTCCACACGGAAGCCCGTAGCAGCTTCTTCGAATGCTCTCGTGCGAAGAGCGGTGACTCATAAATGTACTCAACCATGTTCTCGTCAAGCAACACCTCATTCTGCTCTCCTGTTGACTGGATCTTGCGGTTGCGCATAGAGCCCTTGAGGTCAAAGATTCTGGTTGCTGAGCGGTCGTAGAAGAGGTTCTCAGTAATCAACAGGTCCAACTTGATATCCGTTCCAGTCACAGGGTTCTTGATAAAGACCTGGAAGAATCCCAGCATCTTGGCGATCACAGAAGGGAGGTCGTGAAACAGGGCTTCGGCCATGATGTTGAAGTAGCCTGGAGCGAAGCGCAAGAACGCAGACGTCTCAATAGGCGACAGGGACTGAGAGTTGATTAGCATACGATCCCCGGGAGAAACAGTACAAGGAGCCTACCTTCAGCACGAGTCTGTCATCAAGCGTCTTCAAAAACACAGACTTGGTCTTGCCACCCTTGGAATCCCACTTAAGACATCGGGACAACGACTCGACGATGCGCTCTGCAACACCGCACTTTCTCCTGAGAGCATCAAACTGTTCTGCGTAAAAGATCTTGCACGTCATCGTGGCAGACCCCTCGCGGAACTGGTACTTGAGATGCGTTCCTGTCACACGGAGCAGACTCTTCTCCAGATCCGTCTCAGACACCAGGTCAGTACCGTCTGAGGGGACAGACTTGGGCTCGGTGTCGCCGCCACTTTCAACCTCGCGCTGCATGACCTCCTGAGCTTCTCGTCGGATGTTAGCCAGCTTGCCTTGGTAATCTTCACTGTTAAGAGCAAGAGCAATCACAGAGCTAGGCTCATCCTCTCTAACAATGATATCAGAGTCGACAAAAATGTGGTCAGTCGCGTTGACAGGGTATTCGAGTGGCTGCCAGCCGCTTGCCGAGCGTTCGGCCCAGAAGTTGGTGAGATACTTCATCAAGCTGGTCTTTTGGTGCTTGGGCAGCTCCAGAGGAATCTCACTTCCGTCCACAGAGTCGGCAATCTCCTTGATGTCGTGTAGATACTCATCCGGAACAGAGTGCTCAAGATCGCCAGCTCTCTCCTCGTCATCTGAGAGGCATTGGCTGGTGGTTGCGGCAGTTGCGTCATCATTCTCCTCCTTTTCTTCCTTCTCTTCCTTGCCCTCTTTCTCCATGGTCTCTTCCTTCTCCTTCGGTTGATGTTCGTCCATCTTGAATGATGGCTCGGCAGGAGTTGGAGGTTCGCTAGGAGGTTCCATCTTGGCCGGTGCATCAGAATGACGCGAGGCGATACTCACAGATCGCTGCTCGGCCTCGCGTTCCGCAATACTCTCACTGGGAGGGCTTGGCTCCTCGAAAGCCTCGTTCACATCGTCATAGACCTCCACAATGGCCTTGGTGGTGGTCCTAGGGAGCATGGCTCGCGGTTGACGCATGCTCGCAGCACGCTTCTTGCGGTCTCGGATGCGTTCCTTTTCAAATTCCCGACTGAGCTGCTCAAAATGCCTCGCCAGAGTTGATACCTTTGATTCCCTCTTCTTGTGAACAAATCGTGGTATACTCGACGCAGTGGCTTTGCCCCGGTTCTTCAGGTTGCTCAGGCCCAGACGATCCGAGAGCTTCTTATCTACTCTGATCGAACCTTCGGCCGCAGACGACTCGGGGGTGGTGCTTTCGGGAGGATTCGTCTTGGATTCCTTAATTCCGAGCCCCTTACCAATCCCTGACTGTGTTCTAGGCAGTGTACGGGCGGGGTGGGAGATCGCCCTGACCATGGGAGGTGAAATGTTCTGTCCTGATTTACGAGAGGGGAGAGCCGCAAGTGGCGTGGCGGCCCCATGGCTAGGCTGGTTTGGCTGAATGCCTTGCTCCCGTCGCAATTGTTCAACTCTCTCCGACAACGACTGACTAGGAGGAGGCAAGGACGAAGCGGGAAGGGTGAGCGGCTCGGCCGATGTCTTGGAGTTCTCACCAAGCACAGATGGTGATAGCGGAGCTGGCACCTCCTGAGGCTTCGGGGACTTGGGAACCTCGGGCTCTAAAGGCTTGGTAGATTCAGGCTCCCCCACTGGCTCGAGCTCTGGCTGAGAGAGATCAGGAGGTTCGTGGGTAGTTGTCGAGGGGGTGCGAGCCAGATCCAATGGCTCTACTCTCTCGATAGCCCCCTCAGCAGGGATCTCGACCTTGCCGTCCTCAGGCACTGGGTCCTTGTCTTCGGCAGGCTTTGTTGAAGCTATACTGGCCTCCATGCTAGTGTTGTCAGTGTAGTCCGTCGGCTGGGTGCTCTTCCCTTCTTCCTCGGTGAATGTCTGTGAAGGCCGCTCCTCACTATCAACAGTCGATGGCGTGCCTTCGTTCGATGCAAGCGACTCCTTCGACTCATTGTCTGTAAACATCTTCTTGAGCTGCATGATGGTCAACTGGCGCATATCCTTGTCGCCCAAGAAGTCTGCTTCGAATGTGGCAAACGCCTGGTCCCACTCTCCCGCCTTCTCCAGCATCTCGCGGACGATGCTGTTGAAAGGCACCACCTCGTAGTACTTGGTGTTCACGTAGATGTCTTGCAGCCTCTTCACCATAGCTGGTTGGTCTTCTCTGGCCTTGGCTGTCAGGCGATCAACCTCTGCCTTGCAAAGCTCCGCCTTCTCAGGCAGGACACTGTCGATTCGGATGCACATGAGCCTAGACTTGACCGAGGTCATGAATTTGGCCCATCTCTCCTCCATCCTGGTAAAGATCTCGTTCTTGAGCTTCAGATCATTCGTGACTTTCCAGGTGATTCTTGTTCGAGGCACGACGATCTCCAGCAGATCGATGGGGTCCCAGTGAATACGAATTCTTGCATCTTGAAGGGCGAAGTACCTGACGTGGTCTCGATGGTGATCATGAGTGCAGTCGTGCAGATCCTTCATCCTGAGGCCGCGGCCCCAGAAAAGGAGCTCCAGGTATTTGCCAAAGGAATACTTGAAAGTGGCCTCAGACATGAGTGTTTCTTCAGTGTCCTTCTTGCAGATTTTGCAGTATGTCCACATTGTGATCCCGTCTGCAAACTCGGACGGTGTCGAGGTGTTGGGCACATTTTCAACAAAAACCGTGATTCGGGACTGGTCATGCACATAGGTTCTGTTATGCTGGAGCATCTTGCGTTCGCAGCCGTTTGATGTGCAGACTTGGTCCATGGTATATGCCAGGTCCTCAATGTACTGTCCCAGGGTACAGTCAGGGTCCATGCCAGTGTCAATGTGCTGCTCATCGTAGAAGTTGATGGCAACCAGAGATGGCTCAGTGCATGGGATTTTTGTCTCGGTGCAGATGACTGAGTACAGAACAACAATGTTCTGATGCGAGTAGGGATCAAACAGATCGAGGTTCCCTTGGATGTACGTCTCCCACTGGCGGGTATGAGTTTCGTAGTTGTACAAGGCCTTGTCGTACTCAGCATCGTGGACAGCGCGAAGAATTTCCATGATCTGTTGTGGCGCCTTCTGCCCAATCTCCTCGACCATTTCGGGCTTGATAAGCTGGAAGCGCTGCGGTTCTGCTTTCTCCGGGTCGCCCTTCTCTTCATAGTAGTCATGGTCACGGAGTCTTCGCAGGTACAGCAGCCGTCTTTCCTGTTCGCGAGCCTTCATCAGCAGATATGGCTGCGTGAACTTGACATACGGCGAGGCAGACAGGATCTTGGTCTCATACTTGGACACCATATCGCTGTAGTATGTAGGCATAGGGACATCATCCGGGACTTGGCTGGTCTGATCCTGAACGACGGGATCATGCTCCTGGAGAGAAACGAGTCTTGTGCGTTCTTGGGCGAGTTGCCCAGATTGGTTCAAAGATCCAGTTTCATCCGTCCCAGCAATGCTAGCGCTGTCCACAGTTGTTTGCGAAGGCGGCTCGCTCTCTCCTGGAGGCTGATTGACAACGACAGCTGGACCGTCCTTAGAATGGTCGACGCTGTTGACACTCAACGACCTGATACTATCGCCCAGAAGATGCAAAGAGCTTGTCATGGAGTCCCCGCCCTCTGGGGGCTCAATAGACTCATCTCGGAGAAGGCTCGACTCAAGCTTCAGGTTGTAGACGACATAGACCATGAACTCCATGATATGTTTGACCTTGGAGAGCACCATGCTGTTGGCACCGCGCAAGGCAATGGTGCAACCGAGCTCCGGTGTGCAGCCAGACAAGAAGATGTACGACTTCTTACGGCCTGGGTAGTCATTGTTCACAAACGTTCTGACCTCAAAACTAGAGCATTTTCCAATTTGTACGGGCAAGGCCAGCATGTCCAGTGAAGAGATGATGTCCGTCTCGGCACACCGAGCGACCGCCTCAATGACTGTGTGCTTAACATTGTAGGCCACTGAGATGTTCGCCTCAGAGAGATATTGCAACGCAACACCCGAGATACTCTTCTCGGCAAGGAGAACTTGAGGGCGAAGATTCGTGATCCTCTGAACCACAACTCGCAGAAACTCCTTTTCCTGCTCAATGACGGGCTGCAAGCTCATAAAATGCTGTTGGTGCCGTTGATACTCAATAGGGAATGTGACAAGCAGCACTCGGGGATTGGCGATCCTGCGCGGCATGCTCTTGAGGGCCAGGTTCTTAGTGAACACCACCCCAGAAATATAGGCCGTGTCGCCAGGTTTGCCACCGGGAATTCTTTTCAGCTTGACATAGTGTCGAATATCCATGTCTTCTCCCTTGGCCACGTCTGGGTCCACATCATCCGTTGCCCGCAGAAGGATTGGGACCAGTGCCTTCTGCCATGCTGGTGGGTTTGATATTTCGGCATCGTCCAGTAGCTGGTGCAAGAGCTTGTCGACGTGTCTCAAGCTTGACGAGTTGAGTTCGGCTTTGGGCTCTTTCTTGTGCTGCAGGGAATCACTCCTAGTGATCTGATTTCCACTTTGATGGGGAGTGTCCAGTGAGAAGAGCATCTCGGAGGATTGTGACGGTCCCTTGTACACGGCAGATTTTGGGCGTGGCGACGGTAGGTGATGCATACTGCCGCTGACGTTGCTGGTGTTGCGTCGCCTCGGTGCCCGTCGATGCCCAACGAGGCTGCTAGGAAGTTCGTCGAATCCCCCTCTGCTTACGAAACTCATCCCGCTGATGCTCTTCTCGCCTGCTCTGTGACGGTACTTCCTACCAGCGTTCACATAAGGTGCGAGTTCCGATTTGTCATCGCCCAGACTTCCAGGCTGCAAGTCACCAGTCATTGTTGCGAAAATGCCCATCTGTTCGTCCTCGCTTGACTCGTCAGACATGTAATCAGCCAGCTCCGGATCAATGATATTATCGGCATGAAAGGCAGGAAACTTTGGCTTCTTAGCATTCTCGTCATCAATTCCTCGTCGAAAGGGCGCCCTATCTTCAGGGGCAGGCTTGAAGCGACCAAGGAAGCCACTGTGCTTGGAGTGGTGTCGCTTGTGACCTGCAGAAGAGTGAGGACGCCCAGTAAGCGATTTGAGTGATCTTGATGAGCCTGGTCTGCTGAGCTGAGGTGCGTCGATTTCAAGGACGGCCGCAGTACGAGATTCCCCGATGCGGCGTGTTGCAGGAATAGTCATCATGGGGGTAGATACAGGCCGGGAGTCTTCTGAGCCTTCTGATGCAACTCCGGATTCGGGCTCCCTCTCTCTTGGCTTCGGTTGACTGGCATTGCTGGGGGTCTTTGCGTGGTTGGAGCCAAAGAATCTCGGCATAAAGGACTGCTCGTCTCCCGAGTCATCTGAGCCACTCCCATCGAAACGCCTGGTGATGACCTCGAGACAGCGCTTGCAAACACGTAGTGAACCCTGCACGCCGAATTTCTCTCCCGATATGACTGTAGTGCATTTCGAGTCGAAGATGCAGCCACAGGTTCGACAGTGATGTTTTCTTCTGAAAGCGCTGAAAGGAGTTTGGCAAAGGAAGCACTCCTTGACGGTATCATCTTTCATCCAAAACTCCTTGCTTAAAACTTGCTTGCGCATTCGTGTGAGCTGTGCGTTGACCTGCTCAGAGGCCTCATCATTGCTGGCAGCTGTGCCTGGTATCCTGAGGTCGCCCGACGCCATTTTTTGCGGCTTTGGGCCCTGTGAGAAGGACTCATGACAGACGGAATCGTGGGCCACAGTACTGATGTGGCTGGGCTCTGCAGTTCCTCGGTCCAAGGAAGAGTCTCTCGAGTCTTGGCCACCAGGGGACCTCGATCGGCTGATCCGGTCAATGACTGCAGGCTTCCTTCTGATGCTGTCGGGAGATAACAAAGACGACGCGATGGACGGGCTACGAACACTCCGAGTCTGTATTGAAGGAGCACGGGGATGTCTTGGACTTGTCGGGCTTTTGAGACTTTCGTCGATACTCGAGGTATCTTCTCGCTTTGATCTCGGTGGTAGTTTTCCGTCTTTCAAGTCGTACAAGTTGGCCGACGATTCAGCCGTCGAGAGGTGAGCCTGGAGATCGGCCCTGCTACTGATACTCTTTCGACTAGAACCCATGCCACCGCTTTCCTCAGTGCGAAGGGTGCTATGGCTTGCATCCCTGTGCACCGTAACAGGAGCAATCGTAGGGTCAACAGCAATAGAACTAGGTGCCTTTCCAGAGAAGCTCTGGCGACTGGTAGGGTTGGACTTTTGCCCTGACATGAGGCTGATACTCGTTGGTTTCGAGGACTGAGATTGCTGGGAACGTGTCTCAGCAGCTACACCACCGACGCTAAGCGAGCCTCCATCAGCCGTGAGAGGGATTTGGGACGAAGATGTGGACAAGGTTGCGCCTGTGTCAGCTCGGCTAAGCGAGCTGATGGAAGCTCTCGAGGCATGGTTTCCAACGATCGATGTTCGCTTTGAAGAGGGTTCTGATTTTTCGGACACCGCTTGCTCTTGTGGTGCTTTTGATGAGCCTCCAGCACCCACGGCTTCCCTCAGTCGGCTGTAGAGACCGCTGAATCCTTGCTGCACCAGATCGCCTGCAGTCCCTTTGTTTTCGGAGGTTGGAGCCGCTGTAGGAGGCGGGGCAAAGTCGTTGAAGGTGGTGAGAGAGTCACACTGGCTCGCAGAGGTGTGTATCTTGTCAAGTGTGTGGGCAAGTTGGCCCTTGTCGGTGGTAGAAGCAGCTGATATAGAGTTGATGGAATCGCGGCGGGTTCGGACCGGTGAGCTTGCCGAAGGGGGAGACACCGAAGTAGCCCCCGACATGATGCTTGTTTATGTTTCAAGGTTCGAGGTAGAGAACGTTGGAGAGTTCGAGGTCGACTCGGGGTTGTCGGGGCAAAGGTTGATAAACAACAGCAAAGCAATCGTCAGTTGTAAGGCCCTGGAAGCCCAGGACTCATTCCATGTGACGTTTGCTCGTTATCGTCATAAGCAAGCTCGAGATTTCGGCAGCATGGTGGCCTTGAGAATGTTTCAAAGAGTAAGTCAGCACCTCGTCACTGGAAAGTGGCCACCAGAAGACACAGCCGATCTTCAGGGTTCGCTGATCGGTGAGGACTTCGTGGGGAAACAAGGACACCGGCAAGGGCTTGGGAGACGGGACGGCGCCAGGCTAACGTCGTGTGTCGCATAGACGGGTTGGAGTTTGAGACAGGCAAGTCAAGCTCGGCAGCAGGATGACGAAATAGCAGCAGCAGCAGCAGCTTCCATCGGGTGCCGAAGGAATGCTGTCCCGCGCAGCTAGCTAATCACGGCTGTGCGTCGTCAAGATCAAAGGTCGAGAGCAAGCTTGGAGAGCCCAAGTTGGATGCGTGATGGCGTCAGACCCTGGTAGGCAGCGACAGGCGCTAACGGCTTGGGAGTACCCGATACAATACCACCCTATCTTCACCGCCACCCTGGGAGCCCGCTCAAGTACCGGGTACTTAGCCCCGATCAAGCACGAGCCAGCCTGCCACGCAAGGGCTCCCTCCCCAACTGAACTGGCAGACCCCGCAGATTCCGACGACGCGGCCCAAAATTACCCGTCGCGTCGCGCTACATAAGTTATCCTCTATTTGTTTCGCACCAGGAGTTCTCTTGAGCGTCATCGAGGCAAATCCCTTGTCGCGACGAGCCAAGGCCTGCCACGATCCTCGCTCTCACGTCTCCCGCACCTCACTGCAGCCGAATACCACCCGCCCCTATCCGTCAATTGCCCCGATTGTCTTGCATCTTGTCGCTTCCCTTCGATCGAGTTATCGTATCACGGTAAAGCAGATGTAACGCCCTTCGCCAGTGGCGTCGGGCACTCTGTCGGTCCAATGTCTTTCACCTCGTCCCCTCCGGAGGACGTCACCGACCTCTTCAGACGACGCAATCTGACGAACATCCCGCGGGACCAGAAGGAGCTACTGGAGGACTCGGCTTCCTGGGCGGTCGACCTGAAGAATAGGCCTCATGGACTTGCGCATGTTCCTGGACATGTGTTGCAGACAGTAAAGGAGGCCTACACGGCCCAGAAAGCACCTACCGAGAATTCTACACCCAAGTCACGAAAACGAAATGGAAGTACAGTGGCATCTACGAGCAGCAAGCGCATACGGAATGGCATCACAAACACGCCAAGAGACGACGACGAGGAGCCAGCACAATCGTCGCCCGAACGACAAATGTCCTGGGGACCGTCTCCCACTCCACCTGGCCCCTCCAAGCTCATCCATGTGGCTGTGAATGCAATGGTCCAGTCTTCGATCGTTCAAGAAACGCCCAAGGCAGCTCGAGACCCTCCCCCAAAACGGCCCTATCCTTCCGCTCCGTCTGAGGACGAATCCGATAACGAATTAGAAACCGAGATTCCCCAGGGTATGCCGCAAGCCGGCGCGGCCGTTAATCGGACAGCAACTCGCCTCGAACCAACTGCTTCGTCCCCTATGCCGATTTCCAGCAAGCCAATGGCCACACCGCCATGCGCGCAGCCGAGCAATCCCACCCAACCCATTATTCCAAACACCGTCGTTGCTCCTAGGGAGACATGCCAACAACTTGCTGCCACCGAAAAGCGACGGTCCCGGCGGATATTTAAGGATATTAAAGTCGGGGACACGGAGAAAAAGGTCCATCACATGCCGAACCGCCTCCCAGCAACAAAGACATTTGCGACTGTCGAGAGTTCCATCCCAACATCGTCCGACTCGATCATCCCTGCCACTCTGAAAACGACCGGGACACAGGATTCTGTCATACAATCCATTGAGGAGAACGAGTCCGATCACGACGCCAATGAATCAGTGCGATCGGATGATGAGCCACCGGTGGCGAAGCCTTCGAACCAGGAAGGTGAATCTATCCTGCGATCCATCGAAGCACCCGAAGTTCACCAGAGTGCCAAAACCCCCATGAAGCGAAACAGTCAGAGACCAGTCACTGCGCAACAATCAGACGCTCAACCCCAGGTTGAAACCTCGCCCACCCAGGTGAATGGTCATCAGGAGCCACAGAGCAAGGTCTGTCCGCCACTGTGCATTGGTCCTTCAGCGAGTAAGGAACCGTACGAAGTCTTCCTCCACCACTATCCATCGTTCGCAGAAGACGACTGGGGCCGTAAGGAAGCAGGCACCAAAATGAGCTTTGTCATCGCATGTGTCTATCTCAACTGGCTCCGCCGACGAAATAGACTCAGGGACTATCTGTATGACGACTTCATCCGAGCCTTCACAGAAGACTACAAGGAGTACGTTGAAAGTGTGAAGGACAAACAAAAGACCCTGGTCGCGATCGAGTGGTTCAACAAGCTGTCTGAGAAGCCCACTTACAGCCAGTACGTGGTGAACCGGGGCAACCTCAGCTTCATCCTGAAGTCTTACCCCCAGGAGGTGGCCAAAGCGAGCATGACTATGATGAAGGCCGACGGCATTAGCATATACACGAGCTCGGACAACGAGTCAGAATCTGACAACGATGATGTCGTGTCGAATCCCAGTGCTCCGTCTGACAGAGTGTCTCAGCGCTGGCGTAGTAGAGATGGTGTGGGATCAAAGCAGCCTGAGCCTTTGAGCATCGACGAGGCCATGGATGTTGATGCGCCAGCAACTCCCGCATTGTCGAAATCAGCTCCTTCACGACACCCGTCATCCAAGGTCTCGAAGTCGGTGCTCAAGCCAAGACCTATGGCAGCGCCAGCACTACCGTCTGCTTCCAGGCCTCGAAGGCCCATGGTGAAAGCGCCACCACCATCTTCATCGCGTCCTCGGGGAACGTCAACCCAGGCGCCACCACCGGTCTCTTCACGTCCCCGAGAGATTCTGACTCAGGTTCCTGCGCCCCCCTCACCTCAGATCCCCAAAACGTCCATGGCGCCACCATCCACCATTGCAACGCCATCGACAAGGTCGCGGCCGCCTCGGACGTCGCAGTACTTTGAGAGTCTCTCTTCGGGCAGGTTCAGCTCAACGCCAGGTGGACGCAGTGCCGAGGAGCGCGCAAGACTCAGAGAGCATTTCAAGAGGAGGTCGTTGAGCGGGGCAGATGCGCGTGGTACGCGGAGCAGTGGTCGGTTCGCGTAGGTGTTGTTGCACATGTTTAAGGCGTCACGGAGCTGGTAGAGTGTTTTTTAACGTGGAAGGTGTTTAGTGCCGGCGTTCTGAGGTCAGGTTTTGTGTTGGTGTTGAACTGATACCCAAGGAATCGTTTATCCTGAACTGTCGTGGTTTATTAGCACCCCGTATGGTGTAAGTGGCGGGGAAAAGGAGGCGAGATGTATATCCAGGCGCAAAGAACCGAGGCCATCAAGTGTATCCTATAGTTGAGCGAAAAAAGAAAACCAGATTTCGGGGCGATTGTTTGGCGGAAAGAACTGTCTATTGTGCGTGGGCAACATGTCTATGGTAAGCTAGCTTGGCTCGACTGTGGCCTGGCTTAATTAAGTTGACTGGCGGGCAACTTTGTTCCAGGATCCGAGAGCTCCCGGGGAGCTTTTGGCGGGTTGCTTCAAAAGAAAAAACCTGGGAGGTTGCCTCGATCTTGGGTGATTAAAGAAGAAGAAAAAAAAGGAGAATTCGCCTGTCCAAATCGCCGTCCTCCTAGCGTGTCTCTCATGCACGGGGTATCCTGCAATCTTTTTTTGTTTTTCTCTTGATCCATCCTAAAACTCCGTGGCACGACGACTTCGCTGCCCATCTCGACTGTGATCTTTCGCCCTCGATGTTTTTTTCCCGTGTGGTTTGGTTGGTTTCATCGGTTGGTTTGGTTTGGTTGGTATGGTGCATTTCAACATTCTGGTGTTGTTGATGTTTTTGAGTTCCGGTCCGTTTCAGCTTCAGTCGTAATCCTTAATCATTAGAAGAGTCATCATTGTCGAATCATTACTTTGTCGACGTTCAAGTCTCAGCTTCCTCCTCCTCGGCGGCGGCGGCGGCCCTCGCTTCGGCCTCCTTCTTGGCCTTGTGGCGCTCCTCCTCCTCGGGGGTCATGGTGCGGAGCTGCAGGGCGTGGATTCCACCCTCCAGGGCCATCTCGTCACGCAGCAGGGCGTAGACCATTCGGTGGCGGGCGGGCTGCATCTTGGAGGTGAAGGCGTCGGATGTGATGACAAGTCTGTCACGTGTCAGCAGCATGCATCTTTTTTAGGTAGCTTGAACCAGGGGTTGATGTTGATGCAGGGTTGGGTTGGCGGTGGTGTGAGAGAGGGTCCGGGGATAGACGGCATGGAAACATCCATGGAAGTACTACAAGGTAGAGCTCGGCCATGGGACAGCGGCAAGAATGAGTCGATACCGCCAGGTAAACAAAGCGAAGATGAATCACTCCGGGAGAAGGCGGAGGTTCAGTCAGACAACTAAAAAAGACAAGAAACTCTTACCGGAAGTGGGTCTCGCTGGAAGTGTTGCCTTGCATGGGCTTGTGATGGGCATGCAGATGAGAGTCATTGTAGATCTCTAGTGTCTGAGGATCAAAGGCGGCGGTGATCTTGGAAATGAGGTCAGCAACAGAGCGCATTACGCTTACAGAAACAGAAAAGACTTACCTTGGCCCGGATGGTGTCCTCGACAGGAGTTCCCGAGTTCATGGTAGAGAGCTGTCGTCCGACGCTCGAAAAGCCGAGCGCGTATCGTCGAAACATGAGGTGAGACGAAAGCAAGCGGCGGTCTGAAAGGAACCGTGGGAGAAGAAAATCACGTCACGTCCTGGGTTTCGGTTCTTGCGGCTCTGCCAAGGTTTTCCAGAGGCTGGCAGAATTGAGTTGTCGACGATGAGATCAAACGTTGGCGCAGATGAAGGAATTGAGTTGAGAGAGTTGCAGAAACACCACGAGATGAAGAGTAGCGGAGTCGGAACCGACCAATGTGGATGTATGGGGCGCAACACAGAGAGGTTGGGTGGAAGAGAGAGAGAGGTCGGAATGGATGGATGAGAGAGCAAGACTTTTTTTTTCTTCTCTCTTTAATTTATAAGTTTGCCCCAACAAAGCCACGCACTGTTCTCAAACGTGACGTGACGGTGGATGGCAAAACAAAAAAAGAAAACGGCGCGGGATGATGCAGCAAGCAAGAGAATTAAGTAGGGAAGAGTTAAGAGAAGAGAAAGGGAAAAGAGGCGGGCAGGGAAGGCGGCAAAAATAAGGCGTTTTCTCAATAAACCTTGGCTTGGGCTGGACGGCACGCCGCTACTTGCTTGGTGAGAGTGGCGGGCTGGGCTGGGCTGGGCTGGACTGGACTGGGCTGGGCTGTGACTGTGACTGTGACTGTGACAACGGGACTCCTCTCAGCGGGTGAGGATTATTCAAAGCTGGTAGAGATTGGCCCTTTTCGGTGTGAAGTCGGTGAGAGCTATCTGTTAGGTGCAGTACATGCGATGGATAGGATGAGATGGATATGCAGAGGCCTAGCCAAGCACAAAAGCAACAAGCGCGCGTACACTTGCGCACGTAGAGAGAGACAAGACAGGCACAAGGCACAGGCACAGACAGGCACACATGCACCAAGTAACCCCCCTTGCTTCCATGGGTGCATGGGAGGGTCAAACTGCATCCATCTTTGCAAAGGCGGAAAGAGATGGCATGGCTTCTGCAAACGTTCGTTTTCGGCTTCTAAAGCGCGGGGATGCAACCCGCCAGGCCCTTTCCCATTTACCGTCTTTTTCCATCGCTGTTCCTCTGTGGCGGATGACTCTTTGATTCGCCCGCGGGCGCCTTGTAACCCAAGAAGACCAAACCCCTGCCCCCCTCCAATCCAGCAAATGATCAGCCGCCAATCTGCTACTCGGGGGGATGCACATCCAGCCAGCTGGGTCGCCCGACCCGACGCCCTGACCGCCCCCCGTTGAGCGGTGAAGCCACGGCCTGCATGAGGCGGCCCAGGTAGGTACCGAGTACGGGGGTGCCGGTCCAGGACCTTGGAGCCATGGGTTCTCTCTCGTGTATCTTTTCCTTTGTCCTCTCTCTCTCTCCGCTCCTTGACAGTTGTACAAACTAAACTGTCGGGACGACCCTGGGATGGATGGATGCAAATGACTGACTGCCACGACAGGAGGCCAAACCTGCCACTAGCATTCATTCCCCCCGGTCCACGGCTTTTTCAACTTTGACAACGCCAGCACCAGGCGGGCCCCGTCTAGCCCAGAGACCACGGGGAACCACTCAGCGGGAACCCAATCGCTTTGACATCTGACCGCTCCTGTTCGGGTGAAGCTTTTAGCTCTGGCTAGTTCCGTCATCCTGGTAAACAGGCACACGGCACGGTGCAGGGTGTTTCAACATGCACACACAGTCGAGAGGGAACATCACCCATCACCCCCCATGATCCAATCATCTCCTGACACTGTTTCTAGTCCGTCTTTAAACCTTGGACTGCGACGAACTTCTTCAGCGGCAGCTGCGAATGATGTGGCGGGATGAGAGTCATCTTCTACCGTATATGCAAGATGAAGCAAGCAACTGCTTCGTCGATGATGCAGAGCCGAGAGTTGACTCAATAACTTGGATACCCGGTAGGAGAGTAAAAAAGCGGTGCTATTGAAAAGAACAAATTGCTATCCCTAGAAATGCTTGCGGTCAAGATGTGCCGTCAAGATACTAGGTTCCCATTCAGGACTCGAGCTTGACAACACACTACTGCTTTGCTCGCCAAAACCTCCGGAGCGATATTCTGAAGTCCTCTTGCCAGTCAAAAGATTACTTTTCTTCTGGGTAACATTCTCCATTAACGCAAATCTCTCCCCATCTACGCTCGGGGCATGGCTTGGCCCTGAGATACCAGCCGTTCACTAGACACAACCAGTTAGCATTCATACCCAATCTCGGGCCCGGGCATCTGGGGCTGATGAAAAAAGGCGTACAGTTGGGATCGTCAGGGTACCATCTCTCCAAGCCAATAGCCTTTCTTTCCACACAGCTCATCTTCAAAGGTCGGTCTGGTTAGCAGGCCTAGTCGACATTTCGAGGCTGGATGATACGTACGATGTGAGGTCCGCAGCACTCGCACAGGGATGGGCTCTCGCCCACTCTGCAATAGTCGGTAGCTGCCGCGCAACGCCTGGCCACGGCACTGGCGGAGAAGAATGCGGTAACGCCCAGGAAGAGGAGGATTCTCATGATTGGTCTTGCAATTGTGATCTTTGGCCACGATAGCAGCAGGGAAGATGGTTGGTCAGTGTTGACCATGGTGGTTTTTTATTTATATTGCCCGAGACTTGACCTCAAGGTTTGTTGAGTTTGCTCATGACAGTTTTCCTTATCATGTGTACATCTTGTCAAGTTGGTTACTGTAGTATGGAGGTATCAAGAGGGAGACTCGCACATGCTACCCGAGACGGCGTCAAATCTACAAAACAACTAAGACTGACCAGCATGAAGCCTTGGGATTCTGATCCCACAATCATATCATATCTCCTAGACTCCCCTCCCCTCCCCTCCACGGCATTGTCATTGGACTTGGAACAGACAAGGTAGCAGGACAAGCACCACCTTCAAACTTTGTTTTCTGCTGTAACCAGCCGTCCCGCCGGGATGCATCAAAAGGACAGGGGAGGTCCGTGTTAAATACCTACTATGTACAGTGGCGATTTAGACACTTTTGTTATTGTATTTATATACCCAACAACTTTTTTACCTCTTACCATTCATGCATGCAGACGCGCATTGGATTTGTGTCGCATTGCAGATGAGCGTTCGACTCAGCCTGACGACCGACCGCCACCGCGCCGCGGACGCAACAGCTCAAGTGCCGGGGGCCGGCTTTGGATTTAGAAACTCGGCTGATGGTGCTGATTGGCCTCGTACCCGATGATTTTGAGGAGAGATGAAAGAAGGAAAAAAAAGTCACAGGACGGCCTCTTGTTGTCCTGTCACAGGTACGTACCTCCGGGGAGGACGGACCCCACGGCCGGGCCGCTACCCGACGTCACCAACAATTGGATCCCACACATGGGATGGATGTATGGAGCTTCAAATCCTCCATCACCAAAACAATTTGGACGTCAAGCTCGAAGATCGCCAATCCCCCCCCATCCTATCTTAACCCCCCTGGGCAAATGCGCCGCTGGTTCGGCCTCGGTGTCGCTCCCTAGCTTCTTGCCTGCCGGTCTTCCTCGGCACCCGAATTGACCGTCGCATCGCATCCCACCTCTTTCGCGTTGGGAAACCCTTGTCGCAATCCCGGTGATTCGGGTCCTCACCGTCACCATGTCGCTCCTCCGCACACTCGCCATCCGGCGCCCGGCATCATACTCCCCCTTCCTCACCCTCCATCCCACCTCCAGGATGCTGTCAACGCTACCCCGCCTGCCGCTCTTCGAGGCTGTCGCAAACCATGACCCCGACTCCAAGGCCGTCGTCCACTCCCTTTCCGGCCGCACCTTCAAGTATGGCGAGTTGCTGGGCGATGTGCGCCGCGCCCGCGACCGCCTCTCCGAAGCTGCGGGCAAGGAGGATCTCAATGGGGAGCGAATTGCATTCTTGGTCGAGAATAGCTACGACTACGTAGGTGAGAAAGTCTGCGCGCTGCGACGCTCCAGCTCCGATAACGGCCGAGTTGACAATGCCCTCTCAAAGTGACGCTCCTGGCTGCCATGGCTGCGCGCTCCATCGCCGTGCCTCTGTCTCCAGCCTTCCCCGCGCCGGAGCTTCAGTACATTCTCAACCAGAGCGAGGCGTCACTTCTCGTTTCTTCAGCCAAGTTCGCAGCCAAGGCCAAGGAGGTGCTTGCGACAGATCTGACAGCCAGGCCGGCACATCTCGAGCTTCAGAAGCATGTCGGCGGGGGAAGTCATGAAAGGGTCGAGCTGGGCGACTCCAACCCTGGAGAGGCCGGCATGATGCTGTACACATCAGGCACGACAAACAGGCCGGTGAGACCGACGGCGTTGTACCGCAACACTCAGACACTAACCTCGGAACCAGAAAGGTGTTCTACTCCCTCAATCAGTCCTGACTGCACAGTCTCGTTCTCTGCTCGACGCCTGGGAGTACTCACCAGCCGACCATCTCCTCCACGTCCTCCCTCTTCACCACATCCACGGCACCGTCAACGCCATCCTTACACCCCTCCTCGCCGGCTCAACAATCGAATTCATGTTCCCATTTAATGCCGATGCCGTCTGGAAGCGCCTCTCCGCACCCTTCCTTGTCTCTGCCACCAACGATGTCTCTGCTCCCAAGGACAAGATCACCTTTTTCACTGTTGTGCCCACTGTCTACAGCCGCCTTCTCTCCAGCCACAAGAGACTCGCCCCTGACGCCCAAGAAACTGCCCGGAAAGCCATCTCCCCAGAAAACATGCGCCTCGCCATATCTGGCTCCGCCGCCCTGCCTACCCCTATCAAGGCAGCTTGGAGGGATCTGAGCCACGGCAACGTCCTCCTTGAGCGTTACGGCATGACCGAGGTCGGCATGGCGTTGAGCTGCGGTCTCGACTTTTCCGATCGCGTCGACGCCAGCGTGGGCTGGCCCCTGCCATCTGTTCAAGCTCGCCTGGTCGATGTCGACACGGGAGAGATCATCAAGGAGGGCGAGGAGGTCAACCCAGAGACAGGCCGAGAACGTTCTGGCGAGATCCAGCTCCGTGGACCAACCATCTTCCGCGAGTACTGGCGCAACCCGAAAGCGACGGCCAGCGAATTCGTCGACGACGCCGACGGCAAGGGCCGGTGGTTCAAGACGGGCGACGTGGCCGTTCGCCGCCCTGTCCCCTCTGCCGCCGCCGCTCAGCCATGGGCTCACGGGCCCTTGTACTTTATCCAAGGGCGCAAGTCGGCCGACATCATCAAGACGGGCGGGGAAAAGGTCAGCGCTCTCGAAGTCGAGCGTGAGCTGCTCTCCCTGCCCCAGGTCGCCGAGGCGGCTGTTGTCGCGGTGCCCAGCGGTCAATGGGGACACAAGGTGGGCGCTGTCCTTGTTCTTGATAATGAAGTTGTCAAGAAGTGGTCGGCGCTCGACATGAGGCGAGCCCTCAAGGATCGCCTGGCCAACTACAAGATTCCTCAAGTGATGCGACTCGTCGATCACATCCCAAGGAATGCCATGGGCAAGATCAACAAGAAGCAACTGGTCAAGTCCATTTTCCCCGATGATATCAGTGGCGATGAAAGCTAAGAGTACAAATGGAGAATTCTATGTATATATGTATCACATACTGTAGAGCTGTATGATAAAACTACATAATTAGGGGTAGCATTGTGGCAAGCCGTTGAAGCATCATATCAAGCATGAACAATCACATAATCAACAAAGAGCGCTGGACCTAGGTGACCAAAATGTACATTATCTATTTTCATATCCCCAGTGGCCGGCTTTTCAACCTCCATGGTTGCCACTTGAGAAAAGAGCTCCGAGCAACGCCAGTATAAAACTTGAACCAAGGAAATCAGGGATAAGCCATGGCTGACCACGACCGAGTGGTTGTCTTGGTCCAGCATCGCATCTCAGCCCCCAGCCACTTCGTTTCTTGCGTCGAGTTTCCTCCAACCACTTGTCGTTCATTCGTCCACCGCTGCGTAGGGGCCATGATGGTCAGAAGCATGAAATGGTCATTATCGGATATCGTGCTAAATCAGTGTCGTCCCTTTTCGTCATCATGCCTAACCCTAGACAACGTGCTTGGCCTTGGCCCTCGTACTGCCGGAGTGGGCACTGTCGGTGTGACCCGAGAACTCGACTTGCTCGTTGGCGGGCAGCTCCAGGACCTCCTTGAATCGACGGCCGATAGCCATCAGAATTTCCTTACCCTTCTCATTGCTACGGCCCTTGCCGCCGGCCACGTCGCCATCGCCTCGGCCTGGAATGCTCTTTCCTATGGTGCGAGTCCAGACGCCGATTCGGAAAAATGCCTTGCGGACGTTGACGACAACACCCATGACCTCACCATCGTCCTCGTCCTCAAGAGTCTCGCCAATAGCGGCCATCATAACCTGGAGCCAGAGACGGTCGACATCGATGTTTCGCTTGTCCTTGTACTGGTAGGACCACTTGCCACCGTGCTTGTTCTGGGGGTCCTCCCACTCGGGGCGGACACCGGCCTTGAACAGATGGTAGTCTGACTTGAGGGACAGCTCAGAGACGGCAGAGACGTTGTTCTGAAAAGGTTAGCACGAGGCGGGAGAGGATTTAGTGCCGATTTGAACTTACGTAGACACCCCAGAACTCCTCGACAGAATCAAAGGTGATGACCTCCTTCAGGAGATCGTTCCAGTTGTCACCCTATCGCGTTCAGTATCAGCATCGAGTCGACCATAGTCCGAGAACGGGATCCGCCATACCTTTCCGCTCGGGGGCTTGGTGAACCAAAGAGTCCACTTGTTCTGAAGAGGGTGCTTGACGTTGAAGTTGTCCTTGTCGTGGAAAACAGTAACAGGCTTGTCGTCCTTGATATCGGAAGCGTCCGCCTTGCCGTTGGGGTCGACGGGGATGGTGGTGAGGTCAACCTGCTCGTCCATCTTGGGGGTCTCTGTCGCAGCAGCGGCCATTGTGATGGGAGTTACTCGTTGGAGTGCGTACGGGAGAATTCGGTTCAGGTGAGGGAGGTGACTTGCGAATGTGGGATCGCGGGGCAAGTTTGAGATGATCGAAGCAAAGAAGTGGGAGGCGGTGCGAGGGTGGGGCGAGTGCAAGAAATTGGTAGGTCGACTACTTCTTTCCGACAATAGGCAAGGTAGAGGAACCGTTTGCGACTTTGCGCCAGGCAAGAGTCGACTCGATCGAGAAGGGAGAGAGGAGTCGTGAAGGAGGAGACGTTTGCAGGTAGGAGGTTGCGTGAAGAGGCGCTTGTTTGAAGACTGATTGTGATGGGAGGCGCAGAGCAGAGGTCGCAAAAAATCTTGGGTGCTGACCTAAAAGCTAACTGGAGGTTGTGCCTACCCCAAGCGACCCAATCGGGAAGGAAGTGGGGCCATCGAATTTATGCCTTGATGCCTTACACCTCCGACCCAGGGTGCTACACTCTCGAGTTGTTTCCCATTCTGGAGGCTCGAGGTAGTGAACGGTGGGGAAACTCCTTGTCAGAGCCTCTTTCGTCGATCAGACAGGTGCCTGCATTGAACTGACGGGAGCTACCGACCAGGTCGTGGGTAGCGGCAGGTGCTCTGCTAGCTGAGGTGGAGGGAGATGAAGCAAAGAGAAAGAGCTTCTCCTCCTTCATCCCAGGGTTGTCAAACTCGTTTCGTCCGACTTTTTTTCAATTAGCCGAGACCTCGCAGGGACAATCCTATCTTTGATACTCGGCTACGTTTCTTTCACGCCGGGCATTCTCGATTGATACACCACCAAGACAAGGTGCTGCATATCGAGCGGACTCTTTTCCCCTTTGATCCAAGGACACGGACATTGACAGGCCGTCACGAGGACCAATCTCAACTTTTTTCCTTTCTGCCGCGATAATGCGACCCAAGAGATTCCTCCATGCCTACACCAAGGTTGGTTCACTGCCTAGGCTAGTCTTGGGGCCTCACACGCTTGATGTAACTCGACTACAAGATGCATCAGGATTCCCTGTCACGAGGATTCGCAGCAGCAGCATCAAGACATGTGCCGCTCGCAAGAGTGAGCCCATGTCACGGAGAAGCACTCACGGTTACCAGTTGCTGCGCACATTTCGTGTTTCACGCGCTTCTTGTCCCTCATGCGCTGTCATGACTTTCAAGTCATCCAACATGGTGACCCCCATCCTCGCCTCCACCTCAAAACAGCTCAACCCACGCTCTTTTGTTCCGGTCGTTCGTGCCTCGCACCATTTCGCATGCATACCGGAATCTAGACATTTCTTACCCCCATAGCCGGAGATGCCGGCGGCACAACAGACAGTATCATGCCCGTCGATCTGCGCGTGGGGACAAGAGGACAAGAGGACAAAAGGACAAAAGGACAAAAGGAAAAAGGTAGGCTGGAATACAAACGGCAAAGGCGGTTTCACACAATTGTCTGCGGCCAGTCAGCTGCCCTCTTCTGACCAACTTGTGCCAACTTGTGCCGACAGCCAACATTCGCTGCGTCACTCTCCCTTGAATGAGGCGTCAAGGGCGTCGATCCCAAGCTCAACGCCAGCAATTAAGCCTCGAATTCACCCACTCGAGGAGCACCTGCACCATTCACAGCCGGCGCGGGTCAAGACAGGGCGGGATTCCCATGTTGGCCTATTGGTCTCCCTTGTCCCACATTGTCCCGCGAATCGAGTGACAACTGGTGCGCACCCGCCGCATTACGTATTTTGCACCGGCGAGTGCTCCCAATGATGATCCACGTCCACGCTCTCATGCATGGCTCAGGCACTGGCTATGCCGTTCTGGAATGTCGACGCGCCTCAAACTCCATTCCATCCCACCCTCACAGCCCTTTGTGTCTTTGATTGAGCCCCTCAGGGACCATCTTCCGAGACCTGCACGATCAGCGTGCTGACCAGGATTGGCATGCCGGGTCTTCACTTCATCTGGAGTTGGACTCCCTACGTAGCAAGCACATGGCGCACTTATAATAGACTCCCATCGCCCGTGGACAAAGAAGACCAGCACTCACCACACCATCTCGAGCCTCTTTGATCCCCTTGCCTAGAATTGCTGCCACCACAACTGCCTCTTTATTCTACTTGTCCAACCTCGCCGCCGCCATGGAGCCTGACACTCGAACCAACACTTCCTTTGAGAAGGACGCTTCCAAGACAAAGGACACCACCCCCAAGAGCAAGAACCGAAGCAGCTCCCTCTTGATGATAAGCTCTGGCTTCACCTTTCTCGCCGCTCTCCCTCAAAGATCAACCACATCCTCATCTTTCAGATCTTCCTCGTTCCGATAAACCCTTGACGCCAACGCGATCATCTTCTGTCACTCATTTTGCCCAAAGCCCCTTTGTCCAATCGCCACTTACACCCGTTGTCCACTTCACCAATTATCATCACACACGTCGCATCGGAGCAATCATATTCGGAATAGGATATCCATTGGACTGTCATTATTGTACGCCCCAAGATGGAGGAGTTCGAGTCGTTTTCCCCCAGCCGTCTTACCCTCGATTTCAGTCTCGCTGGTCAAGATTTGCCAGACGAGTTCTACGAGAGCCACTTCAACACACTCTTCAAGAATGTTTACTCCCTCGCTCAAGGGGTATTTTGCCCTAGCAACAATGACAGGGCACCCAAAGTGTCCCCTTGGGTGAGGGAATACTCGAACGAGTTTCTCACATACGTCCAACTTGTGGCTCACCCCGATGCAAGGGCTGGGAAGTGGGAGAGGTTACTCAGTGACAGGGCGGAGCGGACATGCCTTCTCACAGCCATGATTTTCAAGGTTCTCGAAACCAACGTTTTCTCGCATTTGCTTTTCGGTGCCAGTTCGGAGCATGAGGCGTTGCTGCGCTCGTCCGATGCTGCGCTCATTGATGCAGAAGGTGTGTTGCGTGACAGTGACACCACATTTAGAAAACACCAAGCTGACATCAGCCATAGGATTCCAACGCACCAAGCTTCGGGCTCACACAAACAGGGTGTATCTCAGAGGAGAGGTTCCTCCTTTCTTTTGGAACAGGGTCGACAAACTATGCACCCAAACCTTGGCTCTCCTGTTGCCGGTTTATGTCTATGCAACAGAGTTCAAAGGTCATCGACCGATTCATATCTGCGAATTGCACCAGGTCCTCCACGACGTGATTGCTTACGCAGGGTGGATTAGTGTGCACATACGCCTGGAACCAGCGATCGTTTCGTTTAACTGGGTCCAGCCAGGAGAGCCATTCAGTTTGAGCCAGGTAAACCTCTGTCAGAGGGCTTACAGGTCTTCCAAGAAGGCGGCGCAGCAACATCAAAGGCGACTTCGGAGGCGGAGACCAGACAGCCAGGAGATAAAGTCGATCGCTCGGGTCAAAATCTCGGTCACACCAGAGATTGTTCGGCACAAGTCCGTCTCACACTCCGTCGGAACACCGGGCATGACGTCCTACAAGATATTGGAGCCCCACGTGGTATACTATGAGGGATTGTACCTAGACTCAGACGAGAAGAGGGTATTCGTGAGTCTACCCGAGTATATCCGCCGTCTGAGGGAACAAGTCTGCATGCCTCGGGCTGCATCTATTGTCATCATGTTGCTCGTGTTTCTCTGCCTGTGGGTTTTCCGGACCCCTTCGGGGCATCGAGTTTTGGAGGGCGCCTGGTCCTGGGGCTACCCGCCAGCACCAGAACCGACCAAGGCGCCTTGGTGGAACGTGGGGTCATGGTATTGAGCGTGGGGGTTGCGTGTTTGTTTTCTGGATCGGGATCGGTGGATTCTATGGAGTTTGGGTATCATGAATAGAATGGTTTAAGCGGATACCACATCAAACTGATGGGTCGATGTTTTCCAGCCTGCATCAACATGGAGTCTTTGTGATTGGAATGAGGTCATGCGAGCTCAGCAGTTGAGGCCACCCACGAAGATCTAACGATATGCACGTCGGCATAGGCATTGACAAGGGGTTTGACACCCATGCTCATGATGCCTGGGATTTGAGGAGAGTCTTAGGTCAAGTTCTTCCATGTTCGGCAGTCGCACCAGTATAGCCTCATTCCCGAAAGCGGAGAAACAACGGCGAACACCAGCTTCGTCGCAGCTGATCGGCTTCCGTAGCTCAGTTGGTTAGAGCGTCGTACTAATACTTCAGTTTACACTGTAATATCGGTGATGCGAAGGTCTCAGGTTCAAGCCCTGGCGGGAGCAGTCTCCCAGTGCCATCAGCTTCTTTTTTGCCCTTTCCACATTTTTTATGCTTGTTAAACGATTTTCAATCTCTCTAGACTGGAAGGAGGTACTTCGGTGGCGTGGCTTGGGGGTGGCTGACATCGGCGTATTGCAGGAGCTCACGTCCATTGAGATAATCGCAATTGCCGTCTCCTGCATGAGTGGAGAAGATCAGTAGGATCTGATAAGATATTACTAACACCAGCGTCAACACGACGACATGTATGAGCTGTTGGTTGCTTTGACTTCCCCTCATTTCTGCAGGTTGCCTGTCAAGCGGTGGCTACCTGGCTGCTGCTGATTGACACCGGCTGCTCTCTCATCTCAATGCCCAGCAAACTATCGACTGTGTGTATGGACTTGGCAAATAACACTTGCGAGGCATCTACCTACATCCACACTATCCACAGTAAGCGGCTCATCAGCATGCTTGAAAGCTCCAGCTTTTGCAGCTTTTAACAACATCCGAGTCAAGAAGAGGAGACGAGGGACAATTCCATGACCCCTCACTCATCCCGTGTTTCGTGGAGAGGGTGCGGATTGTCCCTCGACGACTGCATGCCTGCTGATGCTACTCTCACATCGTGGGGGTCAGATGTGGAGGGGAGTTCTCAGTTATAGTGGATTGATGTTGCAGATTCATCACATTGAGGTGCGTGTCTTGAATCCCCCGCTCAGCTCATTCTTGCCTCAGTTGGTGTTGTTTTCCGCTGCACAGGCCTGGGCTTGTTTCGTCATTGTGGCAGTAGTGGACCCTGACCAACGCGTGACTACACGGATATAGACGCTGTGTTTCCTTTAGGATCTGTCAAGTCGATGGAGCGAGTGGAAGTGTTACGGCAGTTGTTTTACAAGATTTGTCACGGGTGTTGCTGGAGATCTTTGTTCACCTGAGGCATGAAGGATGTTGCTGATGTTTACACGAGTGACAGAGTTGCAACCCTCAATAAGTTGTAGCGCCTCATTCTCAACCACCGGAACCGTTGCAAACCCTCTT
Source organism: Fusarium piperis (assembly GCA_027886205.1). Classification (NCBI taxonomy): domain Eukaryota; kingdom Fungi; phylum Ascomycota; class Sordariomycetes; order Hypocreales; family Nectriaceae; genus Fusarium; species Fusarium piperis. The sequence goes on from RZGM01000003.1 coordinate 560,503, forward strand.
GTGTTATTTACTGATATACTCACTCTGACTAGAGGTTGGCTCACTACGGTGCTATCCCCATGCTGAAATGAACAGCCTCATCGCGAATAGGGCGTCATGGTACTGATGACCTTCCCGCTACGGATCCCATACTTGTCTTAGAGTGCGGAATGGCAGTATCGAAGAATTCGGGCCTTTGGCTAAGATCGAAGACACGGGAATCTGATTGAGAGACATATCCACCGAATGGGAGGTCCATCTCACGTTGGGTCAATACACGAGCTTCAATACCGTGGAATCTGTCATAAAAGGCGACGTCGACATTGTTTTGTCCATAGTATGTCAATCCATCCAACTCAGCATCACCAAGTATTCTCCATTCATCAAAATGCACATCGCAAAGCTCGTTGCTCTCGTTGCAGCCTTGGGCGCATCGACGATATCCGCTGGGCCGTCTCCGAAGAAGACATTCAAAGACTTTGACGAGATCGGATCACTGTCGACGAAGGTTCAACGGGCCATCGACAGAATGCCGATCCTTAGGTACGACGCATCTAGCGTCCACGTATGTCGATTGTTGAGCTCATAAACCATGAAGAGCCATTGATAACATGGAACAGGATCTGTTTTCCGCGACCAACAGGCTGGTTAATGGCATCTCTGAGATTAACAAGGTTAACGCACATGTACAAGCGGAAGACTTTGACGAGCAGAAGAAGGTAGACATTTGCAGGTTTGTGCACAGAGTATGTATCTTTAAGCATTTCTCATGGCCAATCTAACGCGTTCCAGACGAGATACATCCAGGGAAGCCTCATCAAGCGGCTTGGTGACCAGGCCGAGCGCATTAGCCAATTCCCACTCACCCCACACATCGGCAACCTCGTTGGTATATACGACGTAGAGATGTTCAAGTTCCTGGATGAGGTTAACAGCAGGCTCAACAATTGCTCAGATGACTACAAGCAACGTCTAGAGGAAGCCATCAAAACAGCGAGGGCCCAGTACACTGCCACCGAGCCCAAGGTTTGAGTGGGCATGAGGGTTAGTTGTCTTGACAGAAAGTTTATCGGCGACCGCGCAATACGAGCTGCGTTCAGCGGCAGGAGCCAATTAGTCAAATTGGTCCATCAATCAAACAGACCGTTGACGGCCACGGGCGACGGCATGCGGTAATGGCTGAGTGGCTTTTTCAATAGAGGTGGTTGGGCAGGATGTCAGCCCGACCTTTTTGGTAATTTGTGCAACGGAGTAATTAAATGAATGACAGGCAAGATTCGGCAATTGAAGAATTGCCTTGTTCTGTCCTCGCCTGGCCTCTTCTCGCGTTGTCATTGTTGCAATGGATGTTGAGTGAATATATGTGTGAATGGATGGATGTCTGTCAAGACAGAGTTCGGCCGGGCCATCCCGTCCGCGCGCGCCAACGGCCTGGATGCATTAAGTTAGGGGACTGACTTGATCGGGAATATCAGCTGCCAGACATTGGCTCAGCTGTAACTGTCGTACATGAGGGCATGCAGCATGAGGTCGCATCTCCATTGTTTCCAGATTCGCCCTGCTACACCGTATCTGTACTGTACAGTACAATCAAGAATATAATGAATTAGCCTCAAGTCCATTCGCCGTGGCATTGTTGCAGTCACTATCCGTTCCTTGCAGCCTCCCGCCTCCCGTGGTGCCCATGCCATGTCTTGCCTGAACTGGACCCGGGCCCGTTCCGTGGCTCCGTGTGCCAGCCACCCGCATTTTTGGGTCAACCCGGAGCGTCCATGGCCCCGCCCCCAGCCTGCTTGATTCTCAACACAGCCCGCTCAGCCCAGCAATCCAAGGAAGAGGAAAAATTGCTTCTAGCCAGGCGAGTTTGAGACCCATGCTAGTGTCCATGGCTCCTTGGCTGTTCTTTCGATGCAACGTACTCGGCGTAAAATGTGTACATAGTATACATTTGTGCCGGGCCATGACCTCGAGGCTGGGAAAAATGCCCACCATGAACCAGGGACTCTTGCAGGGGGGTGAACAAGCTCCTCGACGGCAGAATGACCCCTGTAGCTTGGGTTTGGGCGGTTCCTAGGCGGTTCCTGGTTGGTTTGAACCAGCTCTCGGCCCATGGACGGGCCTAGCTTCGATACATGGAGCTCTTCCCTTCCCTCGTCAACCTCGTCCTTTTCCCTCCCCAACTCATCATCCTGAGACGCCGGGCAGGAAAAATTCTTCCACTTCCTTCCCTCGGGCAGTCGGGTCATCGTCTCCGCCAAAGTCTCCAGAACCTGCACAGCATTGGCTGGTTAGTTCGGCAGCTCGCATGAGCCCTAGACGTCGCGCCCCGCCGTCAAACTCCATCCGCAACGGAGTCCATCTTTACCTACCTAGACTACAGTATCCGTCTGTCCAAGCTAGCGCCTAAACCACCAAGCTTCGCTCCCACAACCAGACCAGAACTGGTCTCAAGCCTACCTAGTTACCCGCCTCCGACTGTGCGCACGCGCGAGCCGACGCCGCCATCTTCTCTCCATCCAATCTTTTTCCACTCTGCCTCTTGTCTCTCCCGCGTCGTCCAATCAAGCTGCTAGCCCTGTTCTCGATACCCAGTAATCAGCCTCAATGTCGGCGCCATACTGGGGCCAGCTGCCCGGCCCAAAGGTCGCCCAGGCCGGCCACGCCCGCCGCAGGTCTGAGTCGGACGACTACACCTATAACGCTGACCGCAGATCTTCTTTCGACGTTCCCCCAGTTCGCAGATCAAATCGTGCTTCTATACAGACCCAGAACACCGACGCTCCCTCCGAATCTACCTTTAGTCCACACGACTCGCCCTCTGCTGCAAGCTTTGCGCCTCAAGGACTTGCACCCAGACCGCCTTCCTACCAACAAGGACCTGGAGATCCTTCCGACAGCAAAAGACAACGCCGCCCAAGCCGCCAACACGACGAGGAAGACGAAGACGGCGATTTGTCGCCTATCCTCCCAGCTGCCCCAGAGGTTCCTCGCGCTCCTCCCGTGAGCTATCGGCACCCCTACGGCAACGGAGGTCTTCCATATACCTACACCGCAACAGGCGCACCGGCACCGCCACAACCGTACGGCGGCGCGTCCCTGCAGGTTGACGACATGGACAACGATGACTACCAGAAGTCCTCTCAGAGGGCCCGAGAATACCAGCAATCTGACCGAGCGCAAGCAGATCTCGCAAGGCGGGACACGAGCGCCAGCGCATATGACCCGTTATCCAGGAGGGCAACCACGGGCGGTAGCTCAGGGCGTCACAAAAAGTACACGGCAGACGACCGATCACCCCTCCAAAGGCTTGAGCTGACGCTCGACAGCATCACCAAGGAGGAAAAACGCGCCCGAGTAGAAGCCGCCGAACGACGAGCCAGAGAAAGACAGGCATTGAGGGCCGGAAAGCAGCCCGCCGGCCAGCAACCACGGACCCATGAACGAAAACCATCTGTAGCCTACGGTGAGAGGCGTCCCTCAGCCGCTGCGGCCCCAATTGCTGCGGCGCAACATCCGGCGCACAGAGAGGTATCCAGAGAGGTATCCAGAGAAGTGCCAAGAGAAGTTCACAGAGAGGTACCTAGAGAGGCACCTAGAGAAGCACACAGAGAAGCACACAGAGACATCCCCCGCGACGCCCCAAGAGACTTTTCCAGAGAAATTCCACAAGAAGCCCCAAGGGAAGCACCCAGAGAGACGTACCGGGAGCCGCCTCCCGAAGCCCCCGTTCAGAAAGAGAGCTCGAGTCGTCATCGAGGTCCTCTTTCACAACACCCACCAGAGGAGGCGCATCATTATAGTTCCGGCGCACTACTAGAACCCGAGGAAGTTCACCCAGTACCTAGGCACGCCAAATTGGATTCTGGTATTCCCAAGCGCAACCTCAGCTTCCGAGAACGAGCTGCGCGAGACAATGTTGCTCTCCCAGATGCAGCCCAACTCCCTGCCTCAAGTGGGGGATTCTCTTTGACACGAAGCGGCAGCAACAAACTAAAGAAGCAGCCTCCGGCAGATCACAGCTACCATCGGAGGGTGGCATCCGAAGCGCATGCTACTCCTGTTGTAGCACCCATCTCGAAGCACCAACCCCCAGCCCATGATGACGAAGATGACTACTATGAACCAGAAGAAATTGTTCCAGTGACTCGACAACTCACGGGCCGGTATAGACGGGATAAGGACCTCCCTCCTAACCCGCCTGAGGCACGGAGGCCCTCTATGGATGTCAGACCAGACCGTCATCAGATTCCCATGCCCGGCGATGACCAGCGCATCAGGAGACGTGTTACCGAACCCATCCCAAGGGCTGAGTACGCATCTGACGAGGAGTACGCTCCGCCGCCTACTCGTAGCAAGACCGTTAGCAAGAAGGAGGTGGATGATGGCGCTCACGCCGAGAACAAGGCGGCCGCTCGCAGAAAACACGAGAGAGCTGATAGCGACTACTCAGACGACGATTCGCATTCTCACAAGATCTCAAACATGATCTTCAAGCCCCGCGAGGAGATGGCCCCTGGTGATGGTCTGTATCTACCGCCCCAATGGCTCGATGAATGGAAGAAGGGGACCGTTGGCAGCCTCGCTGGGCCGCTCTTGGAAATCAAGGACGCCCATGCCTCCGAGCCAGATGTGAGCAAGGCCTGGTGGGAGCAGGATAATCGGACTAAGGGCCACGGTTACGCCGCTCGACCACGAAAGGCCGAGGCTTTTGATGGTGAATATGACGAGAATGGTGAGTTCACTTACTTGCCGGCCACTGAATAATACTAACCTAGTCTTAGCTCCTACTCGCTTTAAGCCCCCGTTGTTCCTGAAGTGTGGTCCGCTTTTGAGATACTGCGGTATTCGACGGGAAAAGACCCCCAACAGGGCCCAGAGGGGCGGTCCTCTCGCAGAAAGAGAGATGTGGCGAGGCAGTGTCATGATTGTCACACAAGATGCCGGCTCTTCCTACGAGATTGCACCTACACTTCGACTTTTTGTTCAGGATATTGAGCTGCTGCCCCCTCCTCCTCACCGTATCAAGGGTGATCTGTCCCCTGAATACGTCGACCCCATTGCTGGCCACCCCAAGGTGGGCCGTAGAGGAGAAACCCTCTACGTGCGCCCTGTGGAGCATCTCGAGGAAGCAAAGGATCTGTCTCGTGACGAGACTGATGAGGGTCTCTTCGAGCAGAGCCGTAGCCCCCCTGACGTGCTTCCCCCTGATGGCGCAAAGGATCTTCCCGGATCCTTTGCCAGCCGTAGAAAGCGCGTGGGTATCGACGGCGAGAAGGTTCAAAAGTACAAGGACGTCAGAGGATTCCGACTTCATGCTGAACGGGGATACACCTTCTGGCGGTTCAACATTGAGGTTGAGCTGCGGGACAAGCAGCAACGGATCGCTTACCGCATCAACCGCGGGCCTGCCATGGGCTTCTGGGTTCCTGCAGCGGGTGAGACCATGAACATGATGTTCTACAGCTGCAACGGCTTCAGCATGAGTGTGAAGCCTGATGAGCTGAGCGGCCCTGACCCTATGTGGCGCGACGTGTTGAACAACCACCAGACGCGGCCCTTCCATCTCATGATTGGCGGTGGTGACCAGATCTACAACGATTGTGTCGCCGATGAATGCGAACTCTTCAAGGAGTGGCTCAGCATCAAGAACCCAGTTAACAAACACACCACTGCCTTCACACCTGAGATGCAGGATGAGATGGAGAGGTTCTACCTGGAGCGTTACTGCATGTGGTTCTCCCAGGGACTGTTTGGCCTTGCCAACTCGCAGATCCCGATGGTCAACATGTACGACGACCACGACATCTTTGATGGATATGGCTCCTACCCTCATCATGACATGAAGTCGCCTGTCTTCAGTGGCCTGGGAGCTGTTGCTTTCAAGTACTACATGCTGTTCCAGCACCAGTCCATCATGGACGAGACGGAGAGTTCTGAGCCAAGCTGGATCCTCGGTTCTGAGCCCGGTCCGTTTATTGGCGAGCTCGGCCGCAGTCTGTTCATGTCTGTCGGCTCGAGAGTAGCTCTGTTGGCTGTGGACTGTCGCATGGAAAGGACGGAGCACGATGTCGTCTCAGACCAGACATGGGAGAAGATCATGAATCGTCTCTATGCTGAAGTTCGACGTGGGCAGGTTGAGCATCTGCTGGTACTCCTGGGCATTCCCATTGCGTACCCCAGACTAGTTTGGTTGGAGAATATGTAAGTGACTTGTGGCTGTGTTCATTGCATAATACTAACGATATGATAGTTTGACCTCGAGGCTCATGGACCCTGTCAAGGCACTCGGACGCACAGGCATGTTTGGAAAGGCGCTCAATAACATTGACGGAGGAGTCGAGGTTCTGGATGATCTGAACGACCACTGGACTGCCAAGAACCACAAGCAGGAGCGCAGTGTCGTTATCGAAGACTTGCAAGATCTCGCCATTGACAAGTCGCTCCGAGTCACCATTTTGAGCGGCGACGTCCATCTTGCAGCTGTTGGACAGTTCTACTCCAATCCCAAGCTGGGACTGGCCAAGCACAAGGACCCGCGATACATGCCCAACATCATTTCTTCGGCTATTGCCAACACGCCGCCGCCTGACATGCTGGCTGATGTGCTGAACAAGAGGAACAAGGTGCACCACTTTGACAAGCAGACTGATGAGGATATGATTCCCATCTTCCAGCAAGGAGTGGACGGAAAGCCAAGGAACAACAAGCACCTTCTCCCCCACCGGAACTGGTGCTCGATTCGCGAATGGGCACCAGGAAGCACACCACCCCCGACACCGCCTCTATCACCTGAGAGAACCCCAAGCCCCCCACCAGCTAAGCCCCAGGGAGGCGGTCTGCTCCGGAGACTGTCCTTGTCCAGGAGCAAGTCCACGGATACACCACCGGAGGTGTCAAGAGATTCGGTCCGCGGATCCCGACCTCCAGTTACGCGAGGAGGTGGCGGTGGCCTGTTCCGCAGTCTATCACGCCGCAACTCGACTAACTCAGAGCGGCCTCCCAAGGCCAAGCTCACAAGATCGATGTCTGTCGGCGGTGGTGCAACTGAGCCCAAGAAGGCGGGCTTCTTTAGCTTTGGTCGACGGCCTAGTCAGCGTCGCGCTGCTGATGATGGCGGTATCAACGGTACTTGGGGAGACGATGATGGGTACGACGACGAAGAGCAGTATTGGAATGAACCCCAGTCGCCTCAACGAGCGCGTCCTTCAGGTATCCGGGGTGGAGCGGCCTATGACGAGTATTCGGACGGCGACGACTCGTACTTTATGGCTCAGCCTCGCCGCACGCAGACGATTGGATCGAGAGCCATGTCGCACTCCCGCAACGATGTGAGCGCCTTGCCTCCTCCAACCCGTCCTTTCTACAGGACGCCAACAGGCCTATCAACGAAGCAGATGAAAGAGGCAGACAAATATGCCGTTGACCTCGAAGGCGGCCTGGACATTTGTCTGAATGTCGAGATCAACCCCAAGGATCCAGCGGGCATCACCAAGACTTACCGACTGCTGGTGCCGAAGCTATTTTACGACTATAACGCCGATGATGATGATGAAGGAGGACAAGCCGCAGAGCCGGAGCCGGAGCCGGAGCCAGAAGCGGAGCCGGCGCCGGCGCCAGCACAGCCAAGCGGTTTCAAGAGGCTGTTGAGTTTCCGGAAGAAGGAGAAGAAGGAGCCTCCGCCTCCGCCGGAAGATGACTATAGTGATGAGGGCGATGACTACGATGATGACTATCGTCGAAGGTAGTCTGTCCATGATTGTTTTGCAATTTTGGTTTCTTTATATGTGCATTCATTCATTCGCATATACATGGCTTCTATGCCCCATCCTTGGATGACATTTGTGGCATTGGGACGGAGTTTAGGACTTGAGGCATTATTTGCATGAGCATTTCATAGCATCATAGCAGATGATTAGCTTTGACATTGGGGCAAAAAAGGGCTATAAAGTTTTGGCTTGGATTTAATTGCATTCTCGTAGGAATACGAACATGAGCGGTCTCTCTGGTTTCTTGCGATAATCGGCCGAGTTCCTGTGCCCCTGAAGACTTGCAGTCTCGAACGCCAGGCACCCCTGGATAGCGGGGTCGCAGCGCTAATCAAGCCCCCCGAGAGGCGCGCCATGCCCCGGAAATTCGCAGCCGCGGCCGGAGACAAAGTTTGACCAATCAGATGTCGTCACGCGGCGCAGCAGAGCTCAAGGAAGGAACAAGCAATCCACTTTTGACCGCCGTGGCCCGTCAACTTTGAGTGGCTGCTGCAACTGAGGAGCTTCCTTCCTTGCTTTCAACTTGACAACAGGCGACAAAAACTGTCTTTAAAAAACAAACTTTGCCCTGTTGACATTCTTTTTCAAAACACGGATTCGAGTCACAACACGCGCGAAATTTGCGACGGCAACGACGATATCCGAATTGTATGCGAAATCCGCGAGACGAGATACTCTTTGACAAGAATATCGCTGTGCTTTGCTATTGCTTCAAGGGGCTCTTGTCCCCGGGATCGTCGATCAATCAACTAGGCCCAGACGGCAGCCCACGACATCTGAATACACGAGATACGTGCAGACTTGAACACGAACAAAGGCACGAGCTTGAGGAGGAACCGCTCTGCCAGCGCAAGGGCATGGCGCCATCATGTCGGGTCGCCACTACCAGTATCGCCCCAACGCCAAGATCAACTTCAACGACCTGTCGGTAGCCGAGGTGCTCTGGCTTAACACCAAGCAGATAGGCCACCAGGTAGGCCGGTGGGCCGTCGGTCCATGGCGGAGAATGGCCATGGCGGCGGGCAGGAGGGTAGCGCACCAGGTGCGTCGCAACCTCACCTCTCGCCGGCTGCTCAGCTTCCCACATGTGCTGGTCGTGTTTTGGGTCTTTGTGCTGCTCTATGGGGAGAGGTGGGTGTTTGATGGGAAGGTGGCCAACTGCGATTGGGATCATTGGGAGAAATGGGTATGTTGACAGCAAAGGACGTCGTTCGCGACGAGAAATGTGCGGTTCGAGCTCAAAGAAGGGTCGACTAACAATGCTCTAGCCGAAAGATGCGAAACCACACCACCTCGTCTTCGTTGCCGATCCCCAACTTATCGATCCGCATTCATATCCCGGCCGACCATGGCCTCTGAACCCCCTGACGGTGCTCATAACCGACAACTACATGAAGCGTGGCTATGGCGCGATGCAGAACCGGCTGCACCCGGACAGCGTCTTCTTCCTCGGTGATCTTTTCGACGGCGGCCGCGAGTGGAAGACGAGCAAGGGCAAATTTGTCGATCCGAAATGGGGACGGGGACGTTCCAAGGACGAGAAGAAATGGGTCCAGACTTGGCACAACAAATACGGAGACGACTTTTGGCTGCATGAGTATGAGCGATTCGGGGATATTTTCCTCGACAGCTGGAACAAGGGCGGCGAGGTGCCTGGATCTTGGCAGCGCGGGCGAAAGCTTGTTGCCAGTCTCCCAGGCAATCATGACTTGGGCTTTGGTGCCCAGGTTCAGGTTCCGGTGCGGGATCGGTTTGGCGCATTCTTTGGCGACGTGAATCGTGTGGATGTCATTGGAAACCACACCATCGTGTCAGTCGATTCGGTCTCTCTGAGCGCAGACACTTCCGAGTACAAGAAACAGCACGATCTAAGCCCGATTTACGGACCCGTAAACGAATTCCTGGAGGGCGTCAAGGTCACGAAGCGGAAGGCTGTGGAAGAGGAGTTGCGCCATTGGCATGATCTTGAGGGAGGGCTGCATTACCCGCATCACGTCGAGGAGCTGGACGAGTCGAATCCTACCTGGGGTCGTGCTGCTGATGGTGAGGCGGCCTCTGATGGACCCGACTTTCCCACGATTCTTCTTACTCACGTCCCATTATATCGCGCGCCTGGGACCCCTTGCGGGCCGAAACGCGAGCATTGGCCGCCAGCCAAGCCTCCCAAGGGGCAAAAGGGACCGGTTATCCCTGACGAACGGAACGCTATTAGCGTTGTGGGAGGATATCAGTACCAGAATGTGCTCAATGAGGCTGATTCGGTCAAGTTGGTGAAGAGCATCGGCAACGTCAAGCACGTCTTTTCAGGAGACGACCACGACTACTGCGAGGTGGTGCACTCGGATGCGAAGGAGAACGTTCGCGAGATCACGGTCAAGAGCATGAGCATGGCCATGGGCGTGCCCACGCCGGGATTCCTCATGGTCAGCTTGTACAACCCGGTTGATGCCAAGGGCAAGCCTCTTCCAGGAGCACCAGAGCAGACGATCCAGACGCATCTGTGCCTTTTGCCCAACCAGTTCCATACGTATATGGAGTATATCGTCTTTCTCATCGTCGCCCTCGTTCTCCTCACTGTCCGGGCTTTCCTCGTTCCCGCCCTCTCACTCACGCCTTTCGCCCTTGAGCCTGAGAAGCAATCCGCCTCAACTGTTCTACCTCTGTATAAGGACAAGATGGATCCTCCTGAGGCCTTTCCTTCGCGCACAACATCATCGTCAGGCACGTCGGCGCATCATCTTCCCTCGAGGCTCTCAGCCACCGCACCACGCAACTCCCGCAGCAAGTCTCCCGCGCCCTCGGCCTCGCCCCGGTGGCAAGCACGGCGTGGCGCGGGCGGAAGCCGGAATGCCAAACGCTGGGGATGGGGAGCCGACGGCGGGCCGCGGATCCATCTCGACAACAGCCTCTTTGATACGGGGAGTCAGGAGAGGCGTGTCGGTGGTAGAAAGGCTCTCAGCGTGGTGGGACGCGAGCTGTGGACGACGACATGGCGTGTGGCATGGATGGCGGTGTTGTTCTGGGTTTATCTGAACTGAGCGGTCATGCATGCATTCACAAGTGTATTGGGGACATGTATTTTGCTGGGCTGCATTGGAAAAGGGCGTGTTCTTGTTCCGTCATTGTATACAAGTAATCACAGACATTTCGTACTGAAGAGGAAGGGGTTGTTTGGTTGGGTAGAGAGCTGTTGTTTTGACGGCCGACATGTCGCTCACGCCGAGCTGTTTTTATATGTACATTTAATCAATAGAGAATAATTAAAAAAGTCATGACTTGGGTTCATCAGACGACGAGATGGTGTTGTTACTCCTGAAATGTGTTGTTGGCGGTGTTGCTGATGATGAATCAAGGCGATGTATCAAAGGACAAGTTGAGCCCATACCGTTCACCATGTCAAAGGCAGTGACCTGTCGTCCCCGAGAGAAATCATCTCCTCCTCCCAACACCAATCCTCTCATCCCTCGCCCTCCTAATCTCGCCCTCCCTCTCCCTCTCCTGCAAAACCCGATCGACGCCCTCCATATCCGCCTCCTGCTGCTGTTGTTGCTGTGCTTGAGCGGCAGCCACCGCGGCAGCCCTGCGAGCCTGCTGCGCTGCTACAAGGGCCTCTCTTGCGCGGCGATCTTCGTAGGCGGCCACGTCTTCGGATGTGATGGTGAGTGTTGTGGCTGGACGGCGGAGCATGTTTGTTTTATGTGGGAATGGAAACAGAAGGGGTGCTCTTGGGGAGGATAGAGTTTGTGATGTTCAGATGGGCCACACGTGCTGAGTATTCTTTTGTGGTTTAATGTAAGAAAAGAATAGTTGCTGTTTTTGTTGTTGATATTGATGCGATGGGTGAGTGAGTGAGTGTAAGATGGGATGAATGCAAGATTGTTATGATGTGAAGCTGAGATCGATAAACAAGAAGTGGGGCCGTTGACTTCCCCACAGTTTGAGGTACGTACCTCAACTACAAACACCACTCTCATGCTACATACCTAGGTAGGTAGTTCATATCTCATCTACATATGACAACATTTCTTCTTTGCACCTAAACTTTGTGCCAGTGCCGGCCCAGTACTCCCAAGACTCCTAAACTCTATAATTCATAAACCATCGATCCCCACTCCAGCTCAGACCAACATGATATCAACGCCGTTGAATCCAACCCAACTCAACGATAACGATTCGAACGACTACAACACGTAAACACGTGCGACCACCCAAGGCTCAGGTGCCAGTAAGTGAGTGTGAACACCAACCAGACGAAGCTGAGTGCCACGGTCGAGGGGGACATGACGTGCTCCTTCTCGTCGACGGGGCGGCCGGCGGTGATATAGAAGATGACGTCCAACAGGGCCGACGGTAGCCCGACAAAGATGAGCCAGTTGAAAAAGATGAAGCCGAAAACGACCTCGAGGGATTGCTGGTTGAAGTCCGGCACGCCAAGCGTAGTAAAGGCCAATGGCTTGGACCCCGCGAGCGTGCCGGCCGCCTCCTCCAGCGGCGCGGCGCCCATCAGCTGCGTGATGAAGATGAGCTCGTATATAGTGTACCAGGGATGACCGCACGGCCAGGAGCGACTTGAGGTAGGTCTCGCTGCTCCTAAAGAACTCGCTCGTCTTCCTCCGCATCTCCTTCCCGAGGCTTTCCGTTCCCGGATTCTGGTAGTCCACGTCCGCTGTGACCCGGAAGAAGCGCTTACGGACGTCGGCGTCTTGGAAGAAGATTTGCACCTCAAAGATGATGTGAAGAGTCTTGTTCAAGGCAAAGGCCTGGACTCTAGTTAGCACAGAGTGTAAGTGTAGAGGCCACATGACTGCAACTGACCTTGAATAACCAGAACTCATCTCTTTCACCTTGTCAGCACCGTTTCTTTTGCTTTGGATGATGCTACTCACCTTGGACCAGAGGAGTAATATCTGACTTCCCCTCCAACGCTCCCCGCGTCGTTCCAGAGAACAATGACATAGGCGAATACGACTGAGCTGAGGACGGCGAGGTGCCATGGCATGCGGCGGTGGTGGAATGCCCTCGAGCCACCACCATACTTGCCGTAGAATTCCTCGGACCAACTCGGACGGCATTTTGCGTAGCGAAAGTACTCGCTCGCGTCCTCCCTGCTGTAGAGCCCCTCCTGTGCGCATCGCAGCATCAGGGCGATGGAGATGATGGTGAGCAGGAAGGTGAGGACCACGGACAGGATGAAGAGCACGCCCGGGCTGTATACTACCTGGCACATGCGCGGTGTCTCGACGGGCTCGGCGAGGCAGTACTGCAGAGGGCATTGCGGCACACGGTAGATGCGGGAACTGTCCGGCATCCACCGGTCGTCGTCGGACCAGTAATAGTAGCACAGATCTCGGCCCGGCAATGGGTTGAAAGTCGCCGTTGGACGCACCAGCGGCGGTCGTCGGCGTTCCAGTGTGCGGGTTGGCGAGACCTCGTCCGAGTGTGATCCGTTGGTTGCCCACTCGCGGGCTCGAGTAGGAGACAGGAACGTCACATTCTCGGGAGCCGCGACCGGCTCGTCTAGAGTCAGGAACGGCGTCTCGGCAGGGTGTATCGTGCCGTTGTACGCCTCCATATATGCGTCGGGACACAGGGCGATGAGCGAGGACGAGGCTGACTTGAGTCGGTAACCCGGGAGGACCGTGGCAGCCAGTGCCGAGTTGGAGCTGTTGTTGTCGCTGCCATAGTCGGTCACTAGTACAAGCGTCCGGTACCGGGTGTAGACGGCGTTGTTGAACTGCTTGACGCAGTCGGCGCGAGAGAGGTTCTTCCAGAGTGTCGGCTCTCGTTGTAGACGAACAAGTGATCTGTTGAGAGTGTCAGACGCACCGTACTCGTCTGGCCACTGCAGGCCTAGCGACGGCATTGTAGGCGTCTCCTTGAGGGAGTCGTAGCGTGTCATGTCAATGTCGGCCAGGTCAAAGGGCCTGCCGTCGAAAAAGGAGGTTGACACGAGGACCTCGTAGGCGTTGTACGCAGAGTACTTGTCGAGACGAGACTGTTTGACCTGATGGTTTATGAGCTATACTGCCCTGGCATGATAGTAGCAAACTTACAAGTAGTACAGCGGTAGTGATGCGAGTAGCAGCACCACGTACATGACCTTGCGAGGCCAGCTGGCTTGGAGGAATCCCCTGCCCGACTCGACGCCCAGATAGAGCCTCCCCTCTGACTTTTGGTACTCACTAGGGCTCGGTGCCAGGAGGCCAACCCGGAAATAGGTGACGATGGTGGCCGCGGCGGTGGTGGCCATGTTGAGAGCGAACAAGTACATGCCCGTGGTGCTAGCACGAGACTCGAGGCGCTCACACGTCCTGTTGGCCGTCGTCTTGAAGCCATACTCGGAGGGTTCGTTAGACGGCTGGAGGGGGTACTGGAAGATCCAGCTGGCCAACGTCGCCGCGGCAAAGAGCACCCAGAGGAGGATGGCTATCTTGTTCTCGCCCGGACCTTTGAGGCGTTTACCCGGCTTGAAAGCTTCCGACCGTTGCTCCAGCCCGGCTACTCTTGGAGAGGAGGATACGCTGCGACGACCGACCTCGTCCAGCCTGAGTCTGATGTATGGCGGGGACGGTGTCTGGGGTAGACGAAATAGAGATGCTGATGAGGAAGAGGAATGACGTCTGGCGTGCATTATGCCAGCACAAATTCCATCACCCACAAAAAAGGAGGTTATCGTTGCTTACGTGCAATAGATAGGAAGTCGAGGTTGGGGGGAGTTGAGCTGAGGGACAAAGACCGGGGGGTTGAAAGACAAAGCAAAGAAGTAAAGATAGTTGAGAACAAGAAAGAGAGCGGCAGTTGATGGACGAAGAAGGATGGGAGAGTAAAGAAAGAAAGTAATAAAGAAAGGATAACGAGTCGAGATATCCCTGAATAAAGGGAATTCGATTGAGCCTTGAGAGTGCCAAGCAGTCAACGACCGACGCTCTCATCAACGACAGGCTAAGAATCGCCCTCAGGCGGCAATCCCCCTTGTCGGTTCCTGCATTAGCGTTGGCAACTCCTGTATTTTGCACAGCCTCAACGGCTGGTGACGTGAGTCCGCAAGGCAGTCTTGGGTGGGAGGAGAAGGAGAAAACAATATTGATATCGATTATTCAAGTTTATCATTGCTCAGATCAGGATGGGGGGTCATGGAGATAAACTTGGTAGGCTTAGGCTTTCAGGATAAGTGCCTATTGGACGTTTGTCTCAATCTAGTACTAGTTCTAGTAAGCGAATTATCATAAGAGTATACCTGTATATGATGATACTCGCTTTCTTACCACCATCTCCTACACGCTGTGGACTTGTTCCCTGAGGACAAGGGGATAATGACTATACCAATTTTTATAACTTGAAATAAACCCGCAGTGAATAATTGAGTTTTGGTACAAGTCGCTGGCTAAGCGTTCCTAATCTAGCCTATGACATGTCTTGGAGTTGATCAGAAACGTCGTCTTCTTTTCATTCATCTATCTGCATTATATCTCGTATCAGCGGCCATAAACTCTCATATGCCATTCTTCCTCTTTCCTTACTGCAAATGCTTCAAGCGCCTCCTATGCGTTATATATCCATAGATTCATCTCATCTCATGCAGACGTGAACCCTCCTCCAACAAAAAGGCATCAAGGTATCAATAATACTCAAACAAAACGAACGGACGCAAGTCAACCCTCAAGGTGACGTGCTAAACCCAGAAGCACACACATATTCCGCCTCCCACCGTAGAAAGTCGCCCAGGTCGTGACCCAAATTATATCCCATCGGCACCGTCTCCGTGGCGGTATCGTCTTCGCCATCGGCCATGTGAACCACGAGCGGCATCATCGGGCTCGGTGGTAAGCTTTCCACCGAGCTGTGCGACGAAGGGCGCTTGGGGCCACCTTCGTTGACCCATCGCTTTAGCCCTGTGCTGTTAAAGAACTTAGCCTTCTTGTCCAGGGCGTCGCTGGGGGCCGGGGCGTTCCAGAACCCGGAAGGAAACTCAGCACCCACCGGGATCGGCAGGTCAATGTCCGTGTCGATGGTTGACGGCGTTGACGATGCCGTGCTGCGGGACGAGGACCGCATCGAGGGCACGTCCTCGGGCACCAGCGTTCCGTACGTCTCGAACCCGAACGATTCGAACCACGACGTGATCTCTTCGACCTGCTTCATGTCTTCTTCGTTGGACATGTCCTGCAGTAAGTCTCCAGCTCCTCCTAGAATCGCCATCTGGAACGCTGTCCAGTCTAGTGTGTCGTCCATTGTCTTCATCCCTTTAACCACCTCGGCCTTTGCAAATGTTATGGGTCCATGACGGAATAAAGGTTTTGTGAGTGTAAACGGCGTGCTCTTGAGATAAAGAAACTCGTCATTCTCCTCTGCCTTGAGGTCCGTCTTGTCAAGGCTTTGTCGGCTCATCGACGGTTCCAGCTGTGTGTTATCCGGTGTCGTCACCATGACTTCGGGTATCGATGGGAGCTTTCGCAGAGGCTCTACTCCGAATCGTGCAGGGTTCTTTGGTGGTAGTTGAGGGGTGACAGCTTCTGTTTTATCCTTGGCGCTCTTGATGGACTCATCATCCCCTGTCGCCCCCTCTTGTTTCGAAAAGTTTTGGTTTCCACGATCCAGATCAGGGGTCAGCGAGGGAGATGCTGTCTGAGCAGAGGCTGCAGCGCTCGCTCCAATCCGAGATGCCAGTTCGTCGAGATGGAATGGTTCGACGTCTGTCTCGGAGTTATCGGATGTCATACTGCGGACCGAGTCGCTCGAGTATCGATGTTTCAGACGTTCTTGATCCAATTGTTGCGCCTCTTCTTCCCTCTTCTTTCTTAGCGCCTCAATGCGATCAGGTGTTAGCATCTCGTCGGCCTCAATCCGCCTGAAACGCTGGCCTGTTAGAATGTCCGTCACATTCTCCGACAGGGTCCATCGTGGCGCTCGGATTGGTGATTTCGAGAAACGGTGTCCACCGTGTTGGTGAGGATTCTTCTTTCTTTGAGGTTTCTTCACTGAGGCCCGTCTATCTGGTGATGACCGTGGAGACGAGGACGACGATGAATCCTCCCTCCATCGGGGATGCCTCGGGAAACCCGTCGGTAGAGGCATCGACTTTGAGTGTTTATGAAGTGCGGGGAGTCCCGGTGGTGATGGTGGTGATGGTGGTGATGGGGGCGAGTGCAACAGCGCAGAACCTTGTGAGGCATGTCGTGCATCTCTAAGTGCGGAACCAACAGCTATGAAGGCTTCATCCGTCTCGCGGATCAGGCGGTCGACAGTGTCCGATGACTCGCCCCGGCTTTGACTGCCATATCTGCTGTGCGAGTTCAGGCTATCGGTTGGCTCGACCTCGTGGCGATCAGCGCCATGGTCAGACAAAGAAACAGCTGTTGGGGCCCTAGGCGAATCTCTGTAGAGGTGTGCATCGCTACTGGCAGGGCTGGGGCGCCCATTCCTGGAGCGAGGAGGTTGCGCGTACGGTCCATTCCGCGAGGAATGTGAGTGGGCTCGGCTGTGCTCTGCCAGACAAAGACCGGATGCATCCCTTCTATCGCCAGTGAGAGCGTCAAGGGCAGCAGCTCGCTGCCCCTCGCAGCTGCGAAGGGAGACTGTCGAGACGGACTGACTGCGGTGAGCTGGGGGAGGAGGCACAGGATGCGAGATGCGATGGACGCTGTGTATCCTCTGGATGGTGATTGGCGCCGGCGCGGGAGGCTTCTTCTTGGGGATGGGTAGCCGTGACTTTGTGGCCCTCGTCTTTCTTTGCGTCGACTTCTTGGCGCAGCAGGAACTCAGTTCCTCGCACGAATCGGTAAAATCGTTGTCGTCATTTCCATTTTCATTGTCGTTACCCTCTTGTTCCCTCTCCCTCTCCCTCTCCCTGGGCTGCTGCGACCGTTGGGGTGTTATAAGCCGCCGTATCAAGAAGCCCGGACGGTTCAACATGGTGGATGGTCTGGCGCACAGCGCAGACGGCTGCAGAAGATGAAACGAACAAGAGGCCGATAGAAGGTTTCACATGGCCCTGAAGTAGGTAAAGTAGCTGAGTGAAAAGAAGGAGAGGGAGTCGAAGTGAGTTTGTAGCACGACAAGGCCCGTCTTCCCACAGTTCCGAGTCGCCGGATTCGAAGGCTTGATCAGACGGCGACAGAGTTCAGCGGGCCCGGATACGGAAGCTAAAGCGAGTTGCGTCTGCAAGCAATGTGAATCACCGTGATGATCTGGCGTAGGGCAAGTCAAATACCCCGTGACGCATACGGTGCGACCATGTAGTCTCTCTGCATCCCGACAGTCTGCCCTGTTGCCCCGTTGCTGTGATGCCGCTTGCGACTCATCATGGCATGTTGTTGGTCCAGATTCCAGATGCACGCCGGGATCAGTCCTGCTGTGTTGTGTTGGGTGGAGCGTACGATGCAATGCCCACGGCAAGCTGCAAGCAGGCAAAGTGATGCTCACATATGCCGGGTTCTTGGTAGTGCGCCTATTGGCTCAGAGTCCATGCGGCTGATGCTGTTCAGGCCCATCTACTCAGGCCTTCGTATTCTTTGTGCGACGTTTCGAGCTCCACACCCAGCCATTCGGCCAGCCGTCGTTGGTTCATGTTCGAGGCCCAAAGATAGAAGATCCAGCATGGGTAGGGTCGATACCTGGAGGGGATCTTAGACGCCGGGTACGGGTACGGCTCGAGGCATGGCGGCCTATAGCGTGACAGTAGCGTCCTCTAGACGGCTTCAGCAAGAGGAGCAAAGCAATGAGACACGGCAGACTGCATCTCGATGTCGTAAGAGCGAGATCCAACTGCCAACCGCGTGGTGCGCCCTGCCATGCTGTATCACCATCACCACCGGAACACTGCAGCCGCAAGAGAGAGCCCTGAGGCTGACGTTCAGGTCCCAGCCGCTCCCAACATTACCCTCTGCACTACCCAAAGGACCAATTCGATATATGACCGTCGCTTGGAGCGGGCTGGCCCTGGCGACGGTTATCTACCCGTGGCCCTGTCGCTGGCCTTGGCTGGGTGGAGTGCGGGAACGATGCTCTCCCGCGTGCACTGATGCTCGAGCGAGTACTCGGCAGTCGATCCATGTTACTGGGTCGATCCATGCTGCTCGGACTCGGTCTCCTGCAGTCAACACGATGACCTGAGACGAGAAGTCTGCAGAGGCCCGCAAGACTAATTTATACTGTTCTCGTCAGCCGTGTCCAAGAGGTTGCATTGATGCAAGAAGGATTCATCCTTGTGCCACTCGAAGGAAGAAGTGAATAATGCCGAGTTGGTGCATGCAAGGAATCATGGTTGTAATACTCAAGCTGTACAAGATGCAATCCTGATCCTCATGTCAAGGTTGAATGGTCCATAGGATGGGGCGTCAGTTGTTGAACGTGGCAGTGCGTGGTACTGTGTTGAGTGTCCTCAACACTGTGCACCTTGCAGGGCAACAACCCTGCAGATGTCACGACTAGACACTGAGTTCTCGAGGAAGTCATCAAGTTAAAGGGTGTATAAAATAGTTTTTTTTTCTGGTGTCAAATTGGTCAATAGAGCTTATTGTATGAGTATACATGGACTCTTATCACTATTAGTCCACTAATACTCAAGCTCACACTTACACCACAAAAGCCAGACGAGTCAACTTGGAAAACAACATATAATTACCAAAAGGTTCTAAGTCTAAGTTATTTCATCTTGTATCATTGATTCTTACATTGTATACCCAAATGTGCAAAAGTTCCACAAGGCATGTCCTCTTCCCAAGGTCCATAATCATGCCAGAAACCCATCCCTGCGCGCAATACTTGAACGTTCAGCTCGGCAGATGAATATACTGCCCCCCCTCTGCTTCAGGCTGTACGCACTTTATCAAGGTACCCATTGTCACCTGAACACCCATACCCGTTTCGACCAAAACATGCGAGAGATGCGTAGGAATCTGCGGCCGAGTCCGTCCCGCGCGGGGTCAGCGGGGACTCGGTCAAGGATGTCTCTTGGACAGTCGATACGAAGACATTCTAATTTTGGGTGTCTTGCCCATAGTCAGCTTGGTTGTTGTATAGGTTAGGACATGCTGTAGCTCACCTGCCGAGTGAGTGGTCTGTGTAGATGCTTGAGGAAGATCGAGTTTCTTAGCATCATCTGGAGATACTGCCAGGGACACTAGCCACGTTTGGATTTCTCAAGTGTCTTGATAATGAGCCGTCCATAGACGTAAAATATCCTATGATTTAAGGTGTATCAAATATAGAGTGGATTCATTGCCAATGAAGCGACAGTAAACCCTGGGCTCGAGAGGTATTGTTCCAAACATGGTCAACTGCATTGACCCTGAGATATTTCTCATGCTGATTTTTGCTGCCGGTCCCATGTTCACAATCAAAATACAGCAAGTACCATTAAACCATGTGCCTTATTAAGTATCTGCTCTCATATGTCTTATCCCGAGCCCCCATCCCCAGAATGCATGTCAACACTCCCAACCTGTAACAAGGTCGTCCCAATATTTCCAAACCGCAAGCTATATGTTCCATATATCGAGGCCTAACAGGCTTTCTCCCTCCCGTGTGTCGTAATCATTCAGTGTCGTTGTGTTGCATAAAGCATTTGCCATCTCGTCTTGTGTCCTTAACCATCATCGTGCCTCGGGGCACCGATCTTGTATGCTCGTCCCCCAATCTTCACAGCCCTCTGTCTCTCACAGATTTAGAGAGTCTCGTAGTTCTTTCTCAGTGGCCGTGACGCCGTTATCCGAAGAAGCGACGATGCTGCACGCTTCACCACGAACCCCCTCCTCTCCTCCAGCAACGGCTCGAAGCCCTCGTCGGGCTGTTTTAGGGCATCTTTGTTGCCAAACAAGTTCGTCGTCCACGACTTGACGGGAATCATGAGGCAGCCGGGCCACGTCACTCTTCTGTGGCTACTTCGGCTGGATGGACGTGTGTTGTGGGTGGAGGCGATGACAATTTTGATCTCCCGGGACTGGGTCATGTCGAACAATGAATTGAAAGAGATTGATGTTCAGTTGCTCTGCCAAGCGGCTTCGAGTCTCGGAATCGAAGAGATTGCGTTCTTAAGCGGCAGAGGTGCACAGTCTATCATCGAGGGAGTCGACCCCTTTTTCAATACCTCAGATTGAATCAAGTCCTGTGCTGTTCTATCCTTGGCGGAGAAGACAAGGCGAGGGTGAATTGCTCCATCATTCCAATAGACGACGCCCCGGCCGATGAGTGGGCGTCAGCCTTCACAAGTCTCAAATTCCTACCGTTCAAATTCCAGCGGCTGATCAAGGGAGTCCATCCCAAGCCATGGCGTCAGGAGACACCTTCGAGGCCAGCAAGCTCTCGTCAGCGGAGCACTAACGGGTGAGCTACTGCCCCGACAAGGCTATTCGAGACCCTTGGGACGCAAAGCCTATCTTGCGAGGCAGCAGACTATTGCATTGCAGTCTTGTTAGCAAAGGTACCAGACGCATCTCGTGTGAATCACCCGATGGGCCGTCGCGGTTTGGGCTCGGGTATCAGGCTCCCGGGTTTGGTAAATCATCTAGGTGAAACATGAGGTTACCCGAGGATCATTGTCTTCCAAATCTACGTCAGATGTACCATAAAACATGCTTGTCCTCCCATCTAGCCCGCCTCCTCAGTGCTCTCTTCGTCATCATCCTCATCATGCTGGATGAACGGGATGAACCGAAAGTCCAAGTAACTCTGCTTGCCACCCTCCATCTCAACCATGAATTGCAAGCTTAGTACACCTTGCCCATCGCCTCTGAGGCTGACCTTGGTTGCGATCCGCATCGCCTCTGATGAATTCTTGATAAAGTCAAACTTGTAACATTGCGACCATCGCTCTCGAATGCCCAGCGATTCAATGAGATCTCTTCCACGCGCAAAGTCCACGCCGGAGCTGCCGAGGTCACCTATACCGGCCAGCGAGAGGAAAGGCGTAGTCTTGGTGGCGGTGATTGTCAGCTTTGTAGGAGCCGTGGGAGATATCTCAGCGAGGGAATCTAGAAGTGTTCGAGACTGCATGATCATCTTGAAGGCGAGGTCGTTGCGATCAAAAGGAATTTCGTCAGGAATTTCCGGCAGGTAGGTTGTCAAGGATGCCGTAGTCTTGACTCCAGACTCTTCGATCGTGATCTTGAAAGGATCTCCTTCTTCATTGTACAAAAGGGTGCAGGTTCCTGATATCCCGAGAGTCTGGTTGCTGAACGCATCGGGACGATAGTTTCGCAGATTACTCCGGTAAGGGTCCTGCTCAGCTTTCTGAGCGCGAGTGGCCACGTCGACGGCGCCAAAGATCTGGAGAACCTCGAGGATAGAGTTCAAAGAGAGTTGGAAGCTTGGTAGATCTGGAGGATCCGGACCTTCTTGGGAAGGAACGTTGGCGGTAAACGATGAGAAAAGACCTTTGTCGAGGAATGCAACACCTACACCTTGTCAGTTCCGTTCCACGGGCGCAATATCAGATCGGTTCACCTTGCATCACTCGCGCATGATCGGTCGAGAAACGGACACCTTCGTCTGTAATCTGAACGTGAACTCGAGGTGCAAAGTTGATGCACTTGAGAAGCTGGTACAGCGGCCTCGTCGATGTCGCAACAGCGCGAAAGATGGGCTGGGCTTCGGTCGCCATTTCGGTTATCTTGGAAGCCGCTGTTGGGGCTGAAAGGAAAAATGTAGGAATTAGAAGTTCAAAAACTGGCAGAAATGCAACGGCTGCGCGCAGCGGCGTCTCTCTTGTTTGCTCCAACTATTGTACAGGAAACCGACCGAACGGGGACTTTTGGGTATCTCAGACGTAGACTCCGACAGCACAGAACATGTAGACAACTCCGAATCTGGGAAAGTCAGCAAGATGACATGGCAATGGACAGTCAGCAGAGGCGTACGCGATGGCGAGAGAAGCTGGAATGCCCAGAAGAGGAACGTTGAGAAGCGATCGGTCTATCAAGAAGTCAGCGATATGGAACAGAGTAAAATCAGTCCAGAAATTCCTACTCAGAGCGAAAACAACAGTGAGGACGAATCCGAGCAGAAGCAGCAGAAAGGCGACCCAGAACTGGCTTCCCTTGTTCACAGCAGGAAAGAAGGGACTGGTAGCAGCAGCTTGCCAGACCTCATGCAGCGAGGAATCCATAGGCTAGAATGTGGAGAAAGGGACAAAGTCGGTATGTTCGTTCACTGAGAGGATGCTGGGCAATTGTTGACGCGGCGTTGAATGGATTGGTAGGTCAAGTTGAGCTGCAGTTGCAGTGTGTTAGGAGAGGCTCTGGGGAATCTTCACGAGCTTACGATGGCGCATCGTGGCCATAGACAAAAACGGCTTAGCGCCCTAGTTCCCCTGACAGCTCGTCCCGTCCACCTCGAGAATGACATAAGCACCGCACGGGCCATGTTGAAACGCGCCCATCCTCCGCCATCATGATGCCTATCCGACTCCATCATACTCCCCTCTAACACCACTCTTTGATTGCAAGTAGCTTGCGATTGAGCCGCCACAGTCATGCCTGATGAGAGTAAGTCGCATTGAGAGTGCGATCTTGATAAGCTATAGATAGCTGACATGCTCCTACTTAGACGGAAAGCGCAAGGCCGAGGAGGACCCGACCTCCCCTACCCCCTCCAAGCGCATGAAGCAAGATGACTCTGCCGAACCTCCAGGCAAGAAGACAGCCGTCAAACCTATCCCATTCCCTGAAAAGGTAGGTCCCCCGTATGCAGTTGATGCGCGAAAAGTACTCATCACAACTCCGTGTCACAGCCGGCCGTCATCGAAGAGCGCAATGGCGAGATCGAATTCCGAGTAGTCAACAACGACAACGAGCGCGAATCCCTCATAATTCTCACCGGTCTCAAGTGCATCTTTCAAAAGCAACTCCCAAAGATGCCCAAGGATTACATCGCCCGACTCGTCTATGACCGCACCCACCTGTCCATCGCCATTGTCAAGAAGCCTCTGGAAGTTGTTGGTGGCATCACGTATCGCCCGTTCAAGGGTCGCCGTTTCGCCGAGATTGTCTTTTGCGCCATTAGTTCTGATCAGCAAGTTAAGGGCTACGGCGCGCATCTAATGTCTCACCTCAAGGACTACGTCAAGGCTACCAGCGATGTGATGCACTTCCTCACTTACGCCGACAACTATGCTATTGGATACTTCAAGAAGCAGGGCTTCACCAAGGAGATCACCCTCGACAAGAAGGTCTGGATGGGTTATATCAAGGATTACGAGGGCGGAACCATCATGCAGTGCTCGATGCTGCCCCGGATTCGATACCTCGAGATGGGTCGCATGCTACTTAAGCAGAAAGAATGCGTCCAAGCCAAAATCCGCGCCTACTCCAAATCACACAACGTTCATGCACCACCCAAGGAATGGAAAAATGGAATTACCGAAATCAACCCCCTCGACATTCCTGCGATTCGAGCATCGGGCTGGTCGCCAGATATGGACGAGCTGGCCCGTCAGCCCCGCCACGGACCCAACTACAACCAGCTCCTCCATCTTCTGAACGACCTGCAAAATCACAACTCGGCCTGGCCCTTCCTGGTTCCCGTCAACCGTGACGACGTTGCCGATTACTACGACGTAATCAAGGAGCCTATGGACCTGAGCACCATGGAGAGCAAGCTCGAGGCCGACCAGTACCTCACGCCCGAGGACTTTACCAAGGATGCAAAGCTCGTCTTTGACAACTGCCGCAAATACAACAACGAGAGCACGCCGTACGCAAAGTCGGCCAACAAGCTCGAGAAATTCATGTGGCAGCAGATCAAGGCCATTCCCGAGTGGTCCCATCTAGAGCCGGAGAGGTAGGACTCGCAATCGGTTATTCAGCCAAGGAGGATAAGTGTTCGCATCACCAACACGCGAGCTTCTTCCAGCGGCCACGGTGAATAGGTACTAGATCTGCATTGTTTGAGAACCGTGTTTTTATGTCCGATTTCAGAGTGAGTTTACGAGCGAGGCGTTTGGAGGACCAAGAGGTTTTATGCGAGGTTGTACTATAGTCATTATCATATGCACCTTGTATACGGTGGCGTTGCAAGGAATTGACAGTTTCATGATCACGCTTCGTCCAGATGACCAAGTGACACGCCGCGTACAGTCTTGATATGACCTTATCGATGCACAGGAGCGATACGCGGTCCCCTTTAGATATGCCCACCTGTTGGGTGCTATGATGCGTTGTCTCATGGCCAAGTCACCCGCGACAACCCCAACAACAACCATACTGCATAATACGTAGTGTAAGAGGCAGCTGCATCATATCAACACATTTACATATACGTAACATCAGCACAAAGTTCATGCCAGACCATCAAGTAATAATCGAAATCCAACCTCGATTGGCGACCATCTATCAAAAAGCCGAGTCCATGAGCCAAAGTGACCAGCACATGAGAACCCACAGACGACTGGAAAAGAAGCAGCCTTGCAAAAAGAGAATAATTGTCGCTTTGTTTTTGCCAATCCATCTACCTCAACAATCTAGCTCAGAGTCCCCGAGGCAAGTATAAAATAACGCCCCGAGGAATATCATCACCACAGCATAAACAAACCCATCAACATGAACCCGGCAATTCCCGTAATCCCATTCCCGATCGAGACCCATATCGCCCAAACACCGCTGGCCGTATTGCAAATGCAAAAGGCAAAAAAGACAAAAGAAAAACGTGTGAAGATGAAGCTGCTTGTCTCAGATGCTGGTCGTAGTAGCTGCTGGCCCCGGCAAACCGCAGGGGTGACACGGGGTCGAGACTTGCATTGAGACGAGACTGTAGCCTCCTCCATGCGGGTTCCGTGCTCCGATGTCGTAAGAAAAGGATTGAGGCAGTATGGGAGGTAGATGAGAAGTTTGGTCAAAAAAATACGGCTCCTTGTAAGAAAATAGGTGCCGTAGAAGGGTATAATTTTGCGAAGGTCAACGCTTATTTTTTCTTTTCTTTGATTTCTTGACTCGTTATTACAAAGTCGAGAAGAGGCATCACGCCTCTGCACGCTGGCCTGTTCCCGCATCTCCTACCGGTAGACGGAGATCCGAGTGCGTACGGCGGGTCCAGGGGATGCGGATCATGTGGGGATTATCCATAAAGTGGCGCCGCAGGGAACTTGCAGGCGTTGGGGAACGGGTACTCGACGCCTCGCGGGCCGGGGGGAGGGCCGTAGCCCGGTTGGGGTTCTCGGATTCGAGAGTGCGGCGGAGCATGGGGTGAAGGGAGTCAGGAATCTCATTCCAGCGACCAGCTCGAGCAGTGCTAAGCAGACCAGGAGGGAAGAGTGCGGCGGGAACAATCGTAGACGAGTCAGCCCCGCGGAAGATTTGCTCTGTCAGCAGACTGAGCTCGCCCGTCTCGATGGCGTTCTTGAGCCACTGCTCCCACTCCTCGTCGAGAATGGTGGAAGTGTCGCCGGCTTCACGTCTCGCGACCCGGTCTCGGAGGCGCTGATTCAGCTCGACTCCTACACTCTCCAGTTCATCCTCGCTCTCGACGTCGTCCATATCATTATCCAGGTCGTCGAGACCGACATATCCCACCTCGGCGGATTGGCTGCGGGAGCTCCGGGGCAGATGCTCGATATCGGCCCAGTCGGGGAAGCCATCGGCGGTGGTGTCGCGAATGGTGTACCCCTGCTCCTTCTCATACTTCTCCTTGGCCCACTTTGTGCCCTCCCACTTGGTCAGACCAGCGATCTCGGCATTGGTAAGGCGCAGGCCGTCAAAGGCGCGAAACAGTCGACGATGCCATGGCCAGCGAGAGAGGCGGATGCGGTGCGTCGAGTGTGTGTAATCGAGGCCAGGATACTTGGCTTCCTGAGTCTCGAGGTGGCCGTAGAATGCGTGGGTTTCCTGTCGAACCTCGGGAATCAGGCTGCGCTGGAGAAGGGCGTGAAAGTTTTGAGGGTCGTTGCTCTTGGGACGAGGAAACATGTACTCGTACACGAGCTGATCGACGGGGCGGCCCTTCATTGTGATGGTGATTTCGTAGAGGTTGGGAAGATGAGGGCGAAATCGGTAGGATGAGACGTCGTGGAAAGGCGCACGTTTTTATGTTTGCTTTGTTTTTGTCGCTGGGGATTGCCGTTGCTCAAAGAAGCAGCCAGAAGAAAGCGAGTTGGTCACGTAATCGGAGAGTCGAAACGCAGGCGGGCCGGAGTGAATTTGGAGCAGATCCCGAGGGTCCACCGTCGTCAGAGCAGGCAGGTCGCAAAAAAGCCGAGACAGACAGCACAGGGGAGACCAGGCAGAAAGGCCACGAGACACCACAAACTCCCAAGGATAGGAATGCTGGGAAACGGCCGGAGCTGCTTGTTGAATGTAGTCGGGCGTTCTCGGCGGGGTGAGCGACAAGCGGGACGGCGGAGCCGAAAGGGCTGTGGTGGCAGTTCCTCGGGGGTTGAGAGAACACGCACACGCACGCTCGGGCAATGACAAGGAGGCGACGGATTCGAGAGTTATTTCCCAAGGGAGGAGGTATTTGGACGAGAGGTTCTTACAGAAGAGGGAGGGAGGGGGAAAAAGAAGAGGAGAGAATCGAGAACGAGGCAAGGGAGGGTAGTGCCTACCTAAGTAGATAAGGTGGGAGAGCGGCCTCGGGGAGGGAAGGAGGGGCGGCGGAAAAGAAAAAAAAAAAAAGGAAAGAACCTATGCGTCCCATACCTGGATTACGCCAAACAAGGGACCAGGTGTCAAGCGGGCGGGTGCGAAATACATCCGTCGATCGGCAGCCTACCTCGAGCGTTGTTCCTAGGGCTTTGCTTAGGGAGCTATCCAAGGCGCTTCATAGGCTCCCGGCGCCACTTGGGAGGCCGGGACCTAATGCGCCTGGACACACCTGGCGAGCTGGGGGGGGCTGTTTGAATCGATGAATCAATGAATGAACGGGGTCGGCGGTGGGCGTGGGATGGATGAGGCCCCCGTGGGTGCAGGTGGTGGTCGGCCGGAGGGGTGGCGGCGGTCAGGCGCTAAACACCAAACCTGGTTCACCATTCCATCATGCCTAGGGTCATTGCCTTCACAGGGCCACCGCCCGGGGCGCTCAGCGCACCTAGACAGTCCCTCAGGTTGCAGAAAGACTCGTCTTTTCCCTGCTCTCCCCCGCCGTCAATGCGCTGGAAACATGGAAGCAAGAGAACCCCAGGCTGCAGGACCCGTAATTCCGTCATCGTGTTTGCTATGCGTGCTGCGCTGGTTTTCGTTTGCAATGGAGGGGGCGGCGTGTAACCAGGCTTGTTTGGCAGGACCCTTGATAGCCGGGCGACGGCTCAAAGCACCCTCACGATGCATCGCGAGCTCTCGTGCGAATCTACTGTGTAATGAATGATTCAACAAAGGCATCAGTACAACTGGCCAGATGTCCATTTAAAGATGGATGCTTCCCGAAGGCTAAACATCCAGGCACCAAAGGTTATCAGTCTACGCCGTGTACCTGATGATCCTGCGCCAATCGCTTACTCCTCCTAGCGTTTCGTGGCCACGACGTGAACAACGAAGCCGTGAGATGTGGTAATTGCGCAACAAATCGTTAATTGGAGATGTCCCTTTCTGTCGTCGTCGAATGGTCAATGGGCTTGGGTTCCTGCATTTCTTGGTGTGGCACGTCGTCCCGTACAAATGTGCACAGTTGTGACACGCGTCTCGCAAGGAAGTATCATTCACCACATGTGCAACTGCAGATAAAGGTGTAAACCAGACTACTATCTCACCGAGATTTGACTACTAAACAACGTGAATTTTCTCACTACGTTTGGCACCCTCTTATAAAGTGCATCCGCCCCCTCGTGGCGTCTCCCATCTCTCCCCCTGCTCAAGGTCAGATGCCATCACCCATTTTATTCAAGCCAACCAATCCGTTTCGTCGCTTCCCGGGTCTCCGCCCCCCAATCCCCCATCATCAGTTTTCCCTCTCCAGCTTTCTTGCTGCTGGAGGATCCCTGGCTTTTTACTCGTTCGTGACCGGCCTGCCCGCACCCGGGACGATGCCGGTCCCGGAGACTGGGCCGGTGAAAGCAGGTGCGTGCCCCGAAGCGGCAATGTCGGGTTTGAGCTCATGATGGATGAAGTACACGGTTTCAAATAATAGCAGCTTCACCAAGACATAGACAGGCATTGCGTCAAAACAGCAGACGGCCTTTTTTGCTTTCTTCTTTTTTAGTTTACGCAAAACTTCAAAAATCCGATCGAGAGGTAGGTTCTGACTGATGTTTACAGAACTCTGACCTCAGGGGCTGGCTGGGGAGACTTGTCAAAGCTCTTCATGGGTTCCAGACCCCAGCGGCCAAACATGGCAGCGTCCTCGTCCCATCCGTTGCACTCGGTCGTCAGCATCTTCTCGCCGGTGAAGATGGCGTTGGCGCCGGCCATGAAGCACATGGCCTGCTTCTCCTCCGACATGGTCTTGCGTCCGGCGGCGATGCGGATGATGGTCGAGGGCATGATGATGCGGGCCGTGGCGATGGTGCGCAGCATACTCGTGAACTCGACCATGGGGCGGTCGCCCAGCGGCGTGCCCTTGATGGGTACCAGGGCGTTGACGGGGAAGCTCTCGGGGTGGCTCGGCATGGTGGACACGGTGTGCAGCAGGCCGACGCGGTCCTCGCTCGACTCGCCGAGGCCCAGGATACCGCCCGAGCAGACCTTGATGCCGGCGTCGCGCACGTGGCTCAGCGTCTGCAGACGCTCGTCGTAGCTGCGTGTCGAGATGACGGACGGGTAAAACTCGCGGCTCGTGTCGACGTTGTGGTTGTACGCCGTGAGGCCGGCCGACTTGAGCTCTTTGGCCTGCTCAGCGTCGATCATGCCCAGCGTCACGCAGACCTCCATGCCCATGCCCTTGACGCCCTCGACCATGGCCTTGATGTTCTTGAGGCTGTTCTTGCGCCCGCGCATGTCCCTCCAGGCGGCGCCCATGCAGAATCGAGTGCTGCCGTTCTCCTTGGCCGTCCGCGCCGCCGCCAACACGCTCTCCACGCTCTCAACCCTCTTGGCTGGCACCTTGGTGCCCTTCTGATACCGGGTCGACTGGGCGCAGTAGGAGCAGTCCTCGGTGCAGCCACCCGTCTTGATGTTCATGAGGGTGCAAAGTTGCACCTCGGCGGGGTTGTGCCATCGACGGTGGACGGTGCTCTATCCGGATTCCGCTGTCAGTGATGGGGTCCTGATTGGCAATATCAAGCATCTGTGAGGTTGTACGGGCACGCAACTACCCCGCCATTCAAGTCGAGCCGGCAGATCCAAGCCCCGCAAATCGAACCATTGAGACAACCGTGATGGTTCAAGGCTTGGCGATGATAACAAAGCTAAAAAGACAAGCAGAAATAGAAAGAAAGCACTCACAGCTTGGTACGCCAGCTCCAGCACGGGCTGGTAGTAAATGGCCGCAATCTCCTCCTTGGTCCAGTCGTGTCGGACCTGGTTCGCCGTGACGGCCTCCCGCATAATCTGCTTCCTCCTCTCAGCCCGCTGCTTCTCAACCGCATCGTGCGCCCCCGCCGGAGGAGGCGGCGGCTGCGATGGCCGAACGTAGTCGACGACGGTCGACATGGCTCGGACTCGGGGGTGTTGCCATCTTGCCGAAGCGGGGAGCGGGAGGTGGCCGCTTGTCACCGGGCGGAGGGCCCTCAGGCGGAGAGAGGCACCGGGCTTCATTGTGAGAGAGTGAGAGATTGTGTGAGAGGGTCAGAAAAGAAGAGGAAAGAAGGAAGAATGAGAGAATGGATGGTTGAGAGAAGAGAGGGAGAAGGGAAGAGGAGGGAGAAGCTAGTAGTGTATGAGCCGGGCGGCAGTGACCCAGCAGCAGCGCAGGCACTAGGTAGGTAGAGCAAGGTGTCCAGGCACTGGACTGAGAAAGAGGAGATGAACAACACCAGAAAACGTCCCCAAATGGAATGGATGCCCCCGTCCGTTGCGTTGTTGGTGAGCTCTAGAAGCACGGGCTGTGCCTTGACGGCTCTCCTCCCCCCACGCTGACAAGGGGCGTCCTGGGGCAGATCATCCCAAAGGTGAGAAACCCAGCCGATCTTCGGCCAGTCTCCGGACAGCTATGCCATGTCGCCTATCAATCTTGCTCCGGTGTGCATTGAGCCCCATATCTCAACTCAAAACATGGTGTCTGCACAGATCTGGGACATTGATGTCTCTGCCTCATACCTATTGTAGCAACGCGGCAACCTCGGCCCCTCGGGGAGAAGTGCCTCAAGACGGCGTTATGAACCGTCCTAAACCGCTGCCAACCTTTATTCGGAGTTGTTGTGTTGAGAAAACGAGCATCTTTCCCCTTGGAGTCGAGGATGCTCATCAGGACGGGTATGGGCGGGAACAGGGGTAAACCCGAGCGATGGCGCGATGCCAGCGTCTAACGAGTCCGTCTTGTTCGTGAGGAGCACGCTGCGCTGCAGACAAGATGCTTAACATCCATCCTTTCCATCCCATCCCATCCAGCTTGCTTTCACGCTTGTGTTTGTACTGTAACACACCAGCTTCGAAGGTGCGCCAATGGCTGCTAAAGATGAGAACAGTGTATCACCCAATTGAGCTTCAGAGCGGGGGGACAACTGCCTTGTCGAAACTCGGTCCGCTGTCCGTAATGACGAGGGGTGCTTTTTTGTTGACGACACACAGCCCTGCAAAGAGATCCATGATGGCAATCCGCCATTTCTCGTTGGCTAGGGATTATTTTTTTTGTTTTTGGTTGAGATGAAGACAGGGTCTGGACCTGGCTTTACTAGTTGAACCCCCCGGAACATGTCCGTCCAACGAGGCATTCAGAATGGGCTGCCGTGTGCGGGAAAAACTGGGGGGTGGCCACCCTCTGTCGTAATCGCGGGGTTGTTGTGGTACCATGGGTCGATTTGTTGCGGCCGTGGCCGGCCCCGTTGGAGAGGCCGTTCCGGTTCATGGTGTTCGTGTCTTTGATGGTTCAGTAAATAGTCCTATTCGTCCAATTAAGTAACTTCTGTGCCGTGCTTTCGCTGGTTGAGAGAATCTTGAGAGTTCGAGGACAAAGACCTGTCGACTCTGTCAATAATGATCGCTAACATTCATCCAATCTATATATAAGATGGTAAACAAGAGAGAGAAAAGCTCAACAAGAGAACTCGAAGCTCGATATCAAGCTATATTTCATGGTCGCATCATCCCTTGGCCCAGGACGCCGTATCATCCGTCAATTCCAGAATCCCAGATTGCTTGTGTTTCTTGTCATTACTCAAAGAAAACCGCTCATGTAAAATCCTTCCAGTCCTTGGTCAAATAGCCTGCGTCGTCAGAGGCGTCATGATCTCGTATGTGTTCCCTAAACCTCACAACGCGAAACTCCCAAAAATCCCATGTCATCTCCAAATCTCAGCTTCAGGAGTAGGCGGCCTCGGGATACCGTCTACCCATTCCTCCAGGGCTTCCGCCTCGTTCCTCTGGCGGTACTCGCTTGTCCCATCTCTTTCTGTCATTACGCGAATCCCATGCGGGATAGTCTCGTCGCCGATCTGCATCGGCATGGCTGCTAGTTCGCCGTTCCATGTCCGGTCGTCGAAGATACCTGTCACGGCGTTCGTCCTCTCTTTCCCGTTCTCGCTCTAGCTCTCGCTGCCGACCCCTGTCCCGCTCTCGAATGCGATCTCGGTCTCGGTCCCGTTCCCTCTCATCTCGCATTCTCCTTGACCGGTGGTACTCTTCATCACTTGACTCACCGTCGGATGAAGCTCCAGAGAGGTCGGAGTAGCTCCGGCTAAGGCGAGTTGGAGGAATCCGGTCTCGGCTTCGACGCGCCCGCTGTGAGTCGGTGTGGTACGCACCGGCCCTCGGTGAGTTGCGGGTTCGGTCCGATCCCGTCAATCCATTAGGTAGCATGTTGGACACTTTTTCTGATAGTTTCTCTCGAATGCTGCTGGTATTGGCTGTAGATCGTCGCCGAACGGGCTCATCGGGTCTTATATCCGGCCGGTGAGGGCGGAATGATGGAGGCGGATTACCGGCGGTTGGCGGCGGCGGACCGGATGGAGGAGAGTACCGACGAGATCCTGGCGAGGGCGGGCTCTGGTTGTTCCTTCGCTTCATACGGGGCGGAGCCGGCTCATCCTCGTCGGTTGATTCGGACGAGTAGTGTCTCGGCTGACTGTGTCGGCGAGGCGGTACGGGCCGCTTCGCATTTGGATCAAGATAAGCCCCTCCATGTGCATAAGGGGGTTCCGCATGTTGCGGTGGGTTGTTATAGTCGGAGAAGCTTCGTCTTCGGGCATGTTCATCAAACTGACGGTCGTATCTCCCGGGTGATGGTCGTCCTGCTCGTCCACTTCCATGTCTGCCAGGGACGTGGTTGTACAATGGTCGGTCATACGCCGGCTCAGGTGGTCTTCTCGGCTGGCCTGAAAACGCGTTCCCTGGGACATGAGTGTAGGCGAATTTAGGCTCAGGTATCTCATCTGGCTCAGGGCCAGAGCCAGACGCCTTTCGAGGGACTTCACGCGCAGATCCTCGAGTAGCTTCCTTTTCCCGGACTTGTGCCTCCTTTCTTAGCTTCTCGGCGCATGACTTGTGCCAATGGTCCACTTCCGCATCAGGCTGTGCAGGGAAAACTTCCTTAGGAAGGTCGGGAGGGAACTCTTGACCAGTCTCGGGATGTTTTAGGTGCCAGTTCTTGACCGCAAACTGCAAGAAAGGAACGTGCTCCTCTGGGCCGAGAAGGATTTCGAGGGACTCCCATCGCGAGAAGCCTCTAGGTGTGAGCGCGGGGATCGAAGGTGGCTCGAAATCGTCATCGGTAGGTTGCAAGGTATGTTGGCAGCCGGTGACCTGCCAGATGTAGGAGATGGATTCATGTGGCATTTCGACGAACAGCGCTGCGAGTCGTATTAGCATAAACAGCCTTGCGATAGTCAAGAAAGGTAGGCCTACAGTCGTAATCTCCACCCACAGCCTTGTAGAAGGCGGCGAGCTTGTTGGGTGTGAGATTGCATTCTGTCTTGTCGCCAATTTGAAGGATCTAGTATGACGTAGTTAGTAATGCGGTCTTGAACATGAGAGCTCCCGGATGAGCACTCAAAGTAGGAAAAGGGCGCGCGCATACAATATGTCGAACGATGGCTCTGAGAAGCGCATCTAGTAGCTTGGAAGGGCTCTTGTCCTTCTCATACATGTAGACATATTCAATGGGTGGCGGCGGGGGAGTTGATGAGGCCCCCGGCGGGGCATCAGGCTTAGGAGGGGCCGCCATGACGATGATGAAAGGAAGAGATGAAGGCGACCGGCGATGATGAGGAGGACAGCGAGGTTGAAGAGCGCGTGTGGTGGTTTAGGCGAGGCTGTCGCGCGCTCTCATCCAGGGCGAACGTGGATGGCGGGGGAGCGCAAAGTGAGGCAATCGGCGGTCAGAAGACGGCGATCGGGAAGGCAACGGCGCCGTAGGCGGGAGCGACTAGGCCGGCGACGAAGATGGCGCATTCAGATCGAGTCGGGGGAATATGAAACTTGACTTTGGAAGAGAAGAAGAAGGGAGGGCGAAAGGTTTTCAAGACCGGGCGCTGACTGCAGGCGAATAAATTGGAAATGGATGGATCGCAAGACAGAAAGAAGCAGCGTAAGGCAGTGAAAGCAGAGCAGAACAAGGTACAAGGGCCGGGCCGTTGGGAGCTGATGACATGGAAGACAAGGCTTGTCTAAAGTGTACTTGAAATTCCTAGGCAGCGAGAGAATCTTGGCGGGGGGCATGGAACTAAACTGGGCGCTGCACTGGGCAGATAGAGGCGCGCCAGGCCTTGCTTGCGTGGGTCAAAACATGGATATGGGGGGTGATGTGAGATGGATGGCAGCTCTTCTTTGTCTTTGCTGTGCCTGAAAGAAAGGTCGGGATCCGAGGCTGTTGAATGGCTGGCTCGGGGCTGACAAAGAGGATAATCGTCTTGATAATACAGTACAGGGCAGCTGACCTCTCTTTGTCTCCCGCACTACCTTGCCGAGAATGAGAATGCCGTGTGCTGTCCCTCGTTTCGTGACACTCTCCGGTGCCCAAAGGAAACGGAACGAACAAGGAACAAGGCACCAAGGCTGTGCTTTGCTGCCATTTTACGGAGTCCTCGTCCTCTGCCTCACTCAAAAACTGCCGGGCCTCCGTCGTCTGACACGTGCATCATCGCTGTAGGTCCCCTGCTGCGCTGCTTGTTCATTGTCTGGGATGGCCCCCGGCAATGCGTACGACGCGAACGAGAACAAGATAGTTTCCATCATGAGTTGAGTCTAGTGTCATGTTTTGGGCTGTGTAAGGCATCGTTACGCAACACAAGCCCGAGCACGGTGCTTAGAAGGAGTACGAGATAATTCCAGAACTTTAGCACGGGTTACCTCTTCAACTTGTCAACTCAGCCTCATCGTGTTGCTCAGCAATTGTAGGTTCCCCACTACCAAGTTTAGAGCGCATCTGGCAGATTTGACATGTTCTGCCTTGCTTTGTTTCGTGCATGATGCGTAATCACTCGGAATTTTCTCAAAACTTCCACGGGCAGGGGATAGAATACCCGGCGATGATCGCGCAAACTCGGTAATCTCGGGTTGTTTAGTCCTGGGTATTAACTGATGATGAGAAATGGGCATCTCTCTTAACCTAGATCTTTGGCTCTGATGTCATGCTCCAGTTCCGAGACAGGGATCTCCATGCACGAGGCGGCCTGGGCAACTTGTACTACCCTGGCTTTGTCTTGCACGTTTTTTCCCGACCGTTGAAAATTGTCCAGTCTAGGGTAACCAGGCCGGCTTCTTCTCCGGCACATCAGCCGAGCGCTAGTCTCAAAGGGGAAATCACTTCCTCGAATTCTCTCTCTCCAGCATTGTTGGCCTCTTTGAAAGATTTCATGAGAAACAAGCAAGCATAGTTTTGCAGGTCGCGACGTCCTTTGTTGCTCCCCTTCTTTGACGCTCCTTCAGCCGGCTTTCTTTGTCTAATACTTGTCTGACCTTTTGCTGGCTCTTCTGCTTCGGCCTCGATTCCTTTCTCCCCCTAAACCACACATTGACCAACCATCATGGACGCCCTCAAATCAGCCATCCAGCCCATCACGCACAACCTCCCTGCGCCTATCCGCGACCTGGGTGTCTCTATCCTCGGTGACACCTGCTACAAGTCCCTCCTCCTCGACATCAACATCGAGGACGCCGAATGCCTCAAGCTCGCCGTGTCCAAGGCTCTCGGCATCGGCATCATCGCTGCCTCGTCCATTGTCAAGGTGCCCCAGATTCTTAAGCTCCTCAACTCAAAGTCGGCCGAGGGCGTCTCGTTCCTGTCCTACCTCCTCGAGACGACGTCTTACCTAATCTCGCTCGCCTACAATGTCCGGAACGGCTTCCCCTTTAGCACATTCGGCGAGACGGCCCTGATTGTCGGCCAGAACGTCATCATTTCGGTTCTGGTGCTCAACTACAGCGGCCGCGCTAGCCTGGCTGCTGTTTTTGTTGCTGCGCTCGCTGGCACGGTCGCCGCACTGTTTACCGAGAGCGTTGTCGACAGCCAAGTCCTCAGCTATCTTCAGGCTGGTGCTGGTGTTCTGGGTGTCGCGAGCAAGCTGCCCCAGATCCTCACCATCTTCTCGCAGGGCGGCACCGGCCAGCTCAGCGCCTTTGCTGTAAGTTGAACTCACCCTTTTCTGCACTAAAACTCAAGTTAACATGATATGCACAGGTCTTCAACTACCTCGCCGGTTCCCTCTCGCGCATCTTCACCACCCTCCAGGAGGTCGACGACAAGCTCATCCTCTACGGCTTCGTGTCCGGCTTCATCCTCAACGCCGTCCTCGCTCTCCAGATGATCTTCTACTGGAACGCTCCCTCCGAGAAGGCCAAGGGCAAGCGCAAGGCCGCTCCCGTCACTGCCAAGCCTGCGGCGACTCTGTCGGCCTCTTCAACGGCCACCCCCAAGAAGAGCCCTACCACTCGCCGACGCGGTTAGAGGAATCTTTGTGTGTGGACTTGCGATTGCTTTTTCAGACATATTGCTTGTAATGGCTCATATATTTTTAATACAGTCAACTCTGTAATGTCTCTTGTATTGTGTAGAATAATTATATGGAGCCTTCAATTGACGAAGAAGTCGACTTAGATCTTGTCATTCTTGACGATGACGATGTGTTCTTGAAACATGAACTGTAATCTAACTATCTACGCTATCTCCCATGGCAACGCTGCCCTGAATGCATCCATCCCAAATGGTATCCCAATCCTTGTAATGACGAAACGACTTCAGCTGTAAACGCCCGAATTATGCTATGCCCTTGAGTATGACCCATCATGATGTCCTCCCTTTATTCCTTCTCAAAATATCGAACCAGTCCCGTTCCACCTGTTGCCGGCGTGCGAGCCTTTTCGGCCGGCACATTGTAAACATCGGCGTTGCTCGCCTAGGTTGCTGACGGAGCAACCGAAGCAAACATGCTTGCCGCATGCACCGCAGGCGTGGTCTTCGGTTTCGAATCCATCAACATCCATCTCGTCTCCACTGCTGCCGCCGAGGCATGCACCACAATCTTCGCAGTCGGAGGGTGCAAACTCGGGTTGGGTGGTCGAAGTGGATGTGGTAGAAGGGGCGGAAGAGATGTTCCAGAACCGATGCAGGGACTGCTGAGTCGATTCGGGGCGGCTAGTCTGGTGTTGAGGCTGAAGTTGATCTGGTGCAGGCATTGTATGTTTTTGGCTTTGAGCCGAGAATAGCATGTTGAGGGTGCGTTCTGTCGAGCCGGTTAGTCAATATCCTGGGACGAGTAGAATGAATGGCGAGCTCACGATGAACTTCGTCCTCAGAAGGTCTGCTGTTGCGGAAGCGCTTGAGTGTGCGGCTGTGAAGATGTATCGGAGTTGCAGCCATCACGGCAAAGGGGTTGGTGAGGCCGTTGGTTGCCCGGGGCGGCGAGTCAAGCGACGACACAGACGAGGGCGAGGAGCAGAGCTCAGAGACGGAACGCTTGCGCTTGTGGGCCATGATTGTTGATGAGGGATGGTGGAATGGAAATAGCGTTGAGATGGATGGGGAGAGAGAGCGGTCGATACTGGGAATAGAAGATGTAATGGTGTGAAATGCTTGAGCGTTGAGCTGGGTGAGGTGAGATGGGGATGGGTGGATTTGAAGAGCTGGGATAAGACATGGGAGCGCAGGGAGCTCAGGCCAGCGCGCGCTCAATGGCGTGTTTAAGTGGCTGGACGCGTCGATGCGGTCATCAAGCCACGTGACTAGGCGACAGATGTCATTGTGTCTGGCTTTCCAGTCACGTGAATCCGTGACAACATCGCGTTCCACGCAAAAACACATCTAAGAAGCAATCCATAATTAATCTCTAGTATGTATTGATCCGAGCATCTGTAATATCTAGGGCCGAATAAACGCTAGGATTCCTGTTTGGTGATGAGGACGGCGATGATAGTAAACTCCTAGCCGTGCTGTCGATTGCGTGAGACAGCTCAGACAATGCCAGAACAAGAGATATAAGATGGACGTGGGATGAATGACGTGCTTAAGTAGATGCGACCATCCCATGAGTGCCCAAGGACACCCCCAAGGGTGCATAGACCAATCGAAGCACCTGAAAAGGGCGATGCATCATCCTCACTTCACTTCTGCCGTAGGACCAAGTAGTATAATCACAATGCCTTCGCAATAAGCCCTCCTATGCCGCCTACTAAGTGTTAGAAGGATAGAACTGGGGCGAGGTACGTCTTGGACGTCCTTGCGCACTCATAGGATGTGGTCGTGAGGTCATGTGCTGGTGCGAAACATGGCAGCTAGATATCGTGGTATATCTGCACCTTCAAGATACAATAACCCTCCCTACACTGGTCGACGATATATACGTATAAATATATTGCCATCGACTTGGAAACCCCCAGTGTAGTTTTCCCCTTCACAAAACACACATGTCTTCTGAATGCCCTCACACATCTTGAGCCTTGTTACACAGGTACAACGAATATGACAGCCCTCTCCACAGAAGCCATTGTCGCCATTGTCGCCCTATCTGTTGGATTGAGCCTTTCTGCATTGGCTATTTACATATCCTATCTCCAACTCGGTGCCACCCGACGGACCTACCCTCAGAATGATGTTGAATCTCTGCCTCTCGTAAATTGCCCAGAAGCCATGCTTGAGGGGCCAACCGGGTCAGGGTAAGCCATATCATGGGAGGCATTCACTGATGTCTCGTGTCTTTTTCTGTGCCAGAAGTCGTCTGATCGGCCTTCTAGACTAGCCTTTGAAGCGCAACATCAGGTCCAGTACCATATGTTTCGTTGGGAACGCAACATCGGTGGCCGGTAACAGCACTCAGCTGTGCTTCCATGGAAGACTTCAGCCACCTCGTCCGCCGTCAGCCTGACCAGAGGAAGGGTTAGGTGTTCTTGCATGTTCTTAGAAATGGGGAATGCGGTTGCACCACCATTCGAGTCATACCAAAGTATTTCGATAAATTTAGGGATTTTTTTCCTGTTAGTATTTTATATATTTCTTCACACGCATCTATGGCAAGATAGGACAAAGTTTGAGGCCCGACATATTTGCCCCGTGCCCATATGTCCGCCATGCAAGCACCCGTGCCGTTCCAAATTCCCCTCCATCCCAATTCTATCCAATATTCACACAGCGATCCTGGACACCTAAACAAGCTCCATGTATGGCCGTCCGTATGTTCGGCTCCGACGAGATGTTAAATGTCTTCGTTTGATCCGGCGTCGTGATCGGCCGATGGGCTAGGTGCACTTGATAAGTATAGGTCCCGACATGAAGGTCTGACGATCTGGAATATGGGACCAGACATAAAAATCGGGCAGAGCAAAACAAAGAAAATGGTGGCCACGCACCGAGCAGTAGCTGTCTGAAGCGACTCAAGATCGCTAACATCTTGACGCGCACGAGGTCCTCGAAACGCGAACCAAGCGCTGACAGAGGATATGAGCAAGCCGGGAATGGAGAGGGCGATTGCCACAATGACTTCAGTTGACAGGTGTGTCATTTGGAAAGAGAAATTGAGAGATGGAGTATGTGAAGAGATGGTACTTGTAGATTTCGGCGTAATATGAATTTGATATGAGCGACAATGAGCGACCATGTTGTTAAACATTCTTCTTGACCTTTGGCCTCTTAAACGCAATATGCTAATAATCCTTTCATCTTTGTGGTGCTGCACGGCGGCGCGAGCCCAGATCCCGCGTATGCAGCCCCCCGCCCCGTTGCGCTGAGGTGACTTAACAGTCTGGTTCGCAGTTGGTAGTTGGTTTGCCCGCTGCCTTCAGCCAACGGGTAACCAATCAAAGTAGACGCTCTCCCCAAATAGAGTACCAGCCCTTGTGTTTGTGTCGAGGCCGAGACGTGGGAGGCACGGGGCTCAAGAAACAAATGAGGCATCAGAATGGCAAAGACAACCCAACTATTGACAGATATTATGATGGAATAATGAAAGAGATACCCCAACAGCAAAAGAAATGACATTTATTATATTTATGCTCGTCTTATCCTCACCATGTCTTATGACATATCATTAGAGTAAAGTATTACCCCTCTGTGGTCTTTTTCTTCACCCGTGCGGATAGTCTAGTGTTTCTTGACGGGGGGACATGGGAGTTCTTGGGTAAAAAACAGGGGCGTATACATCTGCATCCATACCATCTATATCTTTTAACGACAAGACTGAATTACCAACACCGAGCTACCTAGTCATCCTCCTCCGAAATCTTAACCACCAACTTCCCAAGCCCTCCCTTCCCAGCAACAACCTTCTCACAAGCCTTCCTCACCTCCTCGAGATCCCCAAGCTCAACGGCAGTGTACACTGCCCTAACCTTGCCCTTAGCCACCAGATCCGCGACAACTTCCATGTCCTCTCTGATGTTCGGGCTTCCAGACACAAACTCATGCTTGATGCCCGTACCGCGGAGCTTCCACCAGTACGGCAGCTGGGCGAGGTCGAGCAGCCAGCACAGCCAGGAGGGCATGTTTTCCGGTCCGAGCATGGGACGCACCGTCTTGCTTGGGGGGATGCTGGCGATGCTCATGAGGATTCCCGTCTTGGGCTTGAGAAGTGCCGCGCTCTCGTTCCAGGTTGGGAACTGCGTGTTGAAGGCAAAGTCGACGGTGCCGCGGCCGACGAGAGAAACCACGTCTTGTGTCTTGTAGTCGTAGAGCTGGTTGACCATGCCAGGGAGGTACTGCTCCACCAGCGGCATCTTGGACGTCGACACCGTCGAGATGATCTTGTCGGCTCCGAATACATTGCGTGCTACCTGTATCGCGGTAGAGCCAGATGAACCGAGAGCGGCGGGGATGTACACTGTCTGCCCAGCTAGACTGTCCTTGCCCTGAAGCTCTAGACCACGTCTGATGACCTGGAGTGCGGTAACAACGGGGCCTGGGAAAGTGACGGCCTCCTCAAACGACACATGCTCAGGTTTTATGTGCAAGAATCGCTCCTCGGAAAGGGCATAGTCAGAGGCGAATCCGGGATGCGGTCTGATCATCATGGGTTTCTCCATGTCGAAGCCGTAGACTTCATCGCCGACCTTGAGGTTCTTGACTGCAGAACCAACAGCCACGACCACACCGGAGCCTTCCTGGGAAAGAGTGTAAGGGTACCTGCGACATGTTAGCCGGCACAGGTCTTGATCGCTTCTAGGTTTCTTTACTCTACCGAGTGCAGGATACGTAGCATCCCAGACGCAAACTGGGCGTCGCCGGTACTGATGGCAGCAGCACGCATACGTAACAGCACCTGTTCAGGCTTCGTAATCTTTGGTGTAGGCTTCTCCATAATCTCGTACCCAGAGGGAGAACACCTCTTGGGCGCAACGAGGGATCGCATAGTAGGTGGTATCTTGGCCATGTTGATGATCTTGTGTATCCGAAATAATGTTGCGCTCTGCTTCATGCCGATTACTTTCGAGTCGGAGTTGATCTATCAAGAAATGGCGAGCACAGTAGCCCCTTTATGTTTACAGAGAACCTCATGCCGGCGGCGGAGTTGGTGATTTCGGCGGTTTCGGTGGGGCAGTTCGGAGGACCCACCGAAACCGCCGAACCCCGCGCCGGCAGCCCTTCGGTGGCCAGGTGAAAGGAGTTCGGGCTGGTTTGCGGAGTTTATATGGGTTTGTGGCAGTTTGTGGGGGTACTGGACGTACAAGAGCGGACTTGGTTTGTCATACCTGCGGAAATCGACGCTGAGCGTCAACCGATAGGAGAGAATTACGGGTACGTCCTTGTTGAGGCAGTGGGTAACGTTTCACACATCAAAAGGGTTCGTCTAGTCAGGTTCTAGAAGCCATGGCTTTATTCTTCTGGAATCGTGGCACCTCCCTCCAGCCTTCATGCCAATTAATAGACGGGGAGATTAGCTGAGGAATGTGAGGAGTCTCATCACCAGGGCAGGTAGAGATCTCGTCAAAGATTGGCCCAGTGAGCAGCTTTCGTATTACCCTAGCTAGTCATTCTTCTGACTTGGTTCGTATTGTACATTCTTGCCGTTTCAAATCTCAGACAGCTCGTAGCACATCCCACCGAATCGATGCACACTCCCTCCATGTTGCCCATGACACAACACCGGCCAAAATGAGCCATGTGCTTTAAGTGAGTGATAGATTTCGGTTCTGGCAGAGTTAGTAAAGGATCGATGATCTTGACAGCATATACCCACACTCTCGGATGCGTATTTAAGGCCTCCTGACTAAACGGCATGCCATGTTGCGTACTGGAAGTGACCGTCCACGGTGTTGGTGGAAAGCTCACCCAAAAGAAGAACGAATTATTCGTATAGAATCCTTATGTTGCTTGATCAAAACAGTCGTGAATCATGAAGGGAGTGACATCAATCCCTATCTCCCAAGCGACTGGAAGAAGCATGTCTTTTGAGGGTCAATGTGCTTCACCACACTCAATAGAAAAAGCCTCGGCGCCGCTGGTGGTAGGTGTGCCAGCGAGAGTAACTTGACTCATCTGCATCATCCAAGTTAGTCCAAATATACGACCATTTTCGAGCAACCAACACAAACCTCTAACACGGCTGATGCCGAGCTGATCAGCCACATTGATGTATCCCTCTTCAATATCGCCCTTGTCCTTTCGCACATTCGCCACGGACCCCTCGTCACCCTTCCAGACGCTTCGGCACATTGGGCAAGTGACACTGCCACTGCTCCCCTTAGTGTGCGCCCACATCTGGAAGCACTCTTGGTGGATATTCTGACCACACGCTGCCTTGCACCAGACGATCGATCCAGGGCTATCAGCCTCCAGCTCACAGTAGCAGATAGGGCAGTCGCCTTCGATGGGCTTGCGCTTGTCGGACTGACCACCCGTAGGCGCCGCGATGGGAGGCGCAGCAGCGAATATGGTCTGGAGTTCGGTGCTGAGAAGCCCGAGCTGGTAGACAAGGTCAAATGGAGCATTAAGCACCTTCTTCATGACCTGCAATGAGATGGTCAGCGAAATATCCACCCAATGACAAACACCAACTTCCATACATAGAGGAGATGCTTGCACTGGTTGCCCTTTTCGTAGTGAGGACAGGTGCAGCTAGGTCGCTTCCCAATGTGAACATTGTAAATGTTCCCAGTAGACCCCGTCATCTCAATATCCTCTTCGGGACAATCGTGAGTGCCGCCTCTGGTTCGATTCAGGACGTAGAAACGCTGAGACAAGGCGCGTTCATAGACATCGTGAAATGACTGTGGTGGCTTGGGTCTGAATCTGCGCACTCGCTTTTCCTCCTGCTCCTTCTTTTTCTTCTGTGGCTGTTCTTGATGCATCCTCAAGAATGTTTCCAGGTCGAAATCGTCTGAATTGTCCGCCTTCCGCTTCTTCGAGGGGGTGTATTCAGACTCATCTGTCAAGTCAATCGGATTGTCCGGGGTCTGACCCGTCCATGCGTTCTTTGCTGAGGTGCGCGTGATGGGTTTCTGAGGCGTTACAAAGCTTCTGCTAGCATTGGCTTCCTGGCCTCTAGCTGAGTGCGCCGTAGATGATCCCATCATGAAAGATGTCAAAAGCTCCAGGCGATTGATGATTGAAGTGAGGGTTGAGAGGGGGGAAATGGAGTTTCAATTGATTCATACAGGGTATGACCGCCACATTTGATGAATGGCGTCAGTGACAAACGGTAACGCCAGTCACGTGCCCTTTGGACGGTATCATGACGTTATGACCAGGCAATCGAGTAATCAATGTGCTCTGAGTCGGAAAGCGGTGCAATCATCGATATTCATGGGTCAGTCATCACGTCTAAGATAGCCTCATATTGTCTACTCATCAAGATCTGGATCCACAGGTGGAGTGACTGGGCTGGCACAGATGGTTTGGGACAAACATATTTAGTTCAACTGAATGAAAATGCGCCATGGCATTGACTTGTTCCTATCTTCTTCAACTACTCATCCTTCTCTTTTGCCTGGCCTCATATCGCTCATGATAGCCGAAAGGTAAATCCTATCCAAACGCCCCAGAGCGTGGGATACATCCCATCCCCGCTCCCCGTAGGGTACAGATTCATATATATGCCACCCCGCCTTGATACGCCCCTTGTAAATAGATAATAAAAAAAGGTAACAAAGGAAATCAAAGTTCATGTTGTAGTAAGTACAGGCCATGCCATCTGGTGACAGGCCGGATCGGTAGAATGGTTCAACGCCGAGTCTATGCGATGGCTTGATAAAGATGTATTAGACATGAAGGGAATTAGGCTGTGGCCGTAACGAGTCATCGAAGTGAGAGTATCATGGAGGTCGTGTGGTTTCAGGGCCGTGGTACTATCATCGAGGTCGTCGGATGAATGTCGTGGCTAGCCACGAGGAGGGTATCACAGCTCCGTCGAGGGGCGGTGTAGTTGACTTGACTGCGTCTTGATCCTGATCTTGATCGAAGTGGTCGGTGGGTGGGTAAGGTATATGTAAACA
Organism: Fusarium piperis; assembly: GCA_027886205.1. NCBI lineage: Eukaryota > Fungi > Ascomycota > Sordariomycetes > Hypocreales > Nectriaceae > Fusarium > Fusarium piperis. The sequence continues at coordinate 605,114 of RZGM01000003.1, forward strand.
GCCTTCAACACAAAGCCGAGCAGGGTCGCACAAACAAAAGAGCGCAACCTGCTCAAGGCAAAGGTCTTCGATGGCTGGGATCTCGGGGTTGTTGATAGCGATGGCTGCGAGACTGCTGTTGAGCAGCCACCCACTCCGCGGACCCTGACTGGATGCCAGGTTGCTCTGCAGGCAACTTGGTATCACTTCCTGACGCACCGCCTGGAGATCCAGGAACCAGGTCGGTCACAGCTTGGGCGATTGAAGCCACAACATAACCCCGCAGTTGACGGTCCTCTCGGCTATCCTCCTTCTCCAGACGGAATCGTTCGTCCTTGTTCATGTTGGCTCGTCGGATGTTCTTGATCTCCTGCATAATGTAGAGCAGGACCTCCTCAGGGCATCGGTTGCGCTCGGTGGCGTGTTCGTTCTTGCGCACATATCGTCGGGTAACATCAGAGGCACCGTCAATGGAGAATGCAATGCAGTACGACATCTTCTTGCCCCATCCCTCGGCATAGAGACGAGGGTTGTCCCAGGCTTCTTCGCATGCATCCACATGAACCCATCGCTTCTGGTGATCTGAATAGACCTCAGTCCAGACATGGTCCTCGGCGTTCCAGACCCAGCGTACACGGCCGCCAACAGCTCGGCAGAGCATGCTGAAGCAGTTGGCCCATTCGCCGACGCGACCTCGTCGGGTCTGGAGTAACCGCCAAACGTCGCCATATCGTGGGAAGCGCTCATAGGCTCCACAACCGTGAGCGGAGCATCGATACAATTCCACTCGAAGAGCACCACAGGCACTCTCTTCAGGTGTTGGGGCAGTCATGCCCTGGGCAATGGTAGGGGATAAGCAGACAGGGCACGGTGGGTTGTTGACCCATGTGAAGAATGATCGCTTAAACCACCTGTTGGTTGCGTCAGTTAACATTGGCCAGCGCCGGATCAAGGAACCACGACATACCTTAATAGTGCCCTGATAACACAGTCTTGGTAACCCCATTCGGGTTGTCGTCCGTCTCCCATACTCTCTGCTTGAGCTTGGAGAACTTGTGTCTCCTCCTCAGCCTCGCCATAGATACGATCCAGTGGAATGGTCTGAAGAGCCTCGTCCAACAAACCGGGGTTTTCGTACTTTGTTGGTGTTAATGATAGGCTGATGAGGAGGTTTCTGAATTTCTGGGAGTCACGGTCGCCGGCAGCGGGAGGAGTTGGGATCTTGGGGAGATGTCGGAGGGCGGAGTAAGAGGGAGGAGTTGGACCGTTGGATGTCGAGGGTCGGCTGCTGCCACCAGCAGGAGCTGGACTTCGCAAATTGGCGCTTGAGGCTCGCTCGCCGAGGCTTGGAGATCCTTGTCGAGACGAGGAACGGAGGTCATTCATACGCTTGTCGCGAAGGAGGCCCTCGAACTTGACCCGAAGGTCCCGCGCCCATTCCTCGCCATAGCCATCGCCGCCAGGCGTGCCTTGGCGGTCCATGATGGACAAGAGTTTTGGTAAATTGGTTGGAGGATAATTCGATGTGGTTGTCGGAGAATAATGGGTAATAAGTGTCGATGGTTGATTGCCCAGGTACGTGACTGGGTGGAGGTCAGGTGGCTCTGTCGCTGATATTTACGGACTGAGGCGTCTTGATCAGCAGCAAAAAGGTGGTCGTGGTTGTGGTCGTGTTCGTGTGTGTTGTCGTCGTCAGCAGTATAAGCGTGTTCGTAGACCCGATCGCCACGGGACACGCGGAGGCCTTATCCTTCAGATTCAACTGCTAGCGTCGTGGTGTCGCTCACTGAACGGGTGATGACTAAGGTTCCTGTCCTGGTCGATGTTCCTATCGCCGTGATGGTCTTCAACTTGTTCGTGGTTTGCGTGAGCTTGTATCGCTTCGTCGTCGCCGGGGATGGTAAAAAAGAGAGGAGATGGCGAGCTCGCAGATGGCGAATGCGGAGACAAGAGAGACGGGCACAGAGGCAGAGAGGGCAGAAGAGGCAGGAGGAGGCGGCGATGAGAATCGAGGGTGGACCAGGGGAATAAAGGGACGGGGTGTCTCGGGAGGGTGTGCGTCTGGTTCGCTGTTGCCCACTCCGGGTCAGGCCTACGATGGCAGTTTACGCGTCAGCAGTGAGCGCCACGACCAATCAGACCGGTAATTGGTGGTCGAGGTGGGGGCCGCTGGGCGCAGGTGCAAGTACCGGTACAGCCACTTCGTACTCTTTTCCTGGGCGGGCTTGCACTAGACTCAGACTCAGAATTGCTCTGTTCAGTGGACGGGAGGTCAAGGGGCATTCATGGATGGATGGTATTTGCAGGCTCCGATCGTTATTTAATATCACGGGACTACGAATGCTGATGCCGCGTCTTTCGCATTCGTTACGTCGCTGAGAAGACGTGGACCTCTGGCTCTGGGGAAGGAAATAATCCTTTGGGAATGGTCCTCTTGGGGACATGGGTCAAGATCAAGTCCGCGCAAGGCCATTCATCATCAAGAGGCGAACTGGAGAGGGCCAATCTCAGCAGCCTGCTTCTGGGGATGGGTAGTTAGCCCAGTTACTGGAGGCATCAGAGGTACGTAGCCTGTGCGTACGCAGCCTGGGCTCGATGATTTGAGGAGAGCAAGACCCAGTGGCGTCGTGCTTCAGTCTTCGTCATCAGCGAATTTTACAGAGTCTCATCAGGCGTCAGCTCTTGTCTTTGATGGCGAAATGAGCAGCAGATGTGCAATTGGAAAAAGATGGGAATCTCTGTACAAAACGGAAAAGAACGACAATCGCTATCTGTGGCAATGAGAGAGAAGTCGAATCCACCACAGCCCATGCCCCCGAGCTTGACTCAACTCAGCAGTTGATGAGCGCGAGGAGAAACAGACTGCGCGTCCCGTCTGTACAGTGCAGTAGCTGTCACTTGAGCGGAAAACTGGAGTAGGGTGATTTCGATGTCCCCCGCTGGACCTGTCTGGCTGGAGACCGCTAGAGGCTACAACCAGAAAACCCACTGCAGTCGGCCGCTGTGCTTCTGCAAGTCACTCGACCCTGGTCCAGCGACAGGTACTGGTACCTGGCCGGGTACGTGCCCCTCGTCGTGGTGGGTGATGACGAGGCAGTGGAAGAGCCAGCGACAGGACAGGACAGGACGGGCCAAACCCATCGTGGCACAGCTGAGGCCAAGCCACTCTGCCCTGCAATCCTTTCCCAGAAACGACCGACGGTCTCTCCGCACCGCGCACTGCCGCCTCAACAAGCCCCCTGAGCCAATTCCACGGATACATTAGCAGGCAGGTTATGAGAGCTGAGATTGAAGACATGTGCGCATCAGCTTGCGTCCCGCGCTTATTGTTTCACTGACGCAGGTCCTTTCTTCCAGATTTCGGCAAGATACGTCTTCTCCGGATGCGATGCTCCAGCCACGACCACTGTGTTCCTGTGGCGGTGCGTTATTTCCAGTTCCACTTGGTCCTGGCCCACTTTGGTTTTGACTCGATAACGTGGAGAGCGACGCGGCCTCTCGATCCCTCGCAATTCTACTCTGCGCATCCCGATGGCGACGGTTTTGGATTCTGTTTAATCCTCCGTTTCTTCCGTAAACGCGCATTCAGAGATTCGGCCTCGTCCAGCTGACACGGAGCACCTACTGAGGCCTTCACCTGCCATCCTGCTTGACCAGGCTGTCGCTTCACCTCCAGGGCTGGATGGTTGTGGCTATTTACAGCGCTCCAATGAACCCACGTCACATCTGCTGGGTAGCAAATAACTCCACAGCGATCTGCAACCTCCATCTTGTCTCAATCTAATTGCTGTCTATCTGAGAAACCCCCCGCGGCAGCGCGACCGGTCATTCAGGGCCGTCGATTTGACAGCCGCGCACCCTCAAGCGACGTCCTTCAATACCATCTTCTCACCACAAGAGGCTGGGCAGATACGGCAAAGAAGCTTAACCAGCTTGGCGCGTGCATCGCGTGGCCCTTGTCTTGCCCCTGGGAAGCGCGGCTACATCCAATCCCGAGATACGATTACGCAGACCTCAGCTTTTTTTCTTTGCTCGCTACCGCGTTTTGCACCCCCTCGCTCTATTGCTTACCCAACCTGGCAACGTTATGGCAAATCCCTTGCGACCAACACTCACCCTGCATCCCTAGGCCATCTTGGCAGCGGGAACGTTCAAAAGTACAGGCGTCCTTCTCCATAACGGAGCTCCAGGGGTCGAATCGGACCCGAATTCATCACTCCGTTTTCCCAACGACGACGCCGATCTGCTGTCCGTTTCCGTTTCCACTGTTCGATGAGGCCCCACCAAGGCTCAGTAACCGCATCCAACAGAGGCTAGTCCTGCATCGCCCTCCAATCAGCCCCAGCTGTGGCACGTTCCTCTTCTGCGTCGACGACCGGGGTGTCTCGTGAGACACTGTCAGAGGCCGCGTCATCTGCTTGCTTCATGACAATTGGCTTGCGTACACGCGAATATCAAAGGCAAAGGACTTTGCGCACTCGATCTCCCCAATTGCCACCCTACGGTTCAGTGTGCGAGGCAATGATTTCAAGTCGATCGAGTCCTTAATAAACTGTCTTTGCACCGTGTTTTATTGATCGACCTTGCCAAGAACCACAAGGTCCAAACGTCGGTTGAACAAGCCGACGACTCCCTCAGATCAGACTGCCAGTGCAGCCCCCTTGTTACTGGCTCGTACAGCCTTACGTATGCTCGGGCCCCCATTTCAGATGAATATTCACTTTGCAGCGTGGTCCTTGTGGGCTAATTAGGTTTCCGTGACCCAAGTGTCTTCGGTGCCATGTCCCTGTCAAAGTCCGAGTTTGATAGAGACTTGTGCATTCAAGCCAAGGGAATGCGTATCTATCTGCCTTCCAAGAAAGACTGACGGCAATTCTGCCACCTCTAGGCTTATTCCGAGGCGGATCTTTCCTGCCTGTGGATGACTGACGTCGAGTGGCTCTCAATCCTCAAGATCCCCCTCTTGTCACTTACAGCGCCACAACAATGCCTCTTGCCCCATCCCCTCGTGATGAAAACTGCGTACACGTTCTTGGAAGCAAAGTTCCGCTGTCCAAGCTGCCGTGGTTCCAACTTGGCCTCTTTGATCAAGTAGGACGTCGTTAGTCTCATTGTGGCACACCAACCCCTAATCCCGTCACCCCATGAGACGCCCACTTACACACACATAGGAAGTTGCCCGTCGATGATGTTGGTCTACATGAAGCCATCTCTGCAGTAAGACCAATCTAGGCAGGGCCTAGAAGGCTCTTTGATGGCCTGGGGACGCGCGTTCTCGGCGGCCCCTGCACCTGTCAATATATCTCGGCTCGTTCTGCAAGCTACACACGGCTGCTTACGGCAATTGAGAGGGCACGGGTATTTTGGCTAGGTCGGTCTCGCTTTGGTGACGCATGACTAGACGCGGTTCGGGATGTGGTGCCCCATTAACGATGAGGACTTGTCCCCCTCAACTTGGCCGTGGCATCGTCGAGTCGGCCCTTGTCCCGCCTCACTCGCCGATTTAATCGAGGACTCCGCGGAAATCTGTCCTCAATGTGCGGGAGAAGCTTTTGCCCCTCTTGTAAGGCTCGGGCCGCTGAGCCGCTTAAGTCGTCCACAGGTCATAGATTGAGATGATTATTCTTTCTCGGCTGCACTCGAAGATAGAATACGTTGGCCTACAGGCAGTAGACCTGAATATCCCATAGTTTTCTAGGTAGGCATTTGTACCTCATCTTCTTGTCTCCGTAACCGTTCCCAATTCAGGGAAACCTTGATATGTCCAACTTCGCCCCAACCACCGAGCTCTGTTCATAAAATGTCTTCAGAGTTTGAGGGGCTAGGCAGTGATGAGCTATTCGAAAACCCAACATTTATCATGTATATGATGACTTTGGAGTGAACGAGATGTGCAGAGTTAGGCCAAACCAAGTATATAATGCCCATCTCTCTCCCAGTTCCCTCGTCTTGCTGGCATCTCAACCTTTGCTACGGCACTTATCTTTGAAGTACCCTTCCCAACTACTGCCAAGATGCGTACCTTTGCCCTTTTCCTCATCGTCCTCCATGCCACCCTTAGCACAGCCGTTGCGATCCCAGCTGGCCACCAAGGCTGCGGTTGCAGTCGCAACGGCCGCAGGAGCGTCACGGTTCTTGAGGAAGTTGGACCTAAGAAGGTTGTGTCGGAAGAGCTGATCGTCCCCGATTCCCACCTTGACGAGCTCACGGGATCCAAGAGTGGAAAGACGCGGGAACTGCACACCCGCGCTGTCAAGACGCCTCCGGTCCTCAAGGCGGGTCAGCGCCTCGGACTCAGCACCCAACAGCTCCAAAAGGTCCAAACCCTGGACAAGGGCACCCGAAGGAGGGCGGCCACTTTCCTGGGCTTCAGCAAGGAGGTGCAGCAGCTGTTTGGCGAGGCTGATCCTCCCTTCTCGCCTCGGGCCGTCTACCTGCTCGAGAAGGAGTTGGAGGCCAAGTCCAAGATGCCCAGGCTCAGGGGAGTCCTGGAGCGATACGATGCCATCCCAATGACGCCAAAGGACGACAAGAGGCCACCAGCGAAGCGATCGGAGGGTGACATCTTCGACACCAGCCGTCTGCCCAAGGAACTCCAGTCCAGAGATCTCGAGAAGCGACAATCTGCAGACCAGGAGCCCAGGCTCACCGATGAGCAGATCCTCAAGATCGAGTCGCTCGACGAGAAGACTCGCGCCATGGCAGCCAAGTTTCTCAAGTTCAACCCGGCGCTCTACAAGTTGTTCGTGTACAACGGACCTCCCTTCCAGCCTTGGGTCCTCCGCCTGCTCGAGAAGGAGCTGAACGCGAAGGCCAAGATCGAGTCGATGAGGAAGGCCCTGGAGAGGTTCGACGCCATCCCCAAGGCCATCTTTGTGGACAAGCCAAAGGAGCGCCGATCGATTGGCGATGAGTTGATCAACGACCGCCTTGAAGGTCAGCAGCATTCCAAGCCCACCCCGAGTAGCGCTAACGCCGAGGCGATTGAACAGAGTAAGCCCGGGCAAAAGCACCGCTGCACAGACGAGCTGGACGCGAAGGCGGCCTACGACTACAAGCTCGCCGAGAAGATGAAGGAGGTCAAGGAGGAGGGATGGTGCGAAGGGCTCCGGGGCTTGATCCACCAGGCGATGACCCTCAAAAGAGATTCGACAACGGGCTTGCCACGGACTGAAAAGGCACACTTTGATTGCGCGTGGAAGATGTGGCAGAGAAGGAAGGGGTGGGTGCCAAAAACTGAGGACATCTCTGTTGCCAACGACGGGGCAAAGGGTTGAAAACGGGCGTCTAGGTTTAGTTCTGGGAGATGGCTTTAGATCCCGACAGGTGTTGGTGTGTTAGGGTAGTTAATTTACGTGGTTTCTATAATTGACAGTGCAAAGCAAATCTGAATCGTAGTCTGTGAGTTGGGAATAGCTTCAACGCGACACCAAGGCTCCTCACGACGTTGAAGCTTTGGGCTCTATCTCATCTCGCGCTTCGCACATGATGCTAACATATGAATGGATGGCAAGACGGACCGGGGATGGATCCTACAGAAAGACCTCGTTACGGATAGACCAATGGGAGCTGACTGACGGGAGACCTGCCCGAGAAACAAGGCTGGCGTGGAGGTGAGGGCATTCAAGTGGTCACGGTACCCTACCAAGGGCATACGTACGCGTTCAGAACATGCACCATCCATCCTGTACCAAGAAACCCGATTCAAATAAGCCATACGTACATTGGCTTGTGTAGCCGTACAGAAAACCATCCAGAAATCTACAAATCAGAAACTCTCCCTTGACCCCTGATATCCATCCATCCATCCTATGTATCTGCTTCATCTCTCGGCCTCCCCTACGTGACTCGAAAAATCTGGACAGGCCCCCCCTCACACAAGATTTACACACACCACATGCCACCATCCAAACAAGAGAGATAGCATAGAATCACCTCCGCCACTGCTCAACGCTAAAGTAGCTCTCGGGCATTTCCACGTCCCACGTCGGCCTCTCCACCAGGGCGACCTCGAGGGGTTGGTCCGCCCTGCTTAGGGGCACAACACCAAAGATGGGCCGGTACTTGTATGTCATCCACCAGCTCTTGCGTTCACCGCCAGTCTCGGCGACCTCGAGGCCGCTGTTGCTCGCCTCATGACGGTTCCGCAGCTGGGCGAGCTCGCCGTCCGCCTGGTCCATCTCATCGTCGCTGTCGGCGTCCTCGGCTCGCGGGGCGTCGTCCATCTCCATGTCCTCCCACTGTCCGGCTGTGTGCTTGCGGACCTGCGAGGGCACGAGGGCACCCTGCTCCATCTTGCCTCCCGCACCAGTAGAAGGACCGGTTCTCTTCCGCTTGAGGCCTTGCTTGCCCGGGGTAGCCGTGGGATCGCTGACCTCACTCTCCACTGTAGGCTTGGGGAGATCCTGCGCCAGGTCAAGCATCAGCAGGAAAGACACACCGTAGATCCAGGCGCGAGAGCCCTGCCAGAGAACACCCTTGGCCAGGTCGAGAAGATCCTGAACAGGTGCGGGGAGGTCTTTTCGGGCATGACGACGGGACCATGGAGTGAGAGAACCCTGGAGAGGGTGAAAGGTAAGCAGGCTCCACGACGATGTGATGGCAAGGAGGGTGTAGTCGTCGACATGGTCGGATGCGGCAACTGCGCCATTGGCGGACCCCTTCGCTTGAGGCACGTCCTCAGAGAAAGAGAGGACTGTAGCAGCCGAGGGTAGCTTGGGCAGTAGCTTGGCACTAGGGTTACGAACCCACTGCCTGATGCTCGACGATGCATCTTCCTCATCCTCTGAGGAGTCGTCATCGTCCGAGGAGGACGCGTCACCCTCAGACTTGGCGTTGATCTCTCCATCGGCAGGTAAGATCCAAGTATCCAGATATCCGGCTAGATCGGACGTCGCGAGCACTTTGGAGTCTGCTGAGAAGGAGATATGTGTGATGGTCCTGTCGTAAGCCCCCAGTCCACCATTCTGGATGTAACGTGGAATCTGGCGTCGTAAGCGCGCAAGTCGTTGTACTTGCTGTTCAAAGGTGAAGGTATTTTGGGGCTCGTTAGGGTTAATCTTGGCCATCACAAGCCGAGACCCCTCTTGGATTGCGCAGAGCCACTGAGAGTCAGGAGAGAGCTGGACTTTTGTGGCGCCAATGGTTGTGAGCTTCTGGGGGAGATCGAGAGAGGACATTTTGACATCCGAGGGCTTGACAGGGTTCTGATGGTTTAGTGTGAAGGCCTTGACATCGTTGGCGGTAGAGACGACGAGGAGTGTGCCTTTAGCGTTGATAGAGGCTGAGGTGATATTTGAATCTCCCTTGACAACAATAGTCTTGAGGAGCTTGCGATTCTGGTTGATATCGACATTGTCGCCCTTGGCGTTGAACATGTCGGTAGCTGACTGTCGGAGAATCCAGACGTGAACCTCTCGCTCCCACCAGCTGACCACGAAGCGAGCCTTTGACGCACTGAGGAGAGGTGCTTGCTGTGGTAAGCTTGACATGATGCGGTGATTCTCGCGTCCCATTTCCTTCAGGGGAACCACGACGGGATTAGCATCGGGACCTAAAATTCAGTTAGCGATGCTTTGGTGATATAGAGAGGTGAACTGACCTCCAGAAACAACAACGCTGATCCGGCCACTCTCAAACGATGCCATGGATTTGACATCGTGATCATGATATCTCCTGCCCCAGACCTTGCTCCATCGCTGACCAGAGCCAGCGTTCTGCTTGTAGAGAATTGTGCGTCGATCCATGCCTCCGCTGAGAATCGAGGTGCCATCGGCGCTCGTGGCAAGGCTGAGGACATCTTGCTTGTGGCTTTGGATTCGCTGAGTTTGCGTATATGTCTTGCCGTCCCAGATGCAGACCTGGCCAGTTGAATCTCCCGAGACAATGTTGCCTCCAGGCAGACACTTGACAGACCAGACGATGATGTCCTTGGATCCACCGACGAGGTCAGAACCCAGCGTCATCCTGCGCAACATGTGGCCCTTTGTGATGTCGTACACCCGGATCGTGCTGTCGGAGCATCCTATGACGGCGACCTTGCGGGATTGGAAGGTGATGCTGACCATCTGGGCTTTCTTGGTCGGGGATCGCAAGAGGACTCGCTGGAATCGGAGGTCATCATCCTCGATCGAGTACATGACGAGCTCGCCATCAATTGTGCCGGCGACGAGCTTGGTAGAATCCTGAGAATCGACTCCAAGGGTTGTCTTGTCAGAACCAGCAGGCTGGGCAGCCATGCACCAGATGTCGCCGTGCTGACCGCTGGCATGCCTCTTGGGCTTCCCCTTCTCAAGATCCCACTCAGTGACTGTAGATGTGTAGCCGATGCTGAAGAGGCGCGACTTTCCAGCGACGACGCGTCCATCGCCAAGATCTTGGTCGGGCTCGTTGACCCAAACAAGTCCATCGACGCTTCGATCTTTACCTCCAGGGATGATGAGCTCCTGGTTCCAGGAGCCATTCGAAGGGTTCCAGATCTCGATGTCGCCATTCGCTCGTCCGATAGCAAGCCTAGCGTTCGAAGCCTGCAAGGCCGACCGCGTCTTTGGGTGGGAGAAGGCGATGGCGTTGATCGCGGACGGCTTGTAGGGGACGAATCGACACCGATGGACGTCCATGGTGACGGCGGTTGTCGGCTTTGATTGCGCTTCTCGGTCGCGTTCCGTCGCGTGATTGTGATATTCCTTTGTTCCAGTACCAAATACCGGTTCCGAGTGGTTGCGCAGATCGAGAGTTTGCTGTAACCTGCCGCCGCGTATCCAGGCGTTGAGGTCCAAGAAGAAAGATGTTGGCCTCGCAAACTTTCTAAATTTTTTTCTTTCTGGAAGAAATAAGGTGTGGTCATAGCGCCCAAATGCCCCTCCATCCCCACCTCCTGTGGCAGGAGCAACCAACCCTCTGTGCCCCTCTCCTCTCTTGCTCCGTCTGAAGCGGCTCCTCTCTTCGCCGATTGAGCGTTTCAGCCAATTCTAGATGCGTCACATTTTGTCGTTTTCGGCCGACTTTCCTTTGATTGCGACTCAAACAACCTGCGCTCCACCAAAGGAGATTTAATCTTGCCGACGTCATCACCCCGAGCCTTGCGACAACCTTCTCGTCCAACGTTCCTTCTTCATTCCCTCAGCGCGACGTCTACCAATAATATCCGTTTTCCTCCATCTCCGCAGCCCCTCGTGAGCTCAAGCGCGCCGTCTCTCCGAGCTACCCACGACTAGTCTGCCCTGTCAGCTCCGCATCTCCGGCCTCCTCTCCCCAAGTCTCCGAGAGTCCAGTGCTACGTGCTCCCTCCGTCTACGCCGTCCCTGAAATCTGTCAGTCACGTCGCAAAAGGCCGCAATCATGGACTTCAACAGCTCTTCGCCCTTCCCCGAGGGCGTCATCTCCTTCCTCGACACTGATCTGTACAAGTTGACGATGCAATGCGCCGTTTTCAAGTTCTTCAAGGACGTTCCGGTGACGTACGCCTACACCAACCGAACTCCCGACAAGAAGCTATCGCGAGCTGCTTTCAAGTGGCTTGAGGAACAGATCCGAAGTGAGCTCACTGCGAATCTCCCAGTGGGGTATCCTCAGGACTAACCTTGATGACCAGAGCTCGGAAACATCTCGCTTTCCACCGACGAGTACCTTTTCCTCAAGAAGCACTGCGACTATCTCACTGCCGATTATCTCAACTTCCTCAAGGAGTTCCGCCTAAGCCCTCGAGAGCAGGTCATCGCTACCTTTACGCCCGTTGGTGAGGATAATGGAGACGACTCGGTTGTTGGCGACGTCGACATCCAGATCAAGGGAGCTTGGGTTGACACGATTCTGTACGAAATCCCCATGCTGGCCCTGACATCCGAGGCATACTTCCGTTTCATGGACACGGACTGGAACTACGAAGGACAAGAGGAAAAGGCGTTTGAAAAGGGCATGACGTTGTTGGAAGCTGGATGCGTCACTTCCGAGTTCGGCACACGAAGACGTCGCGACTACCACACACAGGCCCTTGTGTTTCGGGGTCTGGTGAAGGCTTCCAAGGAGGCAGAAAAGAAGGGCTTCCCTGGAAAGCTCTCGGGAACCAGCAATGTGCACCTGGCCATGCGCTTCAACATCCCCCCTGTTGGTACAGTCGCCCACGAGTGGTTCATGGGCGTGGCGTCCATCATTGGCGACTACAAGAAGGCCACCGAGGAGGCACTCCGACACTGGGTGGGCTGCTTTGGCACTAAGCTCGGCATTGCCCTGACCGATACATTCGGCACCCAAGAGTTTCTACGCTCTTTCAGCCTTCCAGTGCGACCCGTGGATGGTGGATTCCCAACCGAGACGTTCCAGAAGGCCGACGGAACCATGAAGACGTACGCCGAGACGTTTGCCGGAATTCGACAGGACTCTGGTGATCCCGCCGAGTACACTAAGGTGATGCGGGACTTTTACGACAAGCAGGGCATCACAGACAAGAAGCTCCTTGTCTTTTCAGATTCTCTCAACATTGAGAAGTGCCTCGAGTACAAGACAATCTCGGACAAGCTGGGTTTCCAGCCAACGTTTGGTGTTGGAACTTTCCTAACCAACGACTTTACACACCTCAAGGCCGGCACCAAGTCGGTGCCTCTGAACATTGTCATCAAGCTCAGCTCTGCAGCAGGTCGCCCAGCTATCAAGATCAGGTAAGTTACTGCCCCGAGAAATTATTGTGATGAATCTGACACCCAATAGCGACAACATCGGAAAGAATACCGGTGACAAGGAGACGGTAGAGAAGGTCAAGAGGGAGCTCGGCTATGTTGAGCGTGAGTGGGAGGAGGGAGACGAGACGGCCCGATGGGGAAAAGAGTAAGATACCAAGGCCGCAGTCGCCTAGGTACCTATGCCATGCATATTTCACCATAAGTAGATCTGGGTGGCAGAGAAAGTGAAGAGAGGGAAGCAACGGCATGGATCTGGTGATAACAACGGAAGCTGAGGATATGATGATTTGAGTAACGATTCCCCGAATAGACAGCAAGCATCTAATAGACGCTGCTTTGAAATCAACTTGCATGCAATACATAGGACGAGGACACTCGAGGCTTCTGGCTGAGTAGGGCGCTCCTTTCTTAGATTACGTTCATTGGATAGCCTTTGCCGTTCCCGTGTTTCGTTTCTTGACATTGGGCGTGTCACGTCTTGCATCATGTAAGGTCATTTCTGAGGGGAAAGCCTCCAGGGGTATTCCAAAGGGCCCGACTGGACACAGTTTCTGCCCTGTCTGCTCTTCAGATAGAAATTCATATACTGAGGGGCTCCTAGGTACTCATCAAAGAGGGTTTCCTTACTGTCACCTTTCCATATCATCGACTAGTTGTCTAGCAATCACAAGGTTGACAACAGAGGCGAAAGTGGCTACGTGGTACCTGAAGGGGGGGTTAACGCCTTCTGCTGGTATAGAGGCAAGGTGTTCATTATGAAGAGAGTTGCTTTCAGCGCGTCATTAAAGCTATTGATGATGAAGTATCAAACCTTATTGATTCGGCTTGGGGATAGAGGTCATGCTGTTGAGATTGACGAGATTATTGTTGAGATACTGGCAAGCACAGCTTCGTCTATTTATTGAGGCTTTCCTCCCTACCTCTAGCATCGGTGCCTACTCTGTCTTCGACGCCCATGACCTGCTCATGGTTATATAAAACCCATTCATTATCCATCTCGCAGTATCTCTTGACTTGCTTTCTTTAAACGCCAAATTCCATCGTTATACCTCTTCCCTCTCCATCAACCGCCATCATGCTCATCACCAACACCATCCTCCTCGTCTTGTATGCCACCCTCGGAGCGTCGGCGCCGGTTCTCGACGGCAATAGATTGCAGGTCGAGCACCATGGCGACAAGTCCATCTACCGGTACCATCCCTCCGACCCTGCGATATCAACTCTCGATCACCCTGCCGTCCCGGGGATCTTCAAGATGCTCAAGGAGTCGCACGAGCATATGGTAGAGGTGACTACGGCTGAGAATATGAGGAGGGCCCTGGTTATGGCCTTGAAGGGTATCAAGCCTACGGCGACGACAAAGCCTACAACTCGGCGGCTTGTTCGCCGCGACAACAAGGCACAGCAAGGTGGACCTGGCAATATTGGACTGATCAAGTTGGCTGCAAAAGCCATCGGCATCGACCCCAAGTCCGTCTCGGGGTATCTGGCCAACCTACGAGAAGACTTTCCCATCGACATAAAGGACGAGCTGCCAGCCTGTCTCGGCCAGGCCGCTCGACAAGGCCTATCGGCTGTCGAGACTTCACTATCCGGGTTCCCCAAGTGCGTGAGCGACAACGACAACGAGATCGAGATCAGCCCAGATGGCATCGAGGTCGACGCAGATGGCTTGCCTACATGTCTTGGGAAGGCTGGCCAGGATGCTCTGAAGTCTATCCACGATGCACTCAACAACCTTGGCGACTGTGCGGCTGCGACCCCCTCAGCCTCTACTCAGGGCTAGAGTTGGTGAAGGATGGAAGATATCGAATGGGTGTGAAATGTGGTTGTTGAAAAGTCGAGAGTAGTGTTATGCTTGTATTAATTGAGAGCAATGACACCAAATCTTGGCCCATTAAATTGATTTGAAATGACTGTGAAATCTAACACCATTATGCCTGTTGGCACTGGTTCAGACAGCATATATGTTCCATCTTCTTTATCTGTATCCATGGATGTGTGTATATGTATCTATGCCCAACATGGTGATGATCGTTAGCTCCAAGCCTGAGCACAAGGTAAAAGCATTCGAGACACATTGCAGATATTGAATCATTATCCTTAGTATTGGACTAACTAACATAAACGCACCTCACTCCGGGTGAGTAAAAATGTATAGACGAAAGCGCGAAGTGAGCATGATATAACAATCATGTCAAGGCTCGCTTCACCCCATCTAGGACGAGGCGGCAATCTCAGCACCGGCAGTCCGTCCATAGACAACACACTCCAGGAGGGAAGATCCTCCTAGGCGGTTGTCGCCGTGAATACCACCGGTAATCTCTCCAGCGGCAAATAGACCGGGGATGGGCACGAGCTTGTCGTCGCGCTTCCGCAGGACGTGGGCCTTTTCGTCGATGGCAACACCTCCCATGGTAAAGTGGACAATAGGGGTGACACGGCCAATGTAGATGTCTTGGTCACGGTTCTCCTCGCCGGCCTTGAGAGTCCATCGGCCGTACGTCTTCCGGCCAAACTCATCCTCTGCTCCCTCAGCGACGGCCTCGGCGTACTTGTCGACGGCTGCGATGGCGGCGGGCTCGAGGTCGCGGACCTTGACCTTCTTGAGCAGACCTTTCCACTCGTAGAAGCTGATGTGGTTGGCAGAGGCCTCGGACGCACCGGGGTCGAGGAGAATGGTCACGTCCCACTGCTTGATGATGCTGTCGCCGTCGGTCGCCGGGGGTAGCTCCATAACGGCTTTGCTGACATGCTCGCGTGTCTCCATCTCGTTGACGAAGCGGGAGCCGGCAGAAGAGAGCAGGATACCACCTTCACCGCGGAGCATCTCAGCGGCGAGGAACTTGAGCATGGTGTTGGGGCTCGCGGGGTCGACGAAGCCCGTGGGGTGGATCTGTACGCTGTCCATGTCGAGGAGCTCAGCGCCCACTGAGGTGAGGATATCATGAGATCCCGGGCGCTCCTCGTTGGTAGAGGGGATGCCCTTGAGATCAGGACGGTAACGGGCTAAGAGGCCGGTGGCATCGCCTGCGAAGCCGCCGCTGGCAAACATGACGGAGCCCTCGAGGTTGTGCTTTTCACCCTCGAATTCGTACTCGACGCCCTTGACGGCGTCGTTCTCACTTAGAAGCGCCTTGACCTCGGCGAGGTTGGTAATTGAGAACTTTTCATTCTCCTTGAGCTTGTTGAGAAGAGCAATCACGATGGCAGCTCCGGGGGGTGTCTTTCCGGCGCCACGGTGGGTACGGGCAAGGCTATGGCCGCCGAGAGGAGCGACGACACTCAGGTCAACACCGATCTCATCGACGAGCCAGTTGACGGCTGCTGCGGATTCACCGGTAAGCTTGGTGATGAGAGCTTCACGGTCGACGGGTGGCTGAGCGAGGCCGAAGCGAGAGCCCGCCGAGCGGACCGTGTCGCTATAGAAGAGGGTGTCGCTCTCGACACCAGCGGCGCGCTGATACTTTGTGCCGGCACCATTGATACCAGAGGAGGCCTTGATGCTGTTGCCGC
Source organism: Fusarium piperis (assembly GCA_027886205.1). Taxonomy (NCBI): domain Eukaryota; kingdom Fungi; phylum Ascomycota; class Sordariomycetes; order Hypocreales; family Nectriaceae; genus Fusarium; species Fusarium piperis. The sequence goes on from RZGM01000003.1 coordinate 621,286, forward strand.
CGGGCTTGGGAGCGCGGTCGAGCAGGTGGACTGAGGGCGCGCCGCGCTGGAGAGCCTCGTATGAGGCTGAGAGGCCGGCGAGGCCGGAGCCCACGACGATGACGGGGCGGCGAGCGGCGGATGTGGACATTGTCTTTGAGAACACGGAGGTAAAGGTCGAGAGGTGGTTTCCGTAGAGCATAGCAGTGAGGGCTACCGCGATGCCGATGCAGGAGAGGAACAGGATCTGCGGCCTGCTCATTGTCCAGCGGAGGATGCGAGGCATTGAACGCAAGGACGGGTGGATGCGGGAGGGGGGCGGTATCGGCCGTCGGTGCTGCTGGCTTTTATGTCCGGGCTATGCTCAAACTGGACACGTTGAGGGCATGACGACGACGATGTGTTTGGTAGCTTAGCTCAGCAGACTGTCGGTGACTTGCGAATGACCTTCTTTGGAAGCGGACCGGGGTGTGTATCTGATCATCAGCGGATGGGGGATGAAGCAGAGCACGGCGGCATGAGATGATGGTGGACTGTTGGCTTGGTGGTTCGGACATCATCAGGTGATTCTCCCCCATCGTACGATGTTTGTCAGGTCCTCTAGAATTGAGCTTCTCCGGGGAGTATAACGTAGGGGAAAAAATAAGGGTCCAAGTGTCGCCATTCATAAGATGATCTTTGTAAGAATCCGAGAAGGGATCTCGATAGACAGAGAGATCGCTTTGCCGCGAGATCCAAGATTTTGTCAAGGGACGGTTAGGATTGCCATGTGGTGCCATTCCGCCGTCCGTGGGGCCGGGTTTGAGCCCACTCTTTTCGGTGCGCGGCCCCACTTAGCCGTGCTGATCCCCGGGATTTCAAGACGGATCGGAGGGAAGACATAAATATCATCAGGTACTTAACTCCACCTCACGTTTGATATTTGGGATGGCATAACTGTATATATACGGGAGTGACGTTTCCCCCTTGCCTACTACACTCTTTAAAAGACAGCCGGTAACAAGGTAGATGCCATTTCCACCGTTTATGGGTATGCGTCGATAAAGTGACCCCCACACAGCTGATATGATAAGCCGTATCCGTACCCGTGACAAGTTTCCGGATGCTCTCTACAGTGGGGAGCTTCTGCATGGCGTCGGCACGGGTCATGCGAGATGAACCGGCGGGGATCGAGACTGAAACGGCCGTCGGATCCGGGCCGTGACAGGCCCGAGGAACCGTCGGTGGGGGTTCCGTGCCCTGTCTTCGGGCTCATTCTCAAACTCTTATTCAAAATGGTCGCATCTCTAAAACAGCTCACTCAGGGGAAATTCAGATACATCACCACATCATTCATCTCAAGCAGTTCCCATGTCCAAGTTGGTGCTTTTGTACAAAACTATGTACAATTCCCAGTCAATTAAAAAGACCGCTATGCCATATATGCAAAATATTCTCTCCTTCGTTTCGGTAGCGGTTATATGATATGAGCCGGTGGACGCTGGCTGGGGCAGCAGCACACGCTCTCAAATACTCCTCTAGCGGAGCCTGGTTCAGTCCGGCTGACAATCTCTTCCTACTTTTATGATAAATTCCAAGTCATGACGCATGAGACGTGAGAATTGTTCTCCGTTGTTGAATTAAGCCAGCTCTCGCTCAGTCTTCTGCTTGCGGAGCTCGCGGGCCTGGTCCGACCAGGGGAAGTGAATCACGGGGACCTGGAAGAAGGAGTTGCTAAATACAAAGTTAGAGAGTGTTTTTTCATCTGAGAGCCAAGTTGGAAGACATACCTGCTGTCCTGGAGACCAGCCAAGGCGTTGTACCACGCAAGGAACGCGGCAAGGAACCCAAAGAGACCCGCAGCCTTCTGGAGGGCGATCTGGGCAGCGTGGTTGCCCAGGTCGTGGGCGTAGTTCTCGCAAGCGAGCAAGAGGAAGCAGATATCGAGGAAGAAGAAGAGAAGGAAGAAGGCGAGGGTCGACTTGAGGGTGCAGATAAGGAGGAGGGTAGTGAAAATCCACCAGCCAGTCAAGAAGAAGCCCATGACAGATCCAGTCTCGCCCTCGTAGGGTCCCTCGGCGCCGAGGACATTCCAGGTAGGTGTCTGAAGCAGACCATAGGCGATCCAGAAGCCACCATATGACGACAGGGCAGTAGCACCGAATGTGTTGCCAACAGCCATCTCCCTGTTGAGTACTAGTTAGTCAAGAATTCAATATTGCATTGAGTCAGAAGTAGACATACCACATGCCAGCGAGCAACTGAACAAGACCACCGTAGCCAAATGCCAGGGGAATGGCAATAGCAGGAGCGGTCTCACCACGGACGTGCATGTTGATGCAAGAGAGAACAAAAGTGGTGAGGGCGAAAGCGCATAGTCCTAGGGGAGCCGGGTTGGCAAACTTGCGGTGCTCCATTGGCTTCCAAAGGCCGGGCTGGAGGGCACCACCGAATGCTGCCTGCATGGAGGTGTAGTCGACATGGTGATGGTGGTGGTGAATCTCCTGGCCGGCGATGCTCTGTCGGTCAAGGGTGACGCTCTTGTCCGAGTCGTGGTGGGAGTCGTGAATACGGTCGGCCATTGTAGATATGATGCGAGGTTCAAGGAGGATATTCGAAGGAGAGTGTTTAGAGGAGCAGGATATCGTCGTCCCAGAGACAATGGGAGTAGTCGTGATAGGGGTTCTGGAGGAGGGATTGGTGTAAGTGAAGAGGGATAGTTTAGTTCCAGTGGCGTAAACTATGAGAAGCCCTCTCGAGGTAAGAAGGAAGAAAGAGATGAAAGACGTTGACTGACGCGGAGAAGCAGTCTGGGGAAACGGTGGGGAGAGAGATTGGGTTTTTAAAGTGAGTGAAGATATGATGAGATTTATCTAAACGGGGTCTACGGAGGGGATAACAGGGACAAGAAGGGGACGGGATATGAGCAAGCGGAGCAGGGGACTCAAAGACCGTCCGTAGTAGAGCGAGGCCAGACTGGGCAGTGGAGGCGACGGCGAGGGGATACCTAGTGGAGGCCAATGGCCAGTGGAGAAGACGAAGTGGAGGGAGGGCGGAGTAATCGGAGGAGGGTGTGGAGAGAAGAGAACTTGACAGGGGGGTTAGTCCATGTCCGGGGTCTTTTTGGTTCTGGATGGATGGATGGGTGTATCAAAGACAGGGGGGTTTATGGATATTTTGAGAAGGAGACTTTCAGAGAGTGACTGTGTGAAGCACTTTGACTGCCATTGTGACGAGAAAAACGCGATGTCAAGGTCCAGCCTTTGGGTGTAAAGGACTATCATATGTTTCTAAGGCTACTATGAGGTGAAGCGGTATGAGCGGATGAGGGGATAATGACACGGACAGCCATGTCTCTGAGCAACCTGGTTGCAGCAACGAGGGATAATAGAAGGGCATGAGGGGAAATGCAAAGCAGATGCATCCTTCTCAAAGCGTACACACTCGGACGAGCGACCGAGCGGTGCAGAAACGAGAAGAGACGAGCATCAAGTTGACAAGCCAAGACCGAACTTGTCGGCAATGACAATGAGGAGGCCCCAACATTGAGCCCGCGGGGAAGAGATCAGGACTATGGGGAAATGAAAGAACTCGGTGGTAAGACTTCTGGATATCCACCAACAGCATGGTCTGGTCAGCAACCGAGGAGTGAGGACCCGGGTGAACCAACCATGCTTGTTGCCCGGCTTTCAACTTCCAAGCGATTTAGACAGGCGGAATATGCCCCAAGCGCATGCGGGGGAGTGCTGAGGAGCTTCTATACGTGTGTTAACCTGGTTCGATCGTCGCCGATTCCATGGTTGCCGGCGTCTTAGACCCGCGGGATAGCGTTGGCGCCACGGGACGTCCCTCTCAGTCACTCACTCTTTTCCTGCCAACCCGAGCATAAGGGTTCCTGTGAGGAGCAGTAATGTATCTGACTAAAGAGAGTAGGTAAGCGTAGCGGCGTTGACATCGGGAAATAAAGTCGGTAAAGGTTGCTTGGGGGTGGACCAGTGGGAGAGGCGTGGAGTTAGACCGCGGAGACATGAATGACCCCGAACTTGTTCAGGGAGGAATAGCAAGACCTGATGGAGAACGACTTGTTAATCAACGGTGACGGATAGGCTGGAATGAAAAGTTGGGGTAAAACGCATTCCCCATCATCGTGAAGCCTGGATATCCCGGCACAGAGGTAGACAACTCGTCTCATTGGGAGAGCGTCAAAGCACAGCGAGGCGGAAATGGAACGATCCAGGGCCCGGCAGACTCAAAAGAGCGCATACAACAAGCATTAGAGTGAGCAAGAAGAGACATGCAGGACACATCATCCACGGAATCGACGGGGCATGCGTCGTGACGGAGACTGGCGATGGATGTTGTGTGAGGAGTAACGCAAGAAGCCAACCGAGATGGGCAATTTTTTCTTTCTTGGTACGTACCATGTGCCTGGTTTCAGCCCTCAACCTCGACGGTGAGACGGAAGGCACGGCTCAGGACGTAATAAATCCGGATATCCTCCTCTCGAGATTGGGGGAGATGGCGTAATCCGTCACTTGAGAACCGAGGGCAATGCGATTAGTTTGCAACGCCTCCTGAGTGGAGGCATATCCCCGCGCCCGCGGATCGCCTTACGAGATGAATAAACTAGCAATTCAAATTGACGTCTGTCAACGTACGTAGTAAGCATAGGGGAGAGGCCGTGAGGGAGAGCACGTGGACTGGGCAAACCAAACTCGATATGTCCAGGGTCGTCAATGTGGGTGGAGAGAGGCTGGGAGGAACCTAGGTACGTACATAGATCCACACCCACACCCACTCAGGCACACACCAAAATTTGACAGGATTTTCCTCCGACGGCTACGGCCGAGATGCGAGAGCAGCAAGGAGAGGAGGGAAAAAATGCCAGAAGGGGAGCGGGCGCGGGCGTGATTGGATCAAGGGGTCTGGGCGTGTTGGAGAAGCTCTAAGCAGGGGTGTAGTAAAAATACGACGCCTTAAGGGACAATATGTTTATTAGTGCTGGCGATGTCAACCTTCAAAACTTCCTGAGATATGGAAAAATAAAGAATCTGGAGATTTTGGGGTCCTGGATCACTGAAATCTGGGGAGACTCTGGGGTCTGGAGAAGGACCTGCTGCTTGTTTCCCCGTAAATCTGTTCAGCAAATGACGATGACGGCGAACATGATGATGAATACAAGATCCGAGGCAAATGCCCCCATGGACGTTGACCGAGGGTTGACCTAAACTGGCACAACAGTGGGGAAGAAGAGAGGCAAGAGGCAGCAAGAGTCTCGTCATAAATCAATCTACCTGGGCGGCAACAAAGGGGGCCCAGTTTATCTTGCGCCGACATATCCGTGAGAGGGCACCGACGAGGGCCGTGTGGTGGCCTGTTGTTGCTACGATGTCTGGCATGAATCCTCGCGAGAAGAGGGTTAAGCGAACTCGACATTTTAGCAGTCAAAGTTGTTCGCGATTATGCCGATAAGTTTAAGAGAGAATGGCTTGGCTTCGATACGCAAGAAAAGCTTGCCAATGACGACAGCCCAGGATTTCTCCAAATACCAAGAAACACGCTTGGAGGGTTCTCCTCACCGATGAGTTGGAGAAGTCCCTGGTCACCAGCCGCGGGGTCCAGACATCCAACCCAAATCTACCAGTGTAAGCGGGAGGGAACCGTCAAAGTATGCGCCATGCCGTGTCGTGTCTCTCTCGTCCGATACAAGCATCGACCACCTCCTACTCCAACTCTCAACTCCAACCGTGGAATTGCGCCGGCATACGTTGACCTTTTTCGAGGCGCAACATCCGGCTCCGGCAGCCAACAAAAGGTTTTGCATGGGTGGCGTTCAACACCATCACTCATTAGACCAGGCCTGTTCGTCCGAAGACCTCTTGTCGCATCATGGCACAGCCAGCCAAGCCAAGCCAATGCCGGTTTTAGCGTCTGTCCCCGAACATTGTCTCTGCTGCCAAGAGTGAAGATGAGAGGAGGCGTCGAATATCAGCTTCCTTTACCTACCCTCTCAAACCCCCATCGTCGGCGGACAGTCCGGCTAATGAGTAAAACCAAATCACAACATCTCGAGACTTATCCTCGGTTATCCGTCGGCATTCAAGAGATGGATCTAGCAAGACATAACCGACGCCGGAGCCGCGTAGGGCCGCATCGAAGAGCAGCCTGGTCGTCACTCGACACTAGACAAGGGGGGCCGGTGGAACCTGAGTGTCCGGCATCCGTGGCTTGGCAGGAAGAGGCTCTTTTGCATCATCCTTGTTCTTGAACAGGGCATGCCACCTTGGATCAACCGCCTCAGTGGTGGCAATTGGGTCAACCGAGAGAGAGGGACAGCGACAGCGGGACCTTGACCTCTATGATTGGCTTCTTCCCCCCTCATCAGGACCGAAAGGCCGAGTTGAGAGGGGGCGTGTTCGGCCCAAGTCCGTCAGGATCCCCAAAAACAAACTTCTTGTTACCCTCGTTTGGTTCGAGTTTCCGGGAATGAGATCGGGGATGAGAAAATGTTAAAACAGGACGAACTAGCGACTCAGTTAGCGTCAATCTCTGCAGCCGCCCTTACTAAGGGCACCTCCACTGCTTGTGGCGCGCATACAAACCAAACCTGCAACAGCCCACTCCCAAGGTGCCTGGCCTCTTGGGCTGCAGCAGCGCGCATCAGCTGTCTTCAGGCTGTTTTCCAGAAACATTACCTGCAAGGGTTTTCCTAGACGGCAGGAACACCCGGCGCCCAGCAAATTTTAGTACTGGACACTAAGACTGGACACCCTGGGAAGGAGCGATTCGCTGCAGCCAGGCGCAGGAACACGGTGACGCCACGCCCCATCACCCATTCATAGCATTGCTCCTGCCGTAGAGACCCCCAACAATCCCGTCGTCTCGCTTAAGGAGGAAGGCACAGCGCAGCGAGTGCCTGGCCTGGCCTGTCTACTCCTCACCAAGTCTCCCCTCATGGGATCCCAGCCAACTTGTCCCCTCAGCCTGTGTCCCCTGATCAAGATGAGGAGCTGTCTTCCCTCTCCTCTCAAACCGCGAAGCTGGTTCCATCTTTCAAGTTATGGGCTTTGAAGCGAAAACACCAAAGCTTCTTCATTCCATCGGTCTTGCCGTCAGCGCTAGAACGTCCCCTTTTTAGCTAATGGGACCCGCGATCGTGGCCGGCGTCGGCGGAGAAAGACCACATTAAAAAAAACCTTCGCCCCATCACCATCATCAAAATGTCGCTACGTACGTATGTCCTTGCTCGCGAGCGTGGGACGTGGAACTCCGAGACTGACGGTCCCACACGAAATCCATGATCGTATGAGCCAGGCTCCGCCTGTCGTTATCTCTCTGTCTCACCAGATTCCGCCTGCGGAACCGTCACCTATCGCTTTCTCCGAGAGACCTCCGTTACCATGACCGCTTGGGGTTCACTGCTGCTGCTGCCAATATTAGCCCGCATGGTGCTGGGTTGGGCGGATGCAAAATGACGGTTGCAGAACTCCTCAAAACCGCCAACACGATGGAGGCCAACACATGGGAGTCTAGTCTGGACGTCAAGCTCAGAGGAAGAGAAGACTCATTCAATCAAACAATCGTCCTCTCACGCTATCAGCAGCGACCCCCTGGCCATGATGAAATTGGATCTCGGATCACGGCTTTCTCCAACTGCTCAAAACCCTGCTCCAAAACAAGCACAGGCCGAAAAGCACAAGCCACCTTGTCTCGCAACTTACGCCAGCCAAGAGAAAAGAGCCGCGAGGCCAAGAGACTAGAGGCCAACCTCAGGGATCCGATCGCCCAATACCACGCGCATGCCGCCCTCTAGCGCTTCCAGCTTTGACAAGCCACCGCCGCCGGGTCTCGATGATGCGACATTGCTATCGACACGTCCCAGAGTGTGAACGTCTTGCGGACTTTAATGCCCGGAACCACTTTGAACCTTGAGCGTTACATGCGTCAAGGTGATCAAGTCAACCCATCGGGAGTTGAGCTTGGTTGTTGATGCTTCAGGTCGGCAAATATTGGGAGAGAAACATTGCCAAAGCTGATGGTCGTAGCATCAATGATTCACAGTAAACGACCTGGCAGGATCATGCTGGCAGTTCTAATGCTTACCATGGCTGTAGTCAGGTCACAACTTGTTTGTCAATGCTCATTTGCAAGCCAGTGGGCATTCGTTATCTCGGTGTTCCACCGCTGCCCCCTGACCGTTGATTCAAGACGTGGACTAGGTAGATAGCAAAGTCCTTTCCTACGGCACATTTCGCTCTCCGAGCCCTGTCCGGCCGAGATGTCCGTCACGATGCTAGAGAGACGGTCAGGTTGACCTCGGTTCGCCAGAGCCCAACGCCCCTTCTTGATTTCCACGATAGGGCAGGGAATCTGGCAAAAACTGAGATTTACTTCCGTCTCCGATTTAGGCAACTTCCTTTCCTCCGAGTGCTAGTCTAGAGTGTTGTTGAACCGTTTCATTGATATCGAGATGTGACGTGACAGGAGGCGAATTACTGAGTCGTGGCATCAATATTGGTGGACTTACGTCAATCATTTGTCACATCACCAGCAACTTGACCTCGGTTATAACTCTACACGTCTTCCTGTGTCTGACCGTTATACGTGCCGTCTCCCACGAGCAGTCATAGCCCCTTGAAGCTAGAGTCTCCTCAGGGATCTCACTTTCACGGCAGGAAGCATCACGACAGTTACAAACATGGCGACCACGGCAGTGACCATATATACAGGTCTTGTCATTCTTGAGACGCGCCCTTGAGCGACATGAATCCACGCCTGCTCGCAGGGAATGCCTCGTCAGGAGGCATAACCCTGCTTCCAGACCTTTAAAAGTCGAGACCGTGCCCCTTACGTGCCGAAACAGTTCACCGTCGAAACCACCAAAGCAGCATCGTCAACCATTCTTTTGACTGTAGAGGATGTACAGCTGCGGTTCCGCATCATACATCGTCCGATGTGTGCGTCTTGACGTCCAAAAATCGGAATTCGTTGCCGTTGAGACTCAGGAATGCCCCTATTAGGGCCCCCAACCACTTGAGCATGGACAGATAACCCTCTACGACAACCCTCCCCTTGTTAAAACAACGGAAAACGAAACGATAGCATATACCCGATGCCAGAAGACACAACTCCCCACGACGGGGCAGTATTGGTATCCTTCGAAGGCGAACGCGGTTGCTGCGAGGGCAGGTGAAGGCCTAGCACTGCCGGAGACCGTGTCACATCGTAAATACCGCAGATACTTTTCTGCATTGATTATGTATCCTGGGCAATACCCCCTGACTAAAAGAGCAAGGCGCTTCAACCAATGCTCTCAACCAGGCGACTCCTCAACACACTCGCCCATAGCTCTCAAATCCCTTCCGTAAAAGAATTATTTATCCTAAGAGAGTTTCCAAAGTGAATCAAGCCTCAAAATAAAGTTAGAGTCGTATTCCGCAGCCTCCCACCGTGCCCCCTCAAATCCCCCTTAAACTCGCCTCCATGCCAGTGAACACTCCCACCAAACTCCTCCACAAACAAATCTCAGGATGCGGCCGCTCACGTATCCCGTGATTATTTTTATCCTTCAAATGATGACATGGATCCCAAGTCCCACAGCTCAAATCACCCGAGTTCCAGGCTTCCCCATATCCCACGAGCACAGGGTGTTTCCATGAAATTATCCCCGCGGGGAACGTTCCCCCTCTCTTCTCCAGGCTGACGCTCGAGCAGATTCCTTTGGATCTCGGAGATTCTGGGGCAATGCCGTGATAGCCGGGGCCCACTGGTAGAGTGACTGATTCATGGGGGAGAAGTTGGGCCCCTGCAACCCTTTGCCAGCGACTCCCCGGTTGCACTCTTTGGTGATACTTTCTGAGTGTTTTATAGCCACCTAGTAAGACCCATGACTGATTTGATTGAGAATTTCGTCGCATTTTCACATGAATTTCATAACTGCCGTTATGTTTGGCTTTGGTGATGAGTTCCCCTGAATGCAAGCCCACCCACCGTGTAAGTAGAGTCAACGATTGCGATATGTTGCAAAGTAGAATGAATAAGCTGGATGCATCGAATTCGGTGTTTAGTACTTATTGATTTACCTTGAACGCCTTTAATATTTTCAATCTCTTCTTCTTTACTTAGCAAACGTTATGGGAACATTCCAAAGCGGCATCACCACGGTGAAGCCCCTGAATCTAGCGGGTTGAAACACTTAACTTTTAACCTCTTAACTAAGTAACAAAGTCTATAAGTATTAGCTAATAATTTTGTTTTTACTACGTCTAGAACTATTCATTGGCATTGATAGGAAATAATACACCATTTCCTTATCGAATGGCTCACCTCTCTGCAGGGCATCTTACCCTACACTTTCGACTTTCTACTAGGTATGCATCTACGACTGGGCATAACTTGAATAGCTCAATATAGTTATCTATGAACATTAGTGAGGTTCTTTTGGTGCGTATATAGGCCTCTTTGTGTCAAAATCTGTGTAAATTCATGATTGCCTAGATACGAAAGGGGACACAGGTGTGTCCATCCCAAGACCTAAACTTCTCCCGCTTCCTAAGAAAACCTCCCCCATGCACGCAGCTGCCGTTTTGGGGGCACCTTGAGTACAAACCCACCGCCAACAAGCCAAGTCGGTTCTTGCGACTTGTTCCGCTCTAGGTCAAGCTTTTTGTACTCGGCGTGCTCGATGTTATGGTAGGTAAGGAGCGCCTTGATCTTGAGGACGGTGTAGAAGTAGTGGCATGGGATCAGGAAGAGAAGGAGAGGAATGACGGCCATGAAATCGCAGTATCTAAAGTCCATGTGGACCATGGTCATGATGGCCTCCACCATCTTCATGCCGAATAACCCCAGGAGGAACCAATACAGGTTGAAGGAGTTTTGTGCATATAAATGCGTGAACGGAAACAAGGTGACAATGATGACGTCCCAGATCAGTGTGAACGAGGCAAGCTCAGAGAGCCATGTTGCGTAGAGAGCCCATGGGTAGCGAAAGCACTGCTGGGAGGTGACCATGTTGGCGCTGATGCGCCACGTGCTTCTGATATGACGCTCGCAATCGGTGATGAAGTCGGAGAAGGAGTACATACAAACCTCGGCAGTGGCCCCAGGGGTAAACGGGATGTTGAAGCGGTCGTCATTCTGGAGAAAGAACTGGTTATAGTAGGTGTGCTCATCCGCCGTGAGTGCGCCGAGTTTTCCAAAGAAGCAGTGCTCCATCTCATACTCATCCAAGACCTGCTCGAGTGCGTAAGTGCGATAAAGCACCGTCGATCCCAATACAACTGCGGAGAAATCATAAGCGGTTGCGGCTCGATTCTGGACATGCAAGTGAGCATAATGAAAGTTGGCCAACCGTTTCCAGCAACTGCTCAAGAAAGAGTCACAGCTGGGTGCTCGCACACACTTGGGTACGGTGATGCAGTTCAGCACAGGATGTTCAAAAGGACCCAAGGCCGCGGTTAGAAACCCGGGTGGCCAAATCACATTGTCGTCCACAACTACACTGATGCGTGTCGTGACGCTCTTGACGGCGTGTGCGATCTGACGGCGTTTGCTGCGTCTTGTGACAGCACCGACGCTGATATGTGTCCTTGGAAACTCCCTCCGTAGATGTGACAGGCGTGCTTCGAGGCGATCACGAGTTTCTACGCCGACAGTGACGATATAAAGAAACAAGGGGTAGTTTTTCAAGATGGTGCGGATGCAACACTCGATGTCTGCGCTGTATGGGTTCGTGATGGGAATAATCACAGAACAGTCCCTGTTGGTGCACGTCTCTCTGTGCACAGGCGGCACGCGGCCCCGGATAGTGGATCTTGCGATGTCTCCGAGGAGAGTCCCGATAAGCCGCAAGAGGCGCGGAGCGAGGAGGAGGCAGATTGCGACCAAACATGCCACCTGGCTGGAGGTGGGACCTGCGTCTTCCATGGTGTTGTCAGGATGAACCGTGTCCTATGCTGTGTAATGAGCGAGTGACAGGAGGACGAAGGAATTTTAGGTGAGTCGCGCAGGACGGGAATGAAAGAGCTGAATTTATATGAGGCGTTAACAATGTGAATGCTGATGCTTGGCAGAACAAAGCCGTTAGCCCTTCTTTGAAGTGTTCAGTAGAACCTCCTGTCCATGTTTCCATGTTATTCTGCTGTTCAATCTCTGACGAGGCAAGAAACAAAGAAACTGCACACAACATGGAAATGACATGTACGGTACCAAAAGAATTGTAGCTTCGGCCCCTTTGGTTAACGAACCTGTGGTAGTTAACATATTAGCGGTAGGTTCCAACTAACGAACCGACGGAATATCGGGGGCTCGTGCTTTCGTCGCGATGGCCTGGATAAGCTATGAACAGCCATTTTAGTCCGTCACTAGTTGGGGATTGTCTGAACACTGAATCCTTTGTGGGAATTAGTTGAAGGCCTCAAATTGAGAAGAAGTGGCTTGGCCAGTTGTAGACGGGAGTGGAAGAGTCGAGTACGTACCTCTAGCTGAACCATCACGATCACGTGGAGGACTCACTGGAGGAAGGAGCGCCCCCCGTTAACCAATCGGCCGAGATGCGCATGCACCTCCCCGCTTTATCCCCACGGAAGCGGAAGCGGAAGCTTACCACCCACATCCGATCCGTGAACCGGTCTCATCTTAATTAAGTTTTAATTAATAAGCTTGCGCTGGGGCAAGCCAGTCCACGTTGCAGGCGTTCGAGACAGAGCCTGTCGTGTTCCATTCCACGTGGAAATTGAGACTGGACTCGGCTCCTCTCCGTTGATGAAACAGCATCTTAGCAACTTCAACCCCCTAGGATACAAGGAGATGGATGACGACCTCACCTCGTCCCCCCGCATTCTTCACCTCGGCAACACGATGCAAAAGGACAAAGCCAAGAGGTGGCGGCATTGGGCCCTCCTGTGATGCGACGCCAACCGAGCCAAAAATCGATGATCCAAGATGCCTCCGTTCTATCCCCGGACTCCATTTCCGGTTGTCGGGATCACAGATGCACAAATGCCGGCCTACGACTGGATCGTGACGGCAAAGTGGCCCTCGCCGTTCCCCGATGACCAAGAAGAACCCACCCTAACTAGAAGCTGGGGTCTCATCTTGGGGATATCAGAAATGGATGGGTCCCCAAGGTCCCGTTCCCCATCCTTGGGTGTCCCCCGGCCCGCCTTTGAATGGGTCATAACTATGGCTCAGTCCAACCCATCCATCTGGCAAAATTTGCCCTGACTCCTCCATCCTCCTTCATCCTCGGGGCCTCTCGGTGACTCTTTCGCCGTCAATTTTACCTACTCGGCCTTGAAGGTGTTCAATTGTGTTTGAGAAACTTCAAGTCATGGACGAAAAGAGGAGGCCGGAGGTCCCGGATCCTGAGAGGGGCTCTGACCGACAGAGTCAAGACACTTCGACCACAGCAGATGTCGATGCCATTACTTCAGTTCATCAAACCGAGGATCGTCGCTCGGTTCAGGACAAAGAGAATGGCGACATGTTCCCCCCTCGAAATGATGGCCCTCCTCCCCCACCCAATGGAGGATACGGTTGGGTCTGTACGGCCTGTGTTGCGACAATCAATGCCCATACATGGGGTCTCAATTCAAGTTACGGAGTGTTCCTCGCCCATTATCTCACCAACGATACATTCCCTGGCTCGTCATCTTTAGATTACGCCTTTGTGGGTTCTCTGAGCTTCAGCTGCGCCTTGCTCATCTCCCCTGTCGCAACCGTCCTCGTCCGCGAAATCGGCACGAAGCCTACCCTGTTATTGGGAGTTGTTCTGGAAACTGCCAGTTTGATATGTGCCAGCTTCGCATACAATATCTGGCATCTTTTCCTCACCCAAGGCGTCCTATTTGGCATAGGAATGGGCTTTCTCTTTGTCCCGAGCGTTGGTATCGTCCCCCAATGGTTCACTACCCGTCGGTCCTTGGCCAATGGCTTCAGCGCAGCCGGATCTGGACTCGGTGGTCTTGTTTACTCATTGGCGTCGGGTGCCATCATCGAGAATATGGGCCTCAAATGGGCATATAGAATCCTAGGCATCCTGGTTTTTGTGGTCAACATCATCTGCACCCTGCTCGTCAAGGATCGTAACAAGATCATTGGCTCCCGCCAGGCCCCCTTTGACATTCAACTATTCAAGCGCCCCGAGTATATCCTCCTTCTCGGCTACGGATGGTTTAGTATGCTCGGATACGTCGTTCTCATCTTCAGTCTTGCCAACTACGCCAACTTCATTGGCCTCGGTCCTTCTGAAGCTGCCATGGTTAGCGCCATCTTCAACTTGGGACAGGCTGTGGGACGCCCCTTTATCGGGTACTTTAGTGACCGGACGGGGCGCATCAACATGGCCTGTGTCACTACATTCATGGCCGCCATTCTAGTCTTCGTCCTCTGGATCAATGCCAAGTCGTATGGCGTCTTGCTCTTCTTCACAATCGTGGGCGGAGCGGTGGGAGGAACCTTCTGGGCGACAGTGGCCCCTGTCACTGCTGAAGTCGTTGGCCTGGCTGACGTACCTACGGCGCTTAACCTCATGTGGCTCGTCATTGTCCTGCCTTGCACTTTCAGCGAGCCCATTGCGCTCGAGATTGTCACGGGGACAGGCAAGTATATCGGCGCTCAGGTTTTCGTGGGCTTCATGTACGTTGCGGCCGGCCTCTGCCTGTTTGTCCTGCGCGGGTGGAAGATTGCAGAGATCGCAGAGATCGCCCGCGTTACGAATCAAGATCCCGAAGATATCGATCGTGTCAGGACCCAGAATAGCGAGGCCGTCAGCATCAAGAGCAAGAGGGCTGGCCGAAAGAGGATGCTCGCAGAGTGCTATAAGTCTGGCTGGATCTGAAACGTCAAGTCGCCCCCTGAAGGACATTATTCCACCCCCCATTACATACTCGTTAACAACACTACGTCACGTTCATACACACATGACCTCCGAATGGCGTCCAAGTTGACTTGTTGATTTTGGGGGCGTTCACGGTGGCAATGAAATCGAATGATGGAGGGGTCACGAACGAAGGGAGAACCTGGCAAAGGATCTCAACTACCTATCATGATACCATATACAACAGAATAAACGACTACAATATGCAGCATATTTGTTTCTAAAAGTCGGTGTAGGCCTCGCTTTGGGCTTTGGGAGTCCTGTTGCCAACTATTTCTTGACATGGGAATAGAGTCAACCCCGCACAAGCTTGGGGGGCCTCAATCCAATCCTCACCAATCCCTGCCATGATCGTTTGCACTTTGGGAAGGGAGGTTGAAATGAAGGCAATGGACACGTTTGAGTGGTCGGAAAGCTGTTGCCGTTGCAACATGGCGTCTAATACGGAGGAATAAAAGCTGTGCACCTGACGCCGTTCCCCGTTTGACTCATTTAAATCTATCTTTGACGTATCTGCTGCACACACTGCCCAACCACACTAGAATTATCTGCCCGTTAAATTCTTCACGGTTAGTTACACAGCGACGGCTTCTCAACATGCCTGGTATGACGTGGATGTGGACATGCGTGAGTCTTCACGCTTCAAACCTGACGATGACATACTGACGTTGGTCGATCCAGCACTGGTGTTTTCATGACTGGAATATTTCAATCTCGGTTCACTGCAGATCGTGCAGCCACGTTAAATGCGAGCATTGTGAGGTTACGCCTACGCCTACGCCTACGCCTACCACTTGACCGAGATGAGTTGAAGGGGGTCATGCCTTTAGTGGACACCTGAAGCCAACTAGCTAAGAGAGAGAGGAACAGTGTGGTAGCGACGGCTTGCTGTAACACCCACCCCGTGTATCTGCTCGGCCCCCATCAGCCCTATAGACTAGCATGCTGTACTCTAGTCCTGGGCTTCACCGCCGTCTTCAGAGTGAATACGCAATCACGATTACGCCTGAATAGATCTCCCATGCTACAAGTGGCCTGATTGTTTCTTGAGTGAGGAGATTTTGTTGTTGGCGACACCATCTACCACGGATTGCTTCCCGGCCCACACGAAGCATGGCATCAGTGATGAGGCTCTACTAGTTCGGCACTCAGCGGCAAAGAGTCGACTCATCCGTGAAAGATTGGGGGCGAAAAGGACTCTGCAACTGATACGGCCTAGAACAAGGCAAAGCAAGCCCCTTCGACTGGCCAGTTCCATGCACACTCACCTCGATAACCTTGCAGGACATGACCTCCCTGATCTTGGTTGGCTTCGGCTTTTCACGTTAGTCAATCATGGTACCTAAAAAGCAAAGTTTGGCCGTGCCTTGGTGGTGGTCGGGAATGCGGAGGCCCCCCGTCGACACCAACTCGGGTCTGAGGCAGTGGGAGTGCCGAGCCTGGCCTCTCGAGCAGAGCCTCATCTTTCGGAACTAGGTTAAATAGCCGGTATCTTTCTAGGGTCCATGGTGGACAACAGTATTGTAATCGTGTGAACACCTAGACAACGTCTCCCAAGTACAAAAACCTGTAAGTGATTGCCCAAGGCTGTATAGTGTAATGCTAGTACTGATGACCGGTCTAGTACAATAACCAACATGGCCGAGCCCAAAAAGACCTTCTTTTGGAAATGTGTCAGTTCACCACGGGCGCGCCAGGAGTTGGAAACTAATAAATCATTCCCAGTGCACCTGTGAAGCAGAATGGAATTGGGCATTGGTTGCCCAGTGCTTAGCGTTTAATTGCAACCACAAGCGATGCACCGATTGCAAGGTCTGGGAGGTCAAGGCCGATTCAAAGTGAGCCGTTCCTGTCTTTGAAGGAATAGATGTCCTTTTGGGGTAGGATACCCTGTACATTACTGAACACGGAATGGTTGAGCCTCCCCCGAGGTTCTTTGGACTCGAGCATTACGCAGTGGCTCCTGTGGTCTGGCGAATAACTGGGATGAATCCATACATAGGTAGAATGTACCCGAGAAACCTGTAATCCCTAGAGGGCCGAGCCATGTGACAGTTTACCACCATGGTACCCTGCTAATACAAGGATCACCGCTATTGCTTACCTTGCTTTTGGTGTTGGTCGCGGCCAGTACCCCACGGCGTAGGGCTCCGGATATGACATCACGCTGCACTTTGTCATCATCAATGATCAAATGTCATCCGATTTGTTATCAAGTTCGCGGGATGGCCGAGCCTTGTCGGGTGAATATGGAGCGAACATGCGGCTCAAGTCCTTTATCAGATGCGGCAACGGGGAGGAGCGGAGGTGACGGATCCGGGACTGGAGGTCTACAGAGTGTGAATGATGACAGAAAAAGGGATAATGTAGAAATTCGCGCATACGGAGAAATATACTCAAAAGAAAAGAAGACAAAGGTTGTCTCTGTCCCTTGTTGGATCACCAAATTGTGGCGTTGATAACCTGCTGGGCCGAGGACAACTCGTTGGACCCACGTGACCTGGCGTCACGGAACTTCAATCATTGACGCGTCTCATCGGGCAGGTCCCGCTAGGATTCGCGACCTCTAACCTCACGTCATACCCCTATGTGACTGCGGACGACCTCGCGTCGTACTTGACGCTCAGAAATGTGGATTCTGGAGAATCCCGAGGCCTTTAAAGGTGAGAATCGTGGCCCTGAGACGCTGATCTTGGCTTCGCTGACTTGTCCATAGGCCGAAGGCTGTGGTTGCGACCGGGAAAAACCTACTTATTTGGCCGAACGGCGGCAGAGCGTGAGGGCCCTCGCACTGAGATTCGAGCCTAACCGAACTAACGATGAAAATGTAGCTGGCCAATTAGCCATATCCCACAACACCATCTCGCGAAAGCATCTGACCCTCACCGTCAGCCCAGTCGAAGATGGCCAAGCGCACAATCCCACCAGCCGATCGACGCTCACCATCGAGGACTTGGCGACCAAGATAGGGACGGTCGTCGATGGAGAAAAGATCAAGGGCAAGAAAAAAGTGGTGCAGGGGGCGACGGCCGAGTTCACCATGGGGAAATGCCCTAACAAGTTTCGGTAACTACACCTTGGCTCGTCCCGACGGCTTGGCTGACTAGCTGTAGTCTCTCGTGGGAACCAGTTGTTTTCGCCTTTTCTTTTACTAGCAAGGAACTGCAGACGGAGCCCTTGACGACGCTTCGCGACAGGTTCGAGCAGCTTGACATCAAGCTCGTAACGGAATACGCCCAATCGACGACGCATGTTGTTTCGAAGAAGCGGAATACTGCCAAGGGACTGCAGGCACTAATCAATGGGAAATACATCGTGACCGAGTCATTCCTGGATGCCGTCTTCGAGGCCGGGAGCCCGGTAGAGGGCGCAGAGGTCACCGATCTGAGCCCTCTTGAACAAGACTTTGACCAGAACTGGCCTGATGCATTGCAACACCTGCCTCCGAGAGGTGGAGAGCCTGTGCAGCACCCGGACTCGACTTATGCGCCCGACCCCGAGAGAAAAGACATTTTCGAAGGATACACTTTCATCTTCTACGACAACTCGCAGTACAACAACTTACTTGCACCCATCACGAACGGGGGTGGCAAGGCATTGCTGGGCAATGTCGTGCCGGAAGAGACTGAAGTGGATGAATTCGTCCAATATGTCAAGAGTGTTGCTGGAGAGAAAGGCCTCGGTGCTTTTAATGACGGCAGCGAGGGCAAAGGCGTGGTAGTTGTCCGATTTGTACCTTCAAAAGGGTCTTTGGTCGGCTGGTACGCCGATTTCTTCACGTCTGTATCCCTGAGATTGGATCATCGTCCTATCGAGCAAAGCGAATTCTTGGAAGCCATTCTCATCAAGGACGCGAGTATCCTCCGTCGCCCACTCGAAGTTGAGTCTGCGCAAAATACCCAGGAGCCTCAACACGCTCATCATGTACCTCGGCCTGAGCCGTCAGGCAGCTCACAGGCAGCTAATACACAGGCCCCAATATCACAATCCGCCGAGGAGCCACAGCCTGCCCCTAGAAGAGGAAGGACTAGAAGGACCGTCAAGAGGCGCTTTGCAGGCTTTGATGACGACGCGGATATTGATATGGACGACACTCCTTCGACCTCTGCACCGACGAAAAATCAGCCATCGGTGCAACAACCTGTGCAGCCATCGACGGAGGAGGAGAGTGGATTGTTTGTATCTCAAGAACCAGATGACCCTTCTCCTCCAGCAGAGGAGCCAAGCAATACCCGAAGGCCGCAAAGGAAAAGACGCGGCTCTCCTCTGCCAGAAGACCATCTCATGGATGGCATGACTACCGCAGCGGAGAGATTCAAACGCCAGCGAATAGAGCGAGGCGAAGACTTGAATGCTCGAGCCCAAGTGGTGGAACCTGAGCCTGAAGAGCCTGCCCCAGTGCCCAAAAAGATTAAGAAGGAGTTTGACATTCTGGAAATGGCGGCGCAGAACAAAGAAAAGGAAGAGGCTCGCGCTCGAGCTGAGAAGGAAGACTTGGCAAATCTTCCCGATGATGTCGACCTTGCTGAGATCCGTCGACTCAACATCGTGGAAGAGATCGAGGTGCGCAAGCCCAGTCAATCCAGGACCCGAGAGCAAGATATCCGCGACGGCCGATGGGATCCGAAGTGGAACGGCATGAAGAACTTTAAAAAGTTCAGGCAACGCGGAGAAGCGACGGGTCGTCAGGCAGCGAGGGTCATTGTACCCCTTGTGGAGGTCAAGACCAAGGAGTTTGGCGTAGGCGACGATTACTGGCTGGAGGACGAGGAGAACGACAGGAGGAAGCGGCATGCTAGCCAGCCTTCAGGGCCAGAGTCCCAACCTTCAGAACCAGCGCCGGCACGGACTACACAGAGACGGCATGTCGGTGCCGTCTCGGACAGCAGTGACGAGGAAGACCCGGTCTCTCAGAAATCGTCGATACCTGCTACACGGACTCGTGGCACCCGAAGTACAGCATCGCAGTCTCTGAGTAACACGAGGAGTCAGTCGTCCCGAGTCACAAGCCAGGGAAGCAAACGGGCCGCGGCAGAGCCAGCAGGGGGGCAGCAGCCTCCCAAGCGGGCGCGGCCAACTCGTAGTAGGGCTATCGAAATTGCCGATAGCGACGACAGTGACGATGAGCTCAAGTTCAGGTTTGGAAAGAGGCGGTAAATATTACATCGTTCTCTATGCAGCAGGGGTATCTCTCTAGCTAGTGTACATCTATGTGTTCTAAGGGGTGGTAGCTGTGGCGCAACAAGGATGGTTTACGGCATTCCAAGATGAACTACCACTGTGATCCATGTGTACCCTCAAGTCTATGTTCGTTAAGTCGCTTGTGTAAACGCATGCTGTAAGTCAATCTAATCCATCCCATCCATCTGGCTTTCGGCACCTTCAGATTCCTCGACGAGCAATCCCACGAGACAAGCAGACAACATCGTCTCATAGTTGACCCAGGGGTGAATCTCACCAAACAACCTGGTGCCATCGCGGCCCGCACCACGCAACAGTTCCGGAACGCCACCAGGATGGAAGTCGGCGTAGGGAGTAATATTATACACCTTGCCGTTGAGGGCCATCCAAGCGTCCTTGCCCTTACGACCGGTCTGGACCTTCAACATGGAGGGCGTGACACGAAGATAGGGAGTTGAGGGGTCGACGCCGCGGAGGTCAGAGTTGGGGCCAGAGATGCGAGCCCAGTCCAGAGGAGAGTGACCTGGTGTGAGGAGGACCTTTCGGCTGGGCTTGGAAGGCTTGGCCGAGTGAGTTGGTGGCGGAGCGAGGCCGGAGGCGGCAGGACCGCGATTAGGAACCGGCCCCCGCGCCCGTTGGGCCGAGTTGGGTGCAGGAAACTGGGCGAGAGACGGAAGACGGCCGGAGGATGATGAAGTTGAGGAAGGGACGCGGCTGATGGGTGTTGCAGAGGATGGTGTGGGAGGAAGTCGTCCTGGGCGTGGAGGAGGTGCCATCATGGACGGGGCCAAGGACGGAGCGGCGATGGAGGGGGCGGGGCCGCGAACGGTGGGGTTCCGGGGCGGAGCGGGGCGGGAGCTAGGCGCCGGGGGAGCATTGTCGAGTGAAAAGGTGGGTACCGGAAGGGATGGAGGATCGGAGACAGCAGTAGCCTTGGGAGTGGTTTGCTCATCAGGCTCAGCGATGGTTGGAGGAGGGGGTTGCGAGACGATCTTTGACAGTGGGGGTGGAGGCATAGAAGCGGTATCGTCCTTGGCGGGCTGAGACTGCTGTGACGAACGGGCGACGAGGCCCTGACCAAGAGGCTGGTGGAGGCGGTCAGGGTCGGACGAAGAAGCTTGAGTGGTACGGTCGACAGGCTTGTCGGCCGGATCAGTCCGGGTGCGGAGGGCCGGTTCCACCTCGTGATCCAACGACACCAGGACACGGGGCCCAGGGTTTGCGCTAGGCCCCATATCAGAGCCAGAGCCAGCATCGGCCGTCGAGGGATCGGTCTTCCTGTCCGTGATAGTGGCAGGAGGGCTGCCTCTCCATCGCAGGAGGATCTGCAAGGGCGAGGGGATCCATGACGGCGGGCGCACGATGACCCAGACGACCGAGGCGACAATCAGCGATATCCCTATGACGCCCATGACGACACGACGACACCGCGAATCTGAACGAGCAGCGAAGAGAGATTTCCTTCCCGAGAGCTTAGGGACCTCGGGTCGCTGGGAAAAAGGAAAAACGATAGGCGAAGGGCTATGGAGAGCCCAGGCGAAGGGGGAGGGGAGTGTGGGTTGTGGACAGGTTATTGCAGAATCATCGAGCCACCAAGAAAAAAAAAAGTACCAGGTTTTTTCTGTCAGCGGGACAAGGAAAAAGCAGAGAGAGCGACGGGAGAAATGACGAGAGCAGAAGAGCTGAAGCGAAGCCTTGCCTTGCCAAACAAGGGATCATGATTGGTCAGCATGGATATTTTTTTATCGGGCTCTGTGTGCATTTTGTGCGCGTGCCTAAGGCAAGTGAGCGAGGGAGCATGTGGTGGTGCTTTGCATGTGGCCGGACCCCCAATTGGGAAAGTTTGGAGTAGGTATTTTTGGTTCGGACAAGGTTGCTAGGTCAGGCTTCCATTGTTTAATTGAAGGGATTCTTGTCTTTCTTTTTTACTCATTTACAATTTCTTCTGCTTCGTGTCTCTCCGACCATTCGGGAACGCTACTCTCTACCCCGCCGGCTGTTGTGTCTGTTGCTCTGTTTGTGGCGTTGCCTGTGTCATGCCACACGCGCGGCGATCGACTAGGGGGGACCCAAGCAGAAGGGTTCTGCTGCCCGTGTTTTCCTTCGGGACTGGGGTGTGTCCGTCTTTTTGCAGGGGAGACCGCCCGGGGCACTGACTGGACTGTGGGTTGGGGGCTGGCATGAAGTTGTAATCAAGCCAGGATGACGATGGGCGGAGCATTGAAGGTGTGGAAAAGGGAATTGGCTATTGATGATGGACACAATGGGTTTCCTAGCTGGATGATAGGCCGCCTCGGAGACGTGAGTATCAAAACAAACAAACATGCTCTGTAACATTTTCTCATCTCATCGTGCTGGATGGGATGAAGATGGGGGGGGGGGGGGGGGGGGGGGGGATCTGTCTGATCTGATCCACAGGAGCTGTTGGTGTTTGGCATGTTCCAAGACGAACCAGCACCACTCATACGGGTCAATTCCAAAACAACAACAGTCGAATGCCTGTGCTGTGCTGTGCTCTCTGGACTCTGCAGCTGGGGAGAAACACCCATGATCAGGAAACAAGGCCTTGACCTTGGTACATAGGTCAAAAAAGAAAAGCGGTAGAGAGAGAGGGCTGGCGAGGCCGTCCCGTCCGTCGAGTAGAGCAAGGGTACGCCCATGCCATGATCCATCCATTCACTCTCTTGCCCGCTTCTTCCTCCTCCCATTACCTGTATTCTCTCTCCCGTCCCGTCCGCTTTTCGTGATTGACCCTTTCTTCTCCTTTCTCACTTCTCCTCCTTTCTCGCCTCCCTCGACAACGAACTCGTGACGCTACTGTTTTGTTTTTTTTGGCTGATTGTTACGACACACCCGACGTCTTGGCTTCATTTCTTCTTTGCTGCTCCGTATGCGACTCATCAAAAGGCACTGCTGATAGTGCAGAACTTCTCCTCTCTTTCCCCTCTCGCCTGCAGCAGAGAGAATCCATCGATACCCAAGCCACCAGCCCGACTCATCCATCTACTGTGCCTATCGATTACCGTCCCCGCTAGGTCCGCTTTCACACAGCTTTTCTCGTCGAGCGGGTGTGTGTGTGTCAGTTTTGTTTACTTGGAGGTGTCCACTGGGTCGTCCAGTGAAGCCCGCTGTGCTTCAGCGCTCCAAGCTCCCTGTGGCTTTGACCCTCCAGCAGGTGGCCCCCCTTAACCTAAAATTTGGTGCCGCCCGAGCCATGCCGGCCAGCCAGTAACAAATTAGCGCCTGGTCCCGTCGTCTCGCCCAATTGCTCTCTGCCCGACTATCCGTCCAGTCCAGTCCGTCACCCACCCACCCGTCCGTCTGCTGCAGTCGAGACTCCCCCGACTCCAGCCAGACACCGTCTTCTGTCAGAATGCGCACCCTCAACAACATCAACTCCTCCTTCGACTCCTCCTCGCGAACCTCCACCACCGGCCTCGCCGCTCGCCGCTCAGCCAAGCCCGTACCTATAGCTACCTCGGCTTCCGCGAATAAGCTCGTCGTCGCCTCGTCCAAGCCGCTGCCTAGGACTCCTACGACGACCAAGCTGCCGGCTCAGGCTCGCCCTCGACTTAACTCCTCCGCCTCTTCCACCACCTCCATCGCTCGCTCTTCCACAGCAACCACCATCAGCTACCGCGGCCCGAAGCAACATGTCCTCGCCCTAACCGCCACAAAAACCTCGACTCGCTCTACCCCGTCGAGTTCAGTTCCGCCCAAGATGCCCCCTGGTGGTGACTCGAGGCCCCGGCCCCCGCAACTGAGTGCAGCTGCTGCAAAGAATGTCGGCCGCACGCCCCTGACGCCCAAGATTGCATCCAGCGCAAAGGGTCCCTCAATTGCTGCGCCTCTGGCCCGGAGATCAACTCAGGGTTTACCCTCCGGGCTCCCTTATCGAGACGACACCGCCTCGCCCTCCGTCTACCTAACAAGCAGCGCAACGCCGCGGTCCGGCAGTCGTTCAAGCCGTGCTGCCGAGAGTAACCATACCACTCCGAACGGCACCCCGAACCCAGATCGAGATGGATGGGATCCTCGAGCTTCCCTGACATCGTCGTCAGGAAGACCATCACTGACTCGATCTGATTCTCCCGCTGACCCCGACTCCAAATTCTTCCGTGCTAGTGATGCCCAAGGAACTTCACAGCCGTCTAGTCGACCCTCGACCGGATCACACAGGCACTCGTCGACCTTCTTCTACGCCAATAGCACCAACGCTGAATCGAAGAGGACCATGAGCCCTCCCGCCACATCACCATTTACACCAATTCTTAGCAGCACCCCCGAACCGACACCCACAAAGTTCTTCTATGCCAATGGTGCACCCGACCTCAAGTCCGGTGCCCAGAACTCGGGGCCTTCGTCGACAAACTCATCTACTTCTAGACTTCAATCTGGACGACCGAGCACGAGTAACTCGACATCTGGACACTCGAACCACACATACTCCCTACCTCCGAGGCCACATTCGCCTATCAAGATTGCCCAGCCAAGCCCCTCGATCCTTAAAAATACCGGCACACCTGGTCTCAATAGCAGGACTCAATTAGCCTCGGCAGCCAACATAACATCACCAACATCGCTAGCCCCCGCCGCAACCGTTAATCCCAAGAGAAGAGTCAGCATTGAATCAGCACCCAGGAAACTCCGAGGTCATGCAAGGACAGGGAGCGTCCCCAACTTTGACCCCTCTCACTCGCCTAGGATGCCCATGTCTCCGCCCCGGCTGCACTCGGAGCCTGCGTCGCCTCCGAGAAGCCCTGGCTCGAGTCAGCCAGCTCTGACCATGGCCTCGATTCTTCAGGTGGCTGAGGAACTTGCCGATGAGGAGGAGGAGCAGGATGATGATGGATCGCAGCCTGAAGTTCAGAGCCCAACTAAATCGACCAACTCTTCTGATCCCGTGAACGAGCTAGTGGCCAACGCACGGAGGGAACGCAAGGTTCAGGACTTGGAGATCACCAATGCCTCGCTTGAAGCCATCAACCGAACCTTGGAGAGGCAGCTCCGAAAGCAAAACGCAGAGATTCGCAGGTACAAGCGATTATCGCGATCGGGCCATCTTTCTGCCGTTGCTTCAGCGACCTCTAGCCGAGTCCCTTCTGAAGTTTTGGCGGAACCCCCCGTCAGCCTTGCTCTTCCTGATCTCAGCGAAGAGGACTCAGGACCCCCTTCCGAGGACGAGGAGCACGATTCCCTGGAGGACTCTGATATTTCAATGACTGATTCAGTATCAGCCTCGGACACTTTGGACCCCAATGATGAGAAGACTCTGGAAAAGGCAGTTGCTCGTCGACGACGTGATGAACGCCGCCTACAGCTTGACCTGTCCAAGCATCACGAGCTTCTCGTCGACAGCCAAAAGATCAATCAAAGTATCAAGCGATGTCTCAACTGGACTGAGATTCTCATCAAGGAGGGTCAGAAGGCGCTAGACTACAAGGTCCGCATCTGCGATATTGATTTTGGTGGACATGTGCTTCCTCCCCCCAACGAGGACGAAGACGAAGACGAAGACGACATCCTGACCCAGGATGACGATTTAGACCACGACACTGAGGATACTGGACTTGAGCCACCGCTGCCTTGGGAGAAGAGCTCCCAGGATCGTGATAGTGGCATCGAGTTGCAAGCGGAAGGCAACTAATCTCGCCCAGGACGAAGACATACTCAGAGTGCGGCCTTGCTCGGTCAACCCTCAATACATTAATACCACGATACGCGGCCGGGATGCTGCACACAACTCACCACTCCCGAATTCTCTTTTTCCATTCAACTTTCAACATTTCTACACCAGCCGAGCCTCAGGGCATGACACACCGAAACAAACGTCGTACATACGAACATTATGGGGAATAAACATGCATGCATACAGGGCGTTGGGCAAGCAAGCGATGCTTTTTTTCAACTCAAATCTCTTTCGTTTCTTTGCGTCGCATTCTTTTTGCTTCCCAGCGGCATGCATTGCTATGCACAAAACTCCATCATTGAGAACCGTCTTATTGCTCATACTTTTTTTCCCTATCTCAAAACACGGCACGAATGGGAGAATACGGCGACGGCCTGGACACCAAATTCATCGAGCCCTCATTCCGCAGGGCCTTTTTCTTTTTTTCATTTGTCGCGGAATTTTTGGTCCCCCTTTTTTCGGTTCAGGATACATATGTATAACAGATACCCCGAGAGAGAGAGTTTTGGTGAGGTTTATAAAATCATTGGCGGGGAAGACAGCGGAGGGGTACGAGAGAGAGACAGACTCAGCAAGACAAGAGAGTGAGAAAGAAAGAGAGAATTGCTATTTGGGATTCGGTATCTTGGGATCATGGTTTTTGTGTCCTCCTCGGTTGAGCGACGGAACAGGAGATCAAGTCAGTTAGCTAGGTACAAATGGGCAACAGATATCACCAGATGATATCAAACATTCAACTTAACTTAACTTCGATTGCTTCGTACATTGCTCACTTTCGTTGGTCACGTTCTCTTGGTAATGTCAACTAGCAATAGCAACTCTTGAGAGGATATATATGGTCGTCAGATTTCATGAAAAAAAAGGGGGGAATAGGGTCATGGGAATTATGTCTAAATCGTTTGCCGGCCGTCCTCGTCATTGTCACTCTATGCTATACCACCACGGCATCATTCCAACCAAAAACCATCCGTGTTCATTGGCGTGCACCTTTTCCAAGCATGCCCACCCAGGGTTTGTTTGTAGGGTTACACCACATGGACCTACCACGGCCCTTTGACTTTCCAGGGCATCTTTTCCTTTGACTCAGATGTTCTCTTAGGCTCAGGGGGGGGAGGGCTCCTTCTCCTTGCCGTGCTTGCGATCCTTCTTCTTCTTGTGATCCTCCTCCTTCTTCATGGCTGCCTCAGCGACAAGCTGCTCAAAGACAAGATAATCGCCCTCTTCTTCGGGAGAACGCTCAGCCTGTATAGTGTGTTAGCGTTGAGATACGGCAGGGGAAACCCCAATGAGAAAAAGCCGTACCTTCATAAAAATGTCTCCAATGAGGACTAGAGCCTGGGCTCGCTCTAGTCGCTTGTTGAGAGGAACCTTCTTGTCGTTGAGGAGGCTGTCGCACACCTCGCGCAGGACGCTCTGGATCTCAAACTTGCTTCCCCTCCAGGCGGCAGTGAGGATCTTTCCAGTGACGCGGCGCTCATACTCAGCACGCTTCTCGTCGGTCCATTCCTCACCACCCTTCTCCTCCATCTTGGCCATATCCTCCATGGTCTGCTGGGCATCGATGGCGCTGCTGATGGTGTTCCATGTCTCCTTCACGAGCGTTCCCTTGTCGCGGAGCCTGCTGAAGAAGCCGCCGATGCCGAGGAACTTCTGACTGCGCAGCAGAGTTGAAGCCTTGGACACATACGTCTGACCGATAGCGTGCAGGATGTCGATTCCGAACGACTCCATCTTGAGGTTCTCCACCTCGAGGCGCATCTTTTCCTGGAAGGCCCTGGTGACATCGTTGCCCTTGTCTGTCTCGGTCCACACGCTGAGACGGTCCTGGAGCTTGCGCGCGAGGGTGTCGACACGCTCCTGTCGAATCCGGGCCCGCTCCTTCTCCAAAGCCGCCAGCTGCTCCCTCTGCTCCTTGCTCAGACCAGCCTTCTTCTTCTCCTTGCGCTTGAGCTCTTCCTCTGTCAGCTCACCCTTGGTAGCCTCATCTAGGAGGATATCCTCGTGGGACTTGTCGGCCAGGGCTGGTCGGAGGGGAATCTGGGTTCGGCTTCGGGAGGCCGAGGAGGGTGCGGGTGAGTTGGCATCGGATCGAGGAAGTGGGGATTGGGTGCCTGAGGGACCTGGGGCGGCAGCGGGGGGAGGAGTCGGCTTTGTCTCTTTGTCGTCGGCAACGGCCTCGGAGTATGGAGGGGGTGGTGGGCCAGCTTCTTCCTCAGCAGCGGCGGCCTTCTTCTCCTCGGCCCTCTTCTCCTGGTCCTTCATGCTCTCCTTCTTGGCCTCCTCAGTGCCGGGGAAGTCTTCGTCGGCGGCCTGCGCGGCAGCCTCGGCAGCAGCGGCTTCTTCTTCCTCTTGCAGGGTGATATCCATGGTCGCGGTGAGGTCCTTCATAAGGCTGATCTCGCCGATCCAGTCGACAAAGGCATCGCCGCCAAAGATGGAGCTGAAGAACTCGGAGGGGTCGGCGAAGCCCTCCTGAGGTCTTGCACTGTCCTTTCCGAACTTATCGTAGGCTTTCCGCAAGTCGGTGTCAGAGAGGACCTGGTAGGCCTCGCCGATGGCCTGGAATTTTTCATGTGCGGTGGGATCGTTAGGGTTCTTGTCTGCAGAGCAAAAAAAGTCAGCTGGGTGAAATGTAACGGTCTGGGAGTCCATATCATGGACGAACCTGGGTGGTGGACGATGGCCATCTTGCGATAGGCCTTCTTGATTTCCAGCTCGGTGGCTGTGGGCTGGACGCCCAAGGTGTCGTAATAGGCGGTATCGACGACCATGATGGGCAGCTCTTCCGGGCTTCAGGTCGATCGGGAGGGAGGTGGAAAATAGGTTGAGGTGAATATGGAGCAAAAAGAGGAAGAAAAATTGGCTGGCACCAGGTAAGAAATGTTGATGATGGCGTCGGGTTACCCAAAATGACCGCCTGCCCGCGCGGAAATTATCCGGCATGACCGCTCCCTCCCTCCTTCCCTCCCGGTCGCTCAAGAACGATGGATCCAAGGATTGGCAGGTACCTCCCTTGGGCATTCATTGGCCTGAGCTCCAAGGCTTGCCCGGCCTTGGGGGGCTTGGAAAGGCTCTTCAGGGCTACCTACGTAATGGCGGGGCAGTGCCCAGCCGTTGGGCAGGTTCACCATCATGCATCATTCATTATCTGAGGCCTCGATCACAAACTTCAAGGACAGCCAGACTACGGTATCACATGAGAATAGAAACATGACGAATCGTTCTTGACGAGCTGGCCAATAAGACGAAAGCTGACTCCCGAAAAGAAGGTTCCCTTCAAGTTTCCAGCGCTTCGTCCCATCCCCGTTAGGCTTTGTTGCCACTTTGCCCCTCAACACCACACACTGCCTGAACTCCGCCGTGATGTTTACGTGTTGCCCAGCTTACACGGCATCATCTTGTCAAACCTGTCTCTGACTTGGTATCTGGCGTAAGTAAATTATTATCTTCTGGCTTGAATTTTTCTTTCTTTACTTTTTATAGACTGAAATGTTTTGGAGGTGGCAATGTCGACATGATGGCTATCCAACTTGGGGCTTGGTGAGATTATTCACTAAAACAATCTTCATTTATCGCATGTTCTGTAGTGACTTTGGGAGGCCCTCGTACTCTCAAAGCACCCTCTGCCAGTACTTTTCGTACACTTCCGTAACATCCATGATACCCGCAATGTTGCACTTTGATGGTTAGTTTGGCCAAGTTAAGCTCATTGCTGCCGGCTCGATTGGCCTGCTTAAGGCGAAAGGCAAGGAAACTCTCAGACATGGAGTCTAACTATGCAAGATCAGATCCGGGCAGTAATATTGCAGATACTATTGCAGACACCATAACTTACATATTTTACTGTGAGCATGGAAGCGGGTAAAGATTGTGAGGTGGTTGGGCATGAGTAGCTTTCGTCTGCGTCAGCCGCCTTTGGAGCATTTTACACCCAAAGTGCCAACACAACTTGACGAGATCTATCACGATCACCGCCTAATTGTCTATATGGCTTATAGCCTTGTGTGAGGTGGGCACAAGGAGGTTCCCCTTTGGAACTTTCTCAGCCCAACAGGCACTGCACAGTTGAGCCCAGATAGTGAATCCAGAAGGCTCGAGGTGCACGCTCTTTGAGAGGCGAGCTTCTCCTATAATTACACCCTATATAGGCCTCAACTGGTACTGTTAGATCAATCGCTAATGAATGTATAAGCGAGCCTAGGCGTGCCTGATCAGCGGGGAAGATTCTGGTATAATAGAAAGATAACAAGGAGCCTATCGTAGATAGGTCCCGAGTGAAATTAAAGACACAGCAACAGCTATGACTGAAAAAGTCCTCGTGTTCATGCCCGCCCGTGATTCAAGGCCCTCCATATAAGGCTTTCTTCATCACTTTATCATAGGCATTTGCCAATGACCTGACTCGAAGGGTCGAGATCAAACAAGGTCATGCTTCTTGAGGCTTGTAGCACGTAAGGTGGTGGAAACGCATCTGTCGTGACAGGGTTTAACATGCAGAAGCTGCCCATGTTGCTGTCTGACATGCGTCACGGAAAGCCTCTCGTCGCCGGTTGTCATATCTTCAGAGACGAAAGTCGCCGGACACCGAAGAATCCGTGCTTTAAGCATCATCATCACATCCTCTATTGGCTCGCTTCACCATGCCACGCTCAACAGATGCGCAATTTCCCGGAACCTGAGCAGAAGAGACTGTGGGGTTGGATAAATCCGGCTGAGCGGTGAAGAGGTCCGGATCGCATATATGCATATTTCGCAAAAGTATTTTCTTGATGGTTGCAGTGCAGGCTGTCAACGAGGCCAGCCTCTCTTGCCCAGGTTGTTCAGCTCATTTGCCGCTTTCTGCTGTAATGTGTCTTGACTCTGGTTCAGTGCCCGGTATTCCGGCTAACGACAAGCCATCATGGCCTAGACCGTCCTACTGACACTTCTTGAACACCATCAAGAGGGCTTGCGGGCCGGAGCTCCGGGTAATGATGGCGTGTGGTACAGCTTCCTGGGGAAAGTGTGCCTTGCAGCTTGCTGTAGGCAGACGTAGCTGAATCATGGCCAGCGACAGTGAGACCTTGTTCCCGTATTGTGCTCCCCTCCCCGTCAACGGATGTGCCAGAGGCCATTTCTCTGCAGCCATACTGCTAAGCGGGGTGTCACAGACTATGCAACACGAATACGAGTGACAGCTGCACACGTGCTACACGCCAACTCATGCATAAAACGCGAAATATTTATTCTAGTAGCAGTGCAATCGCCCTACAAGGATCGGCCACCTCCACCTCCACCATAAGAAATGAGCTCTTGCCAATGTGGATTTATCCGGAAGAGTGGGTGTCCAGATCAATTCTGTCCTCTCTCATCTCTCTTTCTTCTTCACGCAGTTGATGGCGAGCAACGCAAAACGACGTCTTTGGGGTCAACGGTTGCAATTGGCATAAAAACTTTGCTTCCTCCCACTTCCTGAGTCGACTCAGGCGCACTGTACACCCTCTGCTTCTCCCTTGACTGAGTTGTCTTGCCTACCCGCTTCCCCCCTCTCGCCGCAAAAATGGGCGCTATCTACTACCTCTTCCACCCGAACCAGCTTCGGTCCATTATCCAATGGTGAGACCTCTTCCTGCTTGTCTCTACCGGCAGCTTCTAATGTCCCCCTCAGGAAGGTCTGGCACGATCCTGTCCACCAGCGTGATCCCAGCACCGAGTCCCCCGAGCTGCAAGAATGCTTCCGCTACCTGAACATGACGAGCCGCAGCTTCGCGGCCGTCATCCAGGAGCTTAACCATGAGCTTCTTGTCCCCATCGCTCTCTTCTACCTTGTTCTCCGTGGACTGGATACTATTGAGGACGACATGACTCTCCCCCTCGACAAGAAGATCCCTCTTCTGCGCGAGTTCCACAACACCATGGAGCAGGATGGCTGGCAGTTCCATGAGAGTCAAGAGAAGGACAAGGAACTTCTCGAGCACTTTGACGTTGTCATCACTGAGCTGAAGAAGATCAAGGCTCCTTACTATGAGATTATCAAGGACATGACCATCAGGATGGGCAATGGCATGGCCGACTATGCCCAGAACACAGAGATGATCGAGAATGGCGTGCAAACAATCGACGAATATGAGCTTTATTGCCACTACGTCGCTGGTCTCGTCGGCGAGGGTCTGACACGCCTGTTTGTCGCCTCGGAGCTCGCCAATCCCAAGCTGGCTGAGCGTCCCTCACTGACCGAGTCGATGGGTCAGTTCCTCCAAAAGACCAACATTATTCGAGATATCCATGAAGACTGGGAGGACGGTCGAAGATGGTATCCTAAGGAGATCTGGAGCAAGCATGTCGATAAGTGGGAGGATCTTTTCGACCCCAAGCAGCGCACAAAGGCCGTTGAGTGTGTCTCTGAGATGGTTCTCGATGCTCTCAAGCACGGCGAGGAGTGTCTGTTCTACATGGCCGGCATCAAAGACCAGAGTGTCTTCAACTTTGTTGCCATCCCCCAAAGCATGGCCATGGCCACACTGGAGCTCGTCTTCAGAAACCCCAACGTTCTCGAGAGGAACGTCAAGATCACCAAGGGTGATGCCTGTCAGATCATGTTTGAGTCCACTCAAAACCTCGTCACAGTATGTGATGTCTTCCGGAGATACGCACGACGAATCCAGGCAAAGAACGACCCTAGAGATCCCAGCTATCTTGCCATCAGTGCGCAGTGCGCCAAGGTACGTCTTGTTCCGCATCATGTCTAAGAATGCCCTCACTAACTCTCTTCAGATTGAGCAATTTATCGAGACCCTCTTCCCTCGACAAGATCCCAAGAAGCTCGCTTTGGAAAACAACCAGAGGCAGAACAAGGAGCCCACCATGGATCCTGGTGAGGCCGTTGTCCTCTTTGGTGTCGTCATTGCCAGCTTGCTCTGCATTTCTGGTCTCATGGTATGTTGCTATGTGTTCCTGTTGTCAACTTGGTCAACTAATGCATCGTTTACAGATTGGCACTGCTTGGTTCTTCGGCGCCAGGTTCGACAACATCTTCAAGGAGGCCAGTGTCTTCCTACCAGGTGGCGAGAAGGCTACACCCCTAATTACGGCTCGTGACGAATTGTAGCACCATAATCCGCTGGTCGAGTTGTTTGGTTTTTCATGTTTTACGCCAGAACCTTTTCACGATATCCTAACGTACCCATACCATACTTTACCAGATCCCCCCTTGGGAAGGGGATCGAGCCTAGGTCGCATTGCCAGGCGTTTACTCTTTCTAATACAACAAGCAGTGGCGTTGTACAGCGCACGCTGCGTTCGAAGTTTCGCCCAGTCCCCATTGACGTAGTGTTTGCGTTCACAGCCTGGTACCGGAGTGGTACGCTCCAGCACGGATGTCAAATTGCAATCCAGTCCTTTCATGACTGTGGTTGTGCCGAAGAAGTGCTAAAATCGAATCCCATTGCTCTCAGCCTCAGTCTTTTGGCGAGGCGCGCCACAAGTCCATCTCGACGTCCCCGGACGAAGGATATGCGGCGGCGAGCAAACATTCCATCTTGCAATATATCCGTGACGATTTTGTCCTTCAGCTTAATAGAGACGTGCATCTTTCGGCTTGGATCTACATGTGCACGAGACGGACACCGAGACAAGCGTCTGAGCTCTGTTTTATCTTTTCATGCGATTCCTTGCCATTTACGGGCCTTAGCTGATCTGATAAGTACGGGTCTGCTCACATGGTGCCCCAGGGGGGGTCTCGGCCCTGCGTTGAAAGGTTACATCGCGGCTGTGGCCTCGCTGCAGGAGTAATCTTCCGATCCTGCATGTCCAGCTATGTCCCTGCCAGCCGTGTCGGACAAAGAGGCCTCAGTGTCGGGCATACCGTGTCGTTACGTCTTGGCTCATCCGGCCCAATGTCAACTGCTGCTCGCCTCGTCCTGGTCTGGAAGATCATGGTTGTATTCGTTATTGATACACCGTCTATCCAGTTGCCTTTCTGGTCCAACTCCTGGCACATAGCAACGAGCAAGTGCGATGGATCACAAGTGTGTCTACTGTTCTATATTACATATTTACACGCATGAATGGCATGAAATATCTCAGGTTTGTACGGAGGTGGGCTACCAATTATCCCTGAAATGTGTTCTTCTTTTTTCCCTTGATAATCAAAAAAACGTCCCGCTTTCCCATTGTTCCTGATTCCCCATGATGCTGTGCTGCCGTGACTGCTTCTATTGGTTGCCGTTATTGGCGATGAGGTCGGTCGTGTCTGGAGCGTTGTTGCGGACCTTGGCACTGCTCTGCTGGGCAAGGCTCTTGATGAGCTCAACAACGCGGCTGGGCTCCTGGACGTTCTGGAAGCCCATGAGGTAGGCAGCAAGACCGGCCACGTGGGGAGAGGCTGTAACAGGTTAGCATTGAGGCGGCGAGAACTGAAGGGGAGAAGTTGAAACATACCCATGCTGGTGCCGCTCAGGGAGGCGGTAGCGGTGTTGGAGTCAATACCAACGCTGAGGACTTGGACACCGGGGGCATAGATGTCGACGTCCTTTCCAAAGTTGGAGAAGGGGGCTCGCACGTCAGTGGTACCGTCGATAGCACCGACAGTGATGGCGTTGGTAGCAGAGCCGGGGGAAGTGAGGGCGGTATCTCGCTATTGCTTGTTAGTCCTTATCCTTCGATGATGACTCAATGTTCACTCACGTTCTCGTTGCCAGCAGCCACAACGGGGACGATGCCAGCCTTGAAGAGAGCCTCGATGGCACGGTTGATGGCCGCAGAGAAGTCACCACCCAGAGACATGTTCATAACAGCCTTGCCCTTCTTTCCTCGCTTCGCGACGTCGTCAATGACGAACTGCATGCCCTGGAGAACGCCAGAGTTGCTGCCGCCGCCCGAGGCATCCAGGACCTTGACGGCAACAAGCTCGGCCTTCTTGGCAACGCCAAAGGTGGCACCAGCAATGGTACCAGCGACGTGGCTACCGTGTCCGTTCTCATCATCATCCTTATCTTCAGTCAGCCAAGCATATCCTCTCACGCTACTCATATCACCAGTCTACACTTACGACGTTGTTAATGAAGTTGCCTCCGAAAGTGGCACGGCCCTCAAACTCGATGTGAGTTGTCTTGATACCAGTATCGACCACATAGGCCACAATGCCCTCGCCAGCGCTGTCGTCAAAGATATAGGTATCCTCGTTGGGCTGAGCGTGAGAAAGACGATCGAGACCTGGGGGGGCGTTGACCTGGGCAATGGCGCCGTTGAGCTGGACATGGGTATCGGCCTCGATGTAGGCAACTTCGTCGGCATCGTAAAGGTCCTTGATCATCAAATCGTCGGCATCGAGAGACATGGCTCGCCACTTGTTCATCTTGAAGGAGTTGATGGTGGTGGAAAGGTTCAGGCCGTTGATGCTTCGCTTGTTGAGGTTTCGCTTCTTGATAGTCATGGCAAATGAGGCCTCCTTCGCGCTGATGGCATCATCGTCGAAGTCGGCGTTGTTGAAGACAACAATGTACTTGTTGGGAATGATGTTCTGGGCATCGGGGTTCGAGAGCATGGGCCGCAGGAAGGAGCTGATTCCAACCTTGCCAGTGAGCTCCTCGGGTATCTCAGGGAGAGATTCGGCCATATCCTTGAAGCCAGCGGCCAGGTCCACGGGGGCGGCGGCGGCGAAGGGGGCCGAAAGGAGCAGGGAGGCGAAGAGATTCTTGAGGATGGCCATGGTGATGGTGTTTTTAGCTGAAGATTGGTGGGTATATGGGAAGAAATATGCTGGAGTGCGAAAAGTGAACTGGTTCCAGCCGTTTCACTCAAGTAGATGGATAGATAGATAGTTGCTCGGTGGTCGAGTCAAAGAGAGCGTCAGGAATGAGTACTGATACTGGCAGAGGAGGCAGGCGATCAACGCTCCTCTCGAAACGGTAAATAAGGAACGGGTCGAAAAGATGCGATGCACTGTTCGGGAACAATGAAAGGAGGGTGATTAAGGAACTGTCTAGCAGCACAAATCCTAAAAGGGAAATTCAGAGAGTGAGAGAGAAACAAGGGAAGGGGAAAAATGATGAACAAGAAAGTAATTGAAAGACAAAAAGAGACGTCTTCCACAATAGGAACCCGAACAAGAACAATAGAATGAGAATGGCCGTCCAGAAGCCGTAGATGCGCGGGCAGGCGTAGATTTAATAGGAGAAATCGAACAATGGCATCTGGGCGCGAAGCCGGCCTCTGACTGGTGGCATCCCATCTGAACCAGGGCCAGGAGAGCCGCAAGATGCATTGGATGCATGGTGCCCGCGGGGGACCACGACCAACGTCTGGCAGTGGCGCCGCTAAGGCTAGGGGTCGTGGATCCAGGGCTTCGGTGTCAGGGACAGGGGCTCGGCCATGTTTAGCGCAGCAGCGCGTGCGACCATGGTCGGAGAGTCTGTGCCAAGTCAAACTGCCCAAGCCTAAGAGCCCCTTTGTATGTGCAAGCATCCATTCTCTACTTGAGTCGTAACCTCCGGCACAAGAGGTTGCGTCGGTGAATCGTGTCGAAACCATTCCTGCTTTATGACGGTGTTGGCAGTGTCTGTTATTGTATGAGCGCCTAGCCGCAGCATCGACTGATTGGTCTGCCGCTTCTGATTGCTGTTTCTCAGATCCCTTGGGGAACATGACGACAGTACCAGCTGATGGGTTCGTGTGGCCGCCGTCAGCTAGCAAAGCGTTGGGTGAGAGAAGCTGTTTTTGTTACCCACAACCGCGGTACCAGGTCCATTGCCGCCAATAACAGGCGTCGCCAGTGTCTCAAACCAGATGCCCGCGCGTTAAAACTCTGTTGCCGATGACCCTCTCCTCTCTGATACTGAGAGAGAGCGGCAAATTCAAGCCTGGAGATCTCTCATTATTCCTGGGCATTTTCCCACTTCATGCCGTAGCTGAATCGAAACCCAGCGTCCATCAGCAACCCCCCAGACCGAATTTGGGTTCAAACCCGTGTCGATCAGGTTGAATCCTGGGATGCAATCAAAGATATGCAGCCTGCCTGCCTGCGTCATTGGTAACGGCAGCAGAACCGTAAAGCCCCTTGTTTGAGAGACCTTGGCATCTCTTGGGCCTGTGGTAGAAGTGCAAATCGTTGGCGGCCGCCACATCCCAATGTCACCTCGACGCAGAGGTTCCACCCACTGGAAACCAGCCCAAGAATCGGCGCTTGGTGCCCCTGTAACTGCCCGGCCGAGTTTTGAAACCAGTGACACTGGGCTTTTGCTCTGGCGTCTGGAGCTGCCAGGCACAGATGGATTTGGTTGGCTGCTGTGCGCCCTCGCCGCATGGCGCCTGATCTCCCAAACATGCCTTATTAATGCCGATCCGAATTGCAGTCTTTTTTCTCGGGCTAACATTTTGGCTCGTCTCTCGTCTAGATCATGGTGATACATTCCAAAGGTTTCTGTTTCGTTTGGTGCGTGTCGGGAAAAAACTCTGCATCTCCTGTCGCCTGCCAGGATCTCACTCAGCTTGAAGCCCCTTGAACGACAGGCTCTGGGTCTCTCACCGTTGGAAACAGCCGGGGGTTGTTTTGTCCGTCCAGAACTGGCTTCCAAAGCCGGCCACAGTAGACGACGAAGCATTGCGGAGGGCTCCGGTAGCCCCGGCTTGTCGGGGGTGTTCTGCAGGTCGGCCACGGGCCATGCTTGTCTCGAACAAGGCCGGGGATCGAAGGCGTTGTATCGAATTCTGGTGTGGCTCTTGACCAAGACCCCAGTGAA
This sequence comes from Fusarium piperis, assembly GCA_027886205.1. NCBI lineage: Eukaryota > Fungi > Ascomycota > Sordariomycetes > Hypocreales > Nectriaceae > Fusarium > Fusarium piperis. The sequence goes on from RZGM01000003.1 coordinate 658,712, forward strand.
CTCGCCTGGAGGCATGGGGGTTGGCGGAAATAGCCCTTGATCAGGAAAGCGACCTTCTTCAACGAGACGGCTGACAGGGGGTTCCCCCCCAGCTTGTGCCCTGAACCTTGGACGGATATTTTCGTCATGCGGTCGGTGATGTGAGGGAGGACGGACGGGGTCTGCACGGGCGAAACATGAGGAAGCGAATACTTCGGCTTGTGGGAGGAACGTTGAACCATGTGCAGGCATGCGAATAGCCTCTCTTTGTAAACGAGGTCAGGTTGTCAAGGAGAGGAGAGTATCCCACTGATGAGCGTCGGGATGTTTGACTCCCATCAGAGCATGTGGCCAAGCTGGGTGAAGACAATTAACAGAAGGACCACCCCATGATGTTTTAAGCATAAGCATACTTGCCTCCCTTAACGTTAAGTCAAAATCGCCCATGTCTTATCGAGTCTAATGGAGGTAAAACCTTTTTCCCGATCAAGAATCGCATCTGTTTCAATATCACTTGATGAAACCCGGAGGTAATAACATCTATAAACAATAGACTCCACGGCGGTCCAGATCTCGTCGCATAATTCTGCTGTCTCATCTCGGCTCACTTGCCGCCAGGGTCCCCTGTGCCAGAACCCATCGGTCACGGAACGCATAGCACAATGTGCTGCTGGTGCTGCAGGGCCCAAGATATTGCTACGCGAATTTCCCCGTGCCGAGCCGGCTCCCTGGCTCATGAGATCAACGGTTTGACGGGATGGTGAGACCAGGGGTACACGTGACCCGGTGCGTGACCTAGTACCAGGACGTCTCTGACGCCGCGCAATTACGAAGCACCCAAACATCTGCCATCTGTCAACCATTCCAAATCATACCCGAAACCGCTTCTTTTCTAGCTTTTGTTTTACCAGCCGCCCACTAAAACTATGCCAGGAGGATGGCGTTCGGGGCAGAGCATGGCATACCTCCTTGACGTGCAAAAGTGCGGGAGAAACAATCCCCTTGTGGCTCGTGGTCATAGCTTGACACTCCCAGAATGGAAAACCCGGCCTTGACAAGACTACCCCTTGGCGCAACTGCACTCGTACAGCCAAGGTTTGCCTCGGGTATAGCCTTTGGCTTGTGTGGATAGATGGTGCGGACGACAGATGAAACCGATAATGCCTTGAACTCGGTGCCAGCACTCCGGAGCTCAATACAGCATTAAGGCAAGCGGTTCATCGGTTCTACCTCCGAGGACCTTGTTTAAGCAAGGGCCGGCTTCCAGGACGAGCTTTGGCGGCAAGTCATCTTGTCCCCATGAATGCTTCCGTCCTTTTTCGGCCCACCGTCCAACAGGGCAACTGTAGTAGACAGTGATGTCTTTGTTGTAATCAAAGGCTCTCAATGGCCTTGCTATTGATACTTTTACTCAGATACCAGACAATTTTGAATGCTCAACGGATCGGCCACTCAATGAAATCATTCAAGTATTGCGAGAACAAAAATTGGGATGCCACTTTTCAGGGGGAACCTTATTAACTAACTGTCATATAGCCACCGTCAACTGGCAATGCAACACCGGTAATCCACGATGCCTGATCGCTAGCGAGTAATACAACGAGAAAGGATGTAGCTAGTTGCGGGAGAAGCCCCGGCGTGACCCCTGGGAACATTGACACGCCCATGCTGAGCTACCTCGGTTTATCAACCAGTGAACTAGCTCACACAACCCAGCCCTTAGGTAAGTTGGGTAAGCCTGAAGAAGTGGCCGAGTTGATCTGCTTTTTGCTTTCTGGGCGTGCGGAATTCATGACTGGGTCTATTGTGACGACTAATGGTGGCACTACGATTGCTGGTTACTCGAATGGTGATGCGTCAGATGTATTTGTCAGATAAGGCTGCTTTTATTCCTGAAATATTTGACAAGAGAAATACTCAACCACCTACTCTATTGTCAATTATATTGATGCCTCGACTCGAGCAGCTCAAAGGTACAGGTTAGCACCTGGGGATGCGCAGCGCTTGGACAACCTTCTATAGATTGTCCGATCACTGACCCACTGAAGAGACCCCTGTATTGTTGATAAAAATAGGTCGTGGTACTTTCTTTTATACAAGGATACTTCTCCTTTGAACCTCAATACGATGCTTCCAACTGTGAACCGTGTTTTGTTCAGTACACGTACAAGAGCCGAATGCTAGATAAAGGGAAACTGGTCGAGCATGAATGGTAAATTGCTCAACTACTTGAATAATTTAAGATGGACATTCAACATCATCCCTAATCGCAACTGCCTTGCCCTTTAACTCAATCATACTGTTCCGGCTCTGGAGTTTGGTACTCTTTGCGACCAAATGCGACCCAGTACACAGGAGAATAGAGAAAAACGCCAACGGTGACACAAGACACGTTCAGGTTTTCTTGAACTGGGATGAAGGAAGGGAAACAGTAAAAGACGAGCGCGATCAAGGTCCAAATCAAAACGACAATGTTAGCAACCAAGCCGAGCTTGGGGAACCAAAAAGGACCTGGAGTGATCCTTGACAGGTCATGCCACAAGAGGCACGCGATGCAGGTAGAGTAGGTGATGTACTGAAGAAGAATGCCACCAGACACTAGGGAGTTGAAGGCCAGCTGTGAGCCCATGTAGATGCATCCAAGCACGGCAGCCTAGTAGTAGGGCGAGATGTGGACGTAGAGGGGGGTACCGTATGGTTCGGGAGCAACCCGGGAAAGGTATCGATGGGAAGGAAAGCCTTTGTCCTTGCTGAAAGCCCAGGCGATACGGGACTGCCAAGTGTGAATACCAATGATGGCACCAGCTGCAGACACCAAAACGAGGCTCTGCAGACCCAAGGCCGCGGCCGTGTTCTGGCTGAATGCATCATAGGAAATCTGCAACGAAGGTGCTGTCGAATTGACGATGGTTTCAGGAAGAGTGCCAGAACAATGGGGAAGCCGGTGGCGGTGCCTAGGGCAACGGTGACAAGCAGGACTTGAGGGATGTTCCGTCGAGGGTTGGGGATCTTGTCGGCGAGATGCACTGTGGCGTCGAGGCAGGAAAAGGCCCAGTTGGGAGCATTGAGACCAATCATAAAGGCCACGCTGTTGGGCCATCCCGAGATGTCGTGCAGGTTTACAAAGAGACCCTCCCCTGACTGCATATGGGGGCTCGCGGCTAGGATGCTACCAAAGACAACCGCCACGGTGCAGACGGTGAAGATGAGGAGGAAGAGGCTGACCCAAGGGAGAAGACAACCCAACAAATCCCATCCAGGCCAAGAAGAGAGATGGAGGGTTGGGAGGTGTGATGTGAACGTCCGCAACTGAAGAGAAGGATGATGGCTGGCAGTCGAAATGCCAAACTCTGGTTTATGGGTGAACCATCCGAGATTGTAGCCCCCTGCTATTATCAAGGCCGGATCTGCGATAGCAAGCATTTGAGGGCTGGGGAAATGGCGCCTTGGAAAACCTGGAGTAGAACCCATCCAGACCTCTCGGGGTCCGACAGGCCGGGTCAGTAGATAGCACTACGCGAGAATACCTATGACAAGCATAGCTAATCGTATTGGTCCCTGACGTTGGATATAAACTACCGAATTGCGATAAGCCTGGGTCATAAGTTCTGACACCTCGCACATGGGCCAAATTGGGTCAAGACCTGGGCCCATTCCCATGGGTCGACATCACGAGGGTCTACGGCAATGTCATAGTAGGGATTAGATGCGTTCGCAGTTCTTCCATAATAGTCAAGAAAATAGGCCATTTCATGGTGGTCTTTAAAAACCTATAGTCTAGGTATAAGAACCCCCGAGTCAAATGGTCATGGTTGCCGCCCATACCTTGACACAGCTCGGTGACTTACAGTAAAGTTCTTTCACCTACCGCCCCTCACACCAAGTGCATCCATCAGACAAGATGTCACTCATGTCTTTTTTTGTCTCTCCAGGCCAGGTCTGCGCCTTTGAAGGATTCTCTTCCAAACCCTTCTTCTCCCAGAAGGCCATCATCATCGACTTCACCACCACCCCCGAGTATGTCTGCAGCGTCCTCCCCCCTGGTTTAGAGCCGGGCGACACTCCCACGGGCCATATACTCATGTCCGCTATAGAGAGCAAGCTGTGTGGTGAATTCGACTGCCGATCCTCTCCACAGCATCCCCATAGAGGCCGTCACCGACTTCAAGTACACCACCGGCCGGGGATCTAGCCCATCATCCCGATACTCCGACCGTACGAACTCCTCTCTTCATCCACGCCATCACTCTCGCCTCACCTCACCTTCTCGGATATCATATATTGCCATGCGCCCAGCACAACCGAACCGGATCAAGTCTCGCAGCGGTGCGAGTAGTGTAAACGTCGCAAGGTCAAGTACGATGAGAAGCGACCAGTCTGCATACGCTGCCAGCTCCGTCATGAGACATGCATCGGCAACTTTATTCACGATGTCTGGGGGATCGAGAGACCCTGGATATCTCAGGAGCGCGCCCCCTCGGCTCCTAGCGCTCTGGAGAACGATACCCTCAGACATTGGTACGACAGCGCCTGTCTCAGCATGGCCACCTCCCCCCCCTGCGAATCCCCTCTCGCATACTCTTGCTGGTTGGCTGCGGCACTCCAAAGCCCTGAGGCATACACTTGAAAGCGTGTCCGAGGCCCATCAGCAGCACTTTTTAGCAGACAGGTTGTTGTCTGCTCTTCAGACCCGGGGCTTGGCCATCACCTCCCTCCGGAAGGAGATTGATTGATTGTACTCGTCACAGACAAACCATCAGACTCTCCTTCGCACCACAATCCTCTCTTCCCTGATACTTTTTGTCTCCTCAGCTTGGTTGGACCCGTCTGGAAAAGACTTTGGCATCTTATTCCTCAGTGGCATCAGCAATACTATCGAGTCTGGCGAATGCGGCACCGGCTGACCCCTCCCCCCTTTACCTCTTCGGGTTATGCATTTACTGTGAAGTCTTCTAATCCTTCTTGGTGCCCACCGGGAGGCAATGTCCATTACTGCTTCAGTGCTCAAGGCAGTTCAGAGACAGCCATTCGATTTTGTCATCCACCGTCTCGAGCACTCTCTGCCCCCTAATTTCAGAGGCAGGCCAGTATTTCCGTCGGGTTATTGACTCGGGAGCCACCTCCATGTCGACCTACCGTGACCTGGAAAGACGACTGCGTGACTGGAAACCCCCTGAGGCGGCGCCCAAGACGAGCATCCTCTGCTGAACTGGGTGGGACCGTTGCTTGTCATCACCGGTCCCGAACTGCCCACCACGTTTACAGAGGAGAGAGTGTTGGTGGAGACGTTGTTCCAGAGGCTGACGAGATGGACTCGTGTTCAGACGTATAATCGTGGACTGGAGCTTGTGAGAGAAGTCTGGAAGTTGAGAGATTGGGGATTGAAGTGTCCTGGTTGGAGGCTATGCTGGATCAAGGAATATCCTTGGCAATTCAGTGAAGTTGTGTAGTCACTTTGCTACATGAGCTCTAACATGCAGCACATTAACCATCTGTTCCATTCTGCCGTTGTGGTGTTGATTGCCAAGCCTTCTCCGGTTTGCTTGATGCTTCAATGGAAGCTAGGCTCTTCAGTCGACCCGCTCAGAATATGCATCCTTGCGTGCTAAGACCAGCAGTGCATACAATACTACTACGGTTCTAGACGGATTTCGAGGATCATGACAAGACGCGGGGAATCTCTTTTCTTCTCCCGGGAGGTTCCACTTTGACTCATGTCCCATGCATCGGCTTCGGCTTCGGCACCCCCAACACGTAACTTGCACCAACTCGCCGGACTCAGCTTGAGCATAAAGGGCATCGTTTGGAACATTAACTGCGTTCATCATCTACAAGTTTCAATCAGTTCTGATTAACCTACCGACAATCACGACGCCAAAATGCCTGACTATCCCGTGATCGAAACGACCTTGGGCTCCATAGTCGCCTCCCCCCGCACTTTGGACCTCCTCCGAGACCTTCATAAGCAAGCACTTGACGAGCCGCCATACGTTAGCACAGACGGCCCCGCCTCGACGGCCATCGACAAGTTCGTCGCCTTGGACCCTGACAAGTGTGCATTTGTCTACCTTCTCCTGCGGTCTATGCAGGCTCGCTTTGTAGTCGAGGCGGGAACGTCGTTTGGTGTGAGCACCATATACCTGGCCCTCGCAGTGTCACAGAATGCCGGCTCGCAGCCTGGAAAGGTGATTGCTACCGAGAACGAGGTGACAAAGTCGGTGCGGGCTCGAGAGCACTGGGGCGCTGCTGGTGATGACATTGAGAAGTTTATCGAATTGAGAGAGGGTGATTTGAGAGAGACGCTCAAGACAGACCTACCGGAGCAGATTGACTTTCTGTTGCTTGACAGTAAGTTCTTCTTTCACTGAAACGTAACCTCGAGCAACATGCTGAACATCTGATAGTCTGGACTCCCCTGGCCCTACCTACACTTAAGCTGGTTCAGCCGCGCATGAGACCAGGGGCCACAGTTGTCGCCGATAATAACGTAGCGGCCAAGACAGGATATACGGACTTGGTGACCTACCTTGAGGATCCTGTCAATGGATTCAAGATGTCAACGGTTCCTTATTCGGGAGGTCTTCTGGTTGCTGTCTATGTTGGGAACTAGAATGATGCTCTCAGAGATGACTGGCGTGTATTTCGCTGAAAAGGAGAACAAAGTCGTAACATATAAATGCCGGTTGAGCTCAGGATATACCGTCTTGTTTCTAGGGAGACTGGGATCGGTGGTCTTGTCCTTGGTCTTGCGATCATGACAGGTCTCAACGACATAATATTTTGTGACACTTTTTCAGCTTCTGAGCACACTCGCGACCCTCTTGATTTGCGTCTAGTGCAACAGTCAGCTTGGGCTCCTTCATGCATTGTGGGAAGCCGGATGCAGCCTTGGCATGCCGGCAACTCCTACACCTCGTATAGGAGTGGAGGATCAGTGTTGGTTGATCGACCAGTTCTTGCTTGACCCCGAAGGAAGCCTCCTCGTATCATTGAATGTTGCAGTGAGCTGAACTCTGAACGATGCGAGCGCGGCGGAGGATAAAAAGTGAGATGTGAGCGATGATGTGATCCATTTAGTAACCACCAAGATCTGGCTTTGACATTGGGATTGCCGTTATAAGCTGGTCATGCCCATAATAGGGAAAATGCACTACATTATGATATGATATTTGCTGCATATCCAATCAACAATAGAGTTGGTATGTATTAATTCAGACATTATTGGCTCGGCGGCTCCTGTGTAGTCCTGGTGATGGGATGGAGACCTTGTTGACCGAGCAGTAAGTGGTGACTCGGCCACGAATGCGGAATGTTTCAGCGTGTAAAATGTATGTCTCTGATGGCCGTTATCGTGTCTCTCTTCCGAAAAAACGGTCATAAGCCTCATTTCGTTGCTCTCTGCGACAGATGAAGATTGGAATGACCATCGGTAACCTATGCGATAGCTTGTCAATAGCAGCATCATGAACGGAGGAGAACAGACCATCAGATCGAGTATGGCGCCGGCGCTAAGGAGGATCAGGGTCTTGCAGGGGTTATGAGGAGGGTCCTTTTTCATGCCCGGTTCACCTGATACAGGCCTGGGTGTTTATCTGAAGGCCACAAAGAGTCCAGCGCTTGGAGGTTTCGGCTTGAGAGGGGGAAAAAAGAGAGTCCATAAAGAGAGCCACGGATGATGTGACAAGTTGCTGATTCAGTAGGTAGTGCATCTGTAGCGGCATTTGGAGCTGACCAAAGTGAGGCGCCCACGTTGTTGATCGGCCTGCGTTGGCGTGTTCTGGAGGTAGGGCAGATAGGTAGATTGGATATTACAGGGAGTAGTCAAGGCGGAAGGGACCGAGGGATGGATTGTGTCATCCATGAACTGGACAAGCTCATCCCATCATCCGCCCCAAGAGAGTTTTCAGGGCAATTTCGCCTCGGGCTTGTCTTGTTGCATCGTGTCGGTCTCCAAGAGGTGTTGTTAGTGTTGCCACGGTCCCGCAGGCGTTGCCGGTAACATCCACAATTCCAGTCCAGTCCAGTCCAGTCTAGTCTAGTCCATTGCAGCCTCTCCCACATGCCCGCCTTCCCCCGTGGACTTTCTTCGTAGGAGGAGGAGAGAGAGGGTAATCGCCCCGCCAAGCACGCGACCCTCTATTTTGATAACAAACCAACTCGACTCCAAGGCTCCGCTCAGCTATCAACAACGCCTTACCCCCATGTCCATGCACATGCCTGCCCATGTTGATGCTCGTCCAATACTAGCTTCAGTATCACAGGGTCTTTGACGCTTCTTCTCTTTTGTCGTGGCAAGGCGCGTAAAGTGGCTTCGCTCGCATCTTCCAGGTCGTCGTCGTCGTCGTCTTCATCGGCATAATATTCGACCATATTCGGGGTCAGGCAGGAGCAGCATTCACATTCTTAGCCCATCCCATCTGCCGTGATCCGCGTACTCGCTCATATTACACTTTTCGACCCTCTATGGGTCTTTGCCGGCTTCCCCGTCAAGGTCCTGGTCCCAGTCGGGGACGCACAGCGCATCGAAGCACACAGCACAGCACTCACACCTGCAGCAGCAGCAGCAACTGCCCGGCCATCAGCAAGGCTCACTTACTGCCCTGCCACGCATATCACATCCCGAGTGCATCATACTACCGGGCAGTGCAAGCAAGCCGCCGACTGTGACCGGTTGGGAAACCCCTCCCCCATCCTCATCCTACCCTTCCCTTCCGGCTCTCGCCTGGGCGTCTAGGAGAAACCCGTCGGTTGTTGACCAAGAATTGGGTGAACCAAAGAGGGGGCATCTGCTGCTAATTAACGCCTCCCACCACCAAGGTACGCAGTACATACACACTACTTGACCTCAGTCAGTGTCTTTCCGTCCTTGTCTCCGCGCTCCTTTCTCTCACTCATTCTGATTCTCATTCCCTCCCTCTTGTTTTTTTCTTCTTCCTCTACTCCCGCTTACTATTAGTCCAAGAATCGGCCTCTCGTCCGGCCTTCATTTGCGGCTTCGTTTCCCAAATCTCGCCCCTGGGCTCGGGTCCTGTTTTTTTTATTGCGATTTCCCCTCCCTGGCAATTCCCCAAAGTCACCTGTTCTTCTCCCTCCCCTCGTTGTCTCGTCTGTGTCCTGTGAACCGACTTCATTTTCAACCCTTGAGCCTTGGGCATCGGCTTTCTTTCTCCTCATTTACTTCGACTCGTCCATCAACTCCTCTTTTCTCGCCCTGCACTCGTCATATCCTGCCGCTGCGGTTCACGTCGATTCTCTCTGCGATGCTCCACGAGCCGGCCTTGTAGCCATCTTATCGAGAACCTTGATCTGCGACCCGATAGCGATATGGGAGACTCCATCGGCGACCCCATGGATACCGCCGATGACGGCCATAGCGACCCTCATTCGCCTTGTTCAGCCTGCGTTACTCCCTCCGCCCTCCTACCGATCCGAGATGGCTATTCAACAAGGCGGAATGACCGCATCGACGATCACCATGACGAACCAGACTCGGACGCCGAGTTTGCCTCGATTATGGCGTCGTCCATGATGACGGGCCTCCTCAACACTGCGTCTAACCCCGTTTCGCCTGGCTCTTCCAGCCCGGCTCATGACCAAGCCAAGGGTTCCGACTTTGTCCCTCCGACGAGACCGAGTAGCACTCCATTTCCTCATCCCGATCGTCGACACTCCAAGCCTTGTTGCTTTATAGGCTCGAGATATGGCGACGACGATCAGCCTGCCACTGGCTCTCCGGCCTCCCTCGACAACGAGCCCATTTTCCTCCCTCGCCCCGTTACCGACTTCAACCAACTACCCATCGAGGTCCATGAGGCGATTCTGGATCACCTGTTCGGCTACCGAGTCTCGGCAACCTCACGGAGTTCGATGGCCGTATCTAGCATTACAAAGAGCTGGGGAACTGCGTTGAGGCATTCGCGGAGAAGGGAGCTGACCGAGCTGGCGCTTGTGAGCGACATCTGGCGGATCCTCGTTCAGCAGCGACTCTATCGTCACGTCAAGCTAAAGGCGACGGTTGATTGCCTCGAGGATGCCATGCTCCACCTTGCCTTGAACGACCACCTTCAGGCCTATGTCAAACATATCGAGATTTGGTTCCCTGTCTTTCAGCCTACTTACGGCCCGGTTGCACTGTCCAACACCCTGACGCTGCCCACCGTGACGATGGAAGGCCTGACGAACGCGACTTATACACTGCCTGGTAACAATTGCACTTTGGAACAGGTATTCCAGTTTGTTGCCCAGACCTTGCCCCAGGCGAGAGTCTTGACGCTAGAGGGAGGCGAGCGTCGCAAGGCTCCTAGAGTCCTCCACTTCCCAGAGCAGAGGATCGACCCGGCTATCCACAAGGCTCTTACTGTTCTTGAATCAGTGCAGACCTTGGTGACCAGAGGCCAATGGAACCTCATGCGTGATGACCGAGATTTTGCGACTGTACTGAATGCGCTGCCAAGTCTGGTCGAGTGGCAGGGCTCGTATAGTAAACCAAAGTCCAAGAGCTATATCACCATGTCAGAGTTCCTCCCTTGCCTGCCTCGCCACATCACCAACCTCAACCTCTGCCTCGAGAGCGACTATCGTCGTGAGGGAGTCATGCCAGTCTTTTACTCCAAGGTGGTGCAAAAGACGCATATCTGCCTCAGAATGGCCGAGGCGCTGCCCTCGTTGGAGCACTTTGCATACACCGGCCGTGTGTGCCACCACTTCTTCGAGATGGCGATGCGATCAACAGATCCTCGGACATCAAGGCTGAAATCGATTGACCTGACGGTCAAGAACTGTTGCCGGCACATGACTAGTTTCCACGAGTCGGGCTCTGGAATTCAGGATATGGGATTCATCGATTCATTTGACAAACTGGTTGTCTCCGCCATTCGATCTCTTGAAAAGTTTAAGCAAGTTGTGTTCTTGAGGATTCGATTCGTTGATTTGGGTAGGTTGCCTCTATTACTTTGGAATGAGTTTAACTAACCTGGATACAGACTCTGTCCTACCGCCTCTCAACCCCTTCTTTCTGATGCGCAACGGGGTCTGTTCCGGCGTCTGGAGCGACAGGATCTTGGCTGAGATGGGACGCGTTCGCCCAGAGGCTGCCTTCGCTGAGCTGAGTGAATCATTCGGCAACATCGTATACAATAAGGACGGCAGAATGGTGATAACGCCTGAACCACCAAAGACCAAGATCACGTCGTTGAAGTTGTCGAACTACCGATCCCTCGCAACGGGAATCACCATCCAATAACCCCCCAGGCCAGGGGCCTCACCACGAGCACACATGTGCCACAGAAGCGATTACGAAGGCCGAACACGATCTAACTCGAATTTTGTCCGGCATTTTTGACATGGCTTTTTTTCTTTTTCTTTTTCTTTTGCAGAAGGCGTTTCTTGGAATCAGGTGGAATGAAGCTCGTAATGTGAACTACATACCCAGGGGCAGGACGGAACTGGACTGGACCGGATTGGACTGCAGGGAGTTTGGGGGCGCAAGGATAATCATTTGGAATTCGATCTGTCGGCTTGGAATCTGAGAACAACTTGCTTGGATGGAATTTGCTGAACAACTGGACTACGAAGACGGGCAGAGAGTAACGCAAGGTAACTAGCCCATGGGCACTCGCCTGTATACCCTCTATGATTTCGCTATAATCGACGGATGAATGAGATTGTTTAAAAATGTACTTTTTATGGATTTCAAATATGCCAAGTCTTGTATGAGTGTTTTCTCGTAGGTGGAATATGCTCCTACTCAAGATGGGCCTTGACAGAAGCCGTGGCTGACTGGGGCACATCGGCCCCATCACTAATGATGATACCCAAGATCCAGCAGTTGACAAGGAAGAAGCCAAGAGAAGATAACCATAGGCCCGGGAAGAAGGTGCCAACGCCTAGGAACTCGAGTTGGTAGCCGTTCTGCAGCCACGCGGCCTGGGACACGACCCATAGGAGGAGAGCTGAGATGCCGAGCTTGGGGTTTCGTAAGAAGGAAGAGTTGGGGAGGTAGAGCGGTAGGAAGACCATGTACCAGAGGAAGTACTAGTTACGTCAATTGTCAGGATGCTGTGCAGTTTGAGGAAGTTGAGAATAAGGATTGTTTACCTGAGATGTGCAGACCTTGTTAAAGGTGACAAAGGCAAATGTCTGCGCCATCATTGACGTTGCCAGATCGCGCTTGGCAAGCGCAAGAGGGATCAGGACACATGATAGGAGCAGCTGAGGGAGGAAGGCGAGAGACTCGATGCGGATAGAGGAAGTGGCGTCGGCTGGTGTTGCGGAGGTGAGGTAGAGGAGAACGTTGTAGGGGGAGAAGTTGTGGCGATGATCAATCCGGGACACATGATGGAAGTAGGTATGAACAAGGAATGGTGTACCATAGCTAGAGAGAGTGAGTTGACTTGGAGGAGAACGTCTCAAGCTGGGGACTTACATGGAGTACATGAGGAGGTTGAAGCCCATGAAGGTGGCGAGGCTGATGAGGGCGAGCTTGACACGTTCTGGCGAGCAGAACTTGGTGAGCGTATCAATCAGAGATGACGGTTGAGAGGTGGTCTTTGTAGACTTTCCCAGGCGTTCGTCGTCCATCCACCAGATGATGGCGGGTGCGTAGATGAAGGGGTAAATCTTGAAGTGGACGGCAAGGCCCAGGATGACAGCGGCGAGGCTGATCCTCCTTCGCTCAACAGCCCACAGAAGGCCCATGGTCAGAGCTCCTAGCAAGCCCTCTGAGCTCCCTCTGGTGCTAATGGTGGCCACCATGGGGTTCCAAAGCCACAAGGCGGCGAATCCTCCGGCCGTGGCCTCATCCATGCCCCTCCGTCTAAGAACGCGCAGCATGAGCCATCCTGCCAGTAGATCCGCGGCGGCAAAGACCAGCTTGCCAAAAGCAGAGAAGCGGACAGTCGGGAGGAGAAGCCAGGCCAGCAGAGGCGTGTAGCGGTAGGTGTCGCGGTCATAGGGACTTGAGCCCGAGGCAAGAAAGCGTGAAGCGTCGGTGAAGACTAGGTAGTCGATGTCTGTGTACTTGAGGGCCGAGTGGGCGTCCTGGTAGAGGCCGTAGAAGAGGAGGACTAAGCGGAGGAGGAGAGCAATGAAGAAGAGGGGGGTAGTGCGGAGGAGGGGTGTTATGGAGGCCATTTTTGAAGCTGTGAGATGAGGCCAGTTGGCGATGAGGTGTTGGAGCGATTGGGAGGTCAGGGCGTGTAATTGTGCTATGCTGTGACCATTGCGAGGAAGTAGAGACTCTTATTGTACAGATTTGAAGCGATTTGAAGCTGGAAATGTATATCCAGGTCGGGGATAGTGGTCCTATGGCTGATGGTGGCTTTGGACGTGGTGGATGAGGTTCCAGATCGAGACGCGGTAGCGGGAGCTAACAATTTCATCAGTGGGAGGTACTGTATCCCTGCCAAACCAAACCCCAAACCCACACTAGCAAATCAGAGGTCCGCACTCAAGTCAAACCAACCTCTAGCATCATCATCGTCATCACCGTCACCATCACCATCACGAAAATGTCGAGCGGCGTTAAGAGAGATCGCGACGGCAACGCTCGTGCCAAGGGCTCAGGGGGTTACAAGCAACAGCAGCAGCCGAGAGGAAAGTTCCATGTCATGTTTGAGGGGTTCCGCGATGAACTTGATCAACACCATGATCGGCGGGAGAGGATTGTCAAGGCTTCGCGAGATGTCACTGCCCAGAGCAAGAAGATGTAAGTTTTCTATTGAATCTCTCTCACTTGGAATAAACCTGATACTAACCTACCTAGCATCTTTGCCCTGCAGAGGTCAGCTCAGCCAGCCTCCTACCCATCTCACGCATGACAGCTCACAATCTCATAGAGTCAAGCACCTCAACAAGGATTTCCCCCCCAACATCCAGCAAGACATGGACACCCGCCTCGCCGAGATTGCCAAGCTCCTGGAAGGCATCGCCCCGGATCTTCAGAGCGTCAACCGCTACCGCTACACGTCGCCGCTCCGCTGCCTGGAAGAGTTTGTCGAGGCCCTCTCGTTCGCGCACTACCTCCGTCACCAGACGCTCATCACGCCTGAGGAAACGCAAAAGGCCATGCCGGCCGCTATTTCTCTAACGCCAAATGACTACATGTATGGCGTCTTTGACCTCTTTGGCGAGTTGATGCGCTTTGCCACCGTCACGACGGCGCAGACTGGTGAGCTGGCTGGTGTTGAGGGCCGCAACATTATGGGTGACATTCAGGAGCTGGGCTGCGCTTTCGAGATTCTACCAGACGTTCCGACCAAGGACTGGCGAGGAAAGATGGGAGCTATGCGACAGAGCGTCAAGAAGGTCGAGAAGCTGGGGTACGGGCTCGTTGTCCGAGGGAGCGAGAGACCCAAGGGATGGGTTCCGGACATGAAGGACGACGCCCCGGAGCCTTCTTCGCCTTGAGATGATGGCTTTTATGCACGAGTGATGAGCTTGGAGCCTGTGGCTGAGTCCTAGGGTGCTGTATGGGCTAGATTGTTCCGTTGATGATCGGAGCTAGGTACGGGCAGCCCTTCAGGGGGTCCCTGGACAAGTTAACAACACATGATTGTAGGAGTTAAAGGGACACAAAAGGACTTGCCTCAAGGCTTCTTTGAATGTAAAAAGGTCGAATTCATGTTCTAGAGGTGTGCAGACAATGCAATAGCACTGTGGCCCGGAGGCCAACCCGGTACAGGCCACCATATTGAGGCCATTCTTGGCACAGGGCGGAATTAGGATGAACGATACGCTTGCTCAAGGCTTACAAATGAACATCCAGTGCTCTTTATGCTCAAGCCTTGAAGTTTTTGTCTATATAATGCGCTGGTGGTCGGCGCCGAGTTCACTGCGCAAGCAAGCAGTTAACTAATAACGCACAATAGAGCGATTCCTTTTGCGCAGAAACCTTCAATAAAAAGCTATCTACCAGAAAAAGCACTGGCGCAAATTTCTTGCCAGCCTCCAACACAAATCCGCCATTCGAGAGAATCGATGAGTTGTCGCTCTGCCTACACGATCGAGGCACAACCTCCCCCACGTGCCCCATTCTTTGCTTGTTCGGCGGCCTGTTGAAAATAGCCGTCGGGCGCCTCTCGGAGATTTTTATTAACCGCATACTGACCAAGATTGCGGATGCGGCTTTGGAGAAGCTGTATGAAGTGTGGAGGCAACGAAACGCTGCCCGAGGCGAACCATCTCCGGATGACGCACCCCAGAACGATCCTAGCCCGGCCACAGCGACATGGCACGATGAAGAAGCCTTTACGACCGATGCGGAGAAGGAGGGTGCACCGAGGAATGCTGTGGGGTCGTCTTTGGGCCGATGAACATGGAGATGGAAAAGGGGGTGACTGGTGATGGACATTATGGCACATTAGGATAATAATATTTTATCTGGTTTCCCTTTGCCTCTGTGAATGCATTGTTGCGCAGCAGACGAAATCAAATCCTTTGGATCGAAGGATGTGGGCTATTCTTCCGAAGTGATCTAGCGACTGGCTGTGAGGCATCAATTTGCATGCTTTTTCTTAGCCACCACCCTGACTGATCATACCGACAAGGTTATGGAACAACGTCACACGCCTGACAGTTCTTTCGACGTGTGCGAATAGTAGAAGGATGCAATATCTAGTCAAGTCTGCTTCTGACACCCATCTACTTGACCCTCGCCTCCTATGCCAGCTTCTCCTATCTTTATCTTTACAAGTAGAGCATAGTAGTAGCAGCTCATTGATTGACCATCCATCCGACATATCATAGGGGAGGAGGTCTCATCTGCCTGGCGTTCATCTAGAATCATCCACTGTCCTGGGACTAGCATAACACGCCCCCCATCATCCTCAGGCAAACACGCCGCGCCCCCTCGCCCTTCTTCGTCCCAGCAACAAACACTGCCCTGCCGGCTGGTCGACACTCGACCCTCGATGAACTACGGCAAGCCACAAAGAGCCGAGGAGGGTTAGGGTTTTCAAAAATCGAGGGCATCGCACTACTCCCCTTGTCTTTTTTTATTCCCCCCCTCTACCCTTTTCCCCTTCACATCGCGACACGACAACGCACCTCGTCTCTCCGCGTGATCGACGCGTCGAGGCATTCACTTCTTCGACTACACCTTTCATCTCTCGATCACTAAAGAGTCTCTCTCCTTCTCATATCACAAGCATCTACAGCTATTTGGTAAGTCGCGTCAACTCCTTTGTTATTCCCACTGCTGCCCGCCGCTCTCCTCTTCTCGTCACTCTTGATCCCCTCACCCCGCTTCTCCTCCAGATCAGAATACTCACGCGTCTCCAACAGCAGGAAAAGATCTTTGCAGACCTATCTGAGGCCCAGGCTTCAAATCTAGGCACTTGAGCGCCTTTGAAGAACGCGTCAAGGATCATGGACAATCTGTTCCTCCCCAAATACCCACCAGAAGATCTCCCTGAAGATAGCTTCTCCACCCCCAGACGGCCAGTAGAGGATTTCCGTGGGAATCACTTCTTCAGCCCCGTCGTAATCATGTCCACCCCTGGCGACGTCGCCGAGGGCGAGAACCTCCCCGCTGACGAGAATCTCCCCGCTGGCGAGAATCCTCCCGCTCCCTCCTCAGAGGCCAACACTTACCAGCCTGTCGTCACCAACCCTCTGGCGATGGAGCCTATTCGACCTGAGGCCATGTGCAGACGTATGACTTTCTTCGTCAACGCGGACTGGCAAATGGGCCCAAACTTCGCGTCGGCTTCTGACATGGCCGCCCGGATGTATGTCGAGTGCCTCACCCCGCCCGAGGTACTCCAGCCGTTCCCCATCGTCCTCATCCATGGAGATTTCCACACCGGCCAGGTCTAGACGACCAAGCCAGATGGCCAACCTGGATGGGCCTCCTACTTCCTCCGACAAGGCTTCCAAGTCTACCTTGTGGACCTACCTCTTAGTGGACGGTCCAACTTCTTGACGGCCTCATATTTTGAAAAGCATCAGGCCAAGTCTGCCTCTCTTCCCATTCAGCTTATCGAGGCTGAGCTCACTGCCCCTGGGAAGGTGACTGCAAACAACCCGAAACTCAGGTATGAGGCGGCAAGGCATCACGACAAGTGGCCAGGGGTAAGTCTACATGCTTTTAAAAAAGAAGATGATATTAACCATTCATAGTCTGGTCTTTGCCATGATGACCCCTATTTGGCCAACTACTATGCTAGTGTGTGCCCACTCCATCTGACCAAGTTTGCTCGTCAGTCTTCGGCTCAAAACGCTCTCCAGGCTCTTCTCAAGCACACTGGAAAGGCCATCCTCATCGGCGAGGGCACCGGAGCCAGCATGGCTTGGTTGGCCACCGACGTCGAGCCCGAGCTTGTAGCTGGAGTTATCGCTATCGAGCCCGCTGGGCCTCCGTTTGGCAAAACGACCCGTGGACAACACCCATACCGTACCTTCACCCAGTTCGTGGAGCTGGTTAGAACTACTCGCACCTACGGTCTGACTGACATCCCCCTCACCTATGATCCCCCGGTCAACTTCCATGGTATCCTCCCGTCGGATTTCCACTCTCCCCTTGACATTGTAAACCGGCTGAGACCCGATGGCAAAGGCTCTTGCTACCTGCAGCGCGGTCTCTACGAAGACGAAATCCTCGTTGATGGCGATACCAGAGACCCCAATCGGGTTCGCGAGCTCTACAATCTCAAGAAGGTCCCCCACGCCCTCGTCACGGCTCACGCGAGCTCCCACGTCATGTATGACTGGGCGACGGTGGCGTTCATGGTCCAGGCTGGAGTCCCTCTCCAGTGGATCAAGCTGGACGAGCACAACATCTTTGGCAACGGACACCTCATGTTCCTCGAGACCAACAGCGATGTGATTGCTCGTCTGCTAACGCAGTGGATCTACGACATGACCGTCCCCGAGACCTACAGAGGAAGCCTTTCGGACCCCCTGACACCACCTCGTTGTCGTCTAGTCCGTGACGCGCCCGAGGTTGTTGAGCAGTCTACCGCTGCCATCCCGAGTGTTGGCTTGATGGACGGTGTTGAGTTCACTTACCACAACAACCAGTCGCTGGTCACTCAAGCAGAGCATATTAACTCGGCTCAGTTTGATCATATCGAGATCCCCCACCGCGGTGGTCAGCCAACGGTTTCTGAAGCGGATCATGCCGGCTTGGTTCAGTTCGAGCATGCTGAGACTCATGTCGAGTCAGCTCCTGAAGATACAGAGATGCTTCACCACAACGATCCGTCCCCAGGTCCTCGAGAGGGTGGCACCGGCCCAGCTCAGCCTGACCATGCAGTTCCCTCTTACCACGCTAGCCAGTCCCCTGGTTCTGAAGACGACCATGTCGACTTGGTTCAGTTCGTGTATCCAGAGGCCCCCCATAACTCTCCCCGCGACTCGACATCGGACGAATCGTACGAGCCCTCTTCGAGTTCTGAACCCAGCGCCCAGTCTTCGGGCTCCGGTCATAGTGGCCAATCTTCGAGCTCTCATCGGGACAGCCAGTCTCCAGGCCCTCGAGGTAGCGGTGGCAACTTGCCCCAGTCTGAGCACACTTCTGACATATCTTACATCAACTCTTCCCCCTCTCAGAGTGATGACGAGATTGTGGTCTCTCAGCAAGCTGTTACTCCCCAGAATGCGGCCCAGAACTCCCTTGGCTACTCGCAGGGTCCCTATTCAACCAATGATCAGTCCGCGAACAAGCGACCCGCCCCGTGGTCCTCTGGTCGACACTCTCTTGCATCTGACCATGGCAGTTCTCCTCCCACGGGATCATGGGGACAGGCTCAGAAGCGTCCTCGGATGGCCATGTCTCCCTCTGCGCCAACCCGCACCCCTTCTGTCTACACCCCCTCTGTTGCCAATGCGACGCCCGGCAGCACTCGCCAGACTGACGATACTACTCGATGGGTTCGAGACCGCTCTGAGAGCGTTGAATCGCCCATTACGAGCCTCGCCACGTTGCGACCTGCTCACCAAGCCGGGCCTCCTCATCAGAGACCACGAATCAGTACAACCCTTAGCTCTCCTATCATCGTGAGCCCTGCTCCTATTGGCTACACTCCTCGCCGAGAGTTCCTAAGAGCTTACAACTTGTCTCCACACGTGCCTGTTCAGGAGCAGCCTCACAATGCTGCCAGAGACGCCCAGCGTTACTCTCCCCAGAGTCAGTCTACTCGAGGCTACCGCGCTCAGGGTTATTCTACCGAGGGCTATCCCGCCGAGAGCTCTTCTGCTCAGGGTCGTTCTACTCAGGGATACGCTACTCAGGGCCACTCTGCTCAAGGTTACCGTACTCAGGGCCATTCTACTGAGAACTACCCCACTCAGGACTACTCTTCTCAGGGTCGTCCTACTCACGGTCGAACTTCCCGAGCCTCTTCTACTCAAGGTTTCTCTTCTCACGGTCACACTACTCAGGTTTACTCCCACTCGACGGCTCGCTTCGAGTGCCAGCCGGGCACAGCAGAGGAGTCCATCGCCGCAATGGCGAGATCCAACCAAGCCCGCCTGACCTCCAATGTCAACTCGTCGACCGCAGCAGCCGAAGAGGTGCGGTTTTCTCCCTTTTCGCAGCCTCAGATGCTTCCAGGCAGCCAGATGAGCCAGCTCAACGGAACGAACAACGCCGGAGAGGCTCCGCAGGCCACGACCTCTGCGCCAGCTGCACAGCCTAACCCAGAGCGTCCCAGCACCCCTGAGGCTCCAGACTCGGAGACGGAGGGTGACTGGCTTAGCATGTTTGGTTCTGTCTCTCGCATGACACCTCCCAGCCCCTCGCCGGCGCCCAGAGGTTCGTCCAACCCGGCGTCTAGCAGCGTGAGCCGAGGCTCGTCTGCCCGTGCTAGGTCCCGCAAGCGACCTGCTTCCAAGTGAGGTATAGCATGAGTTTTTTTGTCGTCTTCTACATGGAGTGGAGTGGTAATATCAGGGTGGAATCGGAATAGGGTGAAGGTTGCAGTTAATGGATGAAGCGTGGAGGATAAGCATGGAGGATGAAGCATGGAGTCAGGTTGAATCTTTTTGGAGCGTCAAGGCGATCAATACCGAAGGTATAGGTCTCAGTTATCGGCTGTGAATCGACAATAGCCGTTGTAAGTTAGGATTGTATGAAACAAAAATAGCTCTCTTTTTGATTGACCCAGGCCTCCTTAAAGCCATGGATTCTCAAGATCCATACTGAGTGACCGAGGTGTGCCAATGATTGAGTGTTCAAAGTCAGGGGAGTCCTGCCAATCCTCACTCGACATGCCTTGCATCAACTCTCCAAAGCCAGGCAATGTGCTCGCCTCTTCCCAATAGCTTTCCATGTCCGGTTCTGATTCTTCCTCACCCTGATCCACAGAGATGCAGTGCGGGCAGACTCCAACACTTCCATCACCAGGCCTCTTTTGCTCCCCATCTGTTGTGTCGAGCTCTGGATCGGACTCATCCACATGGAAGGGTGTGGAATGAAGGCACTTTTCACATCTGCACTGGTGGTCTTGAGATTCGTCATCGCTGTCCTCCTCCCCAGGTCCCAAGGTCGGCCAGGGTTTATCATCCCAGTACGGGCATTCTTCCTCTCGCCCTTTCCACAAGGCCTCGAAGGCCTGGCGGTTGTATTTCAAGCTCGTCCTTGCATTGTGGTCTGGCAAACTGTATCTCGCCCTTCGTCGATGACCTGAGCGAAAGTGAGAAATTCTGTAGCCACACTTGTGCAGAACCGCATCCCAGAGATCACCAGGGTAGCTACAGTCTGTATCTAGCCATCCGCACGTAGTGTAGGCAACGTCAGAGACGGATTGTCCGAGGTTGTCAACAGCCCACGGATCTGCACCTTGCTGCAGCAAATACTCGATGGCGAGAAACTGGCGCAAGTCTGAGTGTCCTCTGGGCCAGTTCAAATTGGCGAAGCATATGTGGAGGCATGTTCTCCCTTGGTTGTCTCGATCCCGGATATCAGCACCGAGTTGGATCAACTGATGAAAGCGCTCTTTGGTGTAGCCACGGCCATAGTTTTGGCACGACATGAGAAGCGAGGACATTCCCCATGAGTTGCGGTGAGTCTTGATGTCTGCAAACGGGGCGACGATGTCGGTATTCCAGACCAACCGGATGCTTTCCTGCGCCAACATTAGCTTGGGCATCTTAAAGATAGTGTAGTAGCAGTTTAGTGTCTTACAGGTGATCCCTGGTTATGCACGCGATCAAGAAAGCTGGCGTGATCGAGGCTGAAGGTTGGGTCAGCGCCTGCACGCAGCAGAAGCTTGCGACATTCCGTGATCCGTTGGAACAGTTCAGGGTCGAAATCCTCATCCAAGCCGACCACGGCCTGAAGCACTTGCCTAGCATCACATCAGCGCGTTTCCTCCATTGTAGAGACTAGTAAGCCTACACCATCTGAGTGTCGTCGTCCTCCCACTCATTGCA
The DNA here is from genome assembly GCA_027886205.1 of Fusarium piperis. NCBI lineage: Eukaryota > Fungi > Ascomycota > Sordariomycetes > Hypocreales > Nectriaceae > Fusarium > Fusarium piperis. The sequence continues at coordinate 680,063 of RZGM01000003.1, forward strand.
CCCGTAGTCAGTTGCGACATGGTCAATATCGAGTCCACTGTCGATTAAGAACTTGCACAGTTCTGGCTGCTCTGCCGAGTACTGAAATGCCCTTTGTTAGCTTTGACTGGTGAGAGATCATATTGGTTACTTACAAAGAGTAATGAAGCGCCATACTCGTCGTGATCTTGGAGAGAGGCTCTGCCCTGCTGGAGCATCTCCTTGAATCCTTGGAGGTTGCCCTGCTTCACCAACTGGAATACCGGTGACTCTGCGGGCAAAACTCGATTAACTTGTAGTCGCGAGATGCATGTCATTCTGTTTGCGGAAAGTTCCTGCCGTGCCAATGAGGCCAATACCATGTGACGATTCTGTCCCTGGCCAGGTAGGTAGGCAACTGTCATAGTCCAGTCGGTATGGCATCGCTCTTCTGCTGTCGTCTCATCGCCATCCTGATCTGCTATACCTATTGCGAGCTTTCGTTTATGAACCATGGAATGGAATTTCCCGGCTCCAATGTCTGCTTTGCTAAAGCTTAGTGACTGCTGCACAACTCGGGTGAAGGGCCGATGAGAACTCCCAACTATAGCAGGTCAGAAAACGAAGACGAGCAGGTTGTTGTCGTCATTCAAGACATACTTCCCGAGTTGATGGACAAGGCCCCCGATCCAAACCATTTACTGAATCGGCCCAAGTCGTTGCTAAATGACTCTGGATCCGAAACGGGGAGTTCCTGCTCGCGAAGGCTCTGTAAAAGCTTCTCCAAGTTCTCGATCGCGGATTGGGCCTGGTCGTCATCTTCCGCGTAGGCGTCGACGGCGTCCCGTTTCTCATCGATCAGGCTGCAAAGCCTATCAATGGTTTCTAGCGTCCCATCTACCGCGTTGGCCATATCCGCACCATTGGACTCGGGAGGATTGCCATCCTTGATCTCCTTGAGTAGCTGGAACATGGACTGGGTATTCTCGACCGAGATGGAATGAGCGGCTTCGATCTTCTGCTGGACAGATGACAAGCCCGCTTCCAGGGCACTTCTTCCATCGTTGTGGTTAATCGTAATGCTCCTCGCGGCGCCGAGGAAGCTTGCCGTCTGCGACTCGAGCTGGGTCTTCACTGAAGCACCTATTGCATGGATTTGTTGTTGAGTTCTTTCGTTCCCGTCTCTCATGGCATAGATCTCATTGCTTGTAACGCTCACGTCAGTCACCATAACATAGCACACCCCGGCCAAGGGTGTTTACCTCGACAACACAATCAGCCTCAGGTTGAGCAAACTGGCTTGGCCTGCTACCCACTTATCGAGCCTCTCCAGGTCGTTTTCGCTGATGGCGGCTTTCAAACGCTTCCAGAACCTCCCAGCGGCTTTCTCCTTGGGAGGGACCTGGAGTCGCTCGATAGTCTTTGCCAGCTTGTCAAGATCCTCACAGCACTGGCGAGCCTGGCCATGCAGGGCTGTGTCGGCTGCGGCAGCCCGACATTGAAGCAGATGTTCAAGGATCCAATGCAACTGAAGGAAATTGGCTGCCAGGTTCTGTACGAGTGCCGGGCCGTCTTTGATGGCAGAGAATGTGTCGTGGGCCAGCTTTGCCGACTTGATACCCAAGACGACGAAGGCCAGGACATTGGCGCCAACACCTATGGCCTCCATGGCGGCGTGGGCGCAGTGCCGAAGTTGGGGAGCAAACACAAAGAGTCGTTCCGAAGTGGCTGGGAAATAGTGGCTGATGATGCCCGGATGGAGTTGTGTGAGACTCGAAGAGTTATTATGGGTTCAAGCAGGAAGAGGGTGAGATTCAGTAAAAAATAGGTGAGCAAGGTAATATCGATGTGCCTCGTTCCAACAATGATCTGAATGTCAGCCCCGGAGTACGCCTGAGCAGAGTCGTTGGCGCCAAGTCGAGTGTGGCTGTATCACTCACCGCGTGGAAGGGTATTCATGGATGTCTATTGGTCCACCGAGTGAGTCTCTGAGGGTATGCATAGAATGTGCACCATTCGGGATGGGATCATTGGCACTGACTGAGAGCCTGGTTTGGACTGCAATGAAACCAGCCAACCTGTCATGCATGGCTGAGCAAGGCAGATGTTTCATTCGTCAATCTACACTTGAGCAAGCAAGGCAGATCAATTACGCGAGGGCATCTCGCCAACTGCGATCGCTTTGGCTGTGATTGATACTGTATGTGGGCACCTCTTAAAGGTTGTGACTTGATGATGAGTCGCATGTCAAAATACAAGATCATCCCAAGAAGAGACAATGCTCTAGAAGTATCTTTATTCCTGCGCTTAGAGTACCTATCTGGAGGGTTTCACTCCTCTGTTTCAGTTATGTTTTCCTTGACCTCTATGCTTAGCAAAGTAGCAATAGGTAAAGCAGGTTCCTAGGATATAACGCTCTAATTTAGCTGGCTGGTTGTGCAAGCCGTCCTTGTCACTTGACTCGTCAATCAACACCCAAAACGACCGACGCACTTCTCAAATAGACGGCAGCTACTGATCCAACCATCCGTCCTGCTCATCAGATAAGGCAAGGAAGGTGTATTTCATACAAGGAGCCGGGTAATACAAGATCCAAGGCGATACCGGCAGAGTTCCGAGTGGGGAGAGCCGTTTCACGGCAACTGGCTGATCAAGGTGAGTCCTTGGAGGCGAAACAAGACGCGGCCCCAACGCAAATAGACTCGCCTTGGCCCTCTAAAACCTGGGGAAACGGATCAGAGTAGTCTAGAATGGCATAAGAAAAAACATCCAGCGTGGATCTTGCGGACGCGGGTCCGAGCTGCGGACCCGGTGTTGCGGACCCGGGCTTCGACATCTGTTGCAACATGAAGTGCCGCTTGAGTGGATAGACCCGTGAGGCTCTCACTGATGCTGACATCTATCATCATCTACCTTAGTAGGTAGTATGTGATGAAGAGCCGGGGTGTTACGTGTATGTGCCGGTCGAGTTCCGTTGGTGCGACGAGAGACTGAGAATCGCAAGATACTCACTCAACTATAAATACAAGCCATTATTTCTTTCCTGGCAAATCTCTGAGAGGGCTTATGTCAAAAAAACTGGACCAGAGTCAACACTATTCAATTATACCTAGACTCTACTGCAATCCATCACAATCGCTCCCCTGACTGTCAAGCTCGAAACCCCCATTACCGGGCCATACGAGCAACCCATTGGCCTGTCAGTCTATCCCCAATCCATAGACACTTTCTAAGAAACCCTCCTTGAAGAGCAATGACTTACTCACGCTAGGTTCATTGATGGTGAATGGGTCGAGAGCGTCGACAAGAAGAAGCTCCAAGTCATCAACCCCTCGACCGAACAAGTCATCACTTCCGTCTACGAAGGCATCGAGAAGGATGTCGACCTCGCTGTTGCAGCTGCTCGAAAGGCATTCGAAACCACATGGAAGGACACGACGCCCGGTGAGAGAGCTCACCTTCTGTACAAGCTGGCCGACCTAGCCGAGAAGAACAGGGAGCTTCTCGCCGCTGTTGAATCGCTCGATAATGGCAAGTCGATCAATAACGCCCGCCGTGACGTTGACGCCGTCGTCGGTTGTCTGCGATACTACGGCGGTTGGGCTGACAAGGTCGAGGGTAAAACCATCGACATTGCCCCTGATATGTTTCACTATACCCGGTCCGAGCCTGTAGGTCACAGCATCTTGACACATGGTTGCCCCGTAACTAACAAGCCGGCAGATTGGCGTTTGTGGACAGATTATCCCTTGGAACTTTCCCCTTCTCATGCTGTCGTGGAAGATTGGTCCTGCTTTGGCAACCGGCAACACCATCGTGATGAAGACGGCCGAGCAAACCCCCTTGTCCGGACTGGTCTTTACGCAGTTCATCAAGGAAGCCGGTTTCCCCCCGGGCGTTTTTAACCTAGTGACCGGTCTCGGTCGAGTTGCCGGCGCAGCCATTTCGTCTCACATGGATATCGACAAGGTCGCCTTCACTGGCTCAACCCTGGTCGGTCGCCAGATTATGAAGGCGGCCGCCGACTCCAACCTGAAGAAGGTGACTCTGGAGCTGGGCGGCAAATCGCCCAACATCATCTTCAACGATGCCAACATTGAAGAGGCCGTCGACTGGGTGAATTTTGGAATCTATTTCAACCACGGCCAGATCTGCTGTGCGGGCAGTCGAATTCTGGTGCAAGAGGGTATTTACGACAAGTTTCTCGACGCGTTCAAGAAGCGGGCAGAGCAGAATAAGGTCGGAGACCCATTCCTGGAGGAAACTTTCCAGGGCCCTCTCGTCAGCGGTCTGCAATATGAGCGCGTCATGAGCTATATCGACCTAGGAAAGGCAGAGGGTGCCACGGTTCTCACGGGTGGTAGCCGTCACGGAGACAAGGGCTACTTTATCGAGCCGACCATCTTCACCAACGTTCGACCCGACATGAAGATTATGAGAGAAGAAATCTTTGGGCCCGTCTGCGCGGTTGCCAAGTTCAAGGACGACGAGGAGGCCCTGCAGCTCGCCCACGATACACCATATGGCCTCGCCGCCGCCGTTCACACCCAGAGCCTGAGCACCGCCATCCGGTTGTCCAACTCTCTTCATGCTGGAACAATCTGGGTCAACTGTTATAACCTTCTTCATTATGCGGTCCCATTTGGTGGTTACAAAGAATCAGGAATCGGCCGGGAGCTTGGAGAGGCCGCGCTCGCCAACTATACACAGAGCAAGTCTGTTGCTATTAGGCTAGCATGAGGGGATTAGATGAACAAATAAAGAATAAAATAAAGTAAACCAGTAATACGGGGAAGTGATGCGTGCTCGTGAGTGTGACCTTTTGCGTAGGGTCCTTCTGGAGTAAACTGCTCCGCGAGATGGCCTGCCAACGTCTCATGATATCCGTCATATCCTCCATTTTAAACACGGAAGCGCGGTTTACTATACTATATTAACTACAGAAAACCATCAGTGAAATTATATTCAATAACATGGAGCTCGGAACGCGTTGGGTGGAGTAGAAGAGTGATGATGAGACGTACAATGTCTCGTTGAGATTATCCGATATAGATATCGACTCTTTCCTAAGGAGGAACGCGTAGATTAGCTACGCAAGTACGGGAATGGACTTCTTGAGGGGAGTAAATACTTAATTAGTTCATGAGTAAGCTGTTGCATAACTTTAACTGGGTGTCGTTCTGAAGTTGCTCCATTAGTTGAAGTGCAAGGATGATAAAATAAATACAGAGGCTGTGATACTAAATCACAACAAGTCTTTAAACATGCCCCTTCGACTTTCTATAGTAACCACATACAGGAGAACTATCATACTACGTAACAGCTTCATCATATATAAATGTTCAATCATATTCAGTTGCGCGCGATTCGACTTTCACCATTCACAAGGACGCGATAAAGGTTAGGTAGGGTAGGTTTCTGTTATTGGTCATATTAGAAGCAACGACCCACTTTTCCTTCCATCATCACGTTCGAGATGTCTGCCTACTCAACTTGATCTTCTACAACCTGCGCCTTGGTTCAAAATGATATCTTCGTTGCAAGAATCTATTAACATGGCTGAGATGCAACTGAATTTCCCTATTGTCTCTCTCTTTGAGGACGACGAGTCTCGCTGGCAGGCCGTCGTTTCCCGCAACACCAACGCTGACGGCTTCTTCGTCTACGCTGTACGCACAACAAAGATATTCTGCCGTCCTATTTGCAAAGCTCGCCTCGCCCGTCGCGCCAACGTATCATTCTTTGCCAACGGGCTCGACGCCCAGGAGGCTGGCTTCCGGGCTTGCAAACGGTGTAAGCCAGAGGTGGCGGGGCTCATGCCCGAGGAGGCGGCTGTGCGAAAGATCCGCGATTTTGTGCAACAGCGCGTGGAGAAGAAGGGCAATACAGAGGCCAGGCTCAGCTTGAGCCAGATGGCCAAGCAGACTGGGCTCTCCAAGTGGCACTTTCACCGAGTCTTTAAGAAGTGTGTGGGAGTAACTCCGACAGAGTACCTGCGAGTACAGCGCCAGGGACAGCAAGCCCAAGAGTCATTACCAAATGAAGAACCAAGTTGGCTTGATAGCCTGGACTTTGGGAGTCTAGAATGCGACTTTGATTTCTCATCTTGGGACGGATCTGTTGCCGGCTCTGGGCACTCTACAGAAACGCCACCAACTGGCACCAGCGGGTGCAGCCCTTTCTCGATTGACGACTTATTGGTCTGGCCTGAAGAAAGAAACGAACTGCCCGCCTGAACAAGCTTTCATGTCACAACCTTAAGCATCGCCTTGGCTCGTTAAGGGGGCCGACATCCACCACCTTGTTGACTGATGGTTTACCTTGGCACGGGCTTGGCTCTAAGCGACCACAACCCCGAATCACATATTTCCTTCAGACTATAATCGGCTATTGAAATAAGCAGTGCTGGGGTTACATCAAGCCGCCTGTCTCGCCGTTGGCAACCCAAACTGGGGTGGTTTCGACCATGTCTCAGTGCTCCGTGCCCCTTGTTTGGCCTGCGACTTCAGGCTAAGCGACCATTAATCGAAACTCCTAAAAAACCGGAAGCCTTCTGTTCCGACAGCAAGACAGGCAAGGATTCAATTGTCGCCCTGAGCTCTCAATTTTCATCCAGCCTCGTTTTTTTCGCCATGGCTATCTGGGGCTGTCTCTATTCATTTGGTTCGCCTACTTACACGCCGCGACGCTGGAGCGCGATCAAATGGAAATGCCTAGTGTATACATTGAACGAGAATAAATTTACTCCCTGAGGAATGAAAGAGTATGAGCCTTTGCCCCGACTGCACCGGGTCTCTCTGGTTACTACGGAGTATCCGAGTTCTGACGAGGAGACGGGATCTACGCATCCGAGACCTACGATGCTTCGGACGTCCGTGGTGAACTCGATGCAACACGGGGCCCGAGTTCTCGTCAGGGCTAAGCCAATTGGGGACTTCGGACAGTCTCATCAAGCCCCAGCTTGTCAACTAACGCCAAGCTGACCAACATCTTGAAGCATTGTGTGTAACCCCAGGTTGTTTACGCGCTAGGAGAAGTCTCACCGTTCCCAACTTTGCCTCCTCTAGAAACTACGCCGTAGCAGAGGATGTATGATCGTCACCGTAAAGCTCAAGCTCAAAGCTTAGCTTGTGTCATCTCGAGTTTATCCTAATTTAGCTACACGGCCATGATGAAGCTAGATGGTATATAAACAGTCTCATCCCGTCTCCATGGACTGAACCTTCTCTCTCATCATCTTCTACACAAGCCTTTATCCCCTCCTTCTTATTTCCTTTCTCTATTTGCAGTTCTGTGAACGCATTCGTTTCTACCACTCCTTAATTCTTCTTCAAGTCTATTCTTCTGTACCGCTGGCTGGTTTTGTTGTTATATCCCCTTAACAAACCACACCAACGTTCAGTCATTTGAAACCATTCACAATGGCACTTTCCAAGGCATTCAGTCTTTCCATCCTCTTGGCTTACGCCGAGGCTCGATTCGGTCAGGAGCAGGTGCCTGTTGCTGCAGTCCAGGCACTCGGCGAGGCTGGCTTCGGTGATCCTGGTGTTGCTGCCACCATTGCTGGTAGCATCCCGGGCTCTCTGCTTGCCGCCGCTAGCCCTTGCCAGAAGGTAATGAGGAATTGACATCAAACCCCCTGAGGGACAACTAGCTAACATGTTCTGCCAGCTTTCTATTGCCGATCAAATCATCTCTGAGCTGGGAACCGACCAGCAAGTCATTGACGCAGCCATTGGTCTTGTCTCTGCCGAGACCAACTTCAACCCCTTCGCCGTCGACGTGCCATTTGTGTGCGCCGACCCCAGCCTCCCTGCTACTGCTGAGCTTCGAGGCATCGTCCCCCTTGTGGACCCAGCTGTTGGTGGCTCAGATGTCGAGAATGCCAACTCTGCAACCTCACAGCAGACGCCTTTTGAGGCCACAGGTCTGTCCCAGGCTGAAGTCATGATTGCTCAGGGCTTTGGCAACTTTACCGCTGTTGGTGCCGATGGACAGCAGGTCACACTTGACGGACAGGACGGTGCTGGAGCTGGAGCCGGTGCCGGAGCTGGTGCTGGAGCCGGTGCCGGAGCTGGTGCTGGAGCCGGAGCCGGTGCTGGGGCCGGAGCTGGCGGTGCTGGGGCCGGAGCTGGCGGTGCTGGGGCCGGAGCTGGCGGTGCCGGGGCCGGAGCTGGCGGTGCCGATGACGGTGCTGCAGACGATGGCGCTGCCGGAGATGACGGTGCTGCCGGTGACGACGGTGCTGCCGGTGGTGATGCTGCTGAGAGTGGTGCAGGAGGCGCTGCCGGAGACAACGACGACTGTGAAACTGAAACTCCGACTGGTGTTCTCCCCCCTAACAACAATGGCACCGCCGAAGCTGGAGCCGGAACCGAAACAGCCGTTCTTACCACCACCATTATCCCAGCCGAAGCTGTAACCGGAACCGAAACGACCGCTGCTACCAACACCAACGAAGCCGGAACCGAAACCGAAACGGCCGCTCCTACCAACACCAACGAAGCCGGAAACAACCGACAAGGCGATGACGATGGTAATGATCGTAACCAAGGCTCTGGTCGTGGAAGAAGGCTGCGACTGACACTTGGTCGTCTCGGGGGAGCCAACCGGGGAGCCAACCGGGCCCAACGAGGGGGTCACGACAACCAACAAAACGACGACAAGGATAACGGCAACGATGATGCTGCCGCCGGTGATGATGCCGCCGCTGGCGATGATGCCGCTGCCGGTGACGACGCTGCCGCAGGTGACGACGCTGCTGCTGGAGATGACGCTGCTGCCGGTGACGACGCTGCCGCAGGTGACGACGCTGCTGCTGGAGATGACGCTGCTGCTGGAGACGATGCCGCTGCCGGTGATGATGCCGCTGCCGGTGACGACGCTGCTGCTGGTGATGATGCCGGCGCTGGCGATGATGCCGCTGCTGGCGACGACGCTGCTGCTGGTGATGCCGCCAAGGGTGGAAACAACCAAAATGGAAACGCCAACAACGGGACTGAGGCGGATGGAGCTGCGTGCAACAACCGGGGCAACAACGGCCAGGGAAACAACAACCAAGGCAACAACCAAGGCAACAACCGGGGCAACAACGGCCAGGGAAACAACAACCAAGGCAACAACGGCCAGGGAAACAACAACCAAGGCAACAACGGCCAGGGCAACAACGGCCAGGGCAACGGAACTGACAATGCTGCTGGTGATGGCGCCGCTGGAGGTGATGACAATGCCAACAACGGAGGCAACAACCAGGACAATGGTCAGGGCAACGGAGCTGACAATGCTGCTGGTGATGGCGCCGCTGGAGGTGATGACAATGCCAACAACGGAGGCAACAACCAGGGCAATGGTCAGGGCAATGGTCAGGGCAACGCTGGTGACAACCAGAACCAGGATGGCAACAACCAGGGCGGCAACAACCAAGGAAACGCTGGCAATGCCGGTGATGACCAGAACCAGGACGACAATGCTGGAGGCGCCGATCAGGGCCAGGACGACGCAGCTGATGGTGCTGATGATGCTGCCGCCGGAGGAGCTAACGGTGACCTCGACTTTGGTGTCTGCCAACCCACAATCGCACGAGTCGGCGGTCTCAACGGCCGACCAGCCGACGAGTTCACCTTTATCCCCCAGGACCCCCTGGTGGCTGAGGGCCAGCAAGAAGCGCTCAACCCCAACATCATCACCAACCGCATCTGTGACCAGCTCACCAACGTCTGCAACGCCAACGACGCTGCAAAGGCGGCGTGCGAGTCGGCCAAGGCTGAGATTGAGGCTCTGGGCACCCGCGATCAGAGCACAGCTGACACTTGGAACGCCCTCCTGGGCTTTGCCGGTGTCGACTCTACTCAGCAGCAGGTTTAATGAGAAGAAACGAGGAGTAACATGCTGGTCATGATTGGAGTTATAGTGACATGTACTTAGTCAAGGTGGTGGAATACATAGTTGACTTTAGCGTCAAGGTTAAACATAAGCTTATCCCTTACATTGTTATCTGTGAATATCCAGCTGAAGACTCTCTCACATTTTCCTCCTGACTTGACCATAATAGAAAAACGCCTCGTGATGGTCATTACCCCCTGTCCCTGTCCATCATTATCCCTCTCAGGCACAGAACTCCCTTGCTTTACGTTTCAACTTGTGTGCCCCCCTGCCAGCTGAACTGCGCCTGCGGTTGCGCATCAAATCAGATGACTGCCATGACGCCTCATGCATGTTTTCCCCTGCATGGGCGAAAATGATCGACACTTCCCTGCCTCTGTCGTGTAAGTGTCTACAGCGCCATGAAGGCATGCAGAGATCCTGGATGAATTAGAGAGTATGTAGTCGGTCAGAAGATGAAGACTATTTGATCGAGGAGATCTCAGAGATTCCAACCCTCATTCTTATCTGTTTTTGAACACCACACTCTTTTACTACTTCAAAACAATACACATCATGTTTGACAAGCCTAGAAAGAAGAGAACCTGGGGAGAGTTGTTTGCCCACCAGCTGGGTTGGGGAGAGTCCAAGGGCCTCAGCATCTGGTTCATGATCTCCATCCTCAGTATGTTTCCACCCGTTCTGCGTGTCCCTCTTCTGACAGAAACCAGTTGGTCTTGTTGCAAACTTTGTCATCCTCGTTGGATGCATGTCCCCTGCCACGCAGTCCATCTACCTCTTCCGTGTTAGTAGCCAGGACCTCGTCGACGCTGCCACAAACACGACCCGTGTGTCGGCCGAGGATCTCCGTATCGATGAGCTGCCGAACCACTGGTACTGGGGCCTTTCTGGTTTGCAGCCTTGATAGAAGTGGCGATACATCCTCTGACTTGGTCTGAATAGGTGTCTGTATAATTTACCCCGACGAAAAGACTCCAACCTGTCAACGCTCCTTTCCACCTACAATGACCATCGAGGACATGATCACCTTTGCCGTCAAGACCAAGATGTCCGACGATACTTCTGAATCATCCATCACCAAGCGCGTCAAGCCCTGGACAAGTGCCCTATCACAAGTCCAAGATGATCTCCCCTCGTCCTCCCGCCCCGAGTCACTCCTTAAAGGCGCAGTCGCTCTGGCCCTCATCTCGACGCTCCTTTCATTCCTCGTCCTCCCGCTGGCTGTTCTTTCACTGAGCCTCCTCCGTGGCAAGCTTCAGCGGTGGGTCTACTACTGCATCGCCATGGTGGACACAATGGCCTTTCTCGGTGCAGGAATCCTCGCCATCTACGCCATGAATGACGGACCTCGCTCGTTGATCCAGCTATCCGGCATCGACCAGGGTAATGAGCGAACCTTTATAGGCCCTGGCTTTTACGTGTTGTTTGCCGGCACCTTGTTCAAGCTCATCTCCATCGGTATCTTCTTCTCCATTGCCTTTATCATCGTCATACTGATCGTCTTTGCCATCATTGCTTGCATATCAGAGGCAATCGACGGTTATTCAAGCGGAGGAAGCAAGGAAATTGTGGTTATTGAAGTTCCAAGATATCATGATGAGAAGAGATGGCAACCTGGGCTAGTATCATGGGCCATGCCCAACTTGCAAGGCATGGAAGAAGCGCTGGTCATTGACTAACAACAAATGCCTATTGCTGCAACTCAACGTCACGCTTTATCAATGCTCTATCCCTTTTGCATAAACATATTAGACCCAAGACATGGGATCGATCACAGCCCGAGGCTGCCTTCCCTTATCCCTTTCCTCGTCACTGAGATCGGCCACGAAACCGTCCATTTCGTTGTCGCTTTCATCGTCGCTTTCTTCAACGATTGCATAAACGATACCAAAGCCGTTATAATAATGAGTTTCATAACCATCTCCGTCCTCTTCATCTTCGTCCGGCCTTGGACGAAAGATAGACGGCGCATATGGGATAATTCGTTTACGACGAGGTGGTAGCATGGTGGTACGCTCAGCAACTCCGCGATAGTAGTCCGCCTCCTAAGGAATGCAAAAGTCGATCCAACTTCCGAGGTAGTCCAGTCGGTTGCCCTGGTGTTCCTGGCTCTTGTATATGGCCTCGAATTCATCGAAGCTCAGCTTGCCCCAGCCGCCCCTCTTAATCGCCTGTGCCTCTGCCAGTCCGAGCCACTTCCAGTGTCGTAGTGTCATTGGCGTAGGGGCGCTTTCTGTCCCCGTCCCGCCTCTATCATCATGTTCCTCCTCTGAGGTCTCGGCTGAGACTGGTTGTGTAACGGGATACCATGTACGTCTCAGCAAGTCATCAGCTTCCCCTAGAGTGTTGGGCCTAAACTGCGGAAGAGTCGGGTCTCGGTAGTCAGGGGATGTAAAAATTGTATCAGTGTCGGGTTTAGGCGTGGGCTCTGCGGGCTCATCCTCTCGGATGATTTCCACCGTAGTCTCGATTTCCACTGCATTTCGGCCCTCGGGCATGGCAATCGTGTAACCGCTTTCAGACAACAACTCTTCAAGGCTCTTATCCGTAGCTGGTCTGACAATTGTATCGCCGTCGCCTCTGGATGGCTTTGCACCGTCCTCATCATTAAGCTCCATCGTGTCGAGCACTTTCTTGTACCTTTCTCTTTGCTCTTTGGTCTCGGCAGCATGCACAGCAACATCCTCTGCTGGCTTGAAGATGGTATCGAGCAGTTCGTTGAAAGCATGTTGAGTAACTTGGTAAAGGATCTCCTTGCCAGCATCGTGCTCAGCTTCAGGCATCCTCCAGCGAGGGATTCGATCTGAGGGGCTGCTTGGAGAGGTAGACTTGCTCGATTCGCCTGCGTTGCCACTGGCAAATCGAACCTTGGAGCTTGTCGGTGTTGTAGGTGAGCTGGTTTCGTCGTCGGTACTAACTCCCTCATCCATCCGGCGAAGGTCCATGAGAATATCCTCGCTCTCAGGCCAGTCATCGGGGGCAGCTCCTCCTTCTTCCTCGTCGAGGTAGAACTGGCGTCTCATCCATCGATCATGCAGCGCTTTTCGCGCCATGTCTCTCTTCTTCTTCTCCAGCTTGGGCAGCTTACTTCGATATTCAGCGGCCATTTGGGCCCTGGCCTCGCTCTCTGTCTGTGACGGGCCTGCATCATCATCCCCTTGGTTTCCATTCGCGCCAACACGTCTGTTCCTGACGTTGCCGTTGTATTCTTCTTCATCGCTTGGCTCCTCAACCTCCAGATTCGCATTGTCCAGCACGAGACCTGGCAACTCATCCAGTGTTGTTGGAGGCTCCATCAGCGTAACCCAATAAGTGCGGTCTGCCTCGCTTGCGGTCCGCATCGTTCGCCAGTTACTGTCAGTATCGCTCCGTGTGATGTATCGTCTTCGAGATGGAGGATCGGTGTCACAGGCAAACAAGGTGGTCAACATGTCCCCCCGAGTGGCTGTGTCCTCTCCATTCTCGGCAACAACACCCTCATGCCCGTCCGCAATTTCCACACTCCCGTCGCGATGGTACGTCTTGCCTTCATACCGGATCCCTCCCTCTCCCGCTGGAACCCGTCCTTCGCGGCCAAACAGACTGCTAAGAGGTTGGCGACCGGTAACAAGTTGCTGGGCATCGGTACTGGCAAGCAGCTGGCCTTGAAGACCATCCAGAATATCCTTGTGCATCTGCTTGTAAAGAACATAATATGCGCGGAACATGCGCAAAAAGTCCTTTCGGTCAACGTAGCCATCACCATCCAAGTCATACCCGGCAAAAATCTTGCGTAGCTTGTCCTTTCGTTTCCTGTAGGACAAGCCGTGTAGAAACTCAGTGAAGCCGATCAAATCATCGTTGTTGGAGTCGTAGAAAGAGAACATGCGGTCATGGATGAGATTCGGTGCTGCATGGCGAGAACCACCAAGAGGCACGAGGCAACGCTCAAAGGTCTTGCGGTCCATAGCCAGGCCAAGTTCGTCAGGGTCTTCTCTCCATTCTGTGTTCGCCATGAATGTCCATTGCTCCCAGAATGCCTCCAGCTCTGGCCGTTCAAAACCCGTCTCCCGTGACAACTTGGGTATTAGCCCGCGCGGTAGGTTGCGCCTGCAGGTGTCAGGATCCCCGGTGTACCAGACTGGCTGCATCTGCCTGGGGGCAAAGGGCGGCGCCGGTGCGCGGATCTTGTAAAAGATGTGGGTTTTGATGTGGACGCCCTGGGCTTCGCAGGTTTCGCATAGATCAAAGTCGGCACAGTTTGCGCAGCGATAACGCACTCCTCGGATGGGAACCATGCCGCAGGCGTTGCACTGACAGCCACGGTGCACGCAGCCGTTCCTCCGTGCGTTATCTTCCGAAACACGGAATAGAAGATTCACAATATTATGACCAGCTCGCTGGTTTGAAGGGAAGCCGCCTGGTTCGTTCCACCATTCGTCCGTCCCGCCTTCCACCGTGGTCTCGGCGTCAACAGGCCGCACAGTGTCGAGGTCGACATTCTCATCACCTGGGGGCTCCGAAGACGCGCTAGACTCCGAGGGGGCCCTAGCATGGCGATGACGACGGCGTATGGCGTTGCTCCTGTGCAAACTGCCAGGGATGGCTTCGAATGTTGGTGACGTGCGGCTCTGATATGTGTAGTATCCTATTGATGCAGCGGCGACAGCGGCCACAACCGCCACGGCCAGCCGCGGCCGGGTTATGCTCTCGACCGAAGGCGTGGGCAACCACATGGTGGGCTATATCATGTGTGTAGCATGATGGTGAAGTTAGGCGCGTCAGAGAAGCAAGGTCGGGGGGATGGCTGAGTAGGCGTCGCGTGCGTAAGTATAGTCGGTTGATAGCCAAAGATTTGATGACCGTAGCAACCGGGATGAAGCTTGGAGAATCCTGTGCTGTTAAGACTGAATTAAGTAGATGGATGTTGTGGTGTTTGAGTGATGACAAAGATACATTTCAACAAGCGATGGAAGCTTGGAGAGATTCAAGCTGGGGGTTGGTGGGGCAGGCTCTCTATGAGGTCCGTGCGCCCCTGCGACGGTCCGGCCAATGTGGAAGGAACAAGCCGGAGGTACGTACCTCTCATCCGACTGTGGAGCCCGTCCGTGGTCGGCGACAAAGTGATGATGCTTGTAATGGTCCCTCCACTGACGGAGCTGAATTTCCTCAGCCCACTCTTCTCTACGGTACATTCTTAACCTCGCATACATAGCTCGCCCAGCGCAAGCTACGCCAGCATCTTCCGCCAGCAATTGCCCTCTTCCACCACACAATGGCTGACGGTCCTCCCTCCATTCCGGGGCCTCTGCCCTCGTCCTTTGACAATGACCAGTATGCTCTGTGTGCCCCGGCCTAATGCGCCGCTCCCCGCTCACGCGATAGACAGGGATTTCTACAACGAGCGTCCGATGCAGAAGGTCTTTCGCAAGATCAAGGAGGAGCCTCTGATCCCGCTGGGTAATTGACTTCCCTCTCGCCCAAATGCCGCGTTCTTCCCATTCTGCCGAGATTCAGCGCTCTAACGACTCTGCTTCTCCTACCAGGAATCGGCCTGACCAGTCTGGCCTTCGTCAACGCCTACCGAGCCCTCCGCCGGGGCGATTCGAAGCAGGCGAACCGCATGTTCCGAGCCCGAGTGGCAGCCCAGGGATTCACCGTGATCGCGATGCTGGCGGGCAGCATGTACTACCAGAAGGACCGCGAGAAGAGCAAGGAGCTGCGCAAGCTCCAGGAGCAGCGCGACGCCGAGGAGAAGCGCCTCAAGTGGATCAGGGAGCTCGAGGCCCGAGACGACGAGGAGAAGGCCATGAAGGCTCGCCTGGAGAAGAGGAGGCTGCTGGTGCAGGCTCAGAGGGCCGAGGAGGCAGAGGCTGCGGCGGCAACGGCGACCACAGAGGAGAAGGCCGAGGCGACGTCCGGCGGCAACGGGGGCATCCTCGGCCGGATCGGCCTGTGGCCTCAGGACGAGAGAAAGGAGGAAGAGAAGAAGGTTGCCGAGGAACCTGTGGAGGAAATTGTAAGCGACAAGTCGGGAAAGAAGAAGAATCCAAAGAGCTCTCTTGGTGATCTCGGCGAGATCATCTCGTCCCAGAAGAAGGGCTAACTCGACAACAACGGCACCCACTAAAAAAGCTGAAGCCGGAGCGGAGCCTTGTACAATCACTTTGAATCATACCATGTACGATAGCGGATGGGCGGTGCCTTTGAGCGCAGCATGGCTCTACTCTTAGAACGGTGTTAATGATGGATAACGTCATGAAGGTGATGATGTCGGAGGCGCCGGTCCTCCAACTCAACCACCCTGTTTATTTGCCTGCCCTGTTGAGAACGTTTATTGAGACAATACCCGCCAATATGAGCAAGATATCGACAGATGCCTTGCTGCCTATCCCATGGAACCCCCGCTCCGGGCCCCTCCGATCAGCCCTGCCATCTCCAACAATGCCCGATCCGCCTCTATATCCCCGGTCCCAAGGTTGATCTTACGGCGGGCCTCGGCTTCCCGTTCCTCCCAGGCCCATCTCTCGGCCTGCGCTCGAGCTTCTGCATCACCACCGCATCCCCAAACCTCGAGGCTCTCGATCTGAAAGCGTTCTTGAAAGTCGAACTTCCTCACCGAACTCGAGCGGAACGCGCCGCCTCGTGAGGTAAAGTCGTGGTTGAAGACCGCAAACTCGAATGAATCGTCGAGTGTCAACGAGACGGGGCCCAGATGCAACATGTCGGTTTTGCGGTGAGCCTGTGATGGATGAGGGTGCGGGCACCCAAATGACAGCATGGGATGGTGAGCAGGCGCCTTAGTAAAGGTAACGTAGTCTTTGTTGATGGTGGATGCTGGGAACACGTCGTGAATTGGTTCCAGTTGGAAGAGAACTGTGTCCGAGTCGCCAAAGCATTCTCTGTGAGTATGCTTCCAGGGTTCCCTCACGTAGACGCCAAAGGTGAGTTGACCTGACTTGCTTCCGTGAGGGAATCTCTTTGTAGGGAGAGATGCCGCAAAAGCTGCTTCTTGGCCACCTTCCGGGATATCGCTGAGCCGTGTGCCGCTGACCAAGAGCAACGTGGGAGCCTGCCAGTTGAACACCTTTGTCTGGAAGCTTCCCATCGAGAAGCCTGCGTCATTGCCAGAGTAGAGAAGTCTCACTCTGCGGAAGAGGTCTAAGCCAGGGAGGAAGAGCGATATCTGGCATAGGGTGTTGTGGTTTAGGATCTCGCCAGAGTCGGTCAAGAGAGGCTGGGCCACTTTGGTTATGGGGGTATCATTTTGATGTTTGGAAAAGTCTAGATTTTTGGAAAAGAGAAAATGTTCAAAAAGACCGTTGAACCCACGGAAAAGATTGGGGCAAATCACAGGGATGATGCTCTTGAAGTGGCTGTACTTGATTCCAGGAGATGTTTCGGCGTTGACAAACGAGGATAGGATGCATTCAGCTGTTGCGCGTAGGCCTTCTAGTTGCTCACCAACAACGTGAGGCGAGTACAACGACAGGCTTTCCTGGGGATCGAGTGGAGCGGCCAGCAGAAGCAGCATCAGAAGTTTGCGAAAGTTGTCAGTTGGTACCGTCGCGGAATGGAACTTGGGAGCATGGCCCTGATCCACGGCTTCCTTAACATTGAGCAACTCAAAGGCCGTCAAAACGAGGTCGTCATCTTCGTCGTCGTCGTCATCGACTTCATCGCCCGCTTGATCCACTGCGAAGCCAGCAACATGCGAGTTCCCTTGAACCTTTTTGTCCTTGCCATTAGGCTCATCAAGTTGAGCAGCATCTGGAGAGGCATCATCAGATTCAGATGGTTTGCGATCAAAGACAGCCAAGCTCCTAAATAGCAGCTTGGTCCTATCCGAAGAACCCCGCGCCAGCACGGTTCGGTACCGCTCAGTCATGATGACGATGACCATGATCATCCGGGGTAGCTCCAATACTACCGGGGCATCCTGAAGGAAGGGAAAGGCACCCAGATACGACACCATTTGAAAAATGACAGGTGACGCGCCAAGGATGTCGGGGATCTCGAGGTAGCGAGCGATGGTATCCTCCTTCATGTACCTGATCGAGTCCTGTTGATCGGCAAGGCTTTTGAAGACATCCTTGAGCGAGTAAAACTCGAGAGAGGTAAAACACTTGCTCCTGAACCTCTCTGCCTACATGAACGTGTCGGTTAGTCGTGAATGGGCGATGGATGGACTGGACAGCTCACCAGCTCATGAGTTAGCTCCTCGTGCGACCGCCTCTGCGGCTGCTCATCCGAAAGATTCTGGCCCATCTTGAGAGACCCGCTCTACATTCATCACTTCGAGGTTGTAGAATTGGGTCTGGATCTCATGAATCTAAAAATTGATTGAGTGATGGATGGATGATATGATTAGGAGAAGCTGAAGTCTGGCCTGCCCTGGTAGACTTCATGACATTCCAGGGCTGGTTGCTGACATGGATGATTGCCAGGTACGTATCCCCTACGTAATGCCAGCCCCTGCTGTTCCTGCGAGCTGCAAGCCCACCCTTAGCACAGTGAGCTGGGGAAATAGTCGGCCCGGACATATATACCGTCAATATCGGCCTCTGACAGGGCACGTGGGGGTAGTTTCACCCTCACTGGTCTCGCTATGTGCATTATGAACATTGCGGCTCTACTCATCCAAAGTATATGCCAAAAACAGCCGACCGCGTGGGTGGAAAGTGTCAGAACGAGGGCTGCATTGAGGTGACGAATCATGCTGGCCACACCAATTGGACCAACCATGATTGTTCAAGCGTCTGTGTAAGTGAAGCAAATACTATTTCTCTTGACTACTAGCAAGATCAAAGGATCCGAATATCAGTTAAGTTATCTCGCTAACAAGCTGATTGCCAGCGTGTGCCCAAAATAGCTATCATGCTAAACACAACAATGGATCCTTTCTAAACCTTGTTGAGATCATATATTCATGGTATCTGCTAGCTATGGCGGCCATTTATCATCTACACTCCCACCTCTGCTACAACCCGAGCATTGCCACAGGCCCTTGAATCCTTACAACCTCGGTCTAGCAGCAATCAACTCTCCATTTTTATTCATTTTCACCTCATGTCTTACTTCTTTTCCAGGTACGCCTTCCACCCAATCTCCTGCAGCCTGGCTGCCTTGGCCTCGACCTCCACGCCCATGCTCACTATGTAGTCAGCCATAGCCTGCCTGTACTTGGCCTCGCCGGTACCAAGAATGCGGACAGCCAAAAGGCCTGCATTCGTTGAGTTGTTGATTCCGACCGTGGCAACGGGGCAGCCTCGGGGCATCTGGACGATGCTCAGAAGCGAGTCCTTGCCATCGAGGTGGGTCGCCTTGACGGGCACACCGATGACGGGGATGGGCGTCTCAGAGGCAACCATACCAGGGAGCGCAGCCGCACCACCAGCCGCAGCGATAATCACTCGAATGCCGCGATCAGCAGCAGACTTGGCCAAAGCGCTCATGGTGTGTGGTGTCCGGTGCGCAGAAGTGATGGTGAAGTCGTAAGGTACACGGAAGCGCTCTAGGACCTCAAATGCACCCTTGAGCACGTGCAGATCCGAGTCGGAGCCCATCGTCACAACAACCAAGGGGTTCTTGGTATCGCGCGAGGAGGAAGAGGTTGGCGCGGGTGGCTGTGAAGTGGTGGCGGGGGCAGTAGGGCGCAGCTGAGCTGAAGCAGCATCAAGACGGCCCTGGCGGATGCTGTCAACCTCCTTAATAAGAGGGGCAGCAAGTTCCTCAAGATTAACCTCGGGGGAGTAGGAGGTGACGGTGATGTGTCCAATCTTTCGGCCAGGCTTGGAAGACTTGCCATAAAGATGCAGGAAGACGTCCATATCATCGTGGTAGTGAGTGTGGGTCAGGTCAACCAGCGCATCGTGGGAAGACTCCTGAGCGCCGCCAAGAATGTTGAGCATGATGGCACTGGACACACGAGGCTGAAGCTTGAGAGAAGGGGGTACAATGTCGAGGATTGAGTAGAGCTGAGCCTTGTACTGGCTGAAGTAGGGGACGGCCTCAATTGTGTAGTGCCCAGAGTTGTGGCTTAGATGTGGTTAGCATGTCTGAAGAGTTAGCCAGAAATAAGAATAGGCTTACGGTCTAGGGGCAACCTCGTTGATCACCAGCTCGTCTGTAGAATGTAAGCTTCTGTCAGTCGGCGGTCATTGCATGAAGCCTACCGTTGGCTAGGAGAAACATCTCGACCGCAAAGACACCCCTGCCCTTGACGGTTCTGATGACATCACAAGCAACCTTTTTCGCCTTCTCGCCAACCTCCTTCGAGACCTTTCCGTAAAACACCTTTGTGCAGATGCTCTCCTCGTGGACAGTCTCAACTGCCGGGTAAGCGTAGACGTCCTTCAGGTTGCCAGCGTCGTCCTCGGTCCTCACAACCATGACGGCCAGTTCCTTAGTAAAGGGCTGGAACTTTTCAGCGTACAGGGACAGCTTGCCCATGTCATTGATGGCCTCGGCAAAATCTTCGGGGCCATTGATCTTGAAGTTTCCACGGCCGTCGTAGGAGCCCTTGCGGGCCTTGAGCATGAACGGGAAGCCAAAGGCCTCAGCAGCCTTCTGAAGCGACTCCTGCATCGAGATGCCCTGCTCAACCGAAATTTGAGGCGCAATGGGGATTCCAGCCTTTCCAAAGTGTTCCTTCTGGAGATACTTGTCCTGGATCAGACGGAGGGTTTCCCACGAGGGGTGCACGGGCACCTTCTTGACCTGGCCGTCAACCTCAACACCCTTGGTGGCAATCTCCTCGAGGACCTCGGTGTTGATGTGCTCAATCTCGACGGTGAGAATGTCGCACCGCCTGGCGAGCTCCCGAATCTTCTCAGGGTCCTTGAAAGAGCCCTCGACGTGCTTCTCGTTCAGGTTGATCTGCTTGGTGGGGCAGTTGTTCTCATCCAGGACGACAAGCTCGATGCCCAGCAGCATGGCCTGCTCCTGGAGCATTCGGCCGAGCTGGCCACCGCCCAAAAGACCAATGACTGGCTTCGCCATTATAACAAGAGAGCTGAGGGGTTATGGGGGATATCTTGTCGTGACTGAGAGAATTCGCACTCTGACTTTTCGAGCGTTTTCGGAGGGGTGCTGGGAACAAAATTGTTCCGGGATCGATGGCGAAAGAAGATGGGCTTTTTATCCAACTACAGCCCAACACCAAATGTGCAAAGATGAGTCAAAGATAATTATTAATCCAGAACCGCACTGCAACTAAAAGCCTCAATTAGGATCATTTTTGATCAAGTAAGGAGGCATCAATGCACACGAGAATATGGTGTTCTTCGGCTTTCACCTCCATCGCTCACAACGTCTGATCTCCCATTAGCAAGAAACATAAACTCCTGGTTTGGGGAATAGAAAAGACTTGACAAATCTTTCATGCCAACGGTATTCGCGTAACCAACAAAAGCCTTGATGACACAGTTTCTCATTGAGATACCACAAACTTGTGGATCGAGATGGGCCTACAAACCCTCATCAAAACACACAGCGCCTGTCCATAACCTTGATAACCACTCCACGCTCCGTGCTTCGCCATGGCTCCCCATCCCGAACACCCCAATCAAAATTTACACACAAAGTCCAAGTAACAGGGACGGCAGACAAGTTTGATCATAGACAACGTCATTGACCATCTGTGTCCTTTGCAGACACCGAGTTGATGAGTCGCTGGTATTTGGCTTGGGCCTCCTGCTCCGCATCTCGCAGAGGCTTCGAGGGGCCCTCACCGGGTGGCGTTTCTGACTTTCCCTTGGATGTCCAGAGAACACCAGGTTTCGACACCGGCTTTGGCTCACGGGCTGGGTCAGGCTTGGGTGTAGACCCATTTGTCTTTGGTTCGTCCGAGATGGCGCCGTCCTTCTCGCCATCTTTGTCGACTCTTGGAAGCCTCATAGCGAGCAGAACGTATTCTGCGCGTGTCATGTTATCCATCACGTCGTCCATATAGCGCCGCACCTCATCCTGTGGGGCTACCACTCGTGCCAGATTCTCCAGATGTCGTCCAGACTGTGTAAAGATGCGTATCGTAACAGGCTGGTAATAGTCCAGCTTCGGGTCTCCGCCATATTCGGATGTACTTCCCTTGCGAACTATTAGGAATGACGCCACGACCTGCTGGCCTGATGGCGTCGGCGGATACTCCAGGATGCTGAATTTGGGGAAAAGATATCGATCTCCGCTTCCAAAGTCAAATACAACAGCGGTAACATCCGGCTTAGGGGCCGGCGGGGGGCCTTTGGACCGCAAGGCTTGGGGATTCGGTTGTGCCACAGTCTGTGGGGTTGGCGCCCTAGGTTGTCCATTCGGTACTCCATTAGGGGTATGTTGTCGCACTTGCGATGGAGCAGGAGAGGGTCGCGGCGCCGCTCTCATATCTCGATGCAGACGATCAAGAATATCCTTAAGGTCCGTAGAATCTGTAAAACCAGGTCGTCCATCGGCAATCCGGCGGATCATGTCCCGGGTTCTGTGTTCCTCCAAAGCTGCCTTGACCAGCAAAACAACCAGTGGGTCACTCCCTTGTGGTGGTCGCAGCTCTGATGATTTCTGGTTGGGATTTGAAGCCAAGACAATGTCGAGAATAGTTCGAACCTCAACCGCAAAATACCTGACCGTTCTTCCATCCACCAGAAGTCGGTCCGCAGATGGTCCCTGTTGTCCACCTCGGCTGCGATATTCAGCATTAAGCTGATCGATAATCTTCTGGAAATGTACTAGCTCGCCCTCTTTTGCCTGTCCAACAGCGACCCTCTTCATGAGATCACGAAGTTCAGCATCCCCTGATGCTTTTTGCGCAAGCAAAGCAATGACAGGATCGTTAGCGGATGGCTTTGCTGCGGGTGCCGCTGGGGGAGGAGCCGGAGTCACTGGCTTTGCGAGACCGGCTGTAGGCGTTGTATGTGAGCTGGTGGCTTGTCGAGGCGCTGGTGACATGGAGGAGGCAGCCATTGGGCCAACAGGCGGTCTTGTCGCTGGGATCGGGGCCGAAGCTGCCGGTAGCGCAGCGCCAGGAGGGATGGCAGCTGGTGGGGGAGGATTTGAGGGTGCACGAGCGATTGGGGGTGGTGTTGGGGATGGTGCTACAGGCACGCCTGCTGGCTGAGGCCTTGACTGGAGATTTGGGCTCGGTGAGGGGGTCATATTGTTTCCTGGAGGAGCTATTCCCGGCTGCACAGCCTTCGGAGCAGGCTGCTCCTGGGGACCTCGGGGAAGCGGCTGTGGTGGTTGCGCTGGACTCTGGGACGGGCCTGGGGCCGGGCTGTGGTGCGGAGGCTTTGCTATTGTCGCCGTACTTTGAGTCGGAGTACCAGCTCCTGAAGCTGGCGCTTGAGGCGGGGGCATTATGCCGTTCGGAGGGCCATACTGGATGATGGGACGGTTTTGCTGAATCGGCTGGGGCTTTGGCTTGGGATCCTTGACGACATACATGGTAGCTTCGATAATGTGCGGTTCAATCGTGATCGTGACGGTGCCGACCTTTGACATGGTCTCCTTGGGCGGATTCTTGGGGTCTTCGTTGACGACGCCCTTGCGCTTGTGCGGTTTTGTCCAATATTTGGCGAAAAGACCATCACTGATCCATTTTTGGCGAGATCGTGAAAGGGACTCGGCGAGGACGCCGCTTCATAGACGCGTCTGTCAGTACCACGATTCGACATGTTCGATTCGTTTCAACTTACCTCTCGCCGACCGACTGGTAATCCTTAGATGACAAGTCTTCGGGCTGCGCGACTTCGACGGTGGGGAGCGGCTTGCCTGCCTGGATCGATTTGGGCAAAGGAGGCGGGGGAGGCAGCTCAGGTTCTGGAGCTGGAGGAGGCGCGGGGGGAGCAGCGGGCGTCGCGGAGCGTTCTCGAGGTGTGACGTTGCGCTTTTTGGCAGCATGATCGCCTCGAGCAGCAGCCCGAGCGGGCAGCTTGCGCTTCCGCTCCATAGAGTAGCTCTTGTAGCAGAAAAGACCCCAGAGGACGCAACTGAAATCACACTGCGAGAGGGAAGCAAATCATTATAAGAAGGCCATACAAGGCGCGTCGGCAGTTGAAAGCAGAAAAGAAGCTCGCTATTGACGAGATAGACGAGCACAAAAAGAGCCCGGAGCTAGGTCCGAAGCTGAGACTGGGTATGGAGGGAATATCGAGCCAACATGGGAGGTGGAAGATGGAGGATGGAGGATGGAGATGGGGATTGGAAAGAGGAAAGCAGTAGCAGGGACACCAGTGCCCGGCCAGCAACCCGAGGCCCAGTACTCTCCTACAGCATGGAGAGACAAACAGGGGTTCTGATTGGCAGGCGACGCTGGAAAAAAAGGCGGAGTGGCCGCTAGCGCGCTCTGCTTGCTGAGCCTCTGATACCTCAGCGGGATTAGAAGCTCCCGTGCCGCGTCTTCAGGGCAGTTTCCCCGAACGAAGCGCTGGAAATGTGATCAATCCATCCAGGATGGATGGAAATCATTCAGTACCAAATCAGCTTCCTGCACGGCGCGTCCAGTCCAGCTTTCCCCAGCAACAACCTGGTCAGCGTGCAGAAGCCCGCTAAACCTAAAGTGGCATTCTGCTCTGCTCATACCGTGACCAACCTGGGCTATCAACAGCCTTCATATCAAGCTACGAGGCCAACGATTCGTCTAGTGAAATTGGCTTCGTGTCCAGACTCGGGCACAAGAGTTTCAGACTAACTTTCAGTG
Source organism: Fusarium piperis (assembly GCA_027886205.1). Classification (NCBI taxonomy): domain Eukaryota; kingdom Fungi; phylum Ascomycota; class Sordariomycetes; order Hypocreales; family Nectriaceae; genus Fusarium; species Fusarium piperis. The sequence continues at coordinate 704,571 of RZGM01000003.1, forward strand.
ATGCCCAAGTCTCGGTGACGTTTCTCCGCACGTGTAGGCGACCGGCCAGTGGAGGTGGTGGCCTTTGGTCTGGCCAGATTCGAGGCTCAATTGGCTTGCTGTCGATTGGCGGCTCTGGTGGCTCCACTTCACACTTCACTTCAGGCGTGTTACAGCCGCATCGCTGACTGTGCAGCGGGTAAGACGCGCCTGCGCCTGCAGTACATCGGCCGCGGCGGCCCTACCTCGTAATTGCATGTACCTTTGATCAGCGGGCTGTCTCCTTAGCGCGGATGCAGCAACGTCTGCTTCAACCTCAGGCCTCGGATTCAGACTCGGAGCATGACTTTGCACCTCCACACAGTCATGACATTTTCATTTCTGGCGTTTTGACGTATTCTTCTTTCCTGATAGAGTTTTCAGACGTTTTCTCGAACCGTCTAGACCAACCATGTCAATCCCCCTCCATCCCGCGCTGCAGACAGCCATCTGGGCGGTCGCGGCACCTCTGGGCCTGTACTGCATCTTCCTCAGCCTGGGCATGACTCCTTTCTTTCAGAGACAGTACGGCCAGCTATCAAATCAGACGTGCACCACAATCAATCTCTAACACGGAAAATAGCTTCTTGTACGCTCACAAAATCAACACCCTCCTGTGGACAGACGTCAACAAGCCACAGCAATGGGGTTTTGCTCGTGCGTTTACCCTGCAATCTTCCGTGACACTCGCATTGCCTCACACGCCACGCATCAGGAAATCAGGTGACCCCATTTTCACTTAAGACGCCTGATGGGGAATCCATCTATGCTTGGCATATCCTTCCGTTGCCTCTCTACCTACAGAATGAGGCTTCGATAGAGTCGCAGAGCTCAGGCTTCTCGGAAGACTTCACCAAGACCGAGTCGTTTCGCCTGCTCAAAGAAGATCCCGAGTCACGATTGGTGTTGTACTGTGAGTAGACATGCACTGATTCACTTGCACACAATGGGTGGTACTAACATTTGCAACAGTCCACGGTGTGAGTGATACAGGTGGCAAACCAGGCATCAACTAACAAAGACAGAATGCCGGCCACATTGCGCAAGCCATCCGGCCTGACAGCTACCACTCTCTAACTGACACATCGTCCTACCATGTCATTGCTATCGACTACCGAGGCTTTGGCCACTCCACCGGCGTTCCATCCGAGGTAGGTGTCATTCAAGATGCTTCAACACTTGTCGAATGGGCCATCAACGTTGCGGGGGTTCCCTCCAGTCGCATTCAGCTACTGGGTCAAAGCTTAGGCACAGCGGTAGTCAGCGGTGTCGCTGAGAAGTACGCTCTTCGGGGCGTCGAGTTTGCCGGAATTACACTTGTTGCCGGGTTCAGTGATCTGGCAAATCTGCTCGTGGGCTACCGTATTGCTGGCATCTTTCCTGTACTCGCACCCTTCCGCATCTGGCCCTGGCTAGTGCGCTACCTCCACCGCTTCGTGATCGACAAGTGGCATTCGGCTGATCGGCTGGCCAATATTGTTCGGCACACAAAGACGAGGCTAAGGATCAACTTGATTCACGCCAAGGATGACCGAGATATCCCCTGGACTGAGGACAACATACTGTTCCGAGCAGCAGCACAAGAAACTGTAGGGGTTCTCGACGAGGCCGAATTCAATGCTTGGAAAGAACAGCGCACTATCAGAAAGGGGGATGACGCATTCGTGGCGACCTGGATTGCAGAGCCCAACATAATCATTCGACAAGAGCTTTTTCCACATGGAGGTGGGCCGAACCTATTTTGCTTGTTTTAATCACAACTGACCAAGTTGACTGTTTAGGTCACAACGACATTATGGGATATGCGCCTGTTGCCCTTGCTATCATGAGGTCGTTTGACCTACACGGAACGACTTATACTGAGGACTAGAATTAGAGGATGCACATAGTTATCTAATCTCAAGAGGCCCCTTTCAAGCCTTGTGTGTTTTCGTCGTATACAAGAAGCACTCTTCAGCGATGCTGTTGACTCTGAATCTATGAGTGCAGAGCTTTGCATGAAGGGCTCGGTAGGGATGTCACTGGAGAGTGTTGTTTGAGAGCCCAGATCTATTGTCGGTCAACAATGTTCATCTTAGTTTATATAATTACAATACGGTACGCCAATTTTGGCTATGTATGGATATCTAGAGAAGAGACTTGCCCTTGGTTCCACTTACACCAGTGCTTGCAGACAGCCCAGTCAAACGTTGAAGCATAATTACCGTTTTTAGCAAAAGTATCAACACCAATAAACCTTTTTATCCTCTTAAAGAGTTTGAAATATCTAGAATCACGGGCAAATTTTCAATCATTTTATACTCAAGTTCTTCCAGCTTCTCTTCCTCTCACAGAGCCTCGATTAACACCTACTCAACCCCGCATCCGGCAAAAAGACACTTGGGCAGGACCCAGCACATGCCACTTGCCTGAAAATTACCCCACCAAGAGCTTCCTCCCCACCAACATCAATTGTTGGCTCCGACATCACCACACACCTCGACACCGCAACCTATTTCACCATGTCCGAGGAGTCCAAGCCGGTCGAGCCGGTGGTCGACGAGACCAGCGCCGAGCTCAAGGGCAAGGCCATCGCCGAAGCTGAAGCTGAAGCCGAATCTGGCTCCGAGTCGGAGCACGACGAACATGACGAGCATGCCGATCCCAACGCCGCCGAAGGCTCCAGCGACAAGAAAAAGAAGAAGAAGAAGAAGTCGAAGCGCACCAAGGTCAAGGAGGCCTTGACCGGCCAAAAGTCGGGCCCTACCGATTCCGACTTTCACAAGGCCCTCGACGGTCTCACTCCCCAGCAGATCAAGGAGTTCCTCGCCCTCAACCCGGCCCTTGCCAAGGAGGTGTCCAAGGCCTCGAGCAGTGAGAACCCCTCTGCTGACGAGGCTGCCGCCATGCTGCGCAAGATGAACCTCCAGGACATCATGACTGGACTTGCCGCCGGCGGAAAGAATGCCAAGGACATGGGCTCCTACAAGTTCTGGCAGACGCAACCTGTGCCCAAGTTTGGCGAAGACTCGACTCTGAAGGAGGGCCCCCTGCGCATCCAAAAGGTCGAGGAGGTGGACAAGGAGCCTGCACCTCTGGTCGCTGGCTTTGAGTGGGTGACGATGGATCTGACTGATGACGAGGAGATCAAGGAGGTGTATGAGCTTTTGAACAAGCACTACGTTGAGGACGACGAGGCCATGTTCCGCTTCAACTACTCTCCCTCCATCCTTCGATGGTAACTTGAGCCCCTTTACTCAGACATGTGCATCCAACGGATTGCTGACACTTGCAGGGCCATGATGCCTCCTGGCTGGAAGAAGGAGTACCACGTCGGCGTTCGCGCCACCCAGTCGCGCAAGCTTGTCGCCTTCATCTCAGCCATCCCCGTCAGGCTGCGCGTTCGCGAAAACTTCATCACCTGCTCCGAGGTCAACTTCCTCGCCATTCACAAGAAGCTCCGAGGCAAGCGCCTCACTCCCGTCCTCATCAAGGAGATTACCCGTCGCAGCAACCTTAACGAGATCTGGCAGGGTCTCTACACCGCTGGTGTTGTCCTCCCCAAGCCCGTTAGCACATGCCGCTACTTCCACCGCGCCCTTAACTGGCAGAAGCTGTATGAGTGCGGCTTCAGTCCTCTCCCCTCTAACAGCAAGCCTCAGTACCAAGTTCGCAAGTATCAGCTACCCGAGAACACAAGCACCAAGGGTCTGCGCCCGATGGAGGAGAAGGATCTCGAGGCCGTCATGGATCTGTTTAAGCGATACACAACTCGTTTCGATATGACACCCGAGTTTACGCGCGAGGAGGCCTATCACTGGTTTGTCCCCAAGGTTGAGCCCAGTGGAGAGCAGGTTGTGTGGACTCATGTTGTTGTGGTGAGTGATCCAGATATCGTGGAAAAGCGCACACTAATCATTCTCACAGGACAACGACAACAAAATCACCGACTTCTTCTCCTTCTTCTGCATCGAATCCTCTGCTATTGGTAACGCCAAGCACAGCGTTATCAAGGTTGCCTACATGTTCTATTACGGAACTGAAGTTGCCCTCCAAGAGACTTCTGACAAGGCCGAACTCAAGAAGCGCCTCAACGAGCTCACACACGACGCTCTTATCCTCGCCAAGAGGTACAAGTTTGACGTCTTTAACGCCCTCACCCTCATGGACAACGCCCTATTCCTGGAGCAGCAAAAGTTTGGCGCAGGCGACGGCCAGCTTCACTACTACCTGTTCAATTATCGCCTCAACCCTATCGGCGGTGGCGTCGATCGCAAGAACCACCTCGATGAGGAGAACCTCAGTGGAATTGGCTTGGTGATGCCTTGAGTACTAGATAGATTGTACGTGATGGGCGGCCAACTAGGTTTTGGTGGAGTTGAGCGGTTATGAACCTAGGAGTTATATCTAGTAAAGAAATCCAAAAAAGATATCAAGAAATGAATTCCCATGAAGCCAGAGTTTTAGAAACAGCGACTGTAATCACTCATGCAAGTTGGTGTCCCATGGCCTTGATGACTTGATGCTTGACCAGTCAACTGAGCAGTGGCAACCACAAAACCCTCATTAAGATGGCCTCATGTCACGCCGAGGCTTGCGATGTGCAGAACAAGGCCTCTCTAGCCTACGCAATGTTCCAGCTCTCACCTCGGCTGAAATGCAAGGCCCCTGCTCAACCCCCAATATCGTTCGTTGTCTTTGGGTATAGCTCGGGCACGTGGCATGTCCGGGGTTTCTGGGGAGTGGAAACGTCACGATCACCGAAAAGCGCTATCTCATCTCCACATTTTGACGACGACAAACAACGACCCAGGCGGCATCTTGTGTATTTTTGGATCGTTTTTAGTATATGGAGCATTCATAGCCCCCTTTTAGCATATCTTGTTGTTACAGCACTTTAGAATCAGTTCAGGTGAGCATGCTGACTAGTTGCGATTGACGACCTGCTGATAACCTCAGAGATAGACAAGAGTCTACATGCTTGGCATCGGGTGCCCGTAGACGAGTACAGAAGCTGTTCCTGGAAGTTCAAGACGGGTAGAGGCAGGAAACGTGGGTGCGCTAATCTAAGGGCACTGTGAAGCAAACATTCAATACCCATGGCATCGGCCGGGTAAGTCAACAACCAACTCCTCTCCTTATCTTTCCCTCTTCTCCCTCCTCCAAGACTCTGGTTTTCGTCTCGTACTCTCACTAACATGCGTCGTCGAAGACATCCTGCGTTCCCCTCGACAGAGGAGACGCTCAAACACCCGGCGTATCCAGCTACCATATGGGCGCTGGAGCCTCACCGGGAGGGAAAGCTCCCCGTGGCAAAGGACCGTGGTGGTCCAGTCAATATTTCGTGGGAGGTCCATGGCGACGGGCCGATCAAGCTTGTGGTACGTTGCCCCCGTTGTAATTTTCCTTGACCAGTGTATTTCTCTCTCCACTACGGCCCTCCCAAGCCGACAGTCCAGTCTCAAACTGACTCTGCTCCAGCTCATCATGGGCTTGGTTGGTGCCAAGACCTCGTGGCAGCGCCAGACAAAGTACTTTGGCCATGACCGCGGCGATAGGTACTCGGTCTTGCTCATCGATAACCGCGGCATCGGGGGCAGTGACAAGCCCCTCAGCCGCTACTCGACGAGCGAGATGGCCCTGGACGTCATCGAGGTCCTCGAACACGTCGGCTGGACATCTGAGCGTGAGCTCAACGTCGTCGGCATCTCCATGGGTGGCATGATCGCCCAGGAGATGGCCATGCGCATCCCCAAGCGCCTCCAGTCCCTCTCCCTACTATGCACCTCCGCGGGGTTGACCCAGGGCGTAAAGGGTTTGATGGACACCTTGTCTGAGCGCGTAGGCTTCATCATCCCCAAGTCCATGGAGCGCAACATCTCCGACACGGCCCTGCAGCTCTTCACGCCCGAGTGGCTCGCCGCCCCGGACGCCGAGACCCTCCCGGAGCCGGGCGTCACCCCCCGGTGCGGGCCCCCTCCCCAGGAGGTCGGCCCGGCGTACCGCCTCTTCGACTCCAACTTTCAGCGTTTCCAGGCGCAGGAGCTCACGAAGCGGCTGGACCCGGACACCTTCAGCACGGGGGGTCTCATGTGCCAGCTCTCGGCGGCGGCTCTGCACCGCAAGTCGGACGACCAGCTGCGCGAGATTGCCGACGCCGTCGGGCGGGGGCGTATCCTCGTCATGCACGGCACGCGCGATAACATGATCAAGTTGCCCAACGGGGAGAGACTCGTCAAGGTGCTGAGGCCCGGTGTTGCACTCATCGAGGACGGCATGGGTCATGCCCCCGTGATGGAGCGGACACAGTGGTTCAACAGCGTGTTGGAGGAGCGGCTGGGCATGTGGACCAAGATTGTAGATGAGTGATGATGTAAACGATATGGATTCGCTGGTTTTGGAAAGAAATGTTTGAGAAGGCAAGGAAGCAGGCATATTCGCATGATAGAGGCATGAGGGCGAGGACGTGAGAGGAAGTAAAGTCAACCGGGGTTCCACGAACCGAGACGATGGATGTGCATGTCTCAAGGTGGTAAGGGCACGGTTGCAAGTCATGTCTCATTTCGTATATGTTGAACAGGATAATCTCAAGACAAGCATATAGCTGCATGGTATCGTACAAGGCTCGATCAACTGTCATCCCCGACTCGATGGCCTGAACAAGTGAGCACAATGAGACGCTTAGTGCAAAAGGCCTCATTTACCATCGAGACAACTTCATCATGCTTTTATCCAAACGGTTTCGAATCTCAAGTCCATTTGTCTATCATACATCCCATCGAGGTGCCCAGGTCTACGTCTCGACTCATCCTCGGCACGAATGGCCCGCCAATCCCTCTAACTACGCTCATAGAATTCGCTAGATTTTTCATGTTACAGAGTTCCAGCGTGCGCCGTCCATCATATACATTGTCCAGACCCTTTCTTGCGATAAAATGCTTTTGAATACGACCTACCCCCTGGCTTCTTCAAAGCTCAGGCTGACTAGCGTGTCGCCATGCCTTGAAGAACAAGCCAGTCTATCGAGTAAAGTAAAGACCAATGTCCACTGAAGCCGTTCACCTCTCACCGGCAAGTCGTCGGCTCTGAACCTCGCTCAGAGCCTTGGTGCCGCTCAGGAAGGACACGGCGCCGAGAAGGGCGACAACGGGCAGGGTCTGGAACAGGTTCCAGGCGCTATAGTAAAGGAAGAATGTTCCCTCAATCGCAAAGATGGATCCAAAGAAGACGGCGTGCGAGACCGGCGCAGCACCGAGGGCCTTGGAGATATGGTTGACGTTGGCACCCAGGGCAAGCCACTACGACAACAGGTTAGCACTCGTTTCGACCACGGCATGTTTAGACTCGGGATACGTACAGCCAAGAAAAGGGTAGGAACGGCAGCCGCAATGGCCAACACGAAAGCGAGAGAAATGACAACGGGAGGGCTCTTGGGGTCGGCGCGGAAGATGTGGTTAATCTGAGCTCGGGGGCCGTATCGCACAGGAGCGTCGTACTGGGGCGTGGGAGCGTTGGGATCAAGGCGGATCTCAACCTCGAAGACGGGGGAGATCAGAGGGTCGGAGGAGCCGAAGGAGCCCAGGACCAGGTTGGCCTTGAGAGGGGTGTCGGAAAGGAGCAGCTGGATAGGGAGGTCCTTGTGCGTCTGGAGGTCATGTTAGCGACGGCGCAGCGACGACGGGGAGACAATCGCATACAATCTCGACAGATCCCTTTCCAGATGCCTTAATAATGAGAGGGTAGGGGGCCTCGAGTCCAGTCGCTTCGGTGAGGACGAGGAAGGCCTGGTGAGGTCGCTTGGCCTTGGAAGCTTCGGTCGTGGTCAACGAGACCTTGATGCTGTCGGTATGGCCGAAAATAAGGGCGTTCTTGGTAGGTTTTTGCTCGGCAAACCTATGGCAGAAGTATTGGTCAGCGCGTGTTCACTCTCGAGATGGCCGTCGGCTATAATGGCATCATCATAAGATGTAGGAGAGCTTACTTCTGGGTGACGCCCTCAGCCTTCTTGGAAGAGACGGTCACGGAGCCATCGGTAAATCCCCAGGATGAGGCAGCGCTCGCGACGCCCGAGAGCAGAAGCAGCGACGATGCGATTGAGAAGCGCATGATTTCGAGGGTGGTCGCAGGGTCGATTCGTTGGTTGGAGGGAAGTGGACAGCTTGAGATGGATCTCGAAATAGGTAGCTCCAGACGACGTTGCTCGAGAGCGTTACGTGGTGAGTAGTGGAGGTGTTTGATTGGTCAAAGCTATGTAGTGTGGGTCACTCCTTGGCTTCAGGGTAAAGGAGCAGCCAGAGCAGCCAGGTACACGGCAGATCTTCTGATTCATGTTGCAATAATTAAGAATGTATTTATCATTATTTATTTCTTTTTAGTAATCTGAGCTCATTTGTATTTTACTATCCTATTATTGCTTGTGTCATTGAAAACGCTTCGTTCCTATCTTCACGTAGCCGCTTCTTTGTCGTCAGCTTGTCGTTCTGTACCCAGCACTCAAACTCCTAAACCCCACGCTCCCCTCCTTTCTTTTCCCGGTTGGTTTTATTCTCTAGATGAAAAGATTGAATTTTCTAAATCTGCATCAAGATTGCTCGTGTCTGACATGTCGGCTATCTTCTCAGAGCCGTGGCTTGTTCCAGACACTTTTATAACCACTTACACTGAGCATTGGATTCATGACGACAATTGCAAGAACAAAACTGTATATCTAAGAAATGCTAAAAATGCGCTCTTGGTATATCCGCCCTATTCACTCTTGATCTCAGTCTGATACCCCTTGATGGCCTCCTTGTCTTCCTCCGTCAGCTCGATCCCAAAGTACTCCTTCAACGCCTCCACCCTCTCCGCCTCACTCTTGCATTCCTTCACAACCACCGTCTTGCCGCTGAGGTTCTCCTTGATCACCTCGTTGATCAACATCCTCTTGCCATAAACTTCCTCGCCCGTGGGTGTCCCCACCTTTGTCCTCCGCAGAAACTTGACCACCAGCACCGTCGACGTCTGGAAGCTCCTCGTGCTGGTGCCCGTGTAGCAGTTGGCGACCTCAAAGTCGGCAGGCAACCACTCGACCGAGTGGCTGAAGGCGTACAGGCTCGCCCACGGCTGGTCGGCGGCGTTGCGGCACTGGTAGATCCACAGGCGACGGCCCGCCGTGAGCTCCGTCTGGCCCGGGATGAAGTCCTTGATGAGCCGGGCGTCCTGCGTGCCCATGTTGCGCCACTCGGCGCCCTCGACAAGCGGCATCGGCTGCGTGGGGCCGTCACCGCCGAAAGAGGCGTCGAGGACCCAGCGTGTGTTGTCCGGGAGTGTCACAATGTTGACGATGTGAACCCTATAAGTGATTAAGTCACAATATCTTGTCTGTTTTACTGCAAGTAAACTCACCAGCCGGGATATCCACCGTGAGGAACACCATCCTTACGAGGTCTCACTCTCACTCCAACGGGATACACCTGAAAGCCGAGAGCACGAAGCATGTAACAAAAGAACAAGTTGCTCTCCATGCAATAACCTCCCCTGCCACGACCGCCACCAACAAGTTTGCCAAACAGGGCCTGAGGGTCGAGGGTTACATCCCGGTGCGACGAGTAGTGCAGCGTGAGGTTGTCGTAGGGCACCGTCGAGAGCATGTGCTGGTGCAGCACGGTAAGAAAGGCATGGTCTAGGATAGGCTCGCTGCCGTTGCCGACGTAAAACTCGTGCGGGATTTCAAGGTGCTTGAGGAACTGGGCGACCTGCGCCTCGGAGTATACGGCTGAAGACATGGTGGTGAAGTTTAGAGTCGGAAGCGAGTAGGAGAGTTCAACACCAGAACCAAGCGGACAAGCGAGTATTTTAGCCCGAGAGACAAAGTATAAACACCGACGTCAGATCGAAAGATAAACGACACCCCCCTCGTCTATTTGTCCCGCAAACCAAAGCAGCAAAGGACCACAAGGGGACCCCATGCCCGTTGGTCCGCATCACGATACGACAGACTTGCCAATCATCCAGGTCAGTTCGGGCTCTGGCTCACAAAGAACCATGAACTGGCTGCGCCCTCTGTATCCACCCGGTCTCAAACGGTGGGCACATTTCGACAGCGGAATCGTAGGAGCGACCAATCAGGGGAATTCCAGCGTTTACTTCGGGAGTTGTATATTTGTTAGTCTGGCGTTGGCGCAGAATCCGTAATAAATGCCTCTCGGTCCGTCTTGCACGGTCCATCCATGGCCATGAGAGATGAGCGTCTTCTCCAGCTCTGTTGGTTACTGCTGGTGGTTATCTGCGGAGTAATCACAGTCAGACATGCGAATAATCCGTCAAATTTCAAATCACAATTCAATTGTTAGAGTATAAAGAGTATCAAGGATAGACACCAGACCGCAAAACTCCCATCCTTACATGCAACCCCCTCCCAGGATGACATGACTCTTTTTATCTCTATCTGTACAATGACATCGCGCCGTTAACGCCAAGCCCGAAACTGCCACTCTGCCCACCGACATTTCGTCCCCCGTTCCTTTCCTACAGCTCCGTCCTCCGGCTCGTCGTCGTCGTGGCCGCCGCGCCGCTCCTCTTGGCCTTGGTCCCCGTCACGCCGGGCATAAAGTCCTGGATGCCCATCCACTCCACCACGAACGCTGTCGTGATCCTCGCCCAGTCCCGCACCGTCGGTAGGTCGAGGTGCTCACCGTCGTCGCCCATCTTGTGCCACATGGTCGGGAACGGTGTCGGGATGATGTGTAGGATTTCAACGCCGCGCTGCATAAACGGCCGGTGGTCGTCATCGATATAGCCGCGACTGAAGCGGTTGGCATTCTTGTTCACCTCGGGGAGGAATGCCCTCTTGGGCTTCGTCTCGAGGAGGTTAAGCTCTCGCATGCGCTTCTCAAGTGCAGCCATGGCGCGGTATGCCCAATGCGTTGTCAGGAAGTATGAGGGGACTCTAGGGTTCTTTTCACCGAGAAGGTCGAGCAGAACAAAAAGGCTGATGGAGTCGAGAGGAGTTCGGTAAGTGGACGCAGAGCCGTGGAACTGGAACTCCCACTGTTCTGCGAGCGATCTTATCATGCCACGTTAGCAAAACCCGGCATCATGATGGTGCTTCTTCATACCTCGACCCATAGAGGGAATCGTCATTTGTCCACTCATGAAAGGCTTCCTCGCCGTCCAGAAACAGGATCTGAATTCCCTGGACATCATCAAGCCCATCCTCGCCGTTCTTCTGCATGGTCTCCCACTTTGCCTTGAGCCCAGCCTCAATGCTCCTCGCCAGGTGCATCAGCATTGCACATGGCGCGGCGCTGTCTGTTGCGCCGATGAAACCCTCGGGCTCATACTTGCTGTCGTAGTGCGCAGCCAGGGTGAGGCGGCTCACGTCCCCCTTTTGCGCCCAGGGCGGATCCCGCCGAAAGATGAGGTTCGCAAAGGGCACGTCCTTGTTGCCGGTAACGGGTGTCTTTGAGGTGGAATTCTGCCACTCGAGCGTCCATTCGGGGAGGTTCTCGCTAAAGAAGTCGACAAAGTGCTTCTGGGTGCGCAGCTGGCCCTCGGTTCCCGGGACGCGGGGGATTAGGATCGGGGCGAGCAGCTTGCCCTTGTGGATATCGAAATCGTCGCCCGGCGATGGGATGTTTTTGAGGGCATCATCGGAAAGCGTCATGGACTCGGCAGCTGCAGCTGGCGAGAGGAGGGTTGTCGAGACGAGGGCGAGGATGCAGAGGACGAGGGTGGTGAATGGCGATGGCATTCGGGGCATTGTCGAGGACGCGGCCATGCTAAAGGTAGGTTTTCCCATTTGTCGTGGGAGGGGCTCGCGCGCAGGAACTAGCTCATTCCCCCTGGAGGATCAGAGGCCGGTTTGGCAGCGACGGGAGTTCCAGCGCGGATAGGATAGGCTGAGACGCTGCGAGTACTATAGGAGCGAGGGAATTATTATGGAAAACGCTTCGTGTCCAAAGTTGAATGAAGCCTCCTATGTAACTTGTTTAAGGGATAAGGTACATGTAGAGGGGGAGACGAAACCTACACCTGTCAGTGTCGAGAAGGTAACCTTGACAGTCCGGACAACTTGAGGATGGGCACAGTAACCGGTAACAATTCTGGGTACTAGAGATTTCAGATTCGCTATAGTGTTCCCCAGACCTTCTAACCTCAATAATTAGAGTAGACAGTCCGGTCATTCAGTAGCTCGCGCTGTCATCAAACCACGACTCGACAACGCCAGGTACCTCACTACTTGTCCTCGACATGGCCAGATTGGACCGGTGGAGGGCCACGCTGCAGCCCCCTTTCGGCTTGTGGTGGGGGAGGAGACCCTTGCATTGAACAAACTTTCAGGGGCATCATCTGAACGCCCAGGGGCTTGAGCGCGAGAGCCCGATTGGTTGATAGCAGTAACCTTGACGAAGGTGATGGATGGCAGGTTGGTGATACAGACGGGAGGGACTACATAGTAGAACAACAGAGCACCTCTCCAATATGATGGCTTTATTCTAAATAAAAAAAGAAATTAAATAATGACATAAAATTATAAAAGGCGTGACTTTCTTGAGGGTTTTGTACGTTTTATTATATCCTAAACTGGTATATCCTGAGGAGAGTTTTTGCTGAACCCGCGTGGTTGTTGTCCATGAACCAGCTGGGCTCCCGTCTCTGCACCGTGCACCAAGCCCCGTGGTGGGCGCGGCTCCAACCATGTTCCAGATCGTCCTAAAACAATATAAACCACTGTTGATATTGTTCTCGCCGCATAGGCTACTCGAATACGAGTAGGCTCCGTAAGTAGGATGTTGCCATCCAAGATGGGGAGTCTAAGTCAGCCATGACGCCTATATCTACTCTTGAGACTCCCACTCGAAGTGTCACAATCCCACTGGAAAACCTTTATCCACCTACCTGCAAGTCTTCAAACCTAAACCTAGCTTTTAATACACCATGGCCCTGAACTGGCATCGGGTGTATCGACGAGTCCATTTCTGCTCCGTCCTCCGCCCTGAAAACTGCCCCGAAGTTCCCGTCCCACTCCCCCCAGAGTAAACCCCCGAGCCATCTCCTTACCGTGGTCATGTTCAGTAAACACAAACTCGAGGGGGGGGAAGGCTCTAGCATCCCTCATGTCAGACAACCGATACCCTTCCCAGTTAACGCCGACATATCCAACACTAAAGCTCATTACTGCGGCCTAAGCACATGGATCAAGATCCGCCAGAGGGCATCGCCATGTCTGATTTGACATACAGAGGAGTGATTTATGCAGGTTTCTTTATTCACCTCACGAGGCTTTTGGGATTGGCGCCGCTTGTGGGGTTCAACTCATCGGTATAAGTGCGAGGGGAGACTGGATAAGATGGATCTATGAGATTTCAATTTAGATTGTTGCTCACGACTATAATTGCTCCCAATTTGTTCACCCTTTTCTCAATAGCCTTACAAATCATGTTTTCGTCCTCTCCTGTCTGGCTCATCACCAGCGCCGACACTGGCTTTACGCTGGAGCTCACGCCATGGCCCGTGACATCACTGTTCTCGAAGACGACATCGCCGCCAAGGTCAATGAAGCACACGGCGTCTACGGACGACTCGATTACCTCGGTAGCCTACGTCCTTGAGAGCACCTGCGAAGAAGCCTCGTAAGTAACATCCCGTAGAACAAAACTGCTAACAACAGCAGTGAGAAGGAGGCTTTTGAGGAGTTCAACACCAACGTCTTTGGTACCGTTAAGCTCTGCCGCGTCGTGATAACCTACCTCCGAGCCCAATACCGCGGTGGGATCGCAGACCTTGGTTCCCTCGGCAGCTGGGTTGGTAGCCCGGCCACGAGCTTTTACAACACGACCAAGTGGGCTGTCTCGGGCTTCATGGGGGCACTCGCCGCTGGGCTCGAGCCGTTTAGCATTGTTGTGACATCAGTTGCAGGGAGGTTCCCGTTCGATTGGTGCTCGGAAATGACTGCCTGAATATTGTGAGAAACAGGTGAGAGCACATTCAAACTGGTGACAGAGTAGGAGAGAGTTGCTGTTTCCACAGACCGCATTGATGTAAAGTTGTGAGTGTTGAACCCTCCAACGAAAATGTAATTGTCGACTCAATTGAGACACGTTATTTACTTGGGCTGCGTCTAATGCGCAGGCGCCTGCATATCCAAAACAGGCCTTGTCCCCCCCAACACCACATGGGTTTCGTTGAAATCTATTACAATGGATATATCGTGATAGCCGCGGCGCTGTGCAGGGTCTCATGTATCCTGGCGCTAAAATGAATGCGAGAAACAAGTAAAAAACACCAGACGCCCGTCATGCTTTTCCTCCTCTGTACCGTGATGCCGATGCCTTCATCATTGCTCATCTCCCGGGGTAAGATATGTTGAATCTATAAGTTGATGCTGGATATGTCTTGATATATGCGCCCACTCCCATCTAACCGCGCTGTTCCCGCCTAGTGCAGCTTGGTGGCATCGCGGGCAAGCTTGTTGGCAATCTGCTTCTCCTTGGGGATGGTGAGGGCGTTGATGCCCAGGTAGTTGCAGATACTTGTCACCACGAGCCAGGCCCAGCGGAAATAGACGACCATGGAAAAGGCAAGGTAGGCCCACAGGTAGTAGAGTTCCAGCTCGGCGCTAATCTGGGAAAATCCAATTCGGGGAAGGTTGCCGATGATCGCACCGCCAACGAGGGGGTACAGCATAACGGTCCAGTAAGGGAAGGGCTGGCGCGTCAGGTGGGCGAGGATCATCTTGGTGGTGAGGCGGCCAAAGACAAAGGCCATGGTGAAGCAGAAGAGAACGAGGTGGTTGTTCTTCATGAGGGTGCTGTACGGAGAAAAGACCCAGAGCGCGATCGAAATGGTGTAGACGGCCATGGGAATCCACTCGAGGAAGACGGGCAGAACCGGGAGGCCGTTGGCTCGGCGGGCCTTGACGACGTTGAGGACGCAGAAGGGAATCTGAGTGAAGACGAGCGAGCTGACAATGAGACCAATCCAGATGTCTCGGAAGGTAGTCTCGCCCAAAAGGTCAGCAAGGCCAGGGAGGTTGCCGTTCAGACCAAGTCGCAGAGGCTGAGTCCAGATCTGAGGGCCCCAGATGCCAGAGATGATCATGATGCCGCACGCGATGAGGATGCCCTCGGTAGGACCGTTGATGACGCCCAGGTAGAGGGTGTGCGTGTGGTACGTCTCCCAGGTCGAGAAGAACATGGGGAGACAGGGGCACAGCGCGGTGAAGATGCCAGCTGGCGAAGTGCCCAGGCCCATGGCGGCCGTCTCGAGCAGACTGGCGAGAGTGCAGTTGAGGGAGTCGATTCCGTGGTCAAAGAGCTCGCCGAGGCCGCTCGAGGTTCCTGTTCGTCTCGCCTGCTTGCCGTCAAGATTATCCATAGTCTGGTACATGAAGAGACCAAACGCGAAGCTAAAGTAGATCCATGAGGGACCCTAGATAGTTGTCCTGAATCAGCAAATTGCCTCAAGGTTTGCGCGCAACGTCAACGTACCGGTCCAACCAAGTCTGGCATGAAAATTTGAGCGAGAGCGACATTTCCTAGAATGAAGCAGAAACCCAGGAGGGTGACCATGTTGGGCGCGATCCATAATGGGAGGAGGTTCACGGAGGCGTTCCACTGTATGACGACAAAAGACAAGGGTTAGCTGTCATGAGCTCCATCATGTCGGCGGACGGGAGCTTCATGGCTCCTCAGGGGATGAAATGTCGAGGACAACAGTCGAAGACAAGCTGTAGAGGGTCGCGGAGAGGAGAAATGAAGGTTTTCTGGGCATCGAGGAGACGTACAAAGGGGCCGAGGATGTATTTCGACACGGGCGACAGATCGACACTGGAGTACTTGTACGTCTTGAGGTGGACAAGCGCATCGTCAGAGATGCACTCAGCGACGTTTTTCTCTGCGCAAAATCACCAAAGGTCAGCTCAAGATAACCAGAGATGCTCCTCCTAGAGGCGCATTCCATCAATCCGTCCATGACTTACTGGTGTTGGGAGCCATGTTGGTGCCGGTCGGGTCGCTGGCCGTGGGATTGAAAAGCGGTAGTGTCTCGCTCCCGGACATGGTGGGAAGGGAGGGGCCGAAGGGAGGAGGGGCACGGAAAAACGGGGGACCCCTTTAAAAAGGGTACGGCAGAGCGACAATGGAAAAAAGTATGCCGGCCAAGAAATTGGAAGCTACGCAATACAGTAGCTCCCTCGGTAGGACCTCTTTTTTGACGCAATGCAGAAAGCCAAGCGGCGCGAAACAGAGACAGGCGGCGCTGCACGTGGGCGAGAATCTCAGGTCTCTGACTGGAAGAATTGACACCTAGGCAGGCGTGACGTCCGGGCTTAGGGGTGGGCTTTGTTGAGGAACGGATGGGATGGGAATGGATTGGATGGCAGATCAAGTTTCAGGCCAAGAGATTCGATTCGCGACAGACCGGGGGATGGCTTGATCAAAGTCTAACGGTCGAGCAAAAGACGGTGAGGAGATGGACAACAGGCCGTGAAAGAATATCTGTATCTTGTGTGTTTTTATCCAAGAAAGAGAAAAAGAGTGTCAAGAAGTAAGAGATGGAAGTGTAAAGGGGCAGGTTTGGTCGCCTCCAGAGACGGGACAGTATCCGTACTTGAAATTGAAAAGGCTTCCCACTTGGAGCATTCGTGGTCTCGTACGTCGCGTGCACCGCACCAGTCGAGCCCCTGGACCACAGGGCACAGGCAGATGCCCCTGCCAGTGCCAGCGATCCGGCCCACTGGAGGTCTCCGCTTACAGGGGCTCGATGCCTCTAAAATTGGGCGATTCATTAAAGCATCTCAGAGACAATCTCGAGTAGACGAATTTGACAGCCAACGACATACGCGACCTGCGTTGACCGTCACCCGATCCAATGCCCTTATGCCCCCTTTCTGGTCCCATCCTTCCTTCCTTCCGACACTTGGACCTCTTTTCCCGCAAAAGGCGGCCAGCCCTACACCCTCAAATGGATATCCGCCGCGTCCGAACGCATCACGAGACTCTCGAGACTTGATTTGTTGGGGACCGAGGATCTATGGGCCTCACGCAGGATTCAGAGTCATTTACATGTGCTTATCGTCCTTTGGGCGCGTGAGCACCTGCAAAAAGAATACGAGCAGGCAGGCAGTCAATCAATCAATCAGCAAATCTTCCTTCATCTCGCAAACACAGTTAATCCGTCCGGACGCCATAACGGTCCGAGGGTCCGGAATGTGGAGGTGTCCAACGTCTGTCCAACGAGTCCAAACCTGATCAAGACATCTTCAACTAAACAAGTAATCAATCACGAGCCCAAGTGTCACGGAGGCAAAAGCTTTCGGGATTCGACTGCGAACATTGCAGTTGTCCATCTTTCATTCTCCCTCTTTTCTGCCACCACCATTATCCCTATTAGTTAAAGGGGACATGCGCTTCCCATGTCCCAAAGTCGAAAAACATGAAATCAATCAATGATGCTCTGCCACCAGAAGCCAACCCAACACCTAGACGTCCGAGGCTCTCAAGGAATGTATGAGCAAACAAACACAAGCGAATCGAATCGAACCGAACCGAATCAAAAACACCCAAATGCACCCGTGGTTCTGTTCTCCACCCTGTTGAAGCCGGCGAAAGCGATTCTCTTACAGCATCGCGAATCCGACAAACATAGTGCTCAGCACGACTGCCAGGCCCCATGTTCGGCCGGCCTCGAGAGCTGAGGAGCCATTCCTGCTGGACGAAGAGCTGTTCGAGTCCGAGTCTTCGTTATCGCCGCCGGGGTTGCCTGTGAAGATGGTGTCCGCGTCGTCGGTTGTGCTAGCTGTGGCCTTGACGGCCTCAGTGCCAGTGCCAGTGGCAGTCGCGGTTGTGTTGTACTTCTTGGGGTTGCTGGCGCCGCAGGGGTGGTCCTCTCGACAAGAAGAAGCGCAAGAGTTGCTTCCCTTGCAGTCCTCGACACACTGGTTACCCCATTCCTGGCAGACGTAGTAGGGAATAGTCAGGGAGTACTCCGACACGTTGGGCTGCTTGTTGTCGCTGCAAATGCACCCGTAGGTGAGAGTTTCCTGAAGGACTGAGTCAGATCATGTCGTGCCAGACCGAGCATGAGAGCAGAAACACTTACAGGATCACAGCTGTTCACCTTGGGCTCACCCTTACTGGTCTGCTCACAGATGAGCGGGCATGACTCCTGGGTAGTCCGGCACCAAACTCCTACAACGATATTAGTCACTGTAGCCGAATTGTGTTATTCTCGTGGGTTAAGCTCACGTCGCTGGGAGATGGGCACACTGTCGGGATCGATGTAGTAATCAGCGTTGACAACGGCAACGCAAGAAGCGGCAACAGCCAAGACGGTCGTTCGGAGAGACGGCATGGTGAATGAGTATTTGTGCTGAGTAGTAGAATTCGTCGTGAAGATGATGGAGTATGTGTCTGAAGCCCAAACAAAAAGCTCGTAAACGGACAAGATTGACGAGAAGGTCGAGCAGGGGATTACTGCGACTTGGGGTCAGCGGTTTTAACTTGTTTTGCAGCCGAGACTCGCCCTTTCCCAGGTTGAAGGAACCTCGGGGCGCCGTTGGGAAGTCGAGGTATGCAAGAGGCTATCCCCACGACAACAGAGGAAAGAGGCTTGGGTCTTGGTCTTGGCTGGGTCAGATTTTCACGTACAATTATGGCAGGTAGGTTAGACGAGGAAGCGAGTGATTTCGAAACGGGGGAAGAGCGAGAGTTGGAGAAGAAGGGGCAAAATTAGGAAGGCGCTTGAGAAACAAGCAAATAACGATTGTCGGGAACTGAAAGGCAAAAGGTAAGACTCTTTTGTGCAGCAGCGAGTGTATGTGTTAGAAGACGGGACAGGCGGGAGAAGGAGGAGGAGAAGAGGATCAGACAAAGCAATGGAACCCTACGGACGGAGCCCCGGACGGCCGGCTACGGTACAGTAGAGGCCATGCTACATAGTACAAGCTACCTACGGCCGCCCAGGAAGAAATGAGCCAGATTGGAGGCGAGACCCGAGGCTGGTTGATTATCACGACCACAGACCACCACCTGGGTGGTTGTGACCTGCAAAGTAGCACCAGTATACCTCCAGAGCAAGAGGCGAGCAGGGGACCTCAGCACCAGAACAGCAGTATTGGGCTTAGCTCCCACCTATCCCAGGAGCCAGATCCATTCCGCCCGCCACTCGGGGCAGCCTGGTGGTCAGGAATGCCCAGGATCCTCACGGCCCAGGCCATTGTCGGGCTAGCCCCGACAGGGTTTCCCGTGCCGTGCTTGAAGCTTCTGCTTGGGTTTGGGCGGATTGTGCTCTGGGGAGGCTTGGGAGGCTTGCAGTGGTGCAGTTGTTAGTTTTTGTCCATTTGCATGCAATCTCCAGAACCCTTATTTCCTCACACATGTGGAATAGGGGGAGGCTCGCCTTGATATTAAGTTCCCAGCCCGGTCTCTTCTATTGATGACAATCCCAATCGCCATGTTCCTCATTCGAGGTCACTGTCCCTTCCTACAGTTGACGTTTCAATCTCAGTTGTCTCGCTTGTCAGTCAGTGCCAACGAGGCCCCTGGGCTTCCTCACCTCTCACCCTCAACCACATGTCTCACGCGCTGGTTTGGTGGCGCCGACGGCCGACGAGAAGCAAGCTCCACATTGAGGTTTGAAGCGACATGAGCCCATTTGCTGCACTTTGTTTTGATCATTGTGCATCACTGACTTGTGCCCCCCGCGTATCCGTACGGCGCCTCCAGTTGGTTGTGCTGTGCACGCCATGAGTGTTTACGAGCCCACCACCTTGGACTCGTCGGAGGATAGCGGCGGGCCACTCGAATGCGAGAATGGTGGCCAATTCTTCCCGAAACAGGCAACTCTGACTGTGCGCCTAGCTTCTAGATCAGAGCCGGATTGCCGCTCGTATTTCTTGCATACGCGATAGGCGATTGTGGACAGCGTCTCCATTCTTTCGGACCATTTCTCGCAAATGTTTACGAGCCTGCTCAACCCCGCGCGTGATGCACAACGACGAGAACATGATGATGAAGCGGCGCCGATGACCTGTAACTTCTGTCTAAACTCATTGCAGACGGCACAGCATCGGACGGGTCGACTACGCTGACGCGGCCACTGAGGAATGGCTGGCGCTTGCATACAGGCAGATGTCGGCTGGCTGAGCGGGATATGCAAGCCCGCGAAAGATGTGGCATGCCGCACAAGTCTCTGTAATACCACACAATATTACTTCAAGCAGAAGGCGTTGCCCGAGACAGGAGCCAGCGAGGGGGCTGGCTTCAGGTTGGTGGAGGTGACAGGCTCTCAGGCGTCCAGTGGTCGGGGTCTAGAAGCACCACTACAGGGATCTCTTTGTCTGGGGATATAACGTAGTGCCAACGGCCCCAGGAGGCGGAGCTGAGAGACCCAACATGTTCAAGCCCAACTTGCCTTTATTGCTGACGGGCTCAAATCGTCTTCCTGTCAGTTTTCGCGGTGACGGCATGCTGACGGGACACAAACAGACGAGACAGGCAGAAAACAGCCGGTGGCTTTAGGACATTGACGGCGTAAACCATCCATGGACAGCAGATCCACAAGCCGATATGTACTCTGTCAGACCACGACTCTCGGCTGCCTTCTCACATGAATCCTGGAGATGATTGCGGCCAGGATGGGCGGGTTGACCGCCTCTGGCACCGTGCATCATCCACCTCGAGCCACACGCCACCTGGGGCTTGGGATAAGCTTACCTAGCTCGTTCTCCAAGAGAGCTCTGAAGCTGAAGCTGAGGCTCCGGGAGTCAGACTCTGTTCGGTCGAGGACGGAACCGAGCTGACTCGGAGGGCCGTGAGACACGGCCCGGGGACGAGATGCAAGGTGGGTTTGGAGGACGGCATCTTGGTGATTCAGAGAAAGACAATGAGTCGTCATGGCTCTTGAAGATCAGCTTTTGAGAGAGATACAGGGAGAAACTCCAGCATGAGGACTCGGATCGGCAATAACCACCGCACCATCGTCCTCGAGCCTACTAATACCAGGGAAAGCAAACATCTGGAGAAACGGGCTTCGGCGTAAGCCCTGCCGGATACTGGTTAGAATACCGGCAGTTGGCCGCCGTTGTTGGCGGTTACCAGCCCGATGTACCTCCCATGCTCCCGGGTCGGCGGCCCCTCTTTCGGCCGGAAACAGACAAGCTTCCGAGCCCGACAACGTTTGAGGCTCCGAGTCCTTGCAACATCAGGCCAAAATCAGACATCCGCCACAATAAACAGTTTCCTGGGCATCGCCTTGCTCTGGCTATCTTTGTTTTGTTTGCTGGTGATATTGTCTTTGTTGTTTGCGCTCTACTAGATTGCCACTAGCCACCCCGGGGAAAGGAAGCCCAATCCCACCTCACAACAAATTACTAAAGCAGGGCTGCGATCGACTGTTGCCCTGACTCGCCAGCGAAGCCCTCTATCAGGTCATTATCCGAGTGAACCTAAACGACTGGCGATTAACACATCTTGCGCGAAACACAACATCCTGATCGACCGAGAGATACATGACCCGAGATCGTCATCGCCAACACATCGACTGCACTTTGAACCGCTCCTCGGCCGTCGCATGGTTGAATGAATGGCGACGGCGGTAGATCAGGCGCCTGCTGATGGCGGCTTCGGCGCTGGCGCAGAGCACTCCGAGACACACGGCGCATCCATTGAGGTGTTTGAGACACCGCGGACCTCCTTCGACCACGACCGACCCCTCGACAACAACGATGCTACGGCCTCGACCGTCTCGCCGAGCTCTGTCACATCGCCGCCGTATTGGCTCAACGTGCACGGCCACCAGCGTTCCGCCTCCAACATGTCGACCGAGTCAGTCCTGCCCGCGGGCGCCATCACCCTCCGCGACAACGAGGCGAGCGAGCACGACGACCGCAACAATGCCTGCTGGGCCAAGAGCGTCGAGATCATCAGCTACACCGTCGTAAACGGGAGCACCACAAACATTGGCGCCTTTGTCGTATGGAACATCCGTGTCGAGACGTTGAATGTGGGTTTTTGGCCTAGAGAGTTTTTATACGAGCCTGGCTAACTCGACGGACGAGTAGGGGAGCTACATGAACATTCGAAAGCGATATTCTGAGTTTGACGACTTTCGATACCGGCTGGTCCAGACCTTTCCCGGGTTCGAGGCGGCAGTCCCGGCTCTTCCGCCCAAGAGCGTCATCTCCAAATTCCGGCCCCGATTTCTCGAGAAGAGGCGGGCGGGTCTTCAATATTTTCTCAAGTATGTCCTCTCTGCGTCTCGAGTCTAACTCAAGCTAATCTGTCTCCAGTTGTATACTTTTGAACCCAGAGTTCTCTGGCTCGCCAGTACTCAAGGAGTTCCTCTTCGCATAGCGTCTCGACATCGATATTCTTCTTCTTCACTGGACATGTATTACCCTCTGGCTGGTCTCGAGGATACCGGAGGCCTCTTTGTACAAACGGCGCGATTTCTGTAACACGTGAATATGCAAGAGAGAGCAATATTAATGATAATGCCATGAATGACATATTTTTCTGGTCTCTGTACCCCGGCGCCATGCCCTCGACGAAGCCATGTTGAGTCGTGTTCTGTTGATATCACGCCAACAACCAGGATTGTTGTTGTCGAATAACGAGGGCAAGAACGAGCCAGAATTCTGTCACGCTATTGTCAGGTACCGGTACAAAACCGCCTAAGTACCTCTTCCACTATCCTAAGGCTGCCCTGAGCTACTCCCTAAGACCCGGTCAAGGTTGATATCCCCTTGTCTAAGGATCAGGGTGTTGTCTCCCACTGAACCGCCTCCACAGTGTGCATCCTAAGTGCGGCATTTTACTGCTCAACTCCGGTACAGTCACTTTGAGCGAAGGGACTCGAGCACCGAGTTGACTTGAACCTCAAGTCGGTGGTCGGGAAGAGGATGAAGATGCCCGTGTCTCACTTTGTCGCTGGCAATATACGGTCAACGCCAAGCTGCTGTCTGACATCCATACAAACTATCTAGCAATACCTTCTCTTACGTGATGCTGATTGTGTAATGCGCACTTAAATCTTCCCCTTGAACAAAACATGCCCGCATCAATCTCTCGTCGCAGTCTTTTGAACGGTTCCACCAAACTGCGTTTCTTCTGCCTGTAAACACTCAAGTCGTTTTCGGTAAGCTCTTCATGCGGATTGCCATATTGAGGGGTGTCGAGGATGATTCCTTGGTTATTTGTAACCTCAAGTTTCACTTATGCCCCTCCACTTGGCCAGCATGGCACCAGTCTGCTCAACACGAGATAGAGAATGGCAAGATAAATTGCTACCCTAACTCCCAGGAAACAAATTCATATATAGGAAGGAGATCTCTTTTGGTGCCCCAATCCCGAACGCCCACCCTGTACTTTGATGCTTCATCACTCATCGACAGGCAAAGCTCACTGGGCGGCCTTCTTCCGGCGGCGCTCCCTCTCTCGATCAAACTTTCGAAAGAATGAGTTCCGTTTTGGCTTCTCCTTGAAAGATTTGTTTTGACCAGGTTTGCCCTTCCCCTTCTCGAAAAGGTAGTCTGTCTCACCCTCCTCACTGATAACCTTTTTATTGTCCACGAGTGTCCGCTTCAACAGCTCCTGTCGCTCGGAAGCTTTCGAAAAGGCAAGATCTGGAATACTGTGCATACCAGCGAGTTGCGTAATCACCTTGAAGGCGTAGCCCTGGTCCACGAGAAAGGCCTGCCGCTTCGACGAGTAGAACATCTCTTGCGTATCCTTGGAGACGAGGGTATAGAAGAAGGCATTGAAGCCCTCATCGTTACGGCGCTTTGCCCGCAAGATGCGGCCGAGTCTTTGAGCCTCCTGGCGCCGAGATCCAAAGTGGGATGAGATTTGTATCAGGCAGGTTGCTTCCGGGAGATCGAGAGACGTGTTGCCGATTTTGGAGAGGAATAACGTGTTGATCAGAGGATTTTGTTGAAAATTCTCTAGGATTTTCATTCGCTCCTCTTGTGGCGTCTCGCCATAGATGAATGCTTTGCCGAGTTTGATAGCATAGAGCTTCAGCGAGTAGAGGTCACCAGAAAAGACGATGATCTTGTCACCGCGTGACTCGTGATAGTTTATGAGATACTGACAGGCCTGAAACTTGAATGGATTCACGGCCCCCAAAGTCCGCTTCGTTCGGATAGGCACCTTGAGATATGTCTCATAGAACTCAACCGGCATGGAACACCAAACTTCGGCACACTGGACCTTGGCGATGTGACCTTGCTGAGACAGCTCCATCCAATTTGCCTCATACAATTTGGAGCCAATTAGGAAATTGAGGTGCGAGATCTTGTCATCTTCACGAAGCAACGTTGCCGTTAGGCCAAGCTTGGAGTGCGACTTGATGCTCGAGATGACCTGTCTGAAGATGTTGGCGGGCACAACGTGGACCTCATCAAGGAGCATAAGACCCCATTCCCGGCTTTCCAAGAATTTCATGACTTCCTTTGACTCTTTGGAACGCTCACGACTATTG
This sequence comes from Fusarium piperis, assembly GCA_027886205.1. Lineage (NCBI taxonomy): Eukaryota > Fungi > Ascomycota > Sordariomycetes > Hypocreales > Nectriaceae > Fusarium > Fusarium piperis. The sequence continues at coordinate 729,030 of RZGM01000003.1, forward strand.
GTGACCATGGAATACGTCGTGACGATGATACCGGCTCTGCTCTTAAAGATAGTCTTGCTCTCAGCGGTAAAGGTGGTGATGCTGGCGGGGTTGATGTTCGACCACTTTAGAAACTCGTTGTGCCACTGAACTGCAGAGACGGAACTCGTACATAAAACAACGACGCCCTTCTTTATGGTACATGCCGCTGTGATGCCGACCAGGGTTTTCCCTGCACCGCATGGCAAGACGATGATTCCGCTCTTGGCCCGGCCGTTGCCAAACATCTTGCTGAGACTCTTTTCCTGGTACGGCCGGATCTGAGTGTTGGGTCGTAGATCGATCTTGAGGTTTGGGTTGACATGGTCGCAGCGAAAGTCGTACTCTTCGAGGATAGGATAAGACAGGTCCAGGCAGCGCTTTTGGACCACCTCGACAGCTGCATCCGGGATCTCAAAGCTGTATGCGGTTTCTTTCCCATCACCTCCATCCTCATTCAGTGCAGCGTAAACATCTGCACTCAGATTCGCCTCTATAGGTTGCTTCGCCGTCCTGCCGAGGAGGTTGGCCGCTTGGATGCCAGCTGCATCGCTGGTGCCAGGGATGACGATTTCACCCATCCTAGGTTCAGTTGTACTGATAATCTTGCCTGAGCCGCGTAGCTGGAACTTCTTGATGGTCTTGTCTTTGAGCAGCATTTGAAGAATGCTACGATCCATGCTCTCGACGAAATAGCGGTTATTCTTCAACACCAACTTGACCTTGCCGTAGCTTGTAGTGCAGGATAGAATGAACTTTTTGATGCTGGGGGGCAGTTGTGTCTTGAGGAAGCGATCGAGAGTTCTTATAATGTCTTCAGGACTTGGACCAACAGACACTGCCGCATACAAACTATGGGGCGTCATGATGTATTCGTGAAGAAACGCCGGTCTGGATCTGGGCTCGGCGATGGTGATAAGGAAGTCAGTTGCCGGGCCCACCATGGAACTGAAACTTTCCATTATGATGACGCCCTTTTTAGGGTCTATCCACATAGGACGGTTCTTGTGATCCAGCTTGAGGGTGAGATACGAAAAGTCTCGCTCCCCAAACTGGCGTGAGATGGCACGATTTTGGCCGCCAGTTTTCCTCTGCGAGTTGCTGCTGGGCACAGCCCATGTGTTGACAAACTTGTCTCCTTCTCTTTGGAGCTCTTCTTCTTTTCTCTTCTGGGTTTCTCTCACGTCCTCGCTGTTGGAATCATTGCTGGCTTCTGAAAGCCCCGAACAGTCGCTTTGACGAGTTACGGAGCCGGGAGTTAACTTTAGAGAGTCTTTACCAACCTTGGCAGGTGGCTTTTTCCAGTTGGAAATTTTCTCTTGAGAGGCATTTTGACGTTTGCTCTTTACTTGTCTCTCTCCTCCCTTCAGGCCTGGATTTGATGCTGAAGTATAACATGCACCAGACAAAGGGGCCGGTTGGGAGAAGGTGATGTTACTTAAGGAAACACAGAACAAAGAACCTACCGCCGACTATCCAACACGATACCTCCTAGCGGTTATTGAAAGAGTGCCGGGTCAAAGAAGCGGATATTTGATGGCCAATTGGCTTGGCTCTTTGGGGCATCTTTGTTCTTGCATCATAACATAAAGGCGCAAGTAAGTACTCAACAGGCCAAAATAAGGTAAACATGAATTCTGATTAAGCCTATTATAACTTAAATGAGTATTTATTTAATCCTCGCGCCAGGGTATACAACAGAAATATGTGCCAAAGAGCCAAGTTCGTGTGCCAAATATCCAGTCCCTCTACTTTGCTAGTGAGCAGCATTAGCCATGTCAAACCACTCGGGAAAAGCGGTGCAAGAAGGTCTTTGGGCATCTCAATACCGTCAGGTCAGCGTCTCAGGCCTAGTAAGGGTCATGGTGCCTCGATCTCTAACCTGCGTAAAATGGGTTGCTCTGGGGTGGATTCTTGGGCCTTGTGGGTGTGATTCTTTCAATTAGTGAAGGCTCCAGCCTGGCCGCTGTAGCACAGGTGCAGTGCAAAGCCCTGGGATACCCAGAGTTTCGACACATGAGGCAGGTCCACATGTGGCAGATCCAACTTATCTTGGTCAGTAAGGGTAGAGCTTAGTGGTGAATAGACTCACCATTCGACGGCTGTACCATCAGCCGAAACAAACCTGAGGTCCTGACTTCCACAGCAGAAGCAGGCACCGGGGGTAAAATAGTTCGGAGGGTTGTCTCCTAGAGCTCTTTGATATGCCCCTAAGGCCTCAATGCTACCTTCAGAGTGTCCGGCCCTCTGCCAGTGCTGTATTTCCCGGGCTTGGTTGTTTCGGGCATCCTCTCTTTGGACTTCCTCCATCCTAGGTTGTGCTTGGGAATGCAATGAATAATCTGGTTCTCGAGAACCTCTGAAATGGCGCGGTGAAGGTGCAAGGCGGGCTGGCGGCTGCGAGTCTAGGAACCCCCATGGCGGAAGATTCTTTTTCATCCTCCTTTTTTGTTTTGGTCTGCTTGACCCCCGACGATTGACGATGATTGAAACCATTGCCGGGATTGTAGACCTGGCATTCAAAGCGTGATCGATGGCATCACGTATCCAGGGGATAGAAAAGGCGCCGTTGGCTTGCAGACGTCGAATGAATGGCCGGATGATCAAGTCATGGGCACACTCTTTGCATGCAACGCCGACCACTTGCCGTAAGCAAAATAGGCAGTAGGTTTCGTATGGTGTGAAGCCAAGGCATTGGGTGCAGATTACCAACTCTCCCCAGAAGATGAACCTAAATCTATCTTCCCTGAATGTTCTTAGGTGACCAACATGCCCTCCTGGGCACGTCCATCCCCGAGATTTGGCAAGATCCCAGTAGATTTGCCAGTAAGGACGAACATCCCGATCAGCTATGAAGCGTCGTAGCAGATTCTCATCAATGGTCAGGCTCTCGCAGCACAACCTCAAATCCAGGTCTAGGCAAACAAAAACCAGACAAAGGCGTTGAATAATGCATGAATCACACACAAAGTGACCACAAGAGAGAGCTTCGGGTGGGTAAGGGGCCAAGTCGGGGTGTGGCCCCAGTTCGCACGGTTTGGGGGTATTCCTACTTGGACGTTGGTACATAAGCAACTATGATCACCAGGGCGTACTCACACTCTAGGCACAGCACTTTTTGGCTTTGGCTGGTAATTTTCCGGTTTGGATGCGGAGGAACTGGCAGCCAGGCTACTCAAGTCGTAGTCCTCGTCATCCGTCTCTTCTTCCGTAGAATAGCTCTTCCATGGTTCCTCTAGAGCCTTGGTTGTTGTTGCTAACCGTTCCAAGAAGCTCTGTCCTGACGCCATATGTCTTTGGTCGTTGTTTGCTATCCCCTCAAGGTGAACGTCTGAACCTTTCATGACATTGGTCTTTTCTGTAGAGTCGGCTTCAGGGGCAAGGGTTTTTGATGAGTGTCCTATCTGCTGTGAGGGATCCATGGTTGGATGTCGATTCGACAACAAAGTTTTGAGTGCTGTCATGATTTTGTGGGATGGAAGGGGTCTGGTTTCTTCGTCACTACTCCAAGCCTTCGAGGGCACGGATAGGTCAGTATACCTAGCCATCTCCAGGTTGTCATTCTCGGGCCAATGGCTGGCTATTATCAGCATGGGCTTATCACGATTTCTGGCTAGTCCTCACCGGTATTTCCCATCGGTAGGAGCAAGAGCTCCATCTGCAGGAGTAAGAGATTCCATCATCCAGGGATGGTTCCTGGCTGATGCTGCGGAGCCTCGAGATTCGGGACACGACTCCATAAGCATGAGAATAAAGTCTTGACCCCTTTGAGAGACATTGCACGAATTTAAAGGGCCGGCTGGAAACTCGAGCTCGCCGTGTGCATATCTGAACAGGTCTCCCATGGAGCTGAATGCCATCTTGCTTGTGAGAATGCGGTACACCATAGCGCCCAACGACCACATGTCAGCCGAGTATGTGTAGGACTGGTCTGAGGTCGATCCAATAACCTCAGGTGCTGCAAAGCCAAGTGTCCCGCGCTGCATCGTTAGAAGCGAGGTATCGTGATGCCGTCGTTTGCTGATGCCAAAGTCCGCAATCTTGACGAACCACTCTGGGCTCTTGTCAACGACCATGATGTTCTATACTGATCAGCTATTTTATCATGACACAACGTTGAACACTCCTACAGCAGGCTTGAGATCACGGTGTATGAATTCATTTTCATGCATAAACGCCAGCCCCTCAAGAATTTGATCTGTGATTTCCCTCGCTTCGGACTCTCGAAGAGGTGTGTCAATGTACTGTTGGAGGTCTCCGAGCTCAAAGTATTCCATGGTAATGCATACGGCGTCCTCGAGCTCGTACCAACCTTTGGAACTCACGAAACAATGGTTGTACTATCGAGGTTAGCGGTGGGTTACTACCTGGGGAACAGATGTCAACCTTATCGTTGGAGAACTTCATGATGGCCTCGAGCTCTCGGGTATAGTCCAGCTCCTGTCCAACAACGACAAACTTCTTGACCTCCTTGACGGCCCTGAGCATGTCTTTGCCGCCATCTCTGCATGTCTGGAGGTGCACCACCCCAAATGTTCCCTGGCCTAGCTGCTTGCCTTTTGTCCATCGCTCAGTCTTTGGAACCCGTCGACGTCGCGCGGACCGGCCTGTCTCGTATATGACATGTTCGACAACGTGGGAGTCGAGATGCCGTGTTTCGATTTTCGAGTCACGCACGAGATCTGACAGCGGTATCTCTTTTCTAGGCATCCTCACTGCGGGCTGAGGCTGATTTCAAGAGAGCCAGGCGGGGTTGCTCGACGAGGTATTCCGCGCTGTATGGAATAGGTTTGGCCCTTGGATCTGATATAGATGCTTCGATTGTCGGCAGCTTCCGGCGAAGTTGCGCTCGCGTGGGTGTTGCTCAGTGTTCGGCTGTCAGGTCGTCTAGTTGGAGGCCGACTCAGCCTCCTTGGGCTGGAAGAGAGACAAGAGGAGAGCGGCGAGGCAGTTCAGTTGGTGCAGTGAAGCTGCGGCTGGCGCTTATGCATATACCCCTGCCGTTTCCGAGTCCCGAGCCTCACTTACTCTTCATCTCTTAAGTCTTCGATTTTAGCTCTTCTGCCTTTCTTTGAGAACTTACATCTCGGTGCATCATAACACCGGCGTTGTATTGTCACGATGAGTGGTGTAGAACTGGGGTTGGCTTCATTTGCCGCGGCGGACTTGGTTCTTAAGTGAGTAGTCCCCAGGGCTTGGAATTCAGCGTTGACAGCCACTAGATACGGCAGGAGGTTGATAAAGTTGTACAAAGATTACAACAGCGCCGATGACTATGTAAAGGAGAGTATCCTGCTGGTCGAGACCATCCTCAGCCGTGCAGATACGCAAGTCGAGTTTCTGATACAAGTCGAAAGCAAGCTCAGCAATGACCAACGCCGGATCCAGTTTGAGCTTTATGAGATGCTCAAGGACAGGCTACACATCACCGTTGGCAAGCTAGAGTCGGTCATATCTGAAAAGGGCCTCAAGAAGGTTAAGTTGGCCTTCGTCAAGAGCAGTATTAAGGAGGTTATGGAACAGCTTGAGCGTTGGCAGAAGATATTTGATCCAACATGGCTGCTCATCTTTCGCACTCGCGACATCATCATGGATACAGAGCTCAAGACCGAACTAGAAGCTTCATCACATACCGGGCCGGCTGAGGAATCCATCGCTGTCCAAGCTTCTCGAGAGACCTTAGCAGAGGCACACACTTTCCGAAGCATTTTCAACGGGGAAGTTGATCAGGTTCATGTCAGTTTGTCTCAGGAAAGACTGAACTGGAGGCAAGCAGTGCCAGTCTCCTTTTCATCGACCCAAATCATCGAGCGAATCGGCTCTCAAAAGCGATACCTTGTCAACTCGATCCCGTGTCACTCCAACATGGATATCATTGGCATCAGAGCAGACTCCGAAGATTTGGCCAGGAAACTACACCAGATCAATACAGAGGATTGTGGTCTCCTGGCTTGCCATGGACTCGTCAAGAGAAGAGACCCGGGCCAACGAAAGATCAATTCATTGGATTTGGTGTTCCAAATGCCCCCAAACGAGGTTACGCCCGTGACCCTGAGAGAGCGTCTCATGCAGCGTCGGGTATTCAGCCTCACTCAAGCACTCAATCTATCGAGGCATCTCGCAAGGGCAGTCAGTTACGTCCACGCCTACAACTTTGTCCACAAGAACATCCGACCTGAAAATATTCTACTATTTCCCAAAAACGAATCCAGCACATCTCTCGGGTCCGCCTATCTTCTCGGGTTTGACTCGTTCCGTAGCGTCAACTTCCAGACCCTTTTCCAGGGTGACATCACCTGGGACGGGAATCTTTATCGACACCCTGGACGTCAAGGCCTCCGTGCCCATGACAAATATGTCATGCAGCATGATGTGTACAGCCTCGGGGTCTGTTTGTTGGAGATTGGCCTCTGGGCGAGTTTTGTACAACACGACGGCGAGATGACACCCGGTGAGGCTCTAGGTTTGACAGTAGAGGATTTTAGCAAGATACAAGAGACTGGGAAGCCCTCTTCCCTGATTAAGGATCATCTTGTTGAACTTGCGCAGTGTAGACTGCCGATGAAGATGGGAGACAGGTACACAGCAGTTGTCGTCACATGTCTGTGCTGCTTGGACGATGACAATGAGGACTTTAGGGAGGAGAGCGATATGAGGGACGACGATGGGATTTTGATAGGAGTCAAGTTTATTGGGAAGGTTCTGATGCGACTAAATGAGATTTCTGTCTAGGTAGACGGAGAATGGGGCTGGTCTGGGGAGTAGATGTTGCATACCACCTTGGATTCGGCGTACATGTAGGTAGAGCGACATACATAGGCTCCCCAAGCAAATTTTTCGTAAGTCTCTGTGAGCTGTTGGATAATAGTAATTCAGAAGTTGTAGGGAATAATCAGATAGGGCTTCTCCTAAGTATTTACTTGAAAATGTAAAAGCAGACCTCTTTCTCTTACACCAAGGGATGGCCCTGAGGTATTTGGCCCTCCAACAGATCTATCGACAGGACTGTGTGTGATCATGACAACTCGTTAAACTCTTCCAAACTAGCCAATGCGTAATAGATGAATATTCGCATCGGTCACAATAATAAAATAGTCCACTTATTCTTCCGATGCCAAGACATTGCCTAGTTGTTCAGGCTCGCTCCAGCATCAATTTCAAGAAAAAGGTCAATTCCTTGTTACTTACCTCTACTACCCCGCCATCCATCTCCAAAGTACCTGCTCGATCTACCTACGTCATCGTAACGTTCTCCCTCCCGCGACCAATGAATAAGACAGACTACATGGACTCTCTGCGGCCTCCTTCGCCGGAATCCTTTGAGCGCATCGCATACGTTCAGCAGGAGCGCGAGGAGGACATCAAGCGCAGATATCACCAACGCAAGCGCCAATCGCTCGAGTCGCGAGCAGCAACCATGTCGACCAACGGCAGCCAGGACGAGAGGGCTCAGGCCGCGCGCATGATCCAAAAGACGTTTCGAGGATATCGCACAAGGAGGGAGATGGAGGGCTTTGGTTTAGACGCCAGTACACGCTGGGTCACAGCGATACGCGAAGCACAGTTTCGACAGGCGACGCAGCCACGGGCGAGGACAGAAGTAGATGGCGCAGATCCCGACGGTTTGGAACCTGATGTCTTGGAGAAACAGCGATCAGCATCGGCGAGACAAAAGTGGAAGAAGGCAAGCACAGTCGCGCGACGGGCTGGTTTTGACAATCTACTCTCTGATTCCTCGTCAACGCAGTCATCATCAGACGAGGATGCATCACCTGAGGAACGAGCAGCCGCCCGAGCGCAGCGCGAAAAGAATATTGAAGCGCGCAAGAACGAGGCCCGCATGATGGGTATGCGATACTTTCTCGAGATGGTCGATCTCAAGCACCGCTACGGAAGTAGTCTCTGCATGTACCACGAAGAATGGAAACGATCCAACACGAACGAGAACTTCTTTTACTGGCTCGACTACGGCGAGGGCCGCAATGTCGAGCTGGAAGGCTGTCCACGAGACCGACTCGAACGAGAGCAGGTCCGCTACCTCTCCAAAGAGGAGCGCCAATACTATCTCGTCAAGGTAGATGACCAAGGCAGACTATGCTGGGCAAAGAACGGCGAGCGCATAGATACGTCTGAGCAGTACAAGGACAGCGTCCACGGCGTAGTGCCCTCGGACGATCCCACGCCGCCCTTCAACCCAACATCCCAGCCTGAGGATGCGCATTCGCTGGATAGCGACAGCAGCAGCTCTTGTTCCTCACTTGAGTCACGACGAGAGGCGGACCGGGCCGCCAAGTACGCGACGCCTGGTTTCGACGAGAGCCAAGGACTCCAAAAGGTGATGCACATATCAGCCTCGACCATCTTCAACAAGCTCCTGCGCAAGTCTGTCAAGAAGAACACATGGATCTTTGTTGCCGACACGTCCTTCCGGCTCTACGTTGGCATCAAGAACTCAGGTGCCTTTCAGCACTCGTCCTTCCTCCAGGGCAGCCGCATCTCGGCGGCCGGCCTCATCAAGATCAAGAACGGTCGCCTGTCGTCCCTGTCCCCCCTTAGCGGGCACTATCGCCCGCCAGCATCCAACTTCCGTGCCTTTGTGCACAGCCTACGGCAGTCTGGCGTAGACATGACGCACGTCTCCATCTCCAAGTCGTACGTGGTGCTCATCGGGCTGGAGGCATACGTCAAGACACGGCGCAAGGGAAAGGACCTCGCGCAGCGAGTGGGACACCGGCGGGATAAGATCTTGGACCCCGAGGAGGCAGCGCGCCGGGAGGACGAAGCTAGGGACAAGAGTGAGAGCGCGGCCCGGGAGCGCGAGGTGCTGGAGAGGGAGGAGGCGGAGAAACAGGAGGGCAGGCCGGTGAAGAAAATGCTCAAGAAGCTGGGCATCAAGCCGACGAAGGAGGAGAAGCAAGCTGCGAAGCGGGAGCAAAAGGAGGAGGCCGAGAGGTTGCCGGCGTGATGTGAAGAAGAGAAGGGAGTTTTGATGGGCGTGGCTGTCTTGATTGTTTTATAATACAATACATAAATACCCCTGACAGTTAGAGCATTCCAGTCACGGATTCTTTGCGGCTTTATACATGGTTCTCCGTATGTATAAACTACATACCTACTTTTCCAGTTAATACCATATCGAATTACTTCAACGCCCATATATCCTCTACCAAATTAGACAACCTTCAGAAGGTAGAAACCAGTGCTGTAAAGATAAGAAGCGGACTTCTATTTGTCAATGCTCACCTACCCTGTAGGAACACCGGACTTGAATCGGTCTTCTATTCAGACCTGACTAGCATGCATAATCGCATTGACCCTAGTCCTTGTGAGGTTAGTTATTCCAAGAGTTCATTTCATAGTTCTTGATTTGAAGAAGGAGAAAGCATTCGAATCACAAGGCCGTTGGTTGACGTTGTGTTTGGAGATACCTACCTGAGGTAGTTTGTATTTCGCCCTGGCCAAAGGTTGCGACTACCTATCTAGTTACAAGAATGCTTCGCAATTGCGGTTATGTTGATTTTTATCCAGAGAGGACAACTCAAATGAACCACAACGGCATTTTGTTCATTACCAGGTTATCATCTTCGTCAGCTTCCGGGTGCTGGATGCTTCTTACACGGACCAGGTAACGATCCAGAAACGCGGAAGCTGGAGCTGGAGCAGTCCGCCTTGGGCGGGGTGCAGCCCCAGCGGCCCCAGCGAGCACCTGCCCTACAAAACCCGCCAACAGCACTCGCTTCAGCAGCCTCAGCAGGCACCTGCCCCTGAAACTGCACGAGGGTGCGCCGGACAAACACCAGCAGAAAATCCACAGTGCAGGCGCGGGCACCCCGACTCGACTGCAAGCAAAGAGCACTGCAGCCCAGCCCAGGCAGGTCCGTGTTCAGTCAGTCGCACGAAGCCGCGCGCAGCCCCAAGCCAAACCCATCGAAAAAAACATCAACATCTAGCGGCTCCCATCGCGAGACAGAGTCGTCGGAGCCAGAGAAGCCAGCAGAGAAACCATGCCAGGCCTCTTGACGTATCCCAATGGCCTCTGTCACCCGTTCCTCGCGGCGCGCTGAGGGTCCTCACTCGCATCAGCATCTCGCGCACCATCACCTGACGCCTTCCACAGGCGTATTTGCCCACGCACAGGGCGGCGCTGGCGGAGGTGGAGGGCGAAGCAAGAGGGTGCTTGACGCCCACGATCGCGACCGTGATGCCCTCAAACCCAAGAGAACCCGAATAACCGTCGAGATTTTGGCCAAGGGCTCTCACGGATTGACCGAAATCATTCCCGACAACATCGTCCCGCCGCCCGCGCGCAACCCGCGACCAACTGCGACGCCCGCGGTGGCGAGTGCGACAACAGTGCCCGCGACCAACCCTCCTCCCCCGACCGATGTCGCGAAACCTGCTCCAAAGCAGGAGCAGACCCTTACAAAGCACCAGAGCAAGGTCATCAACGGCATCAAACATGAGCTGGACCGACTGCAACCCCAGGCAAAGGATACAAACCCTCAAGAACAGGGCCGCAAGCTCCGTTCCCAAGAAGCCACGAGGTTCAAAAGTGAACTCTCGGCATACTTTCCCGAGTACGATGAAGTGATTGGGAATGAGCCCAAGGAACAGCGTACGTGCGAAAAAAAAAAACCCCATCGCTCCCCTGGTTGCCATCTTCAGCTTCGAATAATTTCTAACATTGGCCAGACCTTTTCAACGTTGATACTCCCATAGTTGTCGTCGATTCTGACCCACGACGCGCAGTTTCTGGTGCCCAACGCGCAGCACCGCAGCAACCCCACCCCGCTGACGAATATCCTGTACGAGGCTATGGCGATGCCCTCTTCCACGACGTGTTTGATGCGCAGCGCGTAGAGCTCAACTTTCTAGTCCAACCCAAGGACAAAACAGTTGAGGATCCTTTACCCGATAAGCTATTCCAGCCGGTGCATCGCCGAGCTGAGAGAGTGGAGCGATCTATTCGCAATACCGAGAAGGGGCGAGCCCAGCATGAAAAGGACCAAATCATCAGGCTGCTGGAAGGCCTCCAAGGCCATGACTGGCTGAGAGTCATGGGTGTTAGTGGTGTCACGGAAACCAAGAAGAAGACTTTTGAGCCAGCCCGAGATCACTTCATCAAGGGCTGTCAAGCCATCCTTGCCAAGTTCCGAAACTGGGTTTTGGAAGAAAAGCGGCGCAAACAGGAAAAAGACAAGGCTCGAGCCGAGAAGGAAGACGAAGAAGACTCGGGAAGTGATGAGGAGGAGGATGAAGCGGATGACCATGATGGTGCAAACGGCGACACAAGTGACTCGGCGTCACCAGCGAAGCAGCTACGCGATGAAGCCATGGCGAGATCGAAAGCCAAAGGCTCAAAGAAGCGCAAGCCAACTCCGCAGCCGGCGTCGACCAAAGCACCGCGACCACCGAAGCCACCCCCGGCTCCAAAAACCCCAGAACCTCCCAAGGAGTTCAAGTCGTTCTTTAGCAAGAAGTACGAGCGCGAGAGCGCTCTGCACCGGCATCGGCGTACAGGCAGGAAGGTGCTGGCATGGGGTCACCCGATCCCCGAGATACCCCAGGTTGACTTTGATTTGCCGGAAGAATACCGTGATGAAGATACCCTCAAGGCCCGGGCGAGGAAGAAGCGCCGGGACCGGCGACGCAGCAAGCAGTGATGCGTTTGGCTGCTTGTAATAACAGCAGAGAAGACCCTGCGAGACTCGGTTATAGTATACGGTTTGGCGTTTGGGAAAGGCTTACTCATAGCTCGCCTCGGCGAAGGCAAATGTTATCTGTTTGAGGTGGTGTGTACGAATCTTGATAGTCATTATGTGCTCCAGAATCCTAAGATACTTGTTGCATGCAACATGCGGCTTTGTTGGTCATTCTTGGTGATGTGATGTTGACTGTATCGACGCAGCTCAAATGACTCGGCCACTGACCATGCCTCATGGGGCTGATGGGCCTCATCAATGTCGAAGGGAAATACCGTTGCATACCGGATTTTCCTATCTAGGTATGGTTGTCTTGTTGTGCGCGTTTGAATGGATGTGTAGACCGGTTGGATTTGGAGCCGCGGAAGAGGCGCACTTAAGGCTGGGGGTACGTACCTCGGAGCCTCACCACCTCACAGCCTAGGGTTCTGGCAGGCGCAAAGAGTGGTCCGTGCACTCTAGCTCCGTGAAACGCGCCGCGAGCTCTTCCTTCCTCCAACATTGGAAGGCGTACGGCGATAGGCACTGAAGAATCTTCGAGGTTTGCGCGTGCTTGCGCTTCGCTGCTCTTTGAAATCCATCGTATGGAACCTTCCTCTCCTTCTAATTAATTTCTCATCTCTTCTCTTAATATCCATCCCCTCTCCCTCACTCGCTTACCCGTTTCTTGCGCGAAGCCATCTCCGCCATCCCCGTTCAAATTGCGCCAAACACCTCGACCGAAGCGAAGCCTATGACCACGCGACGAGCACGATAACGATTACAACCACGCCCGGCGACGCCAAAGCCTTCTGCCTTTTCTCCGCTTAGGCCCATCTTCTCCATCGATGCAGCGTTCATAAGCACCAGCTCGCAGGGGCCCTCAGGCCTTTCCTTCCTCGACCCTGCTTTCGACCGTTCAAAGTGGCCACCGTCGCGATGTCGCAAGAATTTGCGCCTGAGAAGCACTCTCTCTTGGACGCCGAAGATGGCCTCGCGCCCGTGCAGGACCTCCCTGTTCTGGAGTACTTTGTCATCAAGCAAGAGGTTAATCTCGAAGTGAATTTTCGCGATAAGCGCATCGATGGGATAACCCACATCTATATTGTCACCTTTAACGACAAGATCGAAGAGGTGGCACTGGATGCCGCCGACTGCGAGATCGATACCGAAAATGTCTACGTCTCTGATGTCAAGGAGGCCAACGGGGATCCTTATGAGGTGCATAGGCGGAAGACAGCGGCCGTCTACCAAGATCCGTACAAGAAGCTCTCCCACTCGACGAATTGGAACCTAAGAGCCGACCACCATGACATTCGCCGCAGACGCGCGCGGTCAGTCTTTCACAGCCGGAAGAACGACGTCCCCGCCGAGAATAGAGAGTTCGAGGGTTGTACGCCAGTCTATGGGTCACTCAGGGTGAGCCTGCGTGGTAGGGCCGAGCCGGATCGTCCGAGATTGATCATCAGAAAGTCTACAACGGGGCTTGATCCCGCCGAAAAGATCAACAGGCAATTCAAGATTACCATACCCTTCACAAACTCCAACCCTCGAGATGGGATGCAGTTCGTTGGTGTCGATCCCCTGGATAACCGCTTCACGCACATGTACACTCGGAGCTCCATCCACCCGGGGACAGCGTCTTGCATATTCCCATGTGTCGACGACCACGGTTCTCGTTGCGACTGGAAGATCTCGATCAAGTATCCCCGCACCCTGGGTGATGCCCTGCAGCAGGCGCTGGCTACACAGCAGAATGGCGCAAGCTCGGACAGGATGCAGGTTGATGGGCAGGAGCGGATTCACAATCTTGCCGAAGAGGACAAGCTGAGAGAAATGTCGGTTGTGTGCTCGGGATTTCTTATGGAGGAGACCGTGGATCCGGACGACGACCACAAGAAGATCATGACATTTGAACCCGAGAAGAAGGTATCAGTCCAGAAGCTCGGCTTTGCTGTTGGTCCATTCGAGCATATTGATCTTTCGTCCGAATCTAGAACAGAGGAAGATGAGGTCAAGCTCGGTATGAACGCGCTCAAGGTCCATGCCTACTGTCTACCACACCGTGCTGACTGGGTTCGAAACACCTCTGCCGCCCTAACAATGGCGGCTGACTTTTTCACCTACACCTTTGCTCGGTATCCCTTTGGCAACTTCAAGATCTGTTTCCTCGACGACATGGTCCAGGATACGGTGCCGCTCTACTCCATGGCCTTCGTCAGTAATCGTCTACTATTCCCAGAGGACATCATCGACCCCGAGATCGAAGTTACCAGGAAGATTGTCCACACTCTGGCCAGCCAGTGGATTGGCATCAACATGATCCCAAACACGCGAAACGACCTCTGGCTTATCATCGGCGTCGCTCACTACATGACGGATCTTTTCATGAAGCGCCTCTGTGGCAACAACGAATATAGATTTCGCATGAAAACCCTCTCAGACAAGCTTGTACATGTTGATATTGACCGACCTTGTCTCTATGACCTCGGCTCTAGTCTCCACCTGGGAGAGTTCGAAATGGACTTCATGACCCTCAAAGCCCCTGTCGTCTTCTTCATCTTGGACAAGCGGCTCATCAAGGCTTCGGGAGGACACGGCCTGACACGCATTCTCCAAAAATTGTTGACCAAGGTTCAGATTGAGGCGTCAGACAAGTCAACCATCCTCGAAACAGAAAAGTTCCGTGCAGTTTGCGAGAAGGGCGCGAGATACCGGCTCGAGAGCTTTTGGAATCAGTGGGTCTACGGTTCCGGATGCCCTCGATTCGACGTCAAAGCCAAGTTCAATAAGAAGAGGCTTTGCGTTGAGCTGACCTTAAACCAAATCCAATTCCAGACGGTTAAGAAACCTGCCTTGGAGAGGGATGACTTTCTACGTGTGATCAAGGAGCGTCGCGCTGGTGTCAAAACGGGCGAAGTCCAGCCACTATTCACTGGGCCGATGACAGTTCGAATCCATGAAGCAGACGGAACCCCTTACGAACACATTCTGGAGATCCGGGAGGATGCGACGCGTTCAACCAAGTTTGAGATTCCCTACAATACCAAGTACAAACGTCTCAAACGGACTCGTCGCATGAAGGAGAAGCAGAACGTGGGCGCCAGCATGGACGCAGAAAATCTGGACGATACGCTGCTCTACTGTCTGGGTGATGTCCTTCAAACCCCAGATGAACAGGCCCAGTGGGAGTTGATTGATTGGGACCCTGACACCGAAAGGAAGATGGACCAAGAGTCATACGAATGGATTCGCGTCGACGCCGACTTCGAATGGGCCTGCGATATGAAGCGGACCCTCGAGCCGTACATGTACGTGTCACAGCTGCAGCAAGACAGGGACGTCGTGGCTCAGCAGGATGCCATGCTATACCTTACTCATGGCCCCCTGCATCCTATCGCTTCTGGCTTCCTCACCAGGACGTTAGTGGACCGTCGCTATTTCCATGGCATTCGGACCATGGCCGCAGAGGCACTACCACGGCAGGCCAACATCAAGGACATCTCGATGCTTGGTCTCCGACAACTCATGAAGGCCTTCAGTGAGATGTTTTGCCACAAGGGAACAAATCAGCCGAAGCCGAATGACTTTTCAGACAAGAAGCAATACAACGTTCAGTGCGCCATCATCAAGGCCATTGCTGAGGTTAGAGATGCTAACACCTACAAATGTCCGCTTGAGGCCCGACAATTCATCCTCGATCAACTTCTTTTCAACAACAATGAGGACAACCCTTATTCTGACCACTTTTATATCGCCACACTCGTTGAGGCTCTTGCCACGTCCCTTATCCCCTCGAAAAAGGATGATTGGTTTGCAATGCAAAACAAGATACCCAACGAGGAGGAGACACAGTTCCTTGACAGGGCGATGGAACAAATCGAACGTGTCCTGCGCCGTGACGAGTGGACCAACTCGTATCAGAATGTCTGGACCATTGCGGGCCTGAACGCGAAGCAGCGGCTGATGAAGGCTGATGTGATACCAAAGGCGTACATCGACTTTGGGCAATATCTACTGGATGGAACGAGAGATCTTATCCGAATCAAGGCCTTTGAGGCACTGATTGATCTTGGGGCCATGATGGACCCCACCATGTTCTCGTTGCTGATATACTCCCTTACTACCGACCGATCACCGTACGTGCGCAACAAGCTCATCGACGCCGCGGCCTCCGGGCTTGCCGCTATCGCCTTCGGAGAGCATGCAAAGGCTGTTAAGAATGAACCTCCTCCCGAAGACGAAGAAGGTGACCTCCTCCTTGTCCAAGACAGTGCTCAGGAGATTGAAGCCAGGAAGGAAATGTTTGCAAGGAAGGAGAATTTGGACGCTGCTCTCAAGGCTCTGCGACGAGAGATGGAAGAGACTTACGCCGGCGATGAGCGACACTACAGCACAGCGATGCGCAAGGCGCTAGACCACCGTGGCCTTGGTCGATGCGAAATGGAGAGCATGCTGGATCTGGCGGCGATGATGTTTGAGGAGGCATCCCAGTGGATCATCACGCTCCCTCTGCCCAAGGCTTGGAAGGCAGAACGATCGGCTGAGCAGCAGCAGCTCTCTAACAAAGTAAGAAACCACCCAAACCAAACAATCTCACTGAGACTTGTGCTGACTTGCGATAGTTGCTGGTGTTGTTCAAGTCCTATTACAGAACAAAACCAAAGGAGCCCATTGTGCAGCCGCCTCCCCCGCCCCCTCAAGAGCCTGTGCGACCTGTTCCTCTCCCGAGAACTTCATCGATCAAGATCAACACTCACAGATCTACTACTCCCCAGCGTCCAGTGGCGCCACCTTTGCCTCAACCCCAAGCTCAGACACACACTCCAGTCCCAGCCAGATCACTCGGAGAGAAGGACACTATCGTGGCTTCACCAGCTGTCTCTCGCCAACCAAGCGTTTCTTCCTCGTCAACCTCAAAGCCTGCTCGGCCCGCTGAGCCTTCATCAACAGGTTCAATCAAACGTCCGCGTCCAGAGAAAGACGAGCATCACACCCCGGCGCCCAAGCGCCCCAAGACAGAGAAGCTATCATTACCTGACCATGGCGGCGTGCGGAGGAAGAGTCGCATTGTCACTCTCAAAACTAAAACTCCTGGGCTTCTCGGCGTAATGCTTCGGGATGCCAGGAAGCAGAGTGTCAATGGCAGGACATCTCTGCCCTCAGCGGCTCCCAAGGATGGTCTTCCGGTCAGCGTGAGGGACACTATCACTGCCAAACCTGCAAGAAAGCCACTTCCAACTGGGGACCAACCAATCAGGAAGCCTCTGCCTGGAGGTCCGGCATCTTCGCCACATGCTTCGGCACCGAGCCCCAAGGTTTCACTCAACTCGCACTCGAATTTCACTCCGAAACCGAAATCTGCCAGTCCTGCTTCGAATACACCGACTGGGGCGCCGCCTCCACGACCAAAGATCAAGATCATTCGAAAGCCACATCCACCACCATCAGCCTCTTAGAGCTTGGAACTCGACCTAGGTACTCAATGCTTCGAGGGGGTGGCTGAAGTCCGAGGAGCTTGAGGGATTGCCTCGTTTGGTAACTACGACGGAGGGGTGAGAGAAAGAGCTAAAAAGTCCAGGAATGCCCTGGTCACACAGAGCGATGGGCAGTGGTGGAGGAAAGGACTACATGTTTTTCTAGCCCGAAGTTAGCCATTGTGCTACAGAAAAGAAATGATGATGCTTCGACGAAGCCGGTTTACAGCGTCTTGAGTAGACTACGTGGCTGCGAGGGTTGCATTTACTGGCGTTGGGAGTGCGCTTGATTGGTACTCAAGTTGCGTTGTGGTTATGGAAGCAACGAACGATCGGAAGCGATGGGAATAGGTCTAAATTATTATACAGAACGCGTTATTTAAGATATCCCCTTTTCTCCCATTTCCTCTATATACTTGGTCGTCCTCATATTCGGCCTCGGATGATTGATTGTCCTATGGGACCTGTTTGATTTGAAACGGGCTGAGCCACGTCTCCACCCAGTTGTCAGCCTCGTCAGCCCTGGATGAACGGAATGGTGAGCACCCACACATGATGAGAAGGCAGACAAGGTGTGTAGAAAAGGCAGAATGAGTTTCATGCATGCTACAATAATGCAAGAGAGGAAATATAGAAGTAAACGCGAATTACGATGGATGCTACTACACTATCTCTGTTGTCATGGCGAGGCTGGCAATGTCTTTTGCCCGACCATAGCCGACCTCGGCGCTCCAACTGATAAGATAAAGCCGCGAATTATCGCCCTCCAATTGCCCCAAACACCCCGAGATAAGCCCGCGCTAACGCAAAAAAGCCATCACGTGATGCGGATTCTTCCGCGCCTTGCTCAGATCTCGTCACCCGAGCCAGAGGGAGCTCTTCGCAAGTTTGCAAGAAAGGCTGGATTTCCAAGTGCACAACCCTACCGAGCCGTCTTTCATCACCCCCCCCACCTGTGGTTTCTGCCTCTGCTTCATCTTCACCATCAGTCTCGCACATGCCCGCCTCCATGTAGAGTGCCCCTGGCGCTGGCCTTTTATCCATTTGGTGTAAGTCTTTCTATTGTTACCATCATGTCGCGATCGCCTCTTCTACTCCTGAGCTGTGGGTTTGTCGCTTGTCGCCCACGGCTGCAGGATCGGCCTCGACCTCGACCTCGAGGCATCTCTGTTATGATTCAGCAACGCTGAATGAGTTGGGAATGGCTGCCCGTCACGGCGCACCGGAGCTTGAATGAACTGTTTTGCTGATGCGTCCCCTCCAACAGAAGAGCATGAACAGCCAGAAGCTACATGGTAGTGGCCCTCCAGCATACGACCGAGAGCGCGAAATGGACGACCGACACCGAGCGCTGCAACAACGCGAGGAGATGGCCCGCCGAGACCAAGAACGAGAGCGCGACCGGGAGCGCGACAGAGAGCGGGAGTCCGGCGATCGGTACCAGTCGACAACTCACCACAGCAGCGCTGGCTCTATTCCCATCCACCAGCCGGTAGCGTCGCGGATCCCCGGTGCAATCCACAGCCCTGGCGGATTGCTCGCGAACCATAACGGGAATCCCCAGATTCCTCTTGGCGCCCCCTCTGGCGGTCCCCTGGCGACCTTTGGCGGGCCGCTGCAGAACGAGCACGGCCGGCCGGTCCAGCACGGCGGACAAGCCAACCCAAACCCCCAACACCCCATGTTCGCGCCGATGCCGCATACCACCGCGCCCCCGACCTCGTCACAGGCCGCAGCGAGCGGTGTCGCTGCCGTGTTTGGTGGCCCCCTACAGCAAGAAGGTCAGCGCGGGGCTCAGCAGGGCGCGCCGTTCCCAGGCGCCGCTGGCTCGGCGGCTCACCAGATTCCTGGAGGCATCACCCAAGGACAGCAACCGATTTTGAATGTGAGTTTACGTGATGTCATTGCTGGCTTTGTTGTTTGGCGAGTGGCATGACATGTTTGGGGAACAATTGTCGTTTGTTGTTTGCGTGCCGATTCTAGCCAGTCGCCTTTGAGCTGGCGATGCGACAAGCCGTCAAACGGGTACCCATGCCTCTGCAATGCTTGCATCCTGGCTAGCCCCTACCTTGAGCTCATCTAGGTGTATTTTACATCTTGTGCGATGCAAGCACGCAGCCTTCGGTCCCGTGGGCTTGTGGCCTGGCGGCTTTTGTTGATCACCAAGCATCATCCACAGAACCTCCCCTGGACAGTTCTAGAGGATGCAGGCAGCCCCATTGTCATCTTCTACAAGCACCAGTAGTGTTTGTGTTTCCTTTTTTGCACGGTCGTGGTCTTGCTGAACTGCTTGCTAATGCTTCTCCCAGGATGCCCTCACCTACTTGGACCAGGTGAAGGTGCAGTTTCATGATCAGCCCGACGTGTATAATCGCTTCCTCGACATTATGAAGGACTTCAAGAGTCAAGCGTATGTCCACGACTGAAAAACGACCGAGCTGGAGACGATCACTGACAATGCGTAGCATTGATACTCCGGGTGTCATCAATAGAGTTTCGGAGCTGTTCGCAGGACATCCCAACCTAATCCAGGGCTTCAATACCTTCTTACCTCCCGGCTACCGCATCGAGTGTGGTGCTGGCAACGATCCAAACACCATTAGAGTTACGACTCCCATGGGCACCACAGTGCAGTCCATCACGGGCCGCGGGAATCAGGGCGAAGGCCATGGACCTGCTGCGGCGAGCCAGCCTATCTTTCCTGAGAGGGGTGGCCAGTGGCAGCAGAGGCCACAACACAGCATTGAGAGCCCCGAGGCCCAGTTCAGCACACCCGTGCAGAATGGCGCAAGCCTTTTTGTTCAAGCCGCAGCCCAGAATGCCGCCAGCTTCGACAACTCTGGCTCGGGCCAACGACGCGGTCTGCCACAAGGCAGTTCAGGACCTGGTGAGGGGGGACCAAACGCCCGTCATGCATTGACACCCACCCCTTCGGGTCCGGGTGCAGTAAATGGCAACGCTGCGAGCCAGGCAAACATGGAACGCCGTGGCCCCGTCGAATTCAACCATGCTATCAGCTACGTGAATAAGATTAAGGTAAGCCCCCCTGATTGCCGCTTCCATCGAGGCGCAGCGTATACTAATCATGGCCAAGAACCGCTTCCAGGACAAGCCTGAGATTTACAAGCAATTCCTTGAAATCTTGCAGACATACCAGCGGGAGCAGAAGCCCATACAGGACGTCTATGCCCAGGTGACGACTCTGTTCAACTCGGCCCCGGACCTGCTGGAGGACTTTAAGCAGTTCTTGCCAGAGTCTGCTGGCCAGGCAAAGCAGACACCGGGCCGAATGGAGGATGGAACTCCGTCCGGTCCAAGCCATACACCACAACCTGCCATGAGGGATGGCCAGAAGATGCCACCCTTGGGTAGCTTTGCGCCACCCGCAAGCGCGAGCAAAGACAACAAGAAGCGACTCCGAGCTGACAAGCAGGCAGCCCAACCCGCAACTGTCCTCGCCGAGGTGACGGCGGCAGCTCGACTGGTCCCTACTGTGAATGGCAACAAACGACCCAAGCTCAACCACGCCAGGGCGTCTGGCGAGGGCTCCGCAGTAGAACCAACCCTCACCCCTGTCATGCCAGAGCCCTATCCGCCGCGATCCTCGTCAACGTCCAACCAAGATGAGATTGCCTTCTTTGAGCGTGTTAAGAAGTTCCTTAGCAACCGATCTTCGATGAACGAGTTCTTGAAGCTCTGCAACCTCTTCAGCCAGAACATCATTGACCGAAATACATTATTTCACAAGGGAGCCCTCTTTATTGGCGCCAACCCTGATCTCATGAACTTTTGGAAGAGCTTCGTGGGCGTCGAGACTCAGGATGTCATCATTGACAACCGGCCGGCACCCCCAACGGACAAGGTGTCCCTCAGCAACTGCCGGGGCTACGGTCCAAGTTATCGATTGCTTCCGAAGCGAGAGCGCCTCAAGCCTTGCAGTGGGCGTGATGAGCTATGCAACTCAGTGCTCAATGACGAGTGGGCGTCGCATCCCACTTGGGCATCCGAGGACAGTGGATTTGTGGCTCACAGAAAGAATCAGTTCGAGGAGGGGCTTCACCGTATCGAGGAGGAGCGCCACGACTACGACTTCAACATCGAGGCAAATCTCAAGTGCATCCAGCTCCTTGAGCCCATCGCCCAGCAGATGCTTGCCATGTCGCCTGCTGAGAGGGAGACATTCCAGATGCCTGCCGCTCTTGCTGGCCAGAGCACGTCCATCTTCAAGCGTATCTGCAAGAAGATATATGGTGACCGTGGCATCGATGTCGTCAACGACATGTACACTCATCCCTTTGATGTGGTCCCAGTCTTATTGGCGCGCATGAAGCAGAAGGATGAGGAATGGCGATTCTCCCAACGTGAGTGGGAAAAGGTCTGGCACGCCCAAACCCAGAGTATGCACCTTAAGAGTCTTGATCACATGGGCATTCTGGTGAGGCAGAACGACAAGAGGAATCTGACGGCTAAGCACCTTGTCGACGTAATCAAGACAAAGCATGAGGAGCAGCGCCGTGAGCGATCATTGAACGGCAAGGCGCCTCGCCATCAGTTTGTCTGGGACTTTGCCGACAAGAACACCGTCATTGACCTCCTTCGACTGATGATGCTGTACAGCTTGCACAACGGACAGCACAGCAGCCAAGAGAAGGAGCGCATCCTCGAGTTCTTTGAAATGTTTATTCCCGCCTTCTTTGACATTCCCGAGGAAAGCATCCAGGATAAGCTCCCCAAGATTCCTCCAGATTCTGGCGAAGAGGAAGCCGAGGACCATCCCCCCGCTGAGCTTACCAACGGCCGCAGCCGCCGTAACGGCAAGAAAGGAGATCTTCTTAGAGGGGTTCTCGATCCCGGCCGTAACGGCAGCAAGTCGCGAGGACACAAGGATAAGGACAAGGATAAGGAAAAGGATAAGGACGACAGCACCTCTGGCAGCAAAGAGACTACCCCTGATGTCACCTCGGCCAACGAAGAGGAGATGCCCGATGCCTCAGAAGACACAGCCCACCCAGATGTTTCCAATGAACGATGGATGCCCAGCATCCCCAAGCCATTCATGGTTGGGCAGAGCGATGCTCTATTGAGCACAGACGGCGAGTTGAAGGCTGATGGGTTCTTCACACGGCCATGGTACAACTTCTTCTGCAATCAGACGCTGTTTGTCTTCTTCAGCATCTTCCAGACTCTGTACAAGCGACTCCAAGACCTCAAGGACAGCAAGGCAGCTGTGGCCAAGGAGGTTGACCGTCTCAGTAAACCGAAGCCTGCTAGAGACATTGGCTTCACTGAGAACCATATGAAGTTCTTTGACAGGAACGACGACCCCGATACCTACTGGCCCAAGACACTGGAGCTCATCGAGGAGTACATCACAGGTGACGTTGAAGAGACGCGGTACCAGGACGTGATGCGACACTACTACCTCAAGGCAGGATGGAAAGTGTACACGATCCAGGACCTCCTCAAGACTCTGTGCCGGCTCGCCCTCACATGCAGCAGCACCGACGCCAAAGAAAAGACTCCTGATCTGATTCAGCAGTACATTGCTAGCCGCGAGAAGGAAGAGACTAGTTACCAAACCGAGATCAGCGCTAGGAAATTTGCCGAGAAGTGCGTTAAGGACGGAGACATTTTTGTCATTTGCTGGGTAAGTTGAATGAACCGCCTTGAACTGTGTCGAGGTCGATCCTTTCTAACGTCATGATCAGTTCCCCGCTAAGGCTGAGGCTTCCGTCCGATGGCTCCAACGGGAGGAAACAACATTCTACATGGACGAGATGCAACTCCGCGAGCGCTGGCAGTACTATATCTCATCATTTATCCGTGTCGAGCCCACCGAAGGAGTACCTAGGTCCAAGCTCCAGAAGGTGGTTCTCACACGGAACCTCCCCTCTAGCGACGCCGACGCCGACGAGGACGCCATTCCCAAGCCTGTCTCCTACAGCGAGAACTTGACTATCAGCATCTGCCTCAAGAGCTCCAAGATGGCGTGGGCCCCGGGTACATCAGAGTACGTTGTCTATGACCAGGCTCCCAAGACGCGGGATCAGCGTGAGCGCCGCGACAAGTTCCTCCGTGCACTGACGGGGTACCGCGAGAGCAAACTCCTCGAGAAGTGGGTACACAACCCGTCGTGGACGAAGGACCTCAGCCCCGAGGAGGTGCAGGAGCAGAACAAGAACTTCCGTCGATGGATGGATGAAGGTGTTGTTCCTCCCAGTGCTGCTGAGGACGTGGACATGGAGTAGCGCTCTGCCTCGGAACAGTCAGTGGCTGAGATGATGTCAGAGGGATACACGTCGTTGGGTGGGTTGATGACGACCTAGATCGAGATACCATCATCGACCATGAGCGAGAGAGGGTAGACAAGACAGGATTGATTCAGTTGCGGGAAAAAAATAAGCATGGCCAGACAAAAATGCCCTCCCGGCTCAGTCGGTCGTAAATATACGGGATCTGGCTGGTGGTTTGCGGGGAGGTCATAGAGGGGGAGAGGGAGAGAGGCCTGGCATGCATGATTCAAGGAAGAAAGGAAGGTTCGGGTCTTTCACCAGCGTTCATTTCGTGTTATTGTTGTTTTCTGGTTGATTTCATGCAATGTTTTTTTTTTGTTTGTTTTACAGTTCCCTGTCTCCTCAATCAAGACACGGATCTGACTGACTGTACGAGAATAGTCGTCTCAACATTGCGCCTTGTTTATGCTTCTCTCGATGGGAGAGGGCAAACTATGAAGGCCTGTACTCTAGAACTAAATAGCCACTGCATATTCATGACCCATATATTCAACCATTGCTCTGCTTTCCAGATCGTATGTCATTTGATATAATTCCTAGCTGATTGATTCACGCATTTTCCTGATCGAATGTTGTACGAGAGGCTGAGGGCTCATGAGGCTTGACTGGCGGTGCCGGCGGTACATAAAATGGGGTTTGCACAAGACTGACCAACCAACAAGGTGGCTTTTATACTGTAAAGGTGACGTTCTTTCTCATGCGGTCCGCCTTGGAATAGTTCTCTCTTTGGAGCAACATACTAAAGCAATATAATCCGGAAAGAAATTGTAGAAGAATATTAAGAGGTGTCTAGAGTTATCCTCTATATATATATATATTTCTCTTATCATAATTCTCTTTTGGCTGAGAACTCGCCAGACTAAAATGGTAGGTTTGAGCTCTAACGGCCAGGTGTGCCATGTTTTTTTCATGATGCGGTGCTTACCCTTGTGAACCGTCGTAGGTAGGTAGCCACGGTAGCTGCTGTACCTCCGCTACTCTCTGATATCGGCATAATAGTGGTCAAACATGCTGAAATCGCCAGAAGATTTTCCTGGTCTGAATGCCGTCTTTACTAATCAGCCTCGTGCTGGCCGATAATTCGCCCACAGAGCTTAACCCAATCATAAAGTACCTAACTCAATCCTCACTTTACACAATGCAACACGAGATGAGTCAAGTTACCAAACTGCGGGGTGAGCAATCTGCCTACTGCTATTCGGTATTCGGTCAGCCCAGGAAACTGTGTTGAATCTGTGACTGCGAGAAAAATGGATCATGGGCCGAAGTACGGAGTACGGACCTGGGGTAACGCAGTCATTGGATGTGAGTCATGGATCCCGCTCCTGCAGGTGGACCAGATGGACCACACAGTCGATGCGGTGAGCAAGATCCATACTGTACAGATGGGTAGTTGGAAGTATCTTTATGAGAAGAAGTAGACTATCAGAGACGAGCATGTAAAACGTCACACAGTGTGTCAGGAAGAACAACCCTTAGCCTATCCCGTCCAAAGTTTTTTTTTCATCCCCCCCCTCCCCCTCCATCCGACGCACAATTCCCACTAACGGAGGTATATGTATTAGTCCCCTTCTACTCTTCCCCTTCACTTTCATCTTCATCAAGCCAACAAACAATCTCCTATCCCAATTGACTCGAATACCGCGAACCCCAATCTCTCACCATGTGTCCCGAGCCCGAATCCGCCCCTGCCAATGGCAGCGTCAACCGCGGTGGTCACCACTCAGGATCGCCCTACCAGTCCGTCGGTGACTTCCTCTCCAACACGAACCGGTTCCAGATCATCGAGAGTACACTCCGAGAAGGCGAGCAATTCGCCAATGCCTTCTTCGACAGGGAGGCCAAGATCAAGATGTTAGCCAAGGAGCAACTCCGTTTCCATGTCACCTTGACTAACGCCGTTGCTCTCCCACAGTGCCACTGCTCTCTCCGACTTTGGTGTCGAGTACATCGAACTCACCTCTCCTGCTGCCTCGCCCCAATCGCGTGAGGACTGCGAGGCCATCTGCAAGCTTGGCCTCAAGGTCAGCCCTCCATTTTACATATGCCCTTTACAGAATGCTGACAGCCTTTACAGTCCAAGATCCTGACCCGTGAGTCCCGCCTTCATGTGGCGACGTCCCCGCTTCCGATTGACTATTAGGCTAACGACCTGCAGATGTGCGGTGTAACATGGAAGTGAGTTGAATCAGCAGCTTTTGCCTTAAGAACATGATTTTTAACAAACCATCTAGGATGCCAAGCTTGCTTGCGACACAGGAGTCGACGGCGTCGACGTCGTCATTGGTACCTCCAAGCAGCTTCGGGAGCACTCTCATGGCAAGGACATGGACTACATTAAGAAGACTGCCCTCGAGGTCATCGCTTACATCAAGAGGTATGTCATCAGCTCATTGGAAGAGAGACACTGTTTAGCACAGACCGTCGAGGGGGCGTCAGAGTTCAAGACAAGAAAGCTGACCCGCTTCGCAGCCGCGGCGTCGAGGTTCGCTTCTCAAGTGAAGACAGTTTCAGAAGTCAGTATTCCTTCTTCGGTTCATTCTTCTTCCGCCTCATTGGCTCTTTCTCTGGCCTCCATCGAAGCAATTGGGTTGTTTGTACTCAGCTGTCACGGCTTGGGCCGACTCCAACGCTTCGGTCATGATATGGGACTCCCGCTTCATCCTCACCCTTCGGTCGTCGAACTCGATATGCACCACCGATTTTATTTCAACTGCTCCACCAATTTCGTCTGGTTCCCATCATGCCTTTCAAACATAGTAGTCGGTACAAGCATATCGCACTCTGACGCCGGAAGATGAGGGATGGCTGTTCTTTATCATGACTGAAATAACAGAGCCGGGCCCAATACCATGATAGCTTTCCAAGGCCACTTGGGGGATCTCAATATGCATCAGATGGCGGCCAGCGGGATTCTCTCGCGCTACATTCATCCCATCGCCATTTCACGACACAACTGACAAATTCGTATAGGCGACCTGGTAGACCTCCTTGATCTATACCGTGCTGTCGATCGGGCTGGCGTCAACCGCGTGGGTGTTGCCGACACCGTAGGATGTGCCACGCCCCGTCAAGTCTATGACCTCGTGCGCACTCTCCGAGGTTGGTTCATCCTCTGAATTCGAGGTATTTTGTGTCACACTAACTCAATAATAGGTGTCGTCGGCTGCGATATCGAGACTCATTTGTATGTAGTCGGACTATCCTTGATCACGGAGATGTTTGAAGACTTGTGTGATTCTCAGGGCTAACGTTTCAACCAATAGCCACAACGACACTATGTGTGCCGTCGCAAATGCCCACGCAGCTCTTGAAGCTGGTGCCACACGTAAGTCGAGAAGTTGAGATTCGAGGGATGAGCTCTGACAGGTTCACCAGACATTGATACCAGCGTTCTCGGTATCGGTGAGAGAAACGGCATCACAGTATGTTTGCCACGCCACCGACACGTCCCTGACCTTTCTAACACCGTGATAGCCACTGGGTGGTCTCCTCGCCCGCATGATCGTTGGCAGCCACGACTACGTTACCTCCAGGTATAAGCTACACAAGCTCCTGGCGCTGGAAGACCTCGTTGCGGACCATGTCCAAATTGTAAGATGAGCAATCAATAGCCGTTGCGTCGATAATGTGGGCTAACAAAAAGGACAGAATATCCCCTTTAACAACCCCGTGACTGGTGAGTTTTCTACCCAGTGTTTGCCTTTTTTTACCCTTGGCTTTTTGGCAAGAATGCCATGTGTATGAGCCAATAAGTAGTGATGGTAGTGGGGGAACTGGGTTGTGTTGGTCACGTGACCACCCTCTGGCCCTCCCGCGTCCTATCACCATCTCGCCTCTGCGCTTTAACGACGCATCAACGCATCTCTGAGCGATAATTAACTTATTAAACAGGCTTCTGTGCATTTTCTCATAAAGCCGGAGTGCATTCTAAGGCAATTCTCAACTGTACGTAGCCATCGTGGCATCCGTCGTCCTGCTTAGCTGGACGCGATTCCCCTTGTTGATCTGCTACGGTTTTTTCGTGTCTGCGGGAAGAGGGGCGACCGTGGCGGCAATAAAACCTCGATCACTGCTAACATTAATCAGCGCCTTCAACATACGAGATCATTGACCCGGCTGATTTCGGCATGAGCCGATACGTCCACTTTGCCTCGCGGCTCACTGGCTGGAACGCCATTAAGAGCCGTGTCGAGCAGCTGGGTCTAACCATGACTGACGATCAGATCAAGGAAGTGTAAGGTCCCCTCATGCCTGATGGGCTTGTGAACCCCTGGTTAACTTGGATTCTAGGACACAAAAGATCAAGGCCTTGGCAGACATCCGCCCTCTTGCGGTCGACGACGCCGATGCCATCATTCGATCCTACCACCTCGAACTCCAATCCTAAGCGGGAGATAACTGGGGGAAATGATGCAGAGAGTGAACGGTCTAGGTATTTTACAGATGGCTTCAAGAATAGTGAGCACTTGGAAAAGTAAATGAGATGAACAACAGGAAGAGAAAAAAATAGGAAAAGGCATCAAACACGTTGGTACTCCACTTGCCCTTTTCACTTGTGACCTTCTGTCTAGTGTAATAGCGACCAATGCCTTTGCTCAATCCTCCCACCTTCCGCGCTGTCACAAATCCGATGCGGCATAACAAGTCTTTCTTTGATTGTCAAGCAGACTAGATGTCGGTGCTACCTACCTACCCGGGTGAAGGGGGGGTTTAGGACAGTATGCCACATGGCTTGCTTCATATTGTTAGGTTAATATTATAGCTTCATGATAAAAAGTCAGCATAATATCTTCTAATAATAAATCTCAACTGCAACAGAATGATAACATAACGATAAGCCCTTACCATTATTATAACAGGCTTACGTATTTAATAGATGTTATTAACTAGCTGGCCTAATGATACAGTGCGGACAGTCTGTCCTGAACCCCCCGTCACACAGGTAGGTAGTTCATTGAGGGCCCAAATGTTACCACCTAATAAATTATTAGGCCCTGATCAGGGTGGGCAATCAGACTGATCCCCCGTTGCGAGAAGGGACAAGCCAGCACATAAAATGGATCGAACTAAGCGCGTCTAATACGCATTTATCCAGCAAACTCAAAATCGGGATCACACTGATCCCCGAATATGATCAGGGCCTAAGTTAGTAAAGCCGTCCCCAGTTCCTTGGTACATGGATCGCAACTCGGCGAGGAAGGCTTCGTCTCCATGCATTGAATTGATCGCTCTTACCCAGCACATCGATGCATACCAAGATGCAACGGCTTCTCAAATTCCCGGTCGCACGATTCGCATTTGAGGGGACGGTGAGCCTCTTCCATATGCTTCTGGAGATCGCTAATAGTGGTCAAGCGGAGCCCAGGAGCTTGAAATTCCTCAGAGCAGATTTGGCAAATGTCGACTCTTCGATTCCGCTTTTTGCCTTCGTGCACGATGACCCTGGTACAGGTGTGCTGCACGAATGACCTCAAGAGGCCGAAACTCTTGCGGCAAAACCGGCAAGTTACCCTCTGGCCAGGATGCTCAGCCTTGATGTGATTGCTGAGCTCTTCGTATTTTCTGGACTCCCACAGTTCTGGCACTCTTGTAGTACAAAAAGGGCATTGCAGCATGCCTCTGCTGTTGGACTGCTTCACTCGCCCGCCGCCACTGAGCAGTGTGTGAAATAGCCTTCGGCCTTGTTGCCAAGATAGGGGGTACTTGCAGGTCGTGAACCCCGGGCCCTGCAGCGCCAGGAATGTCATTCGCGAAGCAAATCTTGTCCACGGGGCGGGAGTCCACGTTTCGCACTCGGTGATGCCGACCTCATTTGCGACTTGGACGGCGATTCCCAACCACTCGTCTAGGAGAGGGCAGAGTCAGCATTCGGCAGATGACAAGCTTGGGGGCTGGAAACAAACCTCTGGATTCTTCTGGCCAAAAGTCGGATCTGAACCCCCTCAGATTGGCCGCAAAAAGCTGAAGGGGGCTTTCGTCCTTGGTCGCCTGAAACCATGCTTGGTTGAGACCCGTGTGCGTACGGTCTAGGCCCTTTTCTGTGATGAACTTCTGCATGGTGGACAATAAGTCATGTGACTGGTCGTGAACACGTGTGAGATCACTTTCAGCTAGGAACTTCACCAGCTCATGGGCAAGTTCGACTGCACAAGGTTAGTTTCTATGAAGCAATATCGATGAGTGTAGAACCCTACCTGTCATGCCCAACTTGCTTGCTTGGCGGGTCGCCAGGTCACGATGATACGAGTCTCGTAGTTTCTGGTCGTTCTCTTTATCTGTGTGGAAGGGCGGCAGTTGAGTTGGATTCCTTTCCTGCAAGGCGAGAAGCTGCTGGAACCGAGCCTCGGACTGTTTTTCTTCCCCAGTTTGCATCGACTCATCGTTCTGTGCTTTGCTTGACCGTGTGAAGGGTGTTTGCAACTGAAACCCAGTCTTGGTATGTCTATGGTTGGGAAGAGCAGGTTGCTGTTCGGTTTCCTGAGGCACAGCAGCAACTTGAGCAAGACTCTGCTGCTGCTGGTGCTGCTCCTCATCAATGGAAAGATCAGCGACTAGACGGTCGATGTCTTCAAGCTCCCCCAGGATGTTATCCAAAGACTTATCCAGCGGCATAGGTTCATCGGCGACATCGGATGAAACGACATGCTCAGGTGCTGCACGCCAAGGCTTTTGCTCAATCAGCCTGTTCGTCGACGGGTTGACCTTCTCTTCCTTGATGGTCCACGACCAGGGATGCTCTTGCGCTTGCCATCCGCCCCATTGGTCCCAGGTGCTGTTGGCAATTGCTTCTTGTAGGATGCCCTGCTTGACATCCTGCAGCTGGAAGGCAATTAGACATTCCAAATCAATCGACGGATCGCCATCAATCAGGTCAGCGAGTGACTGGCCGCTCTGGCAGGCGTCGTCTTTGGCGCATGCACGCACTACTCCACAAAGCCCACTCTCTGCTCTGGTGATGGCGCCATCACGACATGCGAACCTAATGGCATGGCCATCATTGACCACCATGTGTTTCCATTCTCGGTGTGCCGTTGACCGGACGATCCGTTCAAGGCGAGTTGCCAACGGATGGGGACGTGGCTGTTTTTGAGTCGCGCGTAGTCCCAACGCATCTGGAACTCCCTCTTCATATCGAAACTCAATCAGTAAAAAGCTCATTCCTGGATTATCAAACAATTGGAGCAACGGCTTGACATACCTCTCAGTGTGTCCCAATTTGCCTGGGAGAGTGCGAGGTTGACTCGCTCTCCCCACATGTGGGACTTCCAAAGCTCCCGGGCCTTCGCCTTAGTATACCTCTCCTTGTCAGGGAGAGGCGCCAAACTCTTGGCTATATGCGAGATCGGCTCGAAATCGAGGGTCTGCTCATCAAGCATGTAAAACCCGTCCACGGGCCCCGTGACGAGATGTCTCTTCTCAGCATAGAGTATGACAGCACGGTAAACATAGCACGCCTCCTGAAAGGATGAACATCTCCTGAGCAACTTGTTCTCGTCTGTCCAGTTCAGTGACTCGTATATCTCCCACAGGCGCCTCGTCAAGTATGGGGTGGGCGGCAACGACAATTCTTCCTGTATGGAGAGAATGTCCGGCTTCCGTAGTCTCATGGACCCAAGCTTGTTCTCGCGCTTCTTCACTAGGTTGTGGAAGCTCTCGACGACCGCTGGTGTTAAGAACGACTTCTTCATTGCCTTGCTAGATTGAGTGAGAGCGAGGACTACGTTTGTTCCCTCGCAGGACGGTTTGGGCATGTCTATAGGTCGCAACTTGCCCAAAAGTCTCGAACTCAGCCCATGGAATGGGTGGCCTCTGAAGTGACCATGGGTAGTAAGAGAGCTCTGGTACACCATGTGGAGTCCTTCAAGGAGCAGAACCAGCTTTTTGGTAAGGTAGAGACACTCGTCGTCTTCGACTCGAGGGAATGAACCCATGCAGAAGAAACGGCGCTCCATGCCAGGCATAGAACCAACGGTGTGGACCCATAATACGGGCGAGGTCTTCTGTGAAGCTCGCTTTTGATCGATGCGCTCTTTGCCGAGTTTGAAAGTCTTCTGATGACTCAACAAGCGCTCGCCCAGACCCTGGGCCGCAGTTCCACTCCCAATGTACCGAAAGTTGGCGCTGGCAGTACTATCATGAGATGGCCGAACCATGAGAATCTCATAGACACCAATGTACTTGATAGTACCGGCGCTGTCGACGTTGATGGGCGCTAGAAACTGGTCGTACACTGTCGGGCTCCATGCTTGTAAGCCAAGCATGGTTTGGAGTCTCACTGAACGAATTCTCGGGTCTGTGAGAATGCTGATGATGAGCTCCTGCGACTCTTCATCGCGGTTCGCAAGCAGGAAGGTGATGGTACTGCTCTCCATGAACTTTTCTGACGTCCCAGCCACTTGCTCCATTGCCGCATTGACGGTGTTCATCAGGATCTCTCTCATCCATCTCTTATGGCGGCCGATGGCAACTTCTATGTGCACTATGTTTGAATAAGTATCAGATCAAATCTCACGGGAATTGGCTTACGCACCTGGTAGTAGATTTGTCGCCTGGGGTGGTCCCATGGCATCAAGGATCTGCTTGACATGCCCAGGCTTGATCTTCAACCCTCTTGCCGCACTTTTCTCCAGTCTCAACTCGAGGGGTTCGGGTTCTTCCGAGGATGGTGGGTTCGATGGCACTCTGTCCCATTCACTGAGGACTGTAGGGTCTTCGTTGATACCCTCCATTGATTCAACGTCCAAGCCGTACGTCGTTTCATCCGAGTTATACGCCGCTTCGTACGCCGCTTCGTACGCCGCTTCGTCCTCTGAGTCGAATTCGATGGGATCTGTGTCGGTCTTAGGAGCGTCTGACTCCAAGGGCTGGATGTGTCTGAGAGTCGGTTGTTTCCCGTATTTCAAGAGGGTATCTAACATCACCAGCCTCATTTGATACACGTCAATGGCGCTTTCTTCTTCGATGCACATGTGGTCTCCGCATCTATGGTACGGTACTCCAGGCTCAATACCCAAGACTTCGCCCACACCATGCGCGCAGGTGACGCCGAGTACCTCCACGACCTTGGCCAGAACCACTAGGCACAAGTCTTTGGGTCCGTATCTTGCATCTGGGTGTGGGATTTGAAACACAGACCGGGATGCGATCTTTCGGTCCCCGTCCCACCATGCAAAATCCCAGACACCGTCGTAGTCGAAGATGGAAGACGTCAGTTTCTCATACGCGGCCAAGAGATTTCCCCGTGCTTCGATACCACTCGGCGCGTACAGGATTGCGTCGCATGCAAACTGGCTGATTGACATGACAGCCAATGATTCGACCCCAGTTGAGCCGTCAAGCATTGGCAGAATGACAGTTTTTGGCTGCTCCATATCCGAATCGATGAGGTTTGGTCTTAGATACCATCCGATTTCTCGAAGTGTCTCGTTGGAGTTGTCACGCAGCCACTGTCGATAAAGAGGCCATGGAACAACGCATATGTTTGTCCGGTCCTTGACCATAACCTCCATACAACCAAAAATGATGTTCGGTGATGGTTTTTCGTTGTGCAGTAGGGTGAGGATACTCTGACACGACCCCTGAAAGCAGTCCTCAAAAGAACTAATGGAGCCAAAGGGGTTGGTGTTGTTGCTGACAAGTAGGTCAAGGATTTGTCCAACTTTTAGGGTAGCTCTTTGGGGGTCTTCCTAAGCCCTTGAGCAAAACCCATCCAAGGTGGAACGCACCGATAAATGGATGCTTTCGTCCAAGACACGCCCCAGCAATGACTCGAGGACATCTTTCAATCTGGGCTTCTGATGCTTATTGAGAGGTTTGGGTCCTTTCGGCGGCAACTCGGGCTCCGCGTTCAGGAGAGAGGCTTGGGTTCTGATGCGTTCTCGTGCGACATCAGCACCGCTTCTCGATGGTCGTTCAGCAACATTGACTGGATTGGATTGGCTCGAGAACTCGGAAGCATCTTCGGGAGAATACACAGAATCATGGCTGGAAATATTTTCAGAGCTATCGCTTGATGAGGTTTCCGAGTCGCTGGTAGGGATGTCAGAGCTCTCGTTGTCCGACCTTTGGGCTGCCTCTTGAGCGGGCGTCTCTGCATCCTTGATTGTCGAGATCCCAGAGAGACCGGCTATACCACTAGCCTCAGAACCCCGAGGTAGCACCATCACCCAAGCCGTGAGCGAATTGAGGTAGTAGTTCAGTTGATCCGCATCCTTGCGGTTGGGCTGGAGCAGCGGGTCAATCCAGGATAGCAGGTCATCCAGGTCGCTTCTGAGTCCAAATTCCTCATTCAATAGGAAACCGAGGAAGTTCCTCGGAATGCTCTTGAGAGTCCTGAGACTTGGATGAGAGTGGCCAGCGTCTTGGTTAGGTGGCAAAATGCTTGACCTTGCCCAGGCATCTTGCAGAACAAGCTCCTGTTGACTTCCAAGCGGCAGATCTGGTCTTATCGGACCAAGCATTCGTATTGTTGCCTCGATGGCATCTGAAATGCATTCCAGGAAACGAGCCAGAGGCTCCGATCTCAAATCCCGATGCTTGTCCAATTCCTTGTCAACACTTTCTCTGGCGTCCTCCAAGAGCTTTTTCTCCGACAGGGCGAGCAAGACTCGCCTGCTTTGAGCGATAGATTGCTCGACTTTTGCTTTGCTCGTTGAGTGTATGCAGCCATGATAAGGATGACTGGGGCCCGTGCCTGTCAGGCAGACATGGCAAGGCATCCTTCTGATGTTGTGGTATAGGGCCGGTTGTCTCAGATTCTGATATCTGGTAGGTATGCGGGTGAAAGATGACACAGTTGTATGAGGCGACCCAGTTGATGTATAATAAAAGAGCAGCTTGATCCTTCTAAATAGAGTGCGGGCCAAGAAGGGAATGAACACCCCAGGCAGCAACTATCTCTATCAGAGTCACACATGTTTGCTCTATGACAACATGCATAGAGTATAAACAACAAACACACAAATATAAGTTGGTAGGCAAAGAGAGAAGTCTTTTCGATTGACTGGCGGTGTTTTCTTCACGCGTGTGGTAGGTAGCGGGCCATACAGTATGCCAGAAATCGGAGACTGTAAATGAGCACTGTGCTCGGGGACCATCCCATACAGTAATTGCCCCAGGACCTCCAACAAGGTCAATTATAATTCTTTAAATAAGAGATATCTAATTCTTACCTCACTTCCGCCTTAAGAGGAGGTATTATTATCATAAGGCTTTAGTAGAAGAAATCTATATACCGTCTAAAACTGCTAAAAGGTTAATACTGTGGCGAGGTATAGCTTAGTTAGACGTCTTTAGGCACACATGGGATGATGGCATGATTTGGAAGTAGTTACCCGCCAAACATGAGTGAGAGCCGGGTGTTTGCTCACTTTCTGACCCGCGCTGCTCTATCTCAGCGCGGCATTCACATCATCGATTACCGCCGTATTCACCCGACTTCAATTCAGTTGAAGCTTTGTATAGTAGAACTGGATGAAAGATGATGTGACGGAGCGACATGAGTCCCTCCTTGTTATGCAGATTACTAAGTGTTGTGCAGCGGCAAAACCTGTTTCAGTATTGACCCGCGGCTTAGTTGTTTGACACAGCCTGTTGCAGATGGATTTAGTTGCTTATGCTAGTTGTCTGTTGTTCTTAGTATGTGTATCAATGTAAAGACTTACACCCGAGATCCTGAGTGGGCAAAGTTCTGAAAGAAGCAGGGGGGTGGGTTCCAAGCAACCCCCAAGCTTATACCAAAACTTGAATGACACAATAAGAAACCACCAAGGTCTACAAACACAATAGATAATACTATAATAGCATTAATAAAGCTTCTTCCAAGATGGATCAAATCACAATACAACTTAAATGCCACTACACGTAGGCTTACTTACACTGAGGATAAGTATCTTCAAGTGAGACACCACAAGAAGGACCTGGACCGGAACTAAGCGACTGCGAGAGGGGCAAGGGCAACCAATGCCGAGGTATATTAGAGATATCTAACTTTTTTCTACTCAGTCCGCATTATTTGCGGTTCGTCATGTCATTCCAAATCATCACATTTTCCAATCCGCCCCCTTCTATTGCAGGTTCTCAATGACGAGAGCAGAAGCGCCGCCACCACCGTTGCAGATACCGACGCAGCCAATCTTGGCCTTCTTCTCCTTCAGGACAGAGGTGAGGGTGGTGACAATACGGGCCCCGGAGCAGCCAAGAGGATGGCCGATGGCGACGGAGCCACCGTAGACGTTGACCTTGTCAGGGTTGAGTCCGAGGATCTTGATGTTGGCGAGGGCAACAACGGAGAATGCTTCGTTGATCTCGTAGAAGTCGATCTGCTCGGCGGTCAGGCCGGCGTGCTTAATGGCCTTGGGAATGGCCAGCGAGGGAGCAGTGGTGAAGCGCTCAGGCTCGCGCTCAGCATCACCCCAGCCAAGGATCTTGGCAACGGGCTTGAGGCCGAGCTCCTTGAGCTTGGCCTCGGAGACCAGGACAACGGCAGAGGCACCATCGTTGATGGGGGCGGCGTTGGGAGCAGTGACGGTTCCGTCAGGCTTGAAGGCAGGGCGGATGACCTTGAGCTTTTCAACGTTCAAGTTCTTAACCTCGTCATCGCGCTCGATCTTGACAGGAGGCTTGCCACGGCCACCGCTGACCTCGACAGGGACAATCTCGGTGAAAAGACCAGCCTCAGTGGCAGCCTGAGCCTTCTTGTACGAGTTGATAGCGTACTCGTCCTGAGCCTCACGAGTGAGCTCGTGGTCCTGGGCGCAGAGCTCGCCAGCGAGACCCATGTGCTCCTTCTTGTACGAATCGGTCAGACCGTCCTTGAGGACGCCATCGACGAGGGTCTGGTCGCCGTACTTGGCACCGGTTCGGAGGTTGGGGAGGTAGTGAGGGGTGTTGGACATGGACTCGGTTCCGCCAGCGACGACGATATCGGAGGTGCCCAGCATAATGTTCTGAGCACCGAGGATGATGGCCTTGAGAGAAGAGGCGCAGACCTTGTTCACGGTCGTGGCAATGACAGTCTGGGGGAGGCCGGCGCCGATGGCACACTGGCGAGCAGGACCCTGGCCGAGACTGGCAAAGTTAGTAGAGTTACATAGGACATGAGCAAAAGTTTCAAGCTATTGCTCAAGCTGGAGTTGGGCTGAAGGGGAGGAATGGAGCTTACCCAGCAGAGAGGACATTGCCAAAGAAGACCTCGTCGACATCTTCAGGCTTGATACCAGCTCGCTCGACGGCGCCTATAGAGAGTCAGCTGAAGTTTCTGCCCATTGAGGGGTCAGACGAACCCTTGATGGCGGTAGAACCCAGCTGGACGGCGCTCAAGCTCGACAAGGAGCTACAATTGTCAGCATCATGAACTCTCCCAGTCAAATACCCCTCTTGCGAATATTTCTCTCGTCTTTTACTTACCCGAGGAACGAGCCAATAGGCGTACGAGCCACAGAAACGATGTAGACGGGGGGAAGGTTAGACATTTTGGCCAAAGTTTGCTGGAACGAGTCTTGGAGTTGCCGGGAGACTGAAGGTTCAGGACGGAGCGGAGGTTTATAGATTGATAAATCAGAGGAGGGCGGGAGCGGAAATCGGCGGGAAATTTGTTGAGGAAGGAAGCGAAAGAGGTTGCTGTTGCTCAAGGTAACCAAATAGGCTAAGGTAAGGCAAGGCAGGCGCGGTGTAGGCCGGGCAGTTACCTTAGGTAGTTACGTATTATCGTGCCCCTCCCGCCTTCTAGGTGGGATGAAAAGCAACGAGCCTGTGGTTGCCATCAAAAACGGCAAGCGCAGCACGGAAAATGGAGGGGCACCGGCTTTTGCGAATACGCCGCACTCGGCACGTGTAGGTGGCCCCCTGTCGTTTTCGCACGCGACCCCCACCGGTACCTGCCTCCGATCTCCGGCCAATGAGGGACTAGTGGGTCGCAGCCTTGCAGTAGCGCACGTGATGCAGCCTTGTCCGGCCCCATCGAAAAAGTTGGCGACGCGCGCAAGGCAGAGACGAAGCTGAAGCTCCGGGAGACAGTGACAGGATTGACGATTGGTGAAGCTGCATTTTCGCGTCGCCAACCCCTCCACTCTCTGCACATTGTTTTAGCATCTTGCGCTTCACTTAGCTGGAACGGGCAAGATGGATGATCTCTACGACGAGTACGTATCTCATTTTCCAATCCGCTGCCGTCTTGAGTCGCGGCGCGCTGACTTGTCGCGAACAGGTTCGGTAACTTCATTGGCGAGGAGGCCGGGTCCGAGGAGGCGTCTGAGGCCGGTGTCGAAGCTGGCGACTATGTTTACGACGATGAACCAGAGGAGGCGCCTGGTGTGACAGGCCAGGAGCTAATGGAGATTGATGGTATGAGCTCCAATGATTCTGTACCATGGCCTTCGATGCTAACTTTGCGACTCTCAGATGGACCATCCAATGCCATTATCCTCCACGAAGACAAGCAATACTACCCAACAGCCGAGCAGGTGTATGGAGCCGATGTCGAGACCCGCGTCGAGGAGGAGGATGCGCAACCCCTGACGCAGCCCATCATCGCGCCCGTCGAGCAGAAGAAGTTCAACATCGAGGAGGCCGACCTACCGCCCGTCTTTTTCGACCGCGAATTCATGACAGACCTGATGAACTTCCCCGAGCAGACGCGCAACGTTGCGCTGGCTGGACACCTGCACCACGGAAAGACGGCCTTCATGGACATGCTCGTCCTGGAGACCCATGACATCACAGATCGCCTGGAGCGGAGGGTCGGCAAGAACCGCGACGAGCAATTGAGATATACCGACGTCCATGTGCTGGAGAGGGAGAGGGGCCTTTCCATCAAGGCGGCACCGATGAGTTTGGTGTTGCCCAGCACCAAGGGCAAGTCGCATCTCGTCAACCTTATCGATACCCCCGGCCACGTCAACTTTGTCGATGAGGTCGCGGCATCATTCCGGCTGGTCGATGGCGTCTGTCTAGTGGTGGATGTGGTGGAAGGCGTCCAGATCAACACGGAGCAGATCATCAAGCACGCCGTTCTGGAAGATATACCACTGACGCTCATCATCAACAAGATGGACCGCCTCATCCTCGAGCTGAAGCTCCCCCCTAAGGACGCTTACTTCAAGCTCAAGCACGTTGTCGAGGAGGTCAACACAGTCATCACAAACACAGCACCCACAAAGGCGGCATCAAAGCGGATAAGCCCCGAAAAGGGCAACGTTCTCTTTTCGTGCACAGATATGGGCTGGTGTTTCACCCTGCCGAGCTTCGCAAAGATGTACACCGACACGTTTGGTGACATCAACACAGAGGAATTTGCGAAGCGGTTATGGGGCGATGTCTACTATAATCCCAAGAAGCGGACATTCTCGCGGAAACCCATCGACGAGCGGTCGGCGCGGTCATTCGTCCACTTCGTCCTCGAGCCCATCTACAAGCTCTTCACCCACTCCATTAGCGACAGCCCCGAGCAATTACGGCCGGTTCTGGCTTCGCTGGGCATCGAGCTCAAGCCTTCCCAGTACAAGGCTGATGCAAAGGTGCTCCTGAAGCTTGTGTGTGAGCAGTTCTTTGGTCCTTCTACCGGCTTCGTGGACATGGTTATCCAACATATCCCCTCCCCGGTCGTGACCGCTGAGCGAATGCTCGAAAGATACTACACTGGACCTTCGGATACCAAGGTTGCTACTTCGATAAAGACCTGCGACCAGGACGGCCCCTTGGTTGTTCACGTCACCAAACTCTTCAACACAGCAGACGCAAAGAGCTTCCACTCTTTCGGCCGAGTGCTAAGCGGCACAGTTCGACCGGGTATGCAAGTCCGTGTCCTGGGCGAAGGCTACTCCCTCGAAGATGAAGAAGACATGGCCATGGCCTCCATCGGCGAAGTGTTTATCGGCGAGACAAGATACAACATTCCCACTGACGGTGTGCCCGCTGGCAACTTGGTGCTGCTAAGCGGTGTCGACAACTCCATTGTCAAGTCTGCCACTATCCTCCCGCCCAAGCTCGAGGATGACGAGGACGCTTACATCTTCCGACCCATCACGCACTTTACCGAGTCCGTCCTCAAGGTGGCCGCCGAGCCCATCAATCCCTCAGAGCTACCCAAGATGCTTGACGGTCTGCGGAGGATCCAGAAGTCATACCCTCTTATCAATACCAAGGTAGAGGAGTCTGGCGAGCATGTCATCCTCGGCACCGGCGAGCTATACATGGACTGCGTGCTACACGACCTGCGACGTTTGTATGCCGACATGGACATCAAGGTCTCGGATCCTGTCACTCGATTCTGCGAGACGGTTGTCGAGACGTCGGCGACCAAGTGCTATGCCATCACACCCAACAAGAAGAACAAGATCACAATGGTTGCCGAGCAGCTCGAAAAGGGCATCTCAAACGATATCGAGAGCGGTGCGGTCCAAATCCGCGATCCCATCCGCAAGACGGCCAAGTTTTTCGAGGAGAAGCACGGCTGGGATAAGCTGGCTGCTCGTAGTATCTGGGCATTCGGCCCCGACGAGACGGGTCCGAATATCCTCCAGGATGATACTCTCCCCACTGAGGTAAGCAGATGCCCATCTCATGTGTTGCCTGCCTGGTGACTGATTCTGACAATACAATCTCAGGTGGACAAGAAGCTCCTCAACACAGTCAAGGAGTCGATTCGACAGGGATTCAGCTGGGCAACTCGCGAGGGACCCTTGTGTGAAGAACGTAAGTTTGTTTTTCGTCTTACTTCGTATTCCTGTCCCCATCACGTTCAAGCCAAGAGAAGGCCGTACAGCCAGAGCACGTCAACTTCAAGTGAAGCCCTGCCAGCCTCTCCTGGCGTGCCATACCCCTTGATTGGGTAGTGGATCTCTCAACAGGGGTTGTCCTCCCAGGCTCCCTGTGGGGGGTTTGGATGAACCGTCTCTCCACTCGTTGATTGCACCATCCGTTGCCCGCCCTAATGCAACCCGCAATCCTGCTTGTCGCCGTCGGCAAGAGAGTTGGTGCTTGGCTTGGGCATGGGTAAACATTTGGCCATGTCAATGATACCGTACCACCCGCGACGAGATGGGTTCCACCGCTGGGTTGGGGGTTGCGACCTGTTCATGGCACTACGGCCATAGCCGCCACACCGCTCGGGTACAGCAAACGACGGTATCAACTGCCTGGAGATCCTTTCCCCCCATGGCGGCAGATGGGATGGCCCTGGCTGGACTGCGCCCTGGCAGAGACGAGACATGTCATCCAGGGAGAAATGCAGTGATCGACCAAAAGAAAAGAGACTGACGTGATGGACGCAGCAATCCGAAACACAAAGTTCAAAGTGACCGACGTGCTTCTGGCCAACGAGGCCATCTTTCGAGGAGGCGGCCAAATCATCCCCACCTCCCGACGAGCCTGCTACTCCTCCTTCCTCATGGCATCGCCCCGCCTCATGGAGCCTGTTTACTCAGTCTCGGTGACTGGGCCTGAGGACTCGTACATGGAGGTGTACAACGTACTATCACGGCGCCGCGGCCACGTGCTGTCAGACGGCCCCGTCGCCGGCACTCCGCTGTACCGAGTCAACGGCCTGCTACCCGTCATTGATAGCTTCGGCTTCGAGACGGACCTGCGCATCAAGACACAGGGCAGCTCCATGGTGAGTCTCGTCTTTGACAGCTGGAGCATCGTTCCCGGCGATCCCCTCGATCGCGAACAGATCATCCGCCCGCTTCAGCCCGCTACTGCACAGGCTACGGCCCGTGACTTTGTCCTTAAGACACGCCGCCGCAAGGGCCTCAGCGAGGACGTCAGCGTCAAAACCTTCCTCGAGCCGGAGTTTTACCAGAATCTCATGGAGAGTGGGATGCTGGGGGAGATGTGAGCAAGCTAGCAGGTGGCTTGAGACGAGTAAACTGGGGTATGACGAGACATGGGTTCCAGTTTAAAGAGGGGGGAGGGGAGGCATGCGAGATAATTGGGGTATTCTGTCCAAGTTGACACAAGTTCTTGAACCTTCACATGGTCAGTCGATGGACGGTGGACAGGGCAAGGGCCAAATGTACATGGACGAATGTAGCAAATAGCAAGGACCAGATCGAAGTAAAGAGGGCCGCTCTAGAGACGGGGATTGGATTGCAAGGAGCACTCGGGGCCAAGAGAAGAAGAACGATAAAAGGTTTCGGCGAGGCCAGGCCGCAGCACAGGGGGATCACCTACCCATGTGCTGTGTTGTCAAAGAAGATTCAGGCCCAGTATCTTCCAAGTGCCCCCCCGACTTCCGTGTGCTCTTCTCATTTGTCTTCTGGCGCGGTCGGGGCTGGTGCCGCCGCCTCCCCTGTAAGACCTGACCTGGAGCAGCCTTGCTCAAGACAGGGCTCCTCGGGGGCAACGGCGGCGTAGTATGGTGCTATCGCGAGGTGAGAGCCCTATTCCCGTGCGGTCTCTACACATGTAATCGCATACGAAGTCATGGGCATGTAAAAGAAGAACGAAAGCAGGGTAATACAATGTGTGCAATATGTGACACTCTCGGGCATCCTCCGAAAGCTTTCAACGTCTTGGTCTCTTCGCCAATTGCAACAGTGAACCGATTAGGAAGGCAGCAAAGGACAGGAAGGCGTAATAGAGGAAGGCCCAAAAGAGAGGCATGGCCCTAATGCCCTCCGTCGTCGAAACCTTGACTGAACCATGGCTGGTGATCTTGATGGCCATCGGTGAGGAGACAATTAGCCCGAGTCTGATCCTCGTGGCTTGTGGGTGAATGACGAAGAAGTTTATAAGCATATGGGCTAGTCAACAGGGGCAGTTGACGGGAAGTAAGGTTTGCCAGGGTATCGGAAGGCCCATGGGGGATGTACGTAGTACAGACTGTTCGGTGAGAACGACGACCTGAAGACGTAACATTCTCTCTGCTGATGAGAGCTGGGGGAATCACACATCCCCTGTTGCCATGTGACGAGTCATCAAGATCACCATAGTAAAGACAAGACTTGTGCTATAGGACAGAGCAATAATACATGCAAAAGCTGGTCCTCCCTGCCAAGATCGCGTGGACAATGAGAACCGAGCCCGTTCCTTGGAATGACTGATCGACACGCACGCATGGCTTCGAGTCTCTGCAACTCCGGCCCTGCAGAGCCTGCTCGGTGCGCACCAATCCTGAGTAGCCTACCGTTGGGGGCGCATCGCGGGAGTTGCAAAGATCGGAGGATCGTCACGCAGAAGCAAGGTTACGTCTTCCCCAAGCATTCGACACGGTCGAGCGGCATCTGCGAGAATGATCCCCGGGTGTCCAGAACAACCAACAGCCCATCGGGGGGAGAGGGGAGGGGGGAGGGGAGCGGGGTCAGGGGGACAAGACAATAGCCTCAACGACTGGTGCCAGGGGCAAGGTAAGAGAACTTGGTGTGCGTCGACATCGAAAGACGGCTTCTTGGTCTGCAGGCGCCTGCGTTGCGAAGCGTAGGACAGGCCTGACAGGGCCGGGCCATGCAGTGCCATGATATGATAATCTTGTGGCGGCAAGTTTAAATCCCCAGTAGCCTTGGCCTACCAGTACCAGGCGGGCACTACTCGTCTTGGCGGGACATGCCAAACAGTCCTCGTCTGTTGCTGACCCAGATGGGCGGGAAGCGCACAAGCACACGGCTCCGTGCCCTACGTGCCCCAGGGTCCCATGCCAAGGCGACCCTGGGATCCTGATGGAGCTCTTGAAAAGGGCCGACGTGATGGGCATGACGTCTCCTGACGGCAACTTCCGTGCCTGTTGACAAAGGCTGGGTGAACCATGGGGCCAGATTTGAGGCCGGGCTGTTTGGAATTGCGGCGACGGAAGTGGGGGACGTTGGAGCGAGCGATATAGGGCGTGTTATGATAAAACAGGGGGACCCCAAAACGGAAATGAAATCGCGGAATCTGGACGGCGACGTTTGTTGCATGGTTTGGTTGGTGGAGTACAACGGTCTGGAGGGGAATGGCAGCCAGGTAGCCACGAATCTTGAAGGCTGGTAGAATTGACAAAAGCCGAAGTATCGATGGCTAAGCTTTCCCGAGCTGATGGATCCAGAGGTCACCGTTGTCGACCAGTGGTGGCGAGACAGACCCATATCGCACCTCGGTGACCACCAACCAACACATGACGCTCGTGATGCTATCGAGATGCGATGCGATGCTCGACGTTGGCTTCTGGGGAGCATATACTCATACTCCGTAGGGTGGACTTCGGATCAAGACTCGTACCGAGGAGCGTGGCTTGTCCATGGCCGAACCTTAATTAGATGAAAGCCATGCTTGGGGACCCCTTGCGGATCTCCCCATCCTCCAATCAAGTGCTCTGATCCCCCGCAGTCCAGTTCAATGAATCGACCTTCTCGTCACTCCCAGTGCAACGGTTCGGTCTGGCAATCGACTACTCCGTGTTTGCTACCGACATTTGAGACAAGGTAGTATTCCGGCTCTTTGCCAGCCGCATCCGAGTCGAAATAACATTCCGCGCGCTTGTTTAGCCAACTTTGAAATGCCAGTTCAGTCAATGACAGCATTGGCTGAGTGGCAGCAGCGGCAGGCAGCGGAATATGACCGACTTTACACCATTCCAGTCTGCGATTCCAGCGCAAGAGAGATCCTTGGCTCTACTCTAGGCGCAGGTTTCCAACATCTTGTCCAGAACACCCTTCAGCGTGTCGTTCTCCAAAGCTGCGG
Source organism: Fusarium piperis (assembly GCA_027886205.1). NCBI lineage: Eukaryota > Fungi > Ascomycota > Sordariomycetes > Hypocreales > Nectriaceae > Fusarium > Fusarium piperis. The sequence goes on from RZGM01000003.1 coordinate 773,157, forward strand.
CAACTCGCTCCTTGTCACCCAGCTGCTTGTTCACTTGATCATCCTGGTTATGACTGTTCTCCTTGCAGGTTACGTCAACTCGGTAGTTGGGCGGCAGGGCCTGCTCAAGTCGAACTCGTACTCCAAGGCCGATAACTGTGGCCAGCGAACAGTGTGTGATTGTGGGCGTGATTTCAACGGCCACTTGGACGATGGTATTGGCATCAGGAACACCCAAAGAAGGAGAAGGAGTGATATGGATGTCAGACAGGTTGATAACCGACAACTGACCCAGGGAGACGGGGTGTTCCGGATCCGAGATTGTTGAAATCAAGTCTGTGGAGTATTAGTTTTGGCTCACCATATCCAGACTCCATATTCAAGGCAATGAAACGACGAGCGGAGGGTCATCTGAACTGCCATGTCTCAAACATCCCAACGAGCTGCCCCCTGTCAGAGTGGCGTAGAGACACCGCCTGATTGAGGGTCGATTGTTGATACACAAGCAAAGAAAGGGCTAGGGCTAAAAAGACTTGCCATATATCTCTTGCTCATCGATAGCCTCAGGCGCAAACTCATCCTGCCAGTCATCGCCACGAGGCCATGTCGCCAACCCTTGACCAGAGAAAGGGCTTGATAGATATGATGGCTTAGCAAAGATGAGCTCGTCGTACTTGGATTCCGGGCCCCGGCGCGGCTCAGCTTTCTTCTGGCGGGTAGGGAGCTGGGAGGCGCTCAGGATGGTTGGGTTCGCATTGTCCAAGGTCGCCATCGCAATAGTTAGGGCAGGGGCCACAAACTGACTCGGCAAGGATACGTGATGGTTCCGAGGGAGGAGTGTTGGCTGAGTCCAGAAGAGATGAGGTAGTGGAGATGATGACAGCAGCGTGGGATGCTAGCTGAAGCCTTGGTGATCTGGTTGATGACGGACAAGGATCGTTGATGTGGATGGGTAAGGGGATTGGAGAGCAAAGCTCAGAGAGGGGGAGATTTGATCTGGTGACGCCACAATTGATCAGCCAGCGAGCGGCCTGAGGCGCAGCACGGACCAAGGGTAAGTCCTCCAGCAATTGCTTGCTAGCAACCAATCAAGTTGTGAGAACTGTGAGCATCATGTTGTTGGGTCCCAAGAATGGATGCCATGCCATGCGTTCAGGGGCAATGCCTCGTGTTCCAAGGATTATAGCCTAGGATGTCATCGAGAGATAGCAGTAACTTTTTACTACGTACGTTCCATCAACGATATCCAGCGGCCCAAGCATGAACCGTGATCCAAATGATGACAGGAATGTGTGTGCCATGGCCGCTAAGTTCGAGCTATGTGCGGGTTCGGGTTGATCAATATCTCCGACTCAAAAATGATCACTCGGGCGTTGGCGAGCTAGACTGGCCGGAGAAACTAATCGCTGTGTGTCGTCCAGCCGCGTTTTGTAGGGGCAAGACGAGGCGGGGTGGTTCGTGCAATATTTGGATCATCCCTTGTTGGGTGTCCCGGCCGAGAAGGCTTCTGGAATCTCCGTCGAAGGGCTGAAGAGAGTGCCGACACCCTTGCATGGAACCCGCCCCGAAGCCGTGCGGAAGCCCATCTTTGTTGCGATAGGGCGGCACTCCCACGCGTGGCCATTGACCATGGCGTGCGATCGCAAGCGACCTCGGGGACACTTCTCAAACGGGACAAATCTTGGACTGTTGGATTTACGCCGGATGCATCCCGACGCATGTTTTGCCGCAGCGCATCCCAAGTGCCGACACGACGATCATGGACTCTGCCGGATGCTCCACGGCCCGATTCGAGTGGGCACGAGAAAACGTGTCAGATTGACTTTGATGTCCACTGGCGACGCCCTCGAAGGATTGATTCTCTCCTCGCATTACGTATTGAGAACTGGCAAACGTAATGGGGCAATGTTGGTCCCAAGGCTGGTATGGATGGCGAGATTTGGAAGGGCAGCTCTGAGTGGTCCCCGAGGCTCAATTGTGAGTTCTTTCTCATGCGCACTGTCTAGCAGCGACAGGGTGAAGCCAGCAACGGGTTGTCACTCGCCAATGACAAGCTGAAGCGATATAGTTACGTTACCGAGCATTCCCCATTTGCCCACATAGGCGACAGTGATCGAGTGAAACGTGGTCGGGGTAATGCTTCACCGACACAAGCAGCCGCCGAGGCAAAGCTTCATTGCTCTGAAGGGAAGGGGTAGGTGGAGTGTCGCTTCGTCCTCATGTCTGTCTCTCTCTGTCAGTCAGGTTCAGGCTCGGACCCAGGCGCGCCGCGCGCCAGGCCACTGAAACCACCATTGTGTGAACGACATCTTGGTTACTGCAATTGATTGAAGCGGCGAATCGTTGTCGGCCCGGTCACACACACGTCGGGGAACTTGAGCCTCGGCACATTTCCACATCCATGCCGCGCCAACTCTGACAGGTGGGTGGCATGTGACATCGACTTAGGTGGTTTTAGCCGCGCAAGTATCTGCACTCACTCCCCTGGCCCATTTCGCTTCATTCGAGTTGCGGGTGGCACACGAGATTGATTTACCTGCTTGCCTGCCCTTTCGTCCCGTTCCAGGCCTAGACATTGGCTAAAGTGCGCCGGCTCCTGACCATCGCCACATCCAAAGCTTTCTTGCTTAACCGACCATCAGAAAGGCCGCTAACCAGAGAAAGGTCTGAGCGGGGGTTCAGGGATTGATCGTCGCTTTGTGCCTGGGTACCTGAAGGACTTGTGTAAGGACTCTGCCCAGCCGTATTTCGATACAGATGCCGGAAGCCACCGGTGCTAAGGCTGGCTGCTGGGCCTGGGCTGTGTTGTGAGTCCTTGAGCCAGGCACAATCTGATTGGTGTGGAGAGAAAGATGAAAGGAGAGGCAAGTCCACAATCAAGACTCTGGAGTTCGCCATGATTCCTTCTGGGCAAGCGGAGAGGGCCGCAAACTCCCGTTCTCGGATCAGTCGCAAAGCTTGGCTGGCACTTGATTGGGCCTTAGTGTGAGCCGTTAATTGTGGGCATTGCCGTGTAAGTGACTTGAGTCTGGGGTATGCTCACCGACTAGACGCTTGGTGACTTAGCAGTTTGATAAGAATGTAGCAGCTGTGATCAATGACATTGACCAAGATTTTGGAGTGATAGATGTGCGGGTTGCTCCTTGACAACTGCAAACGGCCGTATGCTCAACTTGACTTGGACAGCTCGCATCGAGGAGGGAGGGGAGAACAATGGTGGTTGGTGCGTGAGACCGTTGCAGCGGAAATCAAGACCTGCACGCCAGATCTCCACGCGGCCATTCTGCAAGACGACAAGAAAGTGAGATTGACATCTCATTCTGTCAAGTCCCAACCATGATCATGCAGCCTACCTGGCCTGGAGAAGTGGCGGGAATGGAACGGCTTGGCGAGAATCATTCGACAGTCCATCCATGCGATGTGCCCCAAATGCAGGCCACGGAAGGCCCCTTGCGCCAAGACCTGGTATCGTTGGGGATCTCGTGGATATGGATTGATCCAGCAAGAGCAATGGCTGACAGTGCGTCTGGATCGAGCTACTGCAGGTCTGGATAAGAACCGTTAGCATCGTCTTGGGTCATGAGGAAGCAACCGGGGTGGCCACTGGGCTTCACAAGAAGATCAGCAAGGAGAAGAAGCGTCTGGATGGAGTGGAGCTAGTTTGGCCGCGGTGTCGGTAACTGGGGCAGGGTTCTGCCGGCTAAGATGGCGGGACATCTCGACATGAAAGCGCGAAGATGGAGAGGGCGAGCAGAAATCCCTGGGCACTCCCAAAGAGGCAGATGATTGACTGACCAGGGGTTGGTAGGACCCTTGTTGGCATGCTCCCATGTCGATGAGGGGAGGGAGGGGGGTTCGGTGAAGCTGGTGACGTCGCAGGTGCGAATCTAGAGAGCTTTCTGGCCTTGGGTTTAGACGCTGGCTGCTGGTGATGCTGAGTGTTGGCGCAGAGTTTGAGGCATGTCCAAGGTGAAGCTGGAGTTGGTCGTCAGTGGACGATGTACAGCACTCGCCACGCGCTGGCCAAATTGAGGCGCCGGGATGTCTCCTTCCGTAGCAAAACAACAACCCAGACCCATCATTTAGCATTATTCAGCAGAAAAGAGCCGAGGCACAACGTCCTAATGCCAGGGATGTAGTTTCTAATAATGACTGTTTCTATAATGGAGCCTTTATTATTTCCCTGGAGTGCGATAGATGGAACAATAATGGAAGTTCATATCCGCCTGTTATGACGATCATGCGTCTATTCATATGTCTACCTATGCCAGATGGGTCTCCATGAGACGGCATTCGTCATTTTACAGGGCTTCCATTTCAAGCCCTGGTGGAGCGGTCCTAGTTGTATTCTCCGACACAGCACGAAACCCTTTGCCCACCAAACTTGACAGACCCATCGTCCTGATTCAAAGCTCCATGCCAAGGACCCCCTCTTCCCTTATGGCAGGCAGAAGAGCCCGAGCTCAGGCCGGATACGCCCCGGGCTACCTTGCATGCATCAATGCCCTACCTGGTGACCATGCGCGCTGCGACACCAGCACCAGCTGTACTGTAGATTGCGATGGGAGGCATGCGGTGGGCCTCACCAATTGCCCATCCGGTGACGATGGTTTCAAGCCTATTTCCCAGGTTTGAAGCTGGAGAACCTGACCGACCAGTCAGGGTCAAGAACTACTTTAAATGGAAGAGCAGGGAGTGAGTGATGGACGAATGCAGGTTAGCAACAATCTGAATGTAGAATATCAGGGCACAGACACCAGCCTTACCGTGGATTCATTCACTCACCTTGGACTGACCACGTCGTCAAGATGGGGGCGCCAATAGATACCTGATACGGCCGGGGCGTACACAACGGCGAACCCGGAACTCGATGGCGGAGTCGGTCCGCATCTTGACTCGACGGGAGGTTAGGGTTTCTGCCGGCCGCCGCAACTCGTTCGCGTTGACAGCCTGGGCCAGGCCAAACAACATCCATCCTTCCATATGAACGGCTAGGTAGGACCCAGACGCGGAACTACATACACAGCACAAGGCCAAGGCCAAGGGGAAGACGGGAGCACCCCCGGACAGTGTCAGCAAAATGCCGCCCGCCCCTCAGCCCTAATTGCAACTTCTCCAAGTGGTGAGGTGCATGCTGCAACCAGCCATGCGACATCCGCATGCCTTTTGCCTTTGGTCCGCCTATCGTGAAAGGTGACTGGAAAGGACGGGAAGGTGCGAAGCGACACGGTAGATGCTTGGACGGCCACAAGGAAGCTGTTCTGGGCAGGCGCGGAGAGAGGCAGGGCCTTGGAAGGCATGACGCCGAATTAGGAAGGAAACAATTCTCTGGTGTATCCAGAGAGCGTACCACAGGACACAATCTCCATACAACCACCATCATTCATCATCATTGACATGGCGACAGTGCGAGAGGGGGGAACATGCACCGTCGTGCCAAAACGGCCTTGGAGACCAAGGTACTGTAGCTCTCGCTCTCTCTGCCAACAGCAACAGTACCTGTCTGCCAATGCTTGTCACGCATCCACCACACCAGACGGGATGATCCCCCTCCCCTCCTGCAACCTCCCAAACTTCCGAGCCTGATGGGTCTTGCGCTCAACACGATCAGTCCGTATTGACGTCCAACCCCGGCTTGGATCGAGTCTCGATACATAGATGGTTCTTCACACCCCTTGGCCAGAGTCTCGGACACCCGTTTCATCCAGAGTTGGAAGGGTGCTCCCCTCCCGAGCCCAAATGCCGTCGCACGCGACTCTTCCGTCCGGACAATACTTTTGCTTTTGTGCGCTGACTGGATTGACGGTGCGAACTACTCGGTCGGGCTCGCCATAATTACGGGGGACAGTGCTACTTGTGTCATCATCGCTTGGGAACCCACGCCGTCGCCGTCGTGCGCCCGTCGAGCTCGATTCGTCATCTCGTTCCTTTTGCTGGGCCAATGCGAATGTCATCGTCTGCTTAAACTACATGGACCCAGCCTAAGCTCCGTGGATTCCGCAAAAGTCTCCCGGGTCTCGGTCTTGTGTGTCTGCTCGACAATTAAACCACCACCACGCCGCCTCCCTCCACAACCCACTGCCCAGGACCCGGAACCCACCGCCCACATTTCACGTCTTGTCTTGCCTGGTCTGGTCTTGTTTTGTCTTGCCTTGGGTTGGGTCAGGTTGCCTGCAACACCTAAGCTACCTACGCACGCCGCTCACTCGGACCGGTGTCCACAACCGGCCCTGGGAGCTTTGGCTCTGGGACATTCGCCGCCCCATCACCATCCACGTTGGTTCTGGGCCTTCATCCCACACCCGCACGCCGCTTTCCTTTACCTGCATCTCCCTCCCCTGTCTCGCCCCTGTCCAAGCCCTGCTTGTCGCCCTGTCGTGATCCCAAGCAACCCCAGCCCGGAGACCATCCACCATCTGTTCTCCTCCCAGCCTAGAGGACTGACGGTCAGGTAAGTATTCGACCTGCTAGTTACCTAGCCAGGTCAAGGCTCTCTCAGTCTCAAAAGGCCAAGTTCCAAGCTCCAGGGTCACGACCCCCAGCGACCTCCATCCATGCGCACTCTGCCGCCCTGCTCCGGACAAAGTCAAAAGTAAAAGCCACACACGGCGCCCCAAAACACCCGACTCTGCGGTTCAGTTAAAGACGCCCAGCTCGCTGCCCCGACACGCCCCGGCCGTCCGATAATACGTCTCCCTCTCTTCCACCTTTCGCACATCTGTACATCATCATCGCCTAGCGCATCACGCATCGTTGCGCTCAACATATCCAGTGTGTCCTCTGCAAGGACTGACTGCTGTTTCATCGTCGAGCCGACCCCGACATTTTTACGCTTACCGTTGCTTTTGTCGCCCACTGTCACGACTGGTCCCACGAGCCTCTCCACCCCGCCGTGATCGTACTCTACCTCTACCATTCCATTCATTGCGCGCGACCTTGAAGAAAGAGTACCACTTGATCGATCCTCCTTTTACGACGCCGTCGCTTTTCTCTTCCTTTGCATTGCGCGCCGATTTCATGTTGGCCGCTATTGCCATTACGATTTGACGTTCTTCGAGGCCGTGACCTCAGAACCGCACCGTCTGCCATGTCCGACAACGACCCCTCCGTCCGCCGCATTCTACCACAAAACTCCCAGATGAATTCCTTTTCGTTTGCGCCTCAGCAGTATACGCAGCGCGAGACTCAAAAGAGTGCGTTGCGATTCTCGACTCGAAAGATGCTATTGCATGGCACATCCTAACATTTGCGTATAGATTATGTCTTTGTAGACGAGCACAACCGCCATAAGCGGTTGAAAGGTAAACGATACCCAGCGCTCCCTCAGGCATTCCCGGGTCTTTCTGTGCATGCTAAAACGTTTGGTGTAGTTATGAGAGCTTGCGAGGGTTGTCGAAGACGAAAGATCAAATGCGATGCCGCGACGACGAATACTTGGCCATGCTCTGCCTGCATCAGGCTGAAGCTTCATTGTGTGCGGCCGAACGGTTTCGACGGTGCTAACGACTCGACGACTTACGACACGACGCCCATGAACCCATCCGATCAATATCAGCAAATGTCCATGCAGCACCAGGTGTTGAACCCAGGCCCCAAGCCCATGTACGCAACTCAATCGGCCTACCCCGATGCAAGCACCGCTCCCTACCAGGCCGTTCCGTATGATACCTCGCAGCAACCGGGAAGCATACCTTACGGAGCCGTTCCGCCCCCTCCCCCTATGATGGAACAGCCATATGCGAGTCAAAACGTGTTTCCTACGCCACCGATGCAACCGCAGCATGCTCAGCAACAGCCATCACCGGAGGCATATTCCCCGGGAGAGTATCAGCATCATGATCTCGCAGATCTACTGGGGACGCTCAAGGTCAATGAGACGGGAACAGGTGAGAATCGCATATCTTGACAGGACGACAGATTGGAATGTTCCTAACAGCACTACACAGCACCATATCTCAGGAATAAGGCATCGTTCCGGCGAGAAGAGCAGCCTGCCATTGAAGATTCTGAAGATTATACCAGTGCTCTACCGCCACTGATGCCTGCGCCTGGTCTCAAGATTCGAATCCCGCCTGAGTTGATGCCGGATGAGGAGACAGCATTGCACTACTTCGACCTTTACTTCAGCCATGTGCACCCATACGTCCCTGTATTGTGCAAGACCATCTTTTATCAGCAGTGGAATACGGATCGAGAAGCGATATCACCACTGATACTCGAGGCCATCTTTGCGATTGGTGGACGATTGGCAGAGGAGCCTACTGAAGGCCAACAATGGCTGGCACTGGCCTCTCGTAAGCGATTCCGTTCCTTGCTTATTCTAGACGATTGATACGAGCTTACGCTTTTTAGGGCATGCGGATTCTTTCATGGATGTGCCTAGATTGAGCACGCTCCAAGCTCTGCTGATGATTCTCAAAGCTCGCGAAGCCGCCCCCAAGCGAGGATACTACTATCGCTCCTGGATGACGGTTGTGCAGTGTGTGCAGATGGGCAAGGACTTGGGTCTTGACGAACACTATGAAGATCATCAGGCGGGCCACTCTTGCGATTTCGGCCCGGCAGAGTGTCAGCTTCGAACTCGCATTTGGCAGGTTGTATTTGTTTGCGAGGTGATGGTTGGAGCTCCTCAAGGTGAATATCGACAAATTCAAGGCGCCCAGGATGATGGCTAACCAGCTCTCAAGGCCGACATGATCACGCTGTTAGCGTTGACTCTGTGGACTTGTCTCCTCCTAGGCCAATCCCCGGCTGTGATGACTCGGAGTATCATGTGTCACGCAATTTCACCTACTTTGCTCAAGTGGTACGGACCATAGCCACAATGAGCAAGGTCTACCAGAGATTGCGAAGGCGCAAAGAATGGGGCATCGATCCCGAATTCCAGCAGCTGGGTCAAAGCTTCAACACATGGCTGACGGAATTGCCTGCAGAACTGGCTGTGTCGTTTCCTCAGGATGGATCGCCGCCTTGGATCCCCTCGCACTTCCTTGGAAACATGCACGCCTATTACTACCTTGCGCTGATTCTTTTCCATCGACCGATCCTGTCGTTTCTTGACCCCAACGCCCCAGATGGACAATGGAAACGCCGCATGATGATTTGTTACAGCTCGGCAAAGGCTCTCTGTCGGCTGCAAGAGGCTACCCTCAATACCTTTGGACTGAGTGGTCTCCAATGCATGCAAAGAGGCTTCAGCTTTTCTCTCTACAGCGGTCTATCGTGCATCGTCATTCATCTGGTATGGAAGCTCCGAGACTGGTACAAGACAAGGCTGTGTACTGATTTATTCTGACAGGTTGCGATTGTGTCGCCCGATCCCGATTTCAACACAGATGCGCGTGAATTCTTCACAAGACACATGAGAGTCTTGGAGAAGGTAATGGAGGCATGGTCTATGCCAGAACTGGAGAAGCAGATCAATGCTCTACGAGAGGCGTTCTCTGCAAATGTCCGGAAGCCGTTTGTGCTAAAGCCAACGTTTCCGTACGGGAGCCCTCACCCGTCCAGCCACTCTAGTCCACCGCGAGCTTCGGAGCCCTTCCGGCCAGTCATCCATCGATCAGGATCCATAGATCAGCACCTGGATACGCATGGTGCCCAACAAGTCAGTTATACCAGCCATCCCATCACACCTCCCATTTCTGCGGGCCCTGTGGACAGCAAAAGTGACTCTCCAGCTGTACAGTCGCTCGTCATGATGTCGCAAGGAACCCAGGCTCCTGGCATGCCCCAAAGCATGCCGCTTACGGATCAGCCCGGATGGAATCCGTCAAGAATTTTTGAGTAGGTTATCGACGCCCTGGCAGAAGGAACATCTGCCAGTGTCTGGATAGTATGTGCTAACAGGCTCGCAGACAATGGAACACGACTTTTGGTACGCCTACTCATTCACAGACCACTACCACCCCACCTCAGACTAGCCCTCTTAACGCTTCGTCCTCAGGTGCTACGGAAGTTCCTACCATTCAGGATATCCAAGCGGTCCAGGCTTCTCTTCCAACTGGATCACAGCAATTGTCACCGTCGCAATATTCGACTGCCCCTGTGCCTAATTTCGTCACGCCGGCCATGTGGCAGGAGTCTGTTGCTTCGGTTTACGAGGGAGGGATGAACAAGCGTCCCTGGGACTACGACGGTCCGGTATTGAAGCGGCATTGAAAGAAAGATTAGGGCTACTGATTAAGCCACACACATACAACCGGAGGCGATATCCCCATGAGGCTGGTCCTGACTGGGCGAATAATCCCTCTCGCAACCTGACGTTGGAGCATTGCGCGAACTAGGGCTTGCTGACGCAGCCGCCAGTTTTCTTTTGTTGGCTTTGGAGTGGGCGGAGGTTTTGAAGCCTCCCCGGCACATTCCTTTTGGGAGGCGTCCCCTGAACACGTGTCTTTTGTATGATGATTATGGATGGTACCGAGTCAGAAGTGGAAGATGGCGTCTGTATCTGGGATTGTGAAAGACTTGTGAATAGTTGTGCTGGTTTGGATTTGATGAGGGGCATTAACGAGCTATGATGGGGGCGTTTGATTTTCGAACCCACCATGATGATCTGATGGGCGAGAACAAAAAGGGACCTCTTTTTTCCGGCCGGACAAGCAACATCAATGTATTAATACCTGTCTTTTGTGTAAAGAGGGGATCGAGGGGAACTTGGACGGCAGGAAAAAGGTCTCGGAAGCAATGAACTTGAGATTATCGGATGCAACACGAATATCAAAGTTGCGTGTAATCAGCGGCCATTCCGCAGAGTGCGAGCTTGATGAATGTGACAAAAGATGAAAGCAGTGTTAATGCAGAGTCTGTAGTGTGAGTGAAAAGTTGGTTGAATGTGTTTGTGAAATGGGGATGATGGTAGAGTTTTCAGCAGAGATGAAGATATTCGAAGCTACGCGAGCACAGCACAGCACAGTGACTGAAATACGAGAGCTTAGAGACACCAGGTGAGATGTGATTGTTAGGCTCTCGTTCTCATGGCATGGCGCCTGGATGGCGTTGAATTAAACTCATTCAAGGGCTGCCAAGGAGCCGCTAAACCCCACGCGCGAGATCCGAGGTGGTAGTGAGGAGGACGAGTCAAGACGTCAGAATAGCAGCGGAACGGAACGAACAGTGCTTGCTACCATGTGTTCCTGCCATGGGCTTCCTTTGTCCTTTGATTTTGAGAAATGAGAAGGTAGTACAGCAGGATATCGAGACTTTGTTAGATTCTCTCATGTTGCGGTTTTAGCGTGCCTGATCCCCCCTCGGCTTCCCATGGAAGAGTTGAAATAAGAGTCATAGTGATGATACTAGCGGCCCATTCCCACCAACCGTCGAGCGAGTCTTGGCGAGCACGCAATAGCCCCCGTTCAGCTCGTCCCCTATAACCTCGCTTGCCCCGAGTCTGGTAGCCTGCGTCTTTTCTGCAATTGTTTAACCTTTGACGTGTTGGAAGCGACAGCTGCATCTTTGTCGACAAGCTATACTACGCCATGACGAATCACGATCGTGGGTGCGTGCCCGTGGAGAGGCTCGGGAGCACGGTGCGCCAGAACTGGCACATGGGCTTCACCTCGTTCGGGGGCCCGCCTGTGCATTTTAAGATTGTGGGTAAATCCTTCAGGTCGAGCGGGAAGGTTGCTGACTTGGTTGGGTAGTTTTATGACAAGTTCACGGTGAAGCTGCAGTGGCTGGATGAACAGGTGGTGAGTTGCTTTACCATGTCTTGTATAGAGTCGCGGATGTTGACAGACCTGGATAGTATCAGGAGCTTTTCAGTGTGTGCCAGGCCCTTTCCGGGCCGGCGAGCACAAAGATGCATTATTGTATCAACTTGATTCATGATGGGTTCTGGTCTGCGATACTAGGCTTCTTCATCTGGAGGTATGCTTGCTCTAAACTTGCACTTCTTGTTGTTCGAAATGAGAGACGAAAAGCTCACTGTTTCCCGCAGTCTTCCTGGAGCTATCGGCATGTATGCTCTCTCCATTGGAGTCTCCAACATTGGTGAATCCCTGCCTCGTCAAGTCTATGCTCTTCTCTCCGGCCTCAACGCCGCAACCGTCGGCATTATCGTGCTCGCGGCGGTGCAGCTGTCGTAGAAGGCCATCACGGACCGCATGACGCGTGTCGTCGTCTTCTTGAGTGCCTCGGCGGGCATGCTATACAATGCGCTCTGGTACTTTCCCGTTCTGATGGTGCTTTGTGGAGTTGCAACTGTTGTTCATGATTATCGATGGTTGCACGGCCCTGTGAAGAAGGTTGTTTCCCTGGTTAAGAGGCAGAGGAGGAGAGAAGAGGAGGCGGCTATCGAGATGCCAAATACCGAGTCTGTTCGTGTCGATCAAGGAACATCGACCGAAGCGGGAGGACCAGCCACTTCACGGAGGAGCAACAGCTCTGCCAGAGACCAGGACCGTACATCCCACGAGGCGCCTATCCTGTCTACCACCGAAGAACCACGGGTCATCCCTCAGGGCCGAATCCTCAACATGTCGTGGAAGCTAGGTCTGTTCATCATCTGCCTCTTCTTCACCAGCTTCATCGTCGTCATGGTCCTGCGCGGCACCATCCCCGACATGCCGCTTCTTTACAGCCTCTTTGCCAACATGTACCTCGCGGGCACCATCATCTTTGGCGGCGGCCCTGTCGTCATCCCGCTGCTGCGTGAGTATGTCGTTGCCGAGGGCTGGGTGAGCCCCAGGGATTTCCTCATTGGCCTTGCTCTGATCCAGGCGTTTCCGGGTCCCAACTTTAACTTTGCCGTCTACCTCGGAAGTCTAACGGCCATCAACGGCGGGTACAGCTCTGTGGCTGGTGCTCTCATTGGGTTCGTGGGCATCTTTGTGCCAGGGCTGGTGCTCGTCCACGGGACCATGGGTCTCTGGAGCACGATCCGACAGTGGCGATGGGTCAAGGCTGCGGTTCGAGGTGTGAATGCGGCTGCGGTCGGTCTCATTTATACGGCCGTGTATCGGCTGTGGCAGATTGGTTACATTGACGAGGGCTACCGCAGCGGGACCAGCCTGGCAGTTGAGCCTTGGTGGGTTGTGACGACGGCGACGAGCTTCTTTGGGAGCATGTGGCTGGGAGTGAGCCCACCGGTTGCTATCGTGACTGGTGGTGCAATGGGGATGGTTTGGTATGGCATTGTAACGTCTTAGATACCCGACGTGATATGTCGAGGTAGTGATACATGAGGCAGGGCTGTACAAGATGGGTGAAGATGTACAAAGGGGTGATTTGTTTTGTCTAGACCTTGTTCGCTCTCTTGTCAATCCGTTCCTTGATAGCACCCCAAATCCACCCGTCGACCTTGTCCGTCTTCTTCTCATACCTCACCCTCCTCTGCCGCTTGTCCTGTACGTAGAACTTGCCGACAGCGTGGAACATGTACCAGCGACGCTTGGCGTTCTCCTCGGTCGTGTCGCGGACGTAGTTGACGAGGCCGAAGCGTCGGCGCACAGGGGATAGGTCGCCGGCCTGGATGCTGCTATAGCGGGGCTTGGAGATGGCGCTCATTGTGGTGAGGGTGAGGGGTGTCGAGGGCGGTAGAGCGCGGATGAAGCGCTCGAGGATGGTGCGCGAGGCACGGGCGTATGGGGGGAGATGGATGTGGATGTGAGTGACAAAAGGCGATGTTGTGTAGGCAACAAAGAAGATGGGGATGATGCCGCAGAGGACGACTGGTCTGTGTTAGTGTTCTGTGATACATGTGGTATCTATCTCATAGTAGTTGAGATGAGGCGTAGAGTGAGTGACGTGACATACCACTTGCAGTCTCCCACTCGGGCTTGTCTGCTTTGATGTAGCTCGGTGCAACTATGAAGCAAAAGAATGCTCCGATAAATAGGGTCGTGATCTTGACCATGGCCAGAAACGTTGTGCGTCCTGTGCCGGCATGGTAGATGATGAGCTTCTCAGGGAGTTCTAACTCGGGCGTCAGTACACCTCTCGAGACTACTCAATCTGTTTTACGCACCAAACTCCTTGTTACTCTTGGAAGCAGCTCTGGCCTGCCGTTTAAGCTCATCCTCTATCCGACTGGTCTTTTGGGCCGGGGTGACGGGCTTGGCGTAGCATCGCCGTTGAGACTGCTGTAGAGATTTCTGCAGTGATCGACGGAGGGAACGGGTGAGAGAGATTGGCTGAAGGGGTGATATTTGGTGAGATAGAGGTGCCAATTGGTTTGGCCGTAGCCTTGGTAGCACCGCTCTTAACTGTAGCATGGCGATTGATCGCGTGATTGGTGTTTTTATGGGTGAGAACCTCATGCGGATCAGGTCAAAAAAGATGCCCGCAGGGAATGTCGCGGCTCGGGACGTGATGGGGCTACGACATATTGGCACCTAGTGGTTGAATATTGACACCACACACATGGCGATACGTGAGACATTCAAAATGCATTCATCGTCATCAGTCAATTCACTATCATCAGAGCTTGCTCTTCTCCTCTGGTAGTCAAACGACATTCTTCTCCAGCCACTCAAACCACTGCTCCTTGGTCCATCCCGAGCTGACGTCCTGCACCACGCCGTCATACACGGCAGTCGGTGTGACGTGCACGCCGATCAGACGGTTCATCTTGGTGATGACCTTGAGGTCGTTTGTGACCTGGTTCCCCGCATTCAGCGCTCCGTCCTCGCCCGGCTGCTCGGGGATCTCGAGCAGCTTGTACACCTGGTCCCCGTCGACGCCCACCTTGGCGGCCACCTTGGCGAGCCGGCGGTAGGTGGCATTGCGCGTCTCGTTGACCACGTTGACGTCGAAGAAGGACGCCTGCTCGTCGAACAGGGCGGCGCTGAAATCCCAGAAGCTCTCGGGGGCCAGGCGCTGCACGGCGAGACCGGCCTCGTGCATCAGCGTGGAGGACGGGTGCCAAGGCTGGATCTGCTGGCGAAAGATGAAGACGAGGCTCGAGGCCCAGGCCGGGTTGGCCTCGATGGCCGGGATGACGGCGGACCGAAGGGTGCGGAAGATCTTGGCCGAGAAGGGGCAGCAGTAGTCGAGGTAGAACTCGAGCGTGTGAGTCGTGTGAGCTACGGCAGAGGGGGCCGACGGAGGGGCGGCGAATTGGAGCTTGTGCCCGGCGAACTTGGGAGGGAGGGCCATCTTTGTCAGACTTGGGAGACTTGGGGTTACTCGTGTGAGATGTTGATTCTGGAGGTGTCAGTGAGGTTATATTCAGGTCGATGGGAAGCAATGATGTCAGCGTTTGGTGAGATCACGAAACTGATAAGGTGCCTTATGTAAGCGCCAGTCAGTGTTTACTCATGGGAATGGACATTGTCTCAGCACTACATATCTCATTGACACTCTATTCAAGCATGGAATACAAGACTGCTAAATGTGAATTCAAGATCAAGGTGTGCGAGATACGGCAGTTGATAATATCCCCACGGTGACTGGATGACATGCTCGCCGATCACGGCAGTCATTTAACGAGTGACCAGGATTCTCGGCTGGAACTTCAAGTCCATCAAGGAGATAACAATCATCAAAAAAATACCGTCACCGATAGGACTGCGTTCCGAAGTTCGCCTTCCTGCATATGTGGCATGCACAGCTCCGAATGCATCAATGCTGCGGCACTGATGTGATGGATTGTCCCTTGGCTCACCTCGGCTCACCGAATACGCTGGGCCAAGGTCGACCGGCGTATTCTCCCCCGCACGAGATACGGAATGTGGCCCCTCCGTCTCAGTTCCCCTCGATGGAATCTTGTCAACGTGACATTTTTACCCCAGTCGAGAGAACGTGTCTAGATGAGTCCTTGTTTCATACGTAAGACGTCAGATCCACCATCTAAAATTTTTATCTTTTCATCAAATGATCACCTTCTAGGGGCGTAAAAAAAAAACATGGTTTATTTATGGAGTTGACAACGGAGGTCCTCCGAGGCCAACGCCGCCCGGGCCCTTGACTGTGCCTCGACCCGGACGACCACCGGCCGCCGGGAGCCGACGGAAGGGCGGTTATGGAGGAGGGGTCACTGTGGCGGTACAGAGGTTGCTCGTACCATCTCCCGCATACACCCGTGAGTATAGAGGGTGCCGACGACGAACCAACCAGGTTCACTTCAACAACAAGTACTTCGTGTCTTGTACCCCTGAGCCATGTGGTGGGCTCCATCATCACGCGGGCAAAACCGGGGTCTCAGCTTCCGATTGTCTCTAGTTTCATGCCCCCAGTTTCTAAAGGCACCTCAGGTACGGCGGTGGTGACGCCCTGCCCCCGGGTTTTGCTAGCTTGCCTGTACGTACTGTACTACCCGTAAAAGCGGTCATCCAGGCCCATGATTGCTAGCCCACTCAGAAGCCGCACTTTTAACTTTTCTACCCCAACCCTTTTGTCTTTTAAGCTTGATCCAACGGCTAGATTTGTTCGTCCTTTATCTACAACCTTTTCTCTCCCTCGATTTATTTTCACCATAGGCATTGAACTAACTTGACCTGCTCAATTCTGATTCTGAACGTGGTCCGCTTGTCAAGTTGCACAAGCCGGCGAGTTCTTCTCTCCCTCACTGGACGACGACATCTCCACTACAGCAGCATCATAACTTGAACAACCACTCACCATGATCTGCCTCTCTAAAGCGGACGAGTCGTTCTATCGACACCTCACCTGGAACCAGAGCCCTTCGCCTCTGGCCAGCTCTCACACTACGCGCCAGGACCTCAATGGCATCTCCAACCTGCGCGAGCATGTCGATGCTGACCAGGATGATGGGAACGGAGGCAGTAACGGGTCACTCTTGGGTTCATGTGATGACAGTAATCAATCTGGGAATCAAGCTTCCGAGCCCGAGAAGGGCTCTCCTAACGATGCGGGACGACTGTCCCGTATCTCGGGTACGTAGTTCTTTTCCTCTCTGGTCCTCCCTTCAACACCATCATGGATCTTGATTCAACCTCCTCTTGTCCTGTACACTAACATGCCTAGGACTGTCCTCGCGTCTAAAGACGGTCGCTGGTGGTGATGACCACAGCCGTCTTTCTCGAGGCGCTCTCTCGTCATGTGCCTCGCACATTTGGAGCTGGACCATCTGGGTCCTCTCTGTCCTTGTTGTCTCTACGATTCTCTCGTCCTGGAACTCGCCCTCGCCTATCGCCAATGCCCCGTCGCCCAAGCCTCAGGAGTCACTTGTTGCTCACCCCGTCTCGCCCCTCCGCAAGCGAAACACCTGCGCCAAGGGCGGCGTCGACAAAGATGCCTACAACCTTCCTCTTCACGTCGGAGCTCTATTCATCATCTTGTTTGTCTCGACGTTGGGCTGCGCGTTTCCTATTCTGGCCACCAAGTTCCCAGGCCTGAGAATCCCAAGCCGATTCTTCTTTGCCGTGCGCCACTTCGGTACCGGCGTTCTCATCGCTACAGCCTTTGTTCATCTACTTCCCACGGCCTTCCTCTCTCTCGGTGATCCTTGCCTCAGCAGCTTCTGGAATCAGGACTATCCTGCCATGCCAGGTGCCATTGCTCTGGCAGCCATCTTCTTCGTCACTGTGATTGAGATGGTCTTTCACCCTTCACGACATGTTTCTCCTGTTCAGATTACATCAGCCAACAGCAACAGCCAGGAGACAAACACAAGTCGTGGGTGCATGGGCAACACAGGCATGCTTCCTATCCGTGACATGGGACCCCTTCGCGGACGATCCTCAAGCATCGGACAAGGCCTGTCTGTTCTCAACAGCAGAGATGAGAGGGTGCAGATGCAAGACCTAGAAGAAGAGGCTTGCGAAGATGACGACAACGCTCAGTCAGGAAGAAAACATCTCGAGGAGACGAGCCTCGAGTCCCTACAGGTGCCTGCTCTGACCCCGGAGCAGCAGCAGCGCAAGGAGCTTCTCCAGTGCGTGCTGCTCGAACTTGGTATCCTCTTCCACAGCGTCTTTATCGGCATGGCCCTCAGCGTGTCGATTGGAAATGAGTTTATCATTCTGCTTATTGCTATTGTGTTTCACCGTGAGTTTGCCTTTGTTGTTCTAGACTTCGATGACGACTAATACCTTTGCAGAGACTTTTGAGGGTCTGGCTCTCGGATCTCGAATTGCAGCCATCAAGTGGCCTGAGGGCAAGATGCAACCTTGGTTCATGGCGCTTGCGTACGGATGCACGTAGGTATTATCGTGACTGATGTCCACACATACGTGCTGACACTTGTGATAGTACTCCTCTCGGACAGGCCATTGGTCTCGCCACCCACATGCTCTACAGCCCTGGCTCGGAAGTTGGTCTCATTGTTGTCGGTGTCATGAATGCCATCTCGGCCGGACTGCTCACGTTTGCGTCCCTTGTCGAGCTGCTTTCAGAGGATTTCCTCAGCGATGAGAGCTGGCGTTTCCTGCGTGGCCGCAAGCGTGTCTATGCCTGCCTGCTCGTGTTCTTCGGGGCTTTCTTCATGAGTCTCGTCGGCGCTTGGGCTTAAGGGGTGCCCTCCTCAACATCTTCGCATGCCAGCAGTCCACATTCTTTCATAGCCAACTTCGCAAGGTTGGTGGACTCCATGCGTCGGGATGTTGATTGGTTGTTTGTGGTGGGAAAGATGGTTCCGTTCTTTCGAGTCTGAGTTATTTCCCTCTAAATTGTCGGGATATAGCTCTAGTCGACCCATGTTTTGTGTGTTTGTTTGAAGGCCTTTCATCAACAGATGAGGCGCTCCGGAAAACCCTGGTATTTTATATGCCATAGTTCACTTCTAGCGCAGTCACCTTACTGCCCTTTATGCGACTTAACTTGGCATTTATAGATAGATATCTATATAGCTAGAAACACGATCCTTACATTCATCACGAGTCAATGTTGTGCAACGAGAATACACTGAATGGTAGCGTCCCACCAGTGACTGTGTAGCATGTGCATGGTGCAAACTAAATCCAAGACTAAGCAGTTTTGCGTTTTGTTTTATGTTTCTCCCTTCAACTGCATCGCTATGACACAGTATTCTTGCTCACGATGCCTCCAGCAAACTCTCCAAACGTGAGGTGCTGCTCAATGTCCACCTCCTCACCCAAGTTGGGCTGGGTAAAGACGGCCAGCGTGTTCCGCGCCACCTTTCCGTCGCTCACACTAGGCCTCACACCCTTAACAAAGTGTGGCACGGCCTTGAAACGACCTGCAGTGATGCGCTCGAGGGCCTCGCCTGTCTGGAACGCGATACAGTCGCGTGGGATCTTAACCTGGACAGTCTCGCCAGTGCGTGACTTGATGTACAGTCCAGCAGACGGGTCAGGGGATGAGGGCAGTTCCTCGAGGGGAGGCAGGGAGGCGCCATTTAGGCTCGTCCCCTCGGGGACAGCAGGGCTGGTCTTTTGCTCATCGATGAACATAGCGGATGTAAGACCGGTCAAACAACCGTGGTCGAGGTGTGTGGCGCACCAGTCATCCTCGACGCCTTCGTTGGCAGCAGGATCAGCCTCCTGGGGGTAGTAATGCAACAGACGTGCCTTGGTGGTGCTTGAAGTGCTCACGACGTGCTCTAGGTAGCCCTTGGGATACCCGGGGATGTCCTGCTGGGCGAAGCGATCACAGGCGCGAGCAACAAGGACAGCAACGTCGATGATGAGACGGCATAAAGCTGTCACGGAGGGCTTAAAGCCTGGAAGGATCTCCTCTCGAGGCCAGACATTGGGGGAAAGATATTCAGGAAATGTATCGATGGAGAACTCGGAGGTTGGGACGGCGCACTCGAGGGCCGGGTTGACGTAGAAAGCGCAATTGGCATAGTAGGAGCCCTTGAAGGTGTCGACCTGGCCGTTCTTGAGAGTCTCCTTTCCAAGGGACCAACCGGTCAGGTACTTTGAGCGGGAGTTTTCAAGGTTTTCTACGACAATGTCAGACTGCGCTGAAAGAGTTGCTGGTTCTTATCTTACCGAGCTCATGCTTGGGAAGGTTGCCGAGATATGAGGCGTAGGAGAGGGCCTGGTGTCTGAGTTCGGGGAATTCTTGAGGGACGTCTTTGACGATGAGAATCCCAAGAGAGTCTGGGCCAAACGCTTGTTGTAGGGTCTCAAAGGGGATGTTGCCTTTTTACTCATGTTAGTTTTTATCATGAGGGCGGATCAAGAGCCATCATGAGTTGGTGGGGTACATACCGTCCTTGAGATCCTGGAGCGAGACGGTGACAGCTTTTGCTTGAGATGTCATGATGGGCAAGACGATGTTCAACTTTTAACTCAAATCAATATGAGATATAATCGAGAATAGAAGCAATTCACATGTAGATATCCCAGTTTCTATATATACCTGCTCCAAACAATGACCGGCAGATGCAAAGTTGCGGGGAGGTGGGCTTACGTAAAAATTCACCTTCCCAAAGCGACAATCCTCCGTGTGGAGCTCGCCGCCTCCCGAGCGCGTCTACGTCCACGTCCAGCATCGCATCGCAGAGCCTCACCACACTCCCGACGCCAACCGCCGAGTACGACCTTGTTATCTCTCATCATGGTCAAGCCATTGACCTTCAAGGGCGACAAGAAGCAAAAGAAGCGCAAGCGCACAGACGCCGAAAAGGCCGCACGCGACGACACAGAGGCCGGGCCGTCGGACGTACAAAAGAAGAATGAGGACGAGGTAGAGGGCGATGATAGCTGGGTGTCGGCCGAGGCGACGGGGGACGTCGTGGGGCCTGTCATGATTGTGCTCCCGACGGATACACCTTCTGCACTAGCTTGCGATCCTTCTGGAAAGGTGTTTACGCTACCGATCGAGAATATCGTTGATGGGAACGCGGCTACTGCTGAGCCTCATGATGTGCGACAGGTCTGGGTTGCAAATCGCGTTTCTGGGACCGAGAGCTTTCGGTTCAAGGGGCACCATGGGAGGTGAGTTATTGCTTCCGACGCAGAGATGAAGCCCTTGACTTACACGGCATGTTAGGTATCTCTCTTGCGACAAGATCGGATTGCTATCGGCGACATCAGAAGCAGTATCACCCCTCGAGTCCTTCAACGTCATCCCAACAGCAGACACACCGGGAACATTTCAACTCCAGACGCTTCGGGATACTCTCCTGACTATAAAACCCAGCACCAAGCCATCCAAGTCTGGAAAAGCAGCAGCAGCCGAGGTCCGTGGAGACGCCGACGTCATCTCTTTCAACACGACCTTCCGGATCAGAATGCAGGCGCGCTTCAAGCCGCGGCTGCGCGCGTCAAAGGAGGAAAAGGCGCTGGCCAAGATCAGTCGGCGGGAACTGGAGGAGGCGGCCGGTAGAAGGTTGGACGAGGATGAGGTGCGCAAGTTGAAGCGGGCGAGGAGGGAGGGTGATTATCATGAGCGGTTGTTAGAGTTGAAGGTGAAGAGCAAGCATGACAAGTTTGGCTGAGAGGTGTAAGGAGACTGCGGACGAGTTTAAGCAGGTCATTGGGCCTTGAAGAGCCATGCCGCTGGGGATTGGGTGAGTCTGCCACCTGGCACTGCTCTGAAAAAAAGCTGACGGTCCCCTGGCACTGCCCGCTAGCCATCCCCCCGACCAAAGCCATATAGCCCCCGATACCAAACGCACCTAATGTAAACTGCCAAGAGGTTTTACGGTATGGCGGTAGCTGCAGCTACAGACCGCCGGTTTTCCAATGACTGGTGGGGGGTATGTTCGATTCCAGCCGGTCCCATGGGCCCATTGGGGGCGGTCATGGTCAACATACCTTTTGCCATTTTGGGTAGCTAGTCATATTACTGTAGACCTTGTGCGATATCTTTTTGTGTTTTTCTATGGCTTGTTGGCGGTGTTGGGGGAGATTTTGGGGTTCGTGGTTCGTGGTGGGATATGAAGCTGGCGATGCATACATGAGGGGGGATTTTTGGTGTTGAGGCACATGAAAACACAATACTCGTGACAATGCCAAACAAACTTTTATTCTTCTTTTACCGATATTTCGTATTGCGCATTCTATTAATTGCCCGGCCTCCATGCCTTGACATTGCCATCCTCACCAGCCGTGTACACCACATGCGCCTCGTCAAAGAAGCAGAACGACCGCACAATCTCTTCGCCGTGAGCACCAGGCAGACCGACGCTATTGTCCCGATCCAAAGCCCAGCCCTCGCCGCTTGGGTTCTTTGCAAGGAAGACGAGTTCGAATGCTTGCTTGCTGGACCATGTTAGTACTCATCGTTAAGGGGGCAGTGGATGACTTACTCTTGAGCTCCGGCGCCAAGGATGGCACCGCTTCCATCCATCTTGGGGGTGATATCAGCAACGTACTGACACCCAAGAACACTCCTCATATCACCAAAGTCCTGAACAGCATCGCCATTCGTGCGCTCCTCGCTCACATCATACAGCGCACAGCGCTCATCATGCGATAGAGCCGCGACCTCTGTGGCCGACAGCCATGCAGCACGGTGCACCGAAGCGTCAGCGTTGCAGGTCTGCAGCGTGAGGTCCTCTTCATCCGCGATGCGCGTGTCGTAGACGTTGACGAGACCGTCTGTGGAGCCGGAGAGTAGGATTGCCGGGTTTGAGGGATTGAAGGATAGGTCTGTCACGTCGTCGCTGTGGACTTCTTGGTAGTGGGCTTTTTGTGATGGGGTTGAGCGGACATCCCTAGGAGGTGTTAACTTTGTGGATTGGCTTGGGATGAAGAGGGACGGACCAAAGATGGATTGAAGCAGTGTGGTTTTGCAGTTCGGTTCCCACAGCGATTGTCTTTGTGTCTTGACTACAAGCCATGGATAGGATAGGAGTTTGGCTAGCTGAGGGCGAGGTTAGCATATACCCTTCTCTCAAAAGTCCAGCACTCACCTTGGAACTGGGCCACTCTCGCGCCCTGCCTCAGATCCCACACGCCAACAGTTCCATTCTCACCAGCCGTGCAAACCAGGGAAGCGTTTGAATCAAACACGCGGAGGCAGTTCAAGTTGCCGTGCTCAGTGGGCAGACGACACAGAGGACCAGCAGAGAGGCGGGACGGATCCAGCAGCGAGAGGTGCTGGTCCGAGGCGATGGAGGCGAGACCGGCAGAGGTGCGGTGGATGTCTAGCACGTAGACGTCGGAGCCGAAGGAGAGGCCGTCGGCGCAGGTGAGGGAGTACATGGTGTCTGCGAAGAGTGTAAGTAAGATGTTGAGTGAAGTGTGTTGGCTGAGTGAGCCGGTGAATGAGGGTTCACAGGTAGTTTTGTGTATATGACACTTCCAGCGGCCTTAAGGCGAATTAAGTGAGTTTGTATCTTACCTTGAATACCCCGTCAGTCGGTAATCGTCAAACTCGCCGTTCCTTTACTTCAAGATGCTTGAGGTGAAAGTCTTCAAGTCCCACTTTTCTGCCCAAGACTGTTGCGACCTCGTTAACTGAATATCACGCACAAATTAGCAACGGTTGAATTGTAAAGCCATCCACCTTACCATTCATACATAAGCCTGTTGGATACCTGAGTATTCTAGACTAATAAAGAAACCCAATACCTTAATATACCCACCACCCAAGTTCATGCCGATGTTATTATGGCTATCAACGCCCATGGTGATGCACCGGGTTGCTCTATAGGGTTGGATCACTGTGGTCCATGGGATCGTACGTAACACATGTCTCTTATACTCTTACAATTAATCTACAGTAACTCTCCGAGGTATTTAATAGCCGTGATACTCCATCGTCTAAATCCATAGTCGCTCGTAAAAAGTCAAAAAGCGCAGTCAGGAGAAGAGTGTCCTTTGCCCCCTCCCCTTTTAATTGCCTGTCCCCTCCAAACGCCAAAAAAGTTGTCTATACAAATCTCCTTTTTCATCTTCATCTTTTATGAACGGCCTGCTTCCTTCTGGAGTTGCGCTCGTTCGTTGACGCCGCGGAATGCTCGCTTGCCCACCTCGTAGCTGCTGATCATGATGGCACATGCCGGGGCTACCTTGAGCGTCCGCGGGATCCATCCCTTCCAGAGACCAGAGGCACCTTCGGTCTTGAAGATGTGCCACAGGAATCGCACCATATTGCGTTCCTCTGGGGCTTGGGCCGCTGTGCTGCTGGTGACACTCTTGGCGGTGTTGCGGGAGCTGTCCTGGTAGATCTGCGTCCGTGTCTTGCCAACATCAAAGGGTGTCGTGACAAACGAGGCAAAAGCTCCAGACATGGCGCCAGCTGTAAAGGCATCCACAAAGGTCTCGGTGTGGTTCTCGTGGCTCTGCGACCTCCTTCGCGCCTCAGACAGATCATCCTCGAGCGACAGCGCATGGCCATGACGTTGTTCCCGAAGGTCAGTCAACCTCGATCGAATAGACTCGTATCCAAACCAGTATAGTCCTGAAAAGGGAACGTCTCGCCAGAGGGTCAAGGTAAGACCCCTCCACAGTGAGGTATACCCATGCGTGCCCACCATTTCCTTCACGCCTTGGAACGTCTCCACCAGGTGATTTGTCGTACCAGTTCCAGAAGCGGCCTGCATCCGCGTGCGCACCAGCTCGATGGGGCCGACAGCTGTCGCCGCAAGCACACGGGCTGCTGATCCAGCTGTGAGGGGAGCGGTCGCATCCGAGAATCGCGAGAAAGGGCTGCTGTGATTGTACCGCAGCCAATCGTAACCAGTAAAGTAGATGATATTCGAAGGAATCGCCATGACAAGGGTGGGCGACAAACCCCTCCACAGCGTGGTGAAGCCCTCATTACGAGCGATCTTGCGTAGGCCGTCAAAAGTTGTGCTAAATGTTCGGCGCTGGACCTCCTCGACGGCGCATTCTGCGGCTGGGGGAGCGGCGGTGATGCCCTCGATGCGCGGGGCGGCGAGGCAAAACTCTGCGTTGCCGCCCGAGAAGAAAACCTCGCGGCAGCAGGATGTGATTCCGAGCTCGGCGGTCTGGGCGGGCGTGAGGGACGAGGTGGTGATGGCGAGCTTGGAGAAGTCGACGGTCGAGACGGGGGCTTTCTGGGACTGGAGGCGCACGCGGACGACGTCGAGGGGAGTGACTAGAAAGTGTTAGATGGCGTTTGATTGCATCTGTAGACAGTGAGGCGTACCGAGCAGCGAAGTTAAAAGGCTTCCCGACATGGCCGACACCATCTTTTGCCCAGCGGTAATGTCGACGACATCATTGTTACCAGGACCTCGAGCGCCAGCACCGACAGTAGACGGCGAGCCTCCACCGTCGGGGCCGTTGGGCTCCGTATCGATCATGTGTGCGAGGGAAAAGTCGTCGTCGGCCTGGAGCGGGCTCTGGTGGTGATGGTGCTGGTTATCGTGGTGGTGGTCGAAGCCGCCGGAACGATTTGCTCCGACAGGGGCCATTGTGGGAAGCCGGGGGTGTATATCCGTATCTTGTCCAGGTTTAGAGGGTCTTGTTCATGGTTTGCCGGAATATGATGCAAAAACAAGAGGTTCAAGAAATCAGATGGATAGTTGAAGGAGTAAGTTTCGAGAGACAAGGCCTGAGGCGTCGATGACGATGACTCGGTCGAGTAGTGCTTTTTTGGTGGAGAGGTCTTGTTAGGAGCAAAGTGGCGATCGATCCAAGGGCTTCAAAGACATCGGTCGGTGGAACAGGACCGAAGCTCCCCGCCGTTGGTTACAGTGGGCGAAATGAATGCAGCCTCTTCCGTCACCTTTTTGTCTCTGCCTGGAACGCCAGAGCTCAAGGGGGCTAACAAAGAGGAGAAGAGAAAAAAGACTACAATATCCGGAGGAAAACCCCGAGGTCGGTCGGAGGAGAATCGGTCGGGCTGTCGGCTAGTATCGTCTCTTAGTGAATGCTCCAAGTTCTATGGGGGACCTTAGACCAGCTTCAAGGTGGAGATAATTTACGCATTGGCTTCTCTACTGTTTCTATCAAAAATTGCTGCAATTTTCCATCATTTCTTCTTTCTTCTTTGTTTATTAATGACGACGAGAGAAAAAAAAAAACTGCGACATCGCCCCCCGGCTTTTTGCATGCGCCGGGCTTCGGAGCCTCGGCGACGAATCTCAACCTCACAAATCACAACGCACGCAGGTGTGAGGCGAGTTAGTGGACGCTCCCTCTTGCAATTGCCCGCTAGAGCTCCATTCCATGCCATTGGAACCAATCGATCGATGCCCGCTGCTGCTTGAGCTGGTGCTGCCACTTGGACAAAGAGCCGCGGGTTTCCGGCATGATGTCACTTTGGGCTCTGATTGGTTTGCTGAGGCCCACATCTGGTCCAGAGCTCAAAAGGGTTGCCGAGCTGGTTGATGGATAAGATAATCAGTCCAGGTGGCTCAACTCAGCTCATCTCATCTCCCAGTTATCCAACCACTGTTCCCCTCTACATATTGCCTTGATGGAATTCCCGCTCGACATTAACAGTGGTGCACAGCTCCCGGCTTTTGGAACTTGTTGGAGGGGTGCTGCACTCATGCCCAAATGACTGAGAGGTGTACATCTTCCTCCAGGGCTCTATAGTGAAACCATGAGGGGAAATACAACACCCCACGCTTCCTTTGTCCATGCGCCTTGATGGGTCGTCGTACTAGGGGAGAACAATCATCCCAGATGATTGAAGCCGTGTGCTCGGATCATCGTCGCGAGTAAGGCCATCATGCCACCAGAATCATGGCCAACACCCATGTGGTCCAACAGTTTTTCACTGCAAATTTAACCCGCCCCGAGGCGATTTGCACCGTCCAATACGTTTCTAACGGACTATCTTTTTCCGTTCTGCTCCGTTCTAGATGGACCTAGTCCCAATTTGTCTACCGTCAATTGATGACTCTTGCGGCGAACTGCATTCGGATCCCTGCTCCACCTCCTGACCAATCCTCTCGATCCGATACTCTTTGCATCATCCATCACATCACGTCTAGACGTTATCGTACACCTAAGCAATTACCCTCACCCCCTGCATCAATTGATTTCCTCCCCTCCTGAGTCAAGCGGCATAACTCGAGTTGAAAAAGAAACTACACCGCTTGAAGTTCCTCATCTATAAGTCGTATACGTAATCATGAAATGAAACCTGTATAGACACCGCTTTGCAATTCGCCTTTCGGACATATCGGACAAACAAAACACCACACCCCTCATCATGACTTCCTCCAACGGACAAGAGCTCAACTCGGAGCTCGAGTCGTTCCGCCAACAGTGGATCTCTGACCTCAGGACTAGAAACGAGGAGCACCACGACGAGCAGCAGCAGCATGCGGCTGGACCCTCGCGACGGCCTCATCACGGACCTCCCGTGTCACACAGACATGCTCCTCCCCCTCGTGCGGGGGCTGACGACAACGACGATGATTATCTGCAGGGTCAGTCTTTTGATGAGCCCGAGCCTGGGTCGCCGACTTTGAGCAGCCGTCCTGTGGGTGAGGTGCATCATGGACGCGCCGGGAAGAAGCTCGTTTCGGCTCTTGATCATTATGAGGAGGCTATGCACAAAGAGGCTCAGGGCAACATGGGCGATAGTCTAAAGCTTTACCGCAAGGCTTACCGGGTTTGTCTCTTGCCCCTTTTTAAATATGAATTGATGTTAACTTTAACAGCTTGATAATGGTGTTGATCGGAGATATCGAGAGAAGCACTTCCCCCAAAAGGCGGCTCCAAGACCAACTTCACCAACAGCCACCAGGACATCCACCGCCACCACATCACAACCCAAGTCTGATGAAGCCGAAGACTCAAAGCCATTGTCCATCGGCGAGCTCATTGCCAGCTTCTCCGACCTCAAGATCGAGCCTCAGCCGCCTCCTGTGGAGGGCATGCCCCAGCTGCCATGTCCCCTGGCTGATCTTCCCGATGAGATTCTCGTCCACATCCTTCGCGATGTGGCCATCGCGGACGTTGGAGACTTTGCCCGTTTATCTAGGGTTTGCAAGCGGCTGGCTTACCTCGTGGCAACTGAGCAGCGCATCTGGCGCCGAGTTGCCATGGGTTCAGAGGTTGGCTTCAGTTCCATGCTATACCGCTTCGAGAGGGGCATTGAGTGGGATGACCTCCCAGAGGAGGATCAAGATGACATTGAGATTGTCGACGGCGTTATCATAAGCCCCGCCGAGATAGCTCAACGACGGCATGCCGACAATCTCGCCCTGACAGAGTCCCTCACACCCTCTGTCTACCCAACCTGGAAGAACCTCTTCCGCTCACGACCACGCATCCGCTTCAACGGCTGCTACATAAGTACCGTCAACTACGTCCGTACCGGTCAAGTCTCTACCAACCAGACCTACTGGGGCAGCCCCATCCACATCGTCACCTACTACCGCTACCTTCGCTTCTTCCGCGACGGCACCCTCATCAGCCTGGTCACCACCGCCGAGCCCTCCGACGTCGTCCACCATCTCACCCGCGAGGATCTGCACCTGCACCGCGACGCCGCACACCCCCACCTCCCCTCGGCCGTCATAGCCCTTGCCCTGCGCGGCCGGTGGCGTTTGTCCTCGGCCGCGGACCGGGACGACCCCTCCGCCATGGATCGCCCCACCGTCGCCGCCGGCCCTCACGACCGGGACCGCGACCCGGAGGGCGATGTATTTGTCGAGACCGAGGGTGTTGGCTCCAAGTACATGTACCGCATGGACCTGTCGATGCGGAGTGCCGGTAAGGGTGCCCGCAACAATAAGCTCATCTGGCGTGGCTTCTATAGCTATAACAAGTTGACGGATGACTGGGGCGACTTTGGCTCGAAGAACGATAAACCCTTCTTCTTTAGCCGGGTTAAGAGCTATGGATTCGGCGAGTGATGGCAGAGACATGCATGCCTTGTCTTGTATATCATGTCCCTTGGTCCATATTCAAGGCGTAGATTCCTTGTACATACTTCCATCTTCAATCGCACTTACATGACAGAAATGAAGCAAGCCAGGTGCCGTCTCCAGCTGCATCCATCTTTAGACATCGAATCACTCATTCCAGCCATGGCCATGTCGTCATGGTCGCGCTCATTATGTACCTTCGCAGGCATTCCCTGCATTCAATATCATAATTTCCCCATTTTGGGGCTTCACTACATAGCTGCCTATTGTCCAGCATCGCCCCCAGTGTCCGATCCAAAGAGTATTCGGCTAATCCAGTCCATACAAACAAGATTGCCATAGTAGATTAACAACGTCGGCTACCGCAGAACTCAAGCCAGAAATGCCTCCAGTGCCGGCTGACGAAGATGATACGCTAGGTAGATGGGGAAGAGCAGTGACTGTTCCCAGAACTCGTGGCATCCATGAGTGAATGCCTAAGAAGGCCAAGTATGCTATGCCGTCAGGCATGTTGAGATGGTGGTTTGTAAATGTGATGGAGGGTAGATCCATAGATCCAAGATGATATAATGAGATGATGGTTGATGTTGCAAAATCAGGCGATGGCTGTCGCCGGGTATCAATTCGCAAAAACGACTTTGCGTGAAACGGGCGGCATGTTAGGCCCAATAGGTAGTTAGGTAAGTATAGGTGGGTTTCCAAGAGACACTCGCTCCCTGGCAGTTAGCGAATTCTCTTTCCGTCCAAGAACTTGGGACTGTGTCCTTCGTAGTAGTTGTCGCGGTACTGCATGGCCCTACGTGCCTCATAGTCTGCCTTCTCGTCCTCGTCCAGGCTGAAAGCCTTCTTGAGCCACCCAAAGGCACTCTTCTTCTTCTTGACGCGCTTGCCTCCAGCTTGAGTTGTAGCCCGCGATGCCACGGTGGCAGCATCGTCATAAGTCGCCGTTGTCACGCTGCTTAGCGTGCTTAGCGTGCTCATCGCACCCATTCGAGATGGCTGGTTGCGTTGGTGGCCAGGGAAATATCCCGATTGATGGTACTGATCGGCTGGGCCTGCAGTATGCGGCCTCTGCTGCAGGGGAGAGTGGGGTGATGCACGGACAGGATGATAGAATTGCTGGTGCTCAGAATGAGGCGAGGGCATGAGAGGAGGGTGCACAGGGGCCCCAAAGTCTGCGTGTGAGCTGGCTCGAGGAAGACGGTGAGGTTGGTAGGCTTCAAGATCAGAGGCATGTGAGTAGTCGGGAGCTTGCGATTTCGAGGTACGTGGCGTTATGCCTCCAGGAGATGGCCGCAGTGACTGGATGTCGAGAGTATTCCTTGGGGGAATTTGGATAGAGACGGGTGGTGTTGTTTTCTGTGACACACGCTGTCGCAAAGATGTCCTCTTCTCCAATCCTACTGATTCCCGGACAGACTGTCTAAGAGTATGCCTTTGGAATGTCTCTTCGACTTTGGGCGATTCAGGGCTCTTAGCCACGGGTGAGGCAGGCGGTTGCGGCGTGTAGGTTCGTGGCTGAAGGATGAACAACGGTCCATCGTTAAGACCACCAAGACTATCACCGGCCTCGGGTTCCTCCTGCATTTCCTCTATGACGGGCGCCTTGGGAGTGGTGGCACCAGACGATGCGGGTGATGAAGCGCTGAGATTGGGTCCAGAAGATGAGGATGAGGTACTGAGGTTGGGTGAGGGACGAGGGGTGAACCGGGTTGGTGGTAGTAAAGGAGCTGCCCCTGGCAGAGGGAAGTCACTGAGAGTGCTGATATCGTTCAGAGTATTTACTTCGGGGTCTTTGGCATCGAGGCTAGGAACCGGGAGGGTTGTAGTCGACTTGGAGCTACGAATGCTGGCCACGGGGGTGGACTTGGGATCCGACTTGATCGATGGGGAGGATGAGCTTGCTGTTGATTCGCGAGGAGCATTCACTGGCAAGGAAAAAGGAGGAATGGTTGCCTGTAGAATGTTAGTCTTGGTATTGACGCATGTCAACGATCAACATACCCAAGTTTTACGGCTGACCTCGCCGGCCGTCTTTTCCATCTCAGCCACAATGGTCATGAGCTTGATGATCAAGCCGTTTAGATCCTGCGCTTGGTTGTTCAATTCGTCAAAGGCGTTGAGCCAACCGTCGGCATTGCCCTTCATGGCCAGAAAAATACTGTTCAGATCTGGTTCAGAGTCTGGCCACTTGGTATCCTTCTGCTCATTAAGCCATTCCATGAATGCCTCGCTCGATCGGAGGCCAGCATCGATATCGTCGTCCCACTGCTTCATAGCGGCGTTGGTCCGGGCGAGAATGTGGTCAATCTTCTCGTTCCCTGACAGAATCTGGGCTCGAAAGTTGCGATCCTCAAGCATGCCCTCGAAGGCCTGCCTGTTGGCCATGGGGAGTTGGAGATGGGCAATACGCTCTGTGAGGTCCTTGTGGGCCTGAGCAAAGTCTTCGAGCATAACCTCAAGGAACTCGTCCACCTCATCAATATGCCCCTGAAGAATCGTTACGACCTGTCCATTGTCGGCAGCCAGGCTGTTGAGAAGGAGGTAAACACCAAACGTGATTTGCGAAATGAGCTTGTACACTTCGTGCTGCTGCTGGCCCGACCGATAACGCCATGTCGTGTCGTAAGGCTCATCCTCGGCGTCTTGCTCAAGCAGCCTCGCTCGACGCCCCTGTGCATCGAGGTCTCTCAGTTTGGGCTTCCCAGGCCCATCACCACCGCTGGTGACTTCGTCCAAGGACTCGGCAAAGGCTTCCTGCATGGACGGGACGGGGTGTGTCGGGATGTCTTGGTTCGGTGCCTTGTAGGACCTGTAGCTATCGGTCGAAAACCGGTGGTTAACCACCGAAGGTGCGTGTTCTGAAACGGTGTCACCATCGTCAGAGGTTGGTACGAGGACGATTCGAAGGTCGCCAGGGTCATTGAATGTCAACGGTGGCAGTATAGTCGGTGCCATGGTGGCGGTGCCGGTGGCCGAGATAGACACTTCTGAAGCGGGCCTCACGGCCGAGGACATCATGGGTTGACGCGGGGAGTGGCTGCGTCGAGGGTATGTGAAATCGAGAAACTGTAGGAAGCCGTCTAGCCGTTAAACGTGGAAATACAAAGGCGTTATCGAAGCGGCAACGGAAACGGTTGTGCAGATGTTGTGCAGAGCGTCGGGCGAATCTTTGTGCTGGGGCGGCGTCGTACAGCGTATCGAGCGAACGAGTGGAAGCAGTTGGAGACAAAGGAGGGGAGTCTATCGCATCGTGAAAGCGCCGCCGGGAGCCAAGATTCAAGCAACAGAGAGAGCCATGATACAACGAAAGTAGAGCACGGCAAGAGACAGGTCGGTTTCAACAACAGTCGTGTTGTGCGAGGTTATCCAAAAAGTCGAGGTTCGTTGAGGCGCAAAAGCTTGGAAGAGATCGGCGAGAAGGTGGGAAGCTGGGAAGAGGTCGCAGCTCTATCTGTAGCGTTGGTCTGCAAAGGGGATGGATCATCAGCTGATCAAGGACCCAGGAGGCCACAAATAGGTACGCAGGTCGGCAGGCCGCCCAAGCCAAGCAAGCAACTGTTTGGCTGTCGAGGGGTTCGGGTCGACAATCCGGGGTAGCCGCAGCCCACAAAAAGACAAGAAAATGAAGGATCCGCCTGCTAATTCGCAGCGTGAAATACGAACCCTTAAAAAGAAGTAGGGCTTGTAAGGAAAGGACGCGCAGGCCGAGGTGCAAGGATGAAGGTTCCAAGCTGCTAGTGATGAGGAAGAGAGAAAAAAAAAAGGAGAAGCGCGAGAGTCGGGATATGATGAGATGAATTTGATACTGGCAGGCAAGGTTGGTTGGTTGCCCTTTCCCTTGAATCCTTGACGCGTACACGCCCATGTCCTGGGACTTCGCCTCCTTCCTTCTTTTGCTTGCCCGTTGTTCTTGCCCGTCAGTCACTTAATCACAGGCTGGACTGGACTGGGATGGGTCCAATAGATGGGCTGGGCTGGGCTGGGCTGCTAGAGCATACGTGCTTCCACTCTCCTCTTTCATCCCCTGAGCCTGAACCACGCCAGCAAGTGGCCATCCAGCAACGGCGGTCTTGGCGGGCGGCGCAACCACTAACAGCCGCTAAACGCAGGAACCATCTCGGCGCCCCTTGAGGCCCAGTGCCCCCAGTGCCCCTGAGAGGGCCCCTTGGCTTGGACTCGTGCCCCCCACCGCCAGGGCAGTCCACTCATTCACTGTAGTTCCCCGATGGTGGAGCTGACTACGATTTCTTCGCCATCCAACAGGTTGCGATGCTTGATGGGATTGCATCCTGTCAATGCAGTCCCATCTATCTCTTGCCCAATGGACGGGGTCTCCGAGGCTCAACAACAGGAATGAAAGGAAATTACATCTTGTGTCGGTTAAATGGGTGGTTGACGAGGCTTGGCGGGCCCAACCGCAGCCTAGCAAATGCTTAATGCCACCACACGGCAAAGTGCTCCAAATGATTGCAATATCGATGCACGTCCGGATATGTGGGTGGATTGAGGACGAGTGCCTTTGAATCAGTCCTTGATTGGGCACGACTCAACAATGCCTGGCCTCCAGAAGTCTCGAGTAAGCGGCGATCAATGGTTCTAGATCTGCCGAGGCTCTGGGTTCTCAATGCAATTCACGGCTGGGTTCAAAACAAGTCCCTCAATGGTGGATAGGTCCTTTCGAATGGTGGCGGTTCAACCGCAACTGCAAGCCAATCATGGACAGACACTCTCGATGCCCAAGAGTCTGCTAGTTCACGTCAAACACCAATCCCACCCTCGAGGTGGACAGCTTGCCATCAGCCGAATATCCCATGGCTTGCCGCGCTTCGCACCGTCGCATGTCGCCATCCCGCATCGTCTCCATACCGATCCAAGCTAATTTCTTGTCTATCGACGAGCAAGCGCCCGACGAAATTATCCTCACGACATCTTGCGCGGCCTAGCTCAGGGGGACGCATCTGGTGGTGCACAAACAATCAAGAGGGCCCCATGTCCCATGGCACTTCGGACTGCAGGCGCCGCTCCAGCCAATGCCCAGCGCTCGAGTCGTCCGAACAAAGCAATAGCCTAGGATGAATTCGAAAGGGTCCCGCTTGGGTCGTGCCAAAAGGGGGCTTGCGATCAGATCGGGACTTGGGAGCTGTCATTTCAGCTTGTGTCTGGGTCCCGTGAATCGTTGATAACTGCAGCTATCGACGGGCACGGCAGAGGGCAGACGCCTCTCGACAACAACCGCGAAGAGTTGCCCTCACCCAGCAAAGTGCCATGGGTCCCAGCTGACAGCAGGGAGCTGACGCACTGTTCGTTCCGTCGACCGAACAGCGGTCGGGAGGACCCAGACGGTTCCAAGGGATTGTCCGCGGTCCGTGGTGTCGGGTTGATCCTGCTTATTTTGTTCTGCCGCCGTCTCTATCCAAAACTCATGCTTGAGATTGATGAAGGTGTCGCGTGTTGCTAGGGCCCTGACCGACACTCTGTATCGTCTCTCTTGCGACGGCAGCCTGCCTTGTTGACGAGCTGTGCAACTTGACCACTCAGGGGCTTGCCACTTTATTGACTGCAATTTACAGGTCATCTTTCAGGACCGCCAGTAAGGTTCAGTAGCGACGTTTCGGTGGCGCCAAGTTCGTCAAGGCCGTTGATCCTGCGGGAGCTTCCGAAAACTCTGTGCTGGGCTGAACCTTTTGGTGAATCTTCCTCGTTGCGAAAGGGAAATAATCATGTTCAACGTTGGTGACAGTCGCACAAAGGATGGCTCTGCAACCGGTGTTGATAGCCATTTCGATAGTGCTGGGCCAGTCTTGAGGTGGCACGGCCTAGATTCTACGCCAAGGCTTCTCTGTGCCGCGCAGCAACTGGCGCTGAGCACGAGCACGTATTGGTCTGGGCTTGTGGAAGCTGATTTATTGCTTCTCCCGCTATTTCCTGGTCTCTATCCAAGGGTCGAGAGATTTGTAGGCGTCCGAGCGGATCAAGCCCGATATCAGACGGCTTGCAAAAGGAAATATTCTAGATGAACGACACCCTTCTATCCAGATACTGATAAAGCTAGAAATATTCCGCTTTTTTATTCTTCGGTGATTACCAACAAGCCGCAGACGCTCTCTTGGCTGTTGGCTAAGCCACGCATCAGCCCTGCAGCGTCATCTTTCATAACCCATAGAGTTGCCTTTTTGAGAACTGCCGCATCCAAGGTCAGATGCTTGCACCCAACCTTGATTCAATGCCCGCAAAACCCTGAAAACAACCTTGCCTTGTGCATCTATAATAGCCACGTCGTTGTCCTTTATTGGAAGATTCGACCAAGATCTGGCGGGGGGGAACCGTCATCATCATCTGAGCTCAGCCTCCGTTAAAAAACGCCAAACCCCAAAAATAAAAACGCCCACGATCCAGTGCTAGTTATAGCTTTGGGTTGGCGCTTCTGTTTAAGGAACCGCCTCCGCTCTGGGGTTGGGAAATTAACCCCAAACTTTTTTTGCCTTTCTGCCGACTACACCAAAACAACAATAACAACTACAATCACGATGGCGCCCAAGAATCCTTTCAGGTTCGGCGATGGCCTCTGGGATCCCTCCAACCGGTTCGAAACGTCTTGGCTACTGAACCCGTGGCTTCTCTTCGCCTTCCGCGCCCTCATCTCCATCTACGCCTTTGTCACGCGCTTCTTCATCATCGGATGGACATGCACCCATAGCTCGGTCGGCGGCTGCGAAGAGGTTCGACACTCGTTTAGCTATTTCACCATCCTCACGTACTGGGGAATCGCCTTCTACTTTGCTGTCGCTGCCATACACACATTCACCTACGCGCTGCGCGGCCGGCCGTTACTCGATACTCTTCCTCGTCCTCTTCAAGCCCTGCACGCTCTATTCTACACGACCATCGTCACGTACCCGTTCCTCGTCACCATCGTGTACTGGGTTGTTCTGTACAAGGGTGACTGGTTCACGGTTACCTTTAGCGCGTGGTCAAACGTCAGCCAGCATGGCCTCAACAGCTTGTTTGCGCTCTTCGAGATCTTGATCCCCCGAACGAACCCCCCCGAGTGGGTGCACATTCCCTGGCTGATCCTGATCCTCGCCCTATTCCTCGCGCTGGCGTACATCACCCAAGCCACCGAGGGCTTCTACGTTTACAGCTTCCTCGACCACAACGAGGTTGGAGGAAGGGGCATCGTCGCCGCGTACATCATTGGCATCGCCGTCGGCATCGTCGTCATCTTCTGCATCATCTGGTGTGTCATCTGGCTCCGACGCTGGGTGACCGAGACCAAGCTGGGCATGGACGGCAAGTTCGCCAAGCAGCCCGACAACAACGACATTGAGATGACGTCTGCCGCCAACAAGTATACCATTGGGAGCGCTCCCGAGGCGCCGGATAGGTTGTACTGATTTATTACCCTTGCCACGGGTGTTTCATTTATGGTGTTGATTGATATGCGACGGCGTTGTGCCTTGGGTTGGCGTGAGCCTCGACGAATGTATACAGGCCTGTCCTGGTTAGACTATGTGATGCTCAAGGATACCCCTTTGTTTGACATTAGACAGCAACGAGGCTGACAGTATTGGATAATCTATAATAATGAAATCTCACTCGACATCTAAGCAGTTACACCTGTGCATGCTGTGTACCGCAATAGAAGCATATTCCTCCGTGTCGTTCATTGTCGTCCCATGTTTAACCCGCCAGAGCTCCGTCGGTATTACAGTTACAGTACGTGTACAATATCCCTCCTAACGAAATCACGGCACCATATAGACCTACACTTCGTCTAGCATTTCAACAAGACTCCTCGTCTCTTCTCAGACTCTCGAATCTCAAACATGATTTGGATACCCACGAAAAGACATGAGCATGCCGTAAGAAGGAACAAACGGCCTATTCGAGTTAGCAATGCTTGTCAACGAGTCAGAAATCAATTTCACGTACCTGACCAGTCATGCAGGATGCTCTGGATGATGCTCTGCAAGCCTTCCACCCCAATAGCGAAGCCCACTAGGTTCGCCGAGATCATCATAAGCACGTTGCCTACGCTTCCCACACAGCAGAGCATGCGATACTGTGTCGGCCGGTTCTCCCACTTGCGCGGCGGGAAGAAGTAGGCAGCGATCCATTCAGGGAGCATGAACAGCACAATCAGCCATCCCCAGATCAGCAATCGCAGCTGAATATCGTGCCACAGTGCCACAAAGGTGAAGGAGAGGAGGTACGTCAAGATAGAACGAGCCGTGCTCTGCCAAGTGCGGAACGATGAGCCGCCTAGAGGCACATAGATGTACCGGATCAGCCATCGGTTGTATGAGCGATGCCATGCTCGCCAGAAACGCTGCGTGCTGTAGTTGTTGCTCACGCAGCGGACCATGTTCTCGGGAGGATCGATACCGTCAATGAGCGCCCAGAGTCGGAACATTCTCCAGGGGATGAGCAGCTTCAGCCAGATGATGTGGAGGTTGAAGAAGGACAGCAGACTCAGCTGGGCAGCCGTGTACGAGCCCCATTCCGGCCTGCCCTTGCTGATAGCACCAACGTAATCGTAATGCAAGATGACCTCCATCGAGAGCAGCACGAGGAGGAAGCGGACACCGTATCGGATCGTGCGGTTCGTCTCGATGCTCGCGACACGGTACTTGGACTGGCAAATAAAGTCGTTAAAGGTGACGATAGGACCCGTCAGGTAGAGCGGCGCATAAATCGCATAGCCGACGTAGTTTCGGAAACTAAAGTCTCTGGGCTCGGCCGAGATGGAGACGCGGTCTCTCTCTGAAAGGTTTGCTGGGTCCAATTGCTTCTTCTTTAAGCATCAGAACAAGATCAGATTCCAGCCCCAACTGAATCATTGTGGTCACTCACCTCTAGAGCATTGGAGTTGCTACGGTCAACACTCCAGTAGTAGTCCAGGTTGAAGCTAATTAGACGGAGGATCGTCAGGTTGAAGAGAACCTCCCATCTCGCCAAAAGGCCTCTAAAAGTATTATCGATGCTGGCTCCGAGGCTCATCAATTCAGAGTCGATCGGTCTCATCCTGCTCCCAACAAGTCCCATGGAAGGAGGCGAAATGAAGCTAGCCAGAATCCTAAGCCGGTAGCCCTGGGTCAACTCGTTTGCAAACAGGATTCCGACATTGAAGATCCAGGTCGCAGCGGGAACGTATCTTCGAGGAAGTTTAGTCGCCAGTTGATAGTTGGTCCAGAGGATGAAGAAGATCTTGAACGCTGAAAGTCCATGGAGAACGAAAAGGAAGAAGATTGCGAATGTGAAATCGAACGATGCTCGCTGGTCCAATCTACTGCGCCCTCCCTGGCTTCGCTCCGGCAGAGGGTATATCGTGTTCCAGAGCTTCCTCAACAACGGGTGAAATAGCAGGAGGGCACCCATGTATGGGAGGTTCGTTCGGAAGACGTGGTATTGCGCATCGGAGACGTCGATTTGTCGCCCAGGGATCCAGCCAGGGGACAAGAACCTGCTAAACTTGGGATATCGAGGGTCGGTTGCTAGTGGAATGTCAGCACGGGGCCGGAGCAGTCGCAGGGACAAATGGCGTACGCTTCGAAACATTGTATGCGATCCAGAATATGTACGGAAGTACGACGGTAAGAACGAGATAGTATAGGAAGAACTCGGGAGTCTTCCATTTCGAAGGCTGCGCGCGGCTTCGTTCCTTGGAGCCGAGGTCTTTTTTCAAGGTAGGATCGCTTCGCGCATCGATAATGGTCTGATAGGGAGTGGACGACGGGGTGATAAAGCGAGTGTCTAGAGTGTCGTGGTCATAGACCTTGCGGATGAATGATAGGAGAGCCATGGTGGCGGTTCCGTTGAATGTGATCCGAGGGTTCAGCTCATGGCGGTTTCGGGGAGCAAGATGAAGAGAGAGCGAATGCGAGAAGCTGCAGGATAAAAGAGTATATGCAAAGGAGAGGCGGTGAGGCAATGGAGGGCAAAAAGGAGCTGCTTATTCGAAGGGAAAAGACGATGTCGTGGCCTCGGCGGGGATGGTGTTGAGGCTGCACGGGCAGAACGGGCTTGAAAAGGGATCCGAGGCATGGATGGGGTAGTGGGCTGGCTGCAGGGGGGTTTAGCGGACGGGAACCCCTGAAAGCAAAGCTGAGTTAGGAGGCCTGTCACTCGTTCACGAGTTGCCGCGCGTGCACTAGCTGGTGGGACAGTGCGGAGAACCGTCGTCTTCTTTTTTGGACTGTTTTGGCTACCCTGGAGCGAGCACACGAGGCTGTGATGTCAATGGTGAGATGGATTGACAATGATGCTTTGTATTTCGATGCCAACATAATCTAAACATCCCAATTACTTACAGAATGTGAAAAGAGCCAAGATGGTGCCGTCTCAATTACCCAGGAGTATATAGATTAAACCTCATCCTCCTCAGATGTCCAGCTACCTCATCTACTCAATAGAGGCTTGGCCGACTGCAAACCACAATCAAGACGAGTGGCCTGGTTTCACTCCACGTTACACAAGCATAACCAGGGTCATATGATAGGTTAAGCCCTGCGAATTTGTGCCCAAGAGTTCGCACTATCACCAGAATGCGCACTGCCTGACGACACTGATTCACTTACATCATATCCTGGCAAAAGGTGAATGTCTTCAGAGTTCTTATGAAATATAGAAAAAAAGTGAGTGATTCACTAGATTTTATAATCCAGAAAACTATAAGAAGGCTGAACAATCTAGGACGACAAACTTGGGACGAAAAGACCAAACCCCCACGGCCACACTCCCTTCACCTTCGACAAGCCCCAAGAATCATCACTCAAAGGAGTCTTATCAACACCCAACAAACCAATCTCCAGCAAGATGTGCAAGTGGGACATCTTCCTCTTCAACTGCGGCTGCTTCCTGGTGCAGCTAAAGGACCCATGCCATGATCGCCGACACAGGTACCACCTGAACTGCGTCCGGATCCAGCAGGTCCGCAGGGAATGGGTCTACTGCCAAGGCCGCCTCTGCGACAGATGCAAAGAGCTGCAGGATGAGGGATACGGGATTTCGACGGAGCTGCCCGCGTGGAGAGATCTGCAGAGGGCGGCGTATCAGGTTGCTAGGGATCGGGCGAATATGGGGTACTTTTGGTGACACGCAGGGCTTGAGGGGGCTTCTTGGGGTCTGTACCGGCAAGATATGTTGGTGGTTTTCTGCTTCAAGGCATAGACGGGAAAGAGAACGATGTAATGAGACAAAACTAGGCTGATGTGTGAGTTGAGGCCTTTAGACCAAGGCTACGAATGTTATCTGACGACGCTGCAGGGCTACATCAGCTGCTTTCCTCTATTTTCCAGTCATAATTTCCTTATCTCTTCTCGTAATAGATATCAGCTTGGTAACGACAGAGTTTAACCCGTATCTGTTCTCGCTGCCTCTTGGATCCACGGAGGCCTTGATGGGTATTAGAGGCAGTCTTGGATTTGAAAGGTTTAAAATTCATCATTCGGCTCATTTGAGGTCATTCACCTAGACAATTTGAAAGAAGATTCTGGATGCGAATGGCCAAAAGAAGCCAACTTGATTGTTTCCGTCCTGATCTGTTAGGATGGATACATATATGTTTTCATTCACTATCAAGCAATTCCAGTAACAAGCGGGATCAAATACCAGCCAGTTGGAAATTATAGACGAGGCAATTAGATATTATTCTGTCCTTGGCGTTGGTATTTATTGCTCAAGGCTGTTTCCCTATCTTTTTTCGAATCTCTTCATTAATCGACTGCATCGCCCGGACCAAAGGTACAATATCCTTCTGCCCCCTGGCCAACAAGGCGGACTGATTTCCCAACCGCTCCAGTGACTCGGCATCCCTCATGTAACTCTGAGGGTCGTCTGTTTGTAGGATACTGTTTGCGAGATAGGCGTAGGCAACAAAGCATCGGTACGCCCCGAAGAGAGTTGTCATGGTTTCGACGTAGGGGTAGAAGACTAGTAGCTGGCTTAGGAGATTGATGATGTGTCGGCAGGCGTCTTCGACGATGGGTGATTCAGGGATATCCAGGTCTGTTGTTGGTGGCCTTGGGGAGGTGGAGTCGAGGAGGGACATCTTGCGGAACATGTAGATGATGGAGGTGTAGCCCGTGAAGAGGACATCGACCACCACCCACATATCTTGCTCCTTTTCAGGAGCATCTGCCATCCATTCATTCTGCCACGACGTTAGTTGGTGGTAGTTGCGAGAACAGGAGCATAAACTTACCAATTGCCCGAAAATCTGTTGCATTTCAAGACAGAGATCCTCAGTCTTGGCCATGATATCGGACTTGGTGGTATTCTCTGGGTCATCCAGCATGGCAAAGAACCGAGCAATCACCAGACTGACCCGAGAGCTAGCAAGGAATGCTGTGGACTGTATTCCATGGAGAGGAGGACCCGAACCAGCATCCAACCACGGCAAGTTGACCTTCCAAGGGTTGTTTGTAATGGCTGGCGGTGTGTTGAGGACTAGGCGGAAGAATAGGTCGATTTGGATCAGCTCCCAGAAACCTCTCCTTTCGTCGTCACATTTGTCCCCGAGAAATGTGGCATCGGCATCGTCGCCGTCGAGGTTATGCAAGTTGAGAGCTTGGCAAAACTCGCAAGCATGCTTGAACATTCTCCAGGCCAGATCATAATCGAAGAATTCGGCGGCCACACGAGTCTGTATGGTTAGAACACTAGGAATGACAATGAAGAGAGGTAACGTACCACACAGATGGCTGCAAGAAGGTCGGTTATTGACCCTGACGCCTCTCGCTCCCAAAGGGGGATGGCGCGAAGACATCCCAGGTAACTGGCGTTCATGTAGTCAATGCCGACGGCTGAAGAGATGTTACTGGCTTTCAGACTGCAGCCGTGATA
The DNA here is from genome assembly GCA_027886205.1 of Fusarium piperis. Classification (NCBI taxonomy): domain Eukaryota; kingdom Fungi; phylum Ascomycota; class Sordariomycetes; order Hypocreales; family Nectriaceae; genus Fusarium; species Fusarium piperis. The sequence goes on from RZGM01000003.1 coordinate 814,600, forward strand.
CATGATGGTGTAATATATGACAAGGATGACGGGGTCGACATGGATATGGGGCAGGTCGATAATGTCGGGAATCATCTGGATCACACGCCGCTCAAATAAGCCGAGGAACATGCATGCCGGCATATGTTCAAAGTAATCTGCACTTGTTAGGACTAGGCATGATGTCGGTACTTGGTCACCTACTCTCAACCCAGGTCTTGGCCAGTTCTGTTGGGATGGCAATGGAATCTGTAATAACTGCCGACCCAAAGCCACGTCTTCGCCTTTCCTGGACCTGGTCGACAGCATCCTTCAAGACGGTCATGGCATCCATCTCTGAACGAGGGTTTTGAGGGTTCTGAGGCGTGGTGACGCATGATTCGCGACCATTGATGGTGGTGGACGCACATGGCGACGAGCTTGACGAGGCATTCCCAGGAATGGACGATGGTGTACAGGGGTTGACAGTTGAAGTTGAGGCGGTATTCTGGGCTTCAAGACGCTGCAGACGGTCGAGGATGGCGGACAATGCAGGACCGGAGCTTGGTGATCTTGGGGATACAGAAACATCAACAACGAGTACTTGGGTGTGTAAGATGGGAGACTTACAAGGCAGGGTCGATCAAACAACGCGTGGTCCTCCTTTTAGCCCGGACAGGGTAGACGCACTCAAGGTCCTGTAAACTGCACCGACCACACTGGGGCATTACGCGATTACAGCGGACCTTGCGTTCTTTGCATCTCATACACTCGGAGGCTAAGTCAGTGAATTGTCCGAATGCGGGAGGGGGAGGGATCAGGGGAGCTCACCGAAAGACGGTTGAGCTCGTTCGGGCCCGCCATGGCTGAGTTTGACATGTGTGATCTACCGATCTGATAAAAAGATGGGAGAACTACCGGGTGAGGCGAAACGGAGATTCGGTGTCGGGAAATTCCCGCAGGCGGCGGGAGACAGGGCAGGTCTAATACGAGGATTTCACTGGCTTGCAGGCTGCAAGCAATGCCGAAGGCGGCGCCGAGAGGGGAGCACAGTCACAATTGGAGATGGAGTAAGTCGTGGGTGGGCGGTTCTGGGGGTTGATGAAGGAGTTTGGGGAATCAAAGTATGACTCTAGGATACGGGGGAGAAGCCATGGACGCCACTAGCAGGCCCACGCCTGCTCGGGTAACTGCTTGATTGGGTAATTCGTTGAGAGGCTAGTCTTGGCAAAGTCCGAAAGTCCGGGTAGAAGATCGCCCGTTGGCCCGGACATTCGGTATTTAAATGTCCGAATGCCCTCATTTGTATCCACCATATCCACAAAGACCATCATGGGGTATGTGGATTTTGTCTATGGCGAATTTTTGTCTTTTGATGGAGTAATCAATTGAGTTTATTCGAAGGGGCTTCGGTTGACAAATCGACTTAGGTAGTTGGTTACGCAATTGATATTGCTTCAATTCACTATATATAAGAGACTTCCTCAATTTGTTCTCAATCTTATCTTCAAGCCAAGCATCGCATTCAATACTGGTCCATTGACTATTGAAAACACCAATCAATATGGGATCCGGCGCCCAATTGGAACACGGGATCGGTCCCATGAACTCCCCTATCCGTGCTTCCCACGATGGCTCGACATCGGCATGCACCGAAGTTTGCAACGAAAAGGCAAACTCAGACACTGAACTCGAAGACTTGGAAGAAGACATCAACGAAGAGATGCTGGAGCTAGCCCATCGCCTCACCACTCAGTCTCAAGCAGCTCCTGGAACTCTCTTCCCTCAATTGGACGGACCGCTGAACCCCAAGAGCCCAGACTTTAACGCAAAGAAATGGGCCAAGGCGTTCTACGAGCTGCGGACTGACACTTCAGAGGGAAACCCGCCTAGGACGACTGGCGTGGCGTTTAAGAACCTGAATGTGTTTGGGTTTGGCACTGATACGGATTTTCAAAAGAGCGTGGGCAACATTTTTCTCGAAGCTGGAACCATAGTCAAGAAGCTCTTCCACGACAAGCAGAGACGGGTGGATATCCTGCAGGATCTGGAGGGGTTGCTGCATAGTGGCGAGATGCTTGCTGTGCTGGGACCCCCTGGTTCTGGATGCTCGACCTTTCTCAAGACGATTGCCGGCGACACACACGGGTTTCATATCGACGACGGCTCCGAGATTAATTATTCTGGTATTCGACCTGAAGAGATGAGCTCGGCTTTTCGAGGTGAAGCCATCTACACGGCTGAAGTCGACCATCACTTTGCGCACCTCACAGTCGGCGACACTCTCTACTTTGCTGCCCGAGCAAGATGTCCCAAGAACATCCCCGAGGGCATTACTCGCCATGAATACGCCGAGCACCTACGAGACGTCACCATGGCCATGTTTGGCATCTCACACACCAAGAACACGCGGGTGGGCGACGACTTTGTCAGGGGCGTCAGTGGCGGTGAGAGGAAACGTGTGACAATCGCCGAGGCGGCGTTGAGTTACTCACCGCTTCAATGCTGGGATAACAGCACGAGAGGACTCGATAGTGCTAATGCGCTCGAGTTTTGTCGGACTTTGAGGACGCAGGCTGATGTGATTGGGTGCACTTCTGCTGTTGCCATCTATCAGGCGTCCCAGGATGCCTATGACGTGAGTGAATGAGATCTGCTCGCCTTGGGTCATGTCTAACAGATGTGTTAGGTCTTTGATAAAGTTCTCGTCTTGTATCAGGGACGACAAATCTTCTTTGGCAGGACAGCTGAGGCCAAGGCCTACTTTGAAGGCTTGGGCTTTGTCTGTCCTGACCAGCAAACCACGGCCGATTTCCTTACCTCAATGACGAGCCATCAAGAACGGGTTATCCGACCTGGTTGGGAGGGAAAAGCACCCCGATCGCCTGAGGAATTCGCTCAAGCTTGGAAGGACAGCGCTCACAGACGACGTCTTCTGGCCGAGATGGACGACTATCTCGAGCAACACCCCTTTGGAGGCGAGCACTACGAAAAGTTTGTCATGTCTCGCAAGATGGACCAGTCCAAGGCCCAGCGGCTCATGTCACCCTTTACGCTGTCGTATATGGAGCAGATGCGCCTCACGCTCGGTCGTAGCTGGGTGATGCTCAAGGCTGATCCCAGCGTGACGGTAACGCTCCTGTGCTGCAACCTGGTCGAGTCTCTTGTCATTTCCAGCATCTTTTACAACCTCCCAGAGAACACGGGGGCCTTTTTCAGGCGTGGACTGTTCATCTTCTTCATCCTTATCATGAACGCGTACAACAACGTCCTCGAGATCATGACACTCTACGCAAAGCGAAGCATTGTCGAGAAGCATGCTCGCTACGCCCTGTACCATCCAAGTGCCGAGGCTTTGTCGTCCATGGTGGTGGATTTGCCCTACAAGGTCTTCAACACCATCATGATGAACACGACCATGTACTTTATGGGCAATCTTCGTCGAGACCCAGGCCATTTCTTCTTCTTTCTCTTGTTCTCCTTTATAATCACCATGAGCTTCTCGATGTTGTTTCGACTGATTGCGTCTCTCACAAAGACCATTGCCGCGGCGCTGGCTCGAGCCTCTATCCTGCTCCTGGTCATTTCTCTCTACACTGGATTTGCTATCCCACCACAATACATGTCCGATTGGATCGGATGGATTCGCTGGGCGAACCCAACTTTTTACGGCCTCGAGAGCCTCCTCATCAACGAGTTCGGTGGGAGAGAATATCCCTGTTCCAACTTTGTCCCAGATGGGCCTGAGTATGGGGACGTTTTACCACTCTCGAGAGCATGTGCTGTTCAAGGGTCAATCCCAGGCGAAAGCTTCGTTCGAGGATCTGATTACCTCGCCTCAGCGTATGGCTACAGTGACTCTCACAAGTGGCGCAACTTTGCAGTCGTCATTGCTTTCACTGTCCTGTTCATGGGTCTCCACTTGTTGGCCACCGAGACGATTGCTTCGGAGAGGTCCAAGGGCGAAGTCTTGGTGTTTACGAGAAAAGGGATCAAGAAGCACACTCCCAAGGTTTGCCAAGATGAAGAAGCAGGCAGTCCAAGTGAACCGCAGCAGAACCGCAACGAGGACTCTGGGGAGGCTACCGATGTGGAAAAGCAGACGTCCGTCTTTCACTGGAGGGATGTGTGCTACGATATCAAGATCAAGGGCGAACCACGCAGGATTCTGGATCACGTCGATGGTTGGGTCAAGCCTGGGACTCTCACTGCTCTGATGGTAAGTGATCTCAGTGGAAGTTTTGGTTCCTGTAACTGACGTGATGGATAGGGAGCTTCGGGAGCTGGTAAAACTACCCTGCTCGATGTCCTTGCCAGTCGAGTCACTATGGGTGTTGTGACTGGAGACATGCTCGTTGACGGAAAGCTACGTGATGAGTCGTTCCAACGCAAGACGGGCTACGTCCAGCAGCAAGATCTTCATGTCCACACCCAGACCGTCAGGGAAGCCCTCAACTTCAGTGCCCTTCTTCGTCAGCCCGCGAGGTACACTCAAAAGGAGAAGCTAGACTATGTGGACACCGTCATCAGCCTTCTCGACATGCAAGAGTACTCGGATGCCATCATCGGTGTGCCGGGCGAGGGTCTCAACGTTGAACAACGCAAGCGGCTTACCATTGGAGTTGAACTGGCTGCACGACCACAGTTGCTCTTATTCCTGGACGAGCCGACTTCCGGCCTTGATAGTCAGACATCGTGGTCCATCTGTAACCTAATGGAAAAGTTGACCAAAAACGGCCAGGCCATCCTGTGTACGATCCATCAGCCATCGGCTATGCTCTTTCAACGGTTCGACCGCTTGCTGCTTCTGTCTCGTGGAAAGACCATCTACTTTGGAGACGTCGGAAGAAACTCAGACATCCTCGTCGACTACTTTGTCCGTAACGGAGGGCCAAAGTGTCCAGCCGGAGCGAACCCGGCAGAGTACATGCTCGAGGTCATTGGTGCCGCGCCGGGAGCTCACACGGACGTTGACTGGCCCGAGGTTTGGCGAAACTCACCAGAGCATACAAATGTTCAGGAGGAGCTTGGCCGACTTGTTGCTGAAGGAAGCTCACATGCTCTTGGAAGCGCGGCCCAGGATGTGACAGAGTACAACGAGTTTGCTGCGCCCTCAAAGGTGCAGTACCTTGAGGTCACCAAGAGGCTATTCCAGCAGTACTGGCGCAGCCCTGGGTACATTTTCTCAAAGTTCATCTTGTCGGCCGGTGCAGTAAGTGTTCCAGAGCTTGAGTCGTTCAACCAACTAACCAATCTCAGTCTCTCTTCATTGGATTGTCGTTCCTGAACGGCAAGAATACGGAGCGTGGCCTTCAGAACCAGATGTTTGGAGTCATGAACCTCCTCACCATCTTTACTCAGGTCGTTCAGCAGATGTTACCCGATTTCGTGGCCCAGCGTACAATGTATGAGGCCCGAGAACGTCCTTCAAAGACGTACTCTTGGAAGGCTTTCTTGATGTCGACCATTCTGGTGGAAGCTGCTTGGAACACGGTAAGGAGGAGCCTGCTTCGTGGGACTTACAACGTACTGACTGAGAGTAGTTGATGGCTGTGCTTTCATTCGTTTGTTGGTACTTCCCAACTGGGATGTATCGCAATGGTTACGCGACTGATGCGGTTGATGCTCGAAACGTGACCATGTTTCTGCACGTCTGGATGTTCTATATGTTTACGAGCACTTTTGCACACATGATCATTGCGGGCTTCGAGACTGCAGAGGTTGCAGGTGGACTCGTGACTCTGCTCATGATTATGATCTTCTCCTTTTGCGGGTATGTGTCCTTGCTGTTCGTGAACTGGATAGTTTCTGACTCTAAGTAGCATCTTGGCATCTCCAGAGGACCTCCCGGGTTTCTGGATCTTCATGTACCGACTCTCGCCTTTCACCTACGTAGTGGAAGGCCTCCTGGGAACGGCAATGGCCAACGCAGCTGCGAGCTGCGAGCCAAACGAGCTGATCAAGTTTGACGCTCCCAACGGCACCACGTGCGGCGACTACCTAAGGTCATACCTCTCAGGCGAGGGTGGTTACGTTGCGAATCCTCAAGCAGGTGACGGTGCTACTTGCGAGTACTGCACCATTTCTGACACCAACACCTTCTTGGAGGGCATGAGCATGAGTTTTGATCATCGGTGGAGGAACTTTGGGATCATGTGGGGTTATTGCATTTTCAACATTGCGGCGGCGTTGGGTATTTATTGGCTTGTTAGGGTTCCGAAGAACAAAAAGGTGAAGAGAGAGTAGAATAGAGAGCTAGAATATGATGGGATAGATCCAGGGGAGTAGACCATGTTGAAACCTGCCATGCCACCGTGGCGTATGGGAGGCATATATGATAATAAAAAACTAAAAAGCCAAAAGTGGCATAATGTTCTGCATCTCAGGAAGACGTAATTTACGAGCATGGTCTACTGTGACTGAACATTCTATGTGGAAGCCATGGGATCGCGGAGCAAAGCACAGGTAGTTAGTGCATGTGCATAACTCTAAAACCGCAATCTTATCTCGGTAATCTAAGATCTGAGAGGGGAAGATAAGCTAGCGGAGCACTTGTACCCTGCTGCTTACTTCTCTCATCACCCTTGACTGACTGTTATGGGAATGAGGCTACCTTGTGCCGCTTTACCAGCCTCGAGGGTCGGTCTTGGATGGTGGAATAGGACATACTCACAGGTATTTGCATAGAACTGCCTTTGTATCCTGAATATACTATCCCCAAATCAACCTTGGAAGAGTGTCGATGGATAGCTAGGTGGGACGGACAACCAACAATGTGGAGATTAATGGCCAACTGTCCCGGCATGACGAAAATCTCCTCGACTTCTTTCCTGATGGCCATCAACGGTTTGGAACCTGAAGAACCTGGCGAGGTGGACTAGTCCATGCTTGCCTATGGAGACCTAGTTGTGCTGGCACTGCGGCCTGCACCGGAATGCGGTTCAACTTCCCCGTTTCACTATTATGAATACTATGGTAGATTAGACCGAACTTACCGTACTGACCTCTGATGACGTCTTGTCTGAGATCTAAGCGAGCGCCTACTTCATGTCAGCAGATTGTATCCACCTGGCTCCTCGAACTGTTGCCATTGTGATTGCTGGCATTGTGGCATGGGGGTTGCCATTATCAAGCCAACCGAGTGCATCAAAAGGACTGGTTTGATTCGTCTTGTACAAGGTTGCACCAAGACTGAAGTGAGCATGAAGTTGTTGCGAGGGGCGCAGCTATCGCCAGGGCTCTTGTCTTTTGCAACGATTTCTTGTCTCATTGACCAAGTTCATGGCTCAATCTGCCATAACCCACGTAGTAAGAGGCAATACAAGATTTCGATGAAGCGGACCTGGAAACCGTCTTGGGCCAACGCCGAGTCTTTTCCGAGCATCCGAGAGCGTAGATGAGGGCATCAAGTTCGAATCGGGCCCCGGAGCCCATCGCCGTCTTGGAATGATCCCCAAAGACTCCCTTGTTATACTGGCCCATGGAGGTTTCCAAATCGATGTCTTGGAAGACCGGGGCTTGGTGACCGAGATGGTGGTCAACCCGTCACACCAATATTACTGTGTAGCGCAGCTAGGTCATTGTTGGAGACAGAACCAATGACGCCCGAGCGGTGACCAACGCTGATGATGGTGCACAGCCGGGGAGTGTCATGCCAGTCAACGCTAACAAAGTGATTCTAGAAGCCTGGCTAGTCTGTGTGCTCACCTCTTTTCCCGCTGCATAGACTTCAGCCGCGTCCTTCTGTGTGTGGTCGGCCGCGCACATGATTGTCGCCTCGCTGGACTTGAGGCGAGGTCAGCTCTGTACATGTCATCTCTTGATGATATCAGGATTCCCTTCACCAGTCCAAGGGTCGCGGTCTAAGCAGGGGATGTTTCGACACCTGCTGATTTGGGTAATCAAGCTTACCCCATGGCAGGGGATGTCACACGGAGATTCGGTTTTGATGCCGATCACGTGGTCTTGATTCTTATCGGCCAAGAGAAAAACATGCATCGTTTATACTGGTATTCTATACTGTTTTTGCTTGATGGCATTGCGTCAATTGTTTCCTGTTGGGAACCGTTGGCTTGGCTCGGTGACTTGTTCGGAGCGTCGCTCATCATCATGATCGTTCAATGACATGGGCATCCTTTGCCCGGAAAGTTTCAATAGGTCATGTAGGGCAGTTTTGGTATTGGTGAGTCCCCTCTTTACAATTACGAATTCTTGATCTGACCATAGTTGAACAGGAAATAACTACAAGCAACGCCGGCCCACCCACTCCAGTGTTGACGATCAACCTGCCACGGGGTCCTGGCGTTGAATATCGGTAGTACGTGGTGGAGTACTCCTGAGAGAATCTCAGTCTCCCTCCATAGGAGAGAGGAACGCCCGGTATAGGAACCATGCCAAGTTCGAAAGCCACTTGAGGACAGAAGGCAAGACACCACTGCAGAGGCAGTCGGTATGGCCTGGGGGACGGAGAAACAGAAACCTGAGATAGAGAATGGTTTTTAGAAACTGCAAACTCAGGCTTGATCTCTGTAAATATACAATTTGTGGGCCGCAAACTAGAACTTGGGCCCCTGAACGTCATGCACGTTGATACCATGACGAGAGTCAAGTGCAGATTCTGGGCGACAATGAGATGCCTACAGATGAAGTAAGTCGGGTTTCAGAGCCTCAGTGTTCCTCTCGGTCCCTGGAATTTATCGGAGGAGCCTTAAGGCTCCATCCGAGATATGTGCATTCAGTTGCCTGCGAACGATGCGGCTTCCCAATAATGGAGTTTTGGTGATATTCCGCATAATTTTGTCGTTCAAAACGCCAAAAAAAACACCCATCAGACATTCCCAGGGACATCCGGCTGATGCTATATTCTTGGCATCTTCCGACCTCGACCCAGACCGTCGGTAACCCTGATCGGTCGACTGCGGCGATAGCAAAGGCGACAAGAACCCCAAGAACCACCAGGGGCGCTACCAATTACAACCAGGATATTGCACATCTCGGCTATTGTTGCTTCCTTATCGTCACCGCATCATCATCTTGGTCCCTGCACAGGCCCCCTTTTGATAGCTTCGGTTGCGAAGGATAGGTAACTTCAACTCCCCGCAGTTACATAAGTGGGACAGGAAGATGATGCTCTGGAGTGTTAGTAGAGGTTGACAAATATGGCGCTTCTCGTAGGCTACTGCAAAGCATACATGACTGTTGGCAGCCTTGGCAGATTAGCTTCGGGGCTATGCTACGATAATACGTTGCCACAGCCAGTAAAAGGCTCCGCGGGGATCTTTTTTCCAGCCCGGGTAACGCGATAAAGGCCCTGCTTGTATTGCCTCTCCCCGACCTGTCGGTTGTACGGGAGCAAGCAACACTCGTCCACGGGGAAGCTCATTTACGCTTCGGGTTTGGAACCCGAGCAACCAGTCAACGGGCTGGTGGTTCTCATTCGTGGCGTCCGTCCGCAGAATGGACCAGCAGGGAGGGCCCATGCAGCTGAACTAGAACCATGGGGGGTTGATTGGAGAAAGGTGGAGGGATGCGGCTGGGCTGCGGAGATGCCGTGAGGAGGAGGAGGAGTGATGGTGCGGAGGCAAGGGCCAACAGGTTACAATACGCCTCACTAGAGAGCAGGGATCGGTGTCTGATTCCGAGGGCCTGTGTGTTGCGTAGTGGGATCAGCACGGTCTTGGATTAGGTAGAGGTATCAAGGACGAGGTGGATCGTACGTAGATAAGGATTTTGATACCATCAGATATGGCTCGGGACTTGCTCGGAGAGTCCCCAAAACGGGGAGAATCCAGAGAAGCCAGTGGCGTCTCGGCCGATGTTTTCTGTGGCGAGCTGTGTGTGTGTCCTAACGGCGTCGTTAGGCCTGCAAGGTATTCCCGCAGATGAGAGGGCTTCTTCCCTGGCATGGGTGCCTATCACACGTAACCCACCAAGACTTGGTTTCGGAGAAGGTCTTTAGCTTGACCTTGCCCCAACTTCCCCGGATTCCCATAGCGTCGGGGCTAACGAGGTCTGATGGTTGGAGGCTAGACCGCAAGGAGGCATGATTGCCTGACCATCTGGCGATGGGAATGGCTCGGGGTTTTGGAGTCGAGCGAGGTGGTGCCCGCGCTTACGCTAACCGGCTTCCCCAGACTCTTCTTCCCTAGAGAAAGGCCACCCTAGTCCCTCGGTGAAACCGACAAAGCAAAGAGCCTGGGGAAGCGACATCTGTCAGACTTGAAGGTCATGGAGATGCTAACTCATGCACCGGCTCGCCGGATCGTTCAAGGCCTGGAACATCCCTGGTCAACAGTGTGCGGCAAGCGTTCCCCCATCCATCACTAGTAGCGCGGGGGATGGGCTATCTCTTGGAGGGGGAGAGGGAGGTGTAATCATGGGTTCGAGATAAGCAGGACAAGGGTTCAGCTCAATGCCAATTGAGTGCGACTTAGCCCAGGATTTTGGAGTTTCCTATCTCTGAGACCTGGTCTATTTAATGGCCTTGTGTTTCCCGTCTATCCTTTCCTTTTTCCCTCACAACCTCCCTCTCCCCCATTGTCTTTTCCCTCCTTTAGCTATCCCACTCGCAGCCATGAACGCAGACGAGGAGAAGCACCCCAAGGCCGACCTTGCCGACGTCGGTAGCCTTCAGCATGCTGACCTCGATAGCATGGGTCACCTCCATCGGCGCCTCAACAACCGCCAGATCCAGCTCATCGCTGCCGGTGGCTCCATCGGCACGGCCCTCTTCATCTCCATCGGAGGCGGCCTCGCCAAGGGCGGCCCGGGCAGCCTCCTGATCGCCTACACACTCTACTCGCTCGTCCTCGCCCTCGTCAACAACTCGGTCGCCGAGATGAACACATACATGCCCGTCGCGGGTGGCTTCGTCCGGCTGGCGGGATACTGGGTCGATGATGCCCTAGGCTTCGTCGCTGGCTGGAACTTCTTCCTCTATGAGGCCCTGCTTATTCCGTTTGAGATTACCGCCCTGACCTTTGTCATTTCCTTTTGGAGTACAAACGTGACAAACCCTGGGCCTACGGCTGGTATTTGCGCCGCTGTCATTGTGTGTTATGGGTATGTTTTCGCCATTGGTGGTTGTATCTCGTTACTGACATTCTTTGACAGACTTCTCAACATCCTCGCGGTTCGCTTCTACGGCGAGGCTGAGTTCTGGCTCTCGGGAGGCAAACTAATCCTCATCTTTATCCTCTTCGCCTTTACCTTTGTTACAATGTGCGGAGGCAACCCACAGCATGATGCTTGTAAGTGCGACTTCTTTCTACTCTGTTGACCATTACTGACCACCACATAGATGGGTTTAGGCATTTCTCAAGTCCCGGGTCGTTTGCGACTTACCTTAGCGGAGGCGACAAAGGCCGGTTCGAAGGCTTCCTCGCCGCTCTCTGGAGCGCCTCCTTCACCGTTGTCGGGCCCGAGTACATCTCCATGGTTTCCGCCGAGGCCCAGCGCCCTACCTACTACATCAAGTCAGCCTTCAAGACCGTCTACTACCGATTCTGCATCTTCTTCATCGTCGGCGCCCTGGCTATCGGCGTCGTGTGCGCCTACAACGATCCTGCTCTTGTCAATATCTACTTCGGAAGTGGTGGCTCTGGAGATGCATCTGCGTCTCCCTATGTCATTGCCATGACCAACCTTGGCGTCAAGGGCCTGCCTCACCTGGTCAACTTCCTGATCCTCACCTCCATCTTCTCTGCAGGAAACACGTACACCTACTGTGCCACTCGAGCCCTCTACTCGCTGGCTCTTGAGGGCCGTGCCCCTAGATTCCTCCGATACTGCAACAAGGCCGGTGTCCCTGTCTACTGCTTCTTCGTCGTCATGTGCTTCCCCTTCCTCTCGTTCCTCCAGGTCGGTACCGGCTCGGCCGAGGTTCTGGGCTGGTTCGTCAGCATCATCACCGGCGGTGGACTGATCACATTCATCATCATATCCATCACCTACATCAACTACCACAAGGCCTGCGTTGCCCAGGGTGTCGACCGAAAGACGGAGCGACCGTACTACGGATACTTCCAGCCATACGGCGCCTACATCGCCCTGGTCATCCAATTTGTCATCCTCCTCACATACGGATACTACGCCTTCCGATCCAAGTTTGACGTCGAGGTCTTTTTCCAGAACTACTCGATGCAGATCCTTGCTGTTATTCTCTTTGGTGGATGGAAGCTCTTTAAGCGCACGCGTTACATCAAGCCCAGCGAAGTTGATCTGGTCTGGGAGCGCCCTCAGATTGAGGCTTACGAGAATTCCTTCACTGAGCCTCCGGTTGGCTTCTGGACTGAGATGATCCAGATCGTGGGCTTCCGGAGGAATAAGAAGACTTCTGAGGCTTGAGCATAGAGTCAGATACAGGTAGAGCGGGCTAGAGATGGTCACGCTAGATTCTTGCCAATATTACTGTTGATACCATCAAGTTGGTTTGTTTTGCCTGTGATATACGATTCGCCCCATTCAAGTCAAGTCTATCTTAGTGGCCGTGCTACACTTATCGTACATCAAACATGCTGGATAACGAGCACTCCGCTCACGCGTTGGCTGGGTTTTCAATCCCTTCTTCCCCTCGCAAGTATTGTCGAAACTTCTCGAGCAGCCCTTCATCTCTCAGTTCCCACTGCCGCGAGCCAGTGTCCCCAGATAACTTGGTCTTCCCACCGAGCTCCCCTCCCCTCCAGTCTATCAGCAGAATCAAAAGCTCAGCATTGGCCACGGCCTTGTCGCGAAGTATGTCTAGCGTGCGAGCCCAGCTTCCGTCAAACAGGTTGATCATGTCTAGGTAAAGGTCACCCAGGGACGGGCCTAGATCGAGGCAGAGACGTTCCAGCTCCTCTTGAGTGAAAGCCATGCCTTTGATGTCAAGGTACCTGATGCATGGCCAACTGATGGATGCAAAAATGCTGGCTAGAGGGTAGGGCTCTGTCAATCCGCTGCCCCTGTCTACCAGGCCAAAGCCGCTTAGGTTAGCTTCAACGCTTTCGAGGTATTGGCTGGAGAGAACGGCGCTGAGGTAGGCCTTGATAAAGTCTCTGTCTTCGGGAGGTATATAGACCGTCTGGGCTTTGTGATACTCGTTCCCTAAGCCTACGAGCTCAAACTCCTTCAACTGTTGGCACGCCGCCTGTAGGTCATGCCACGCAGCAGCGTCTGGCGAGATGTCAAAGCCTGGACAAATAGTTGAAAAGTTGCTCCGGACTGGGAGGCAGGAGAGCTGAAAGTACTTGAGTGATACGCCTGCTTTGTGTAATGCAATGGGAAGCTCGGAGACAATCTTGGCCTGCGTGAGGCTGACCTCGCCGTCCATGTGATCCAGCAAGGCCCAAGCATGCGGATCCGTTAGAAAGTTGCAAAGTGCATCTGGATTCTCGAAAACGTCGTAGTAGTTGTCCATGTATTCGTCGTCGTCGTCGTATCTGGTGCCTCGGATACTCAGGGATAACGGTTGCTGGCCTTTGGGCAGTAAAGACGCAAGGGTGTTGACAAATGTTCCATCCTCAATCAACGAAAGCTGCTCTACATGTAGTATGGCGTATTTTTTGTGGCTTTGGAGCAGAATCCTCTGATAAGCTAGGGCTTGTTCATCCAGCTCATCGCCGTCTTGGCCTCGGATGGAATTATCCCAAGCCTGTCTCATGGCTGTTCGGCTGTGCATCTGTTCGGCAGAAGCTCTCTCAAAATCAGCCGAGCCCTGTCCAAATGTCATAGAGAGTGCCACCAGGCGGTCTGGATTGTCGAGGATGTCAACCAAGGCGTCATCCTTGACCTTGACGAACTTGGCTAGGTCGGCAGCGAGCTCCGCTGGGCGGTACTCGAGAGTGACGCGGAGACCAACAACTCCGCTAGCGATGTGTCGATTGCCCAACAGCTCTTGTACACGACATAGAGACTTGTTGCCAAGGCCAACTTCCACGACTGGAAAAAGGAGTGGTGAAGCCAGATTGTGCAAGCGACGGCACGTCAAGCGCAAGTTGCAGATGCTTTGGTCAGGGCTTTGACCACATAACCTATCCCACTTGATACGATCTTCGTCTACAACATCATGATTTCGGAAGTGATCTAGAATTTGGACGAGAATATCTGTAGGGAGGTGGACTAGGTTGGCGGGTTGTAGGTTGGGAAGAGGCGATAGTTGTTGCTCCATTGGGGTTTCTATAGTCTAAGTGAACAGTAACGAGAAAGGGAAGAAGTGGGGAAATAAAGAAACAGGGAAAATAAGTTCTTATCCCCTGGACTGACCTAAGGTGCGTTTTCCGTATTTGTGGGCCCGGTTCTCCACTTTTCTTCGGTACCAAGATGGAACAACAGCGTCATAGAACTGCATTAGGGCCAATTTGGCTGTGATTTCAGCTTCAATCAGTTCTATCATTCTTAACCACGATAAATAATAGAAGTTGCGAGGAATGACTATGACCCTGACCTCTTTATTTGTATCAGCAATAGCCGTGTGCAGCGCGAAGGCGATAAGGCCACAACCGAGCCAGATGAGGTGCCTGAGGCCACAAGAGGCCACAACTTTCAACCTCTCACCTTTGAAGAACGCCAACCGATGTTGCACATCACAACAGCTTCAATAGAGGACCCGGCCCGGCTTTTCCAGCTATTTGTGCCTGAGACCCTCGTCAGCACATGGGTGACCTATACGAATACGGCGGCGGCGGCGATGAACCCTGAAGAACGTGATAAGAAGATACCCTAGTACCCGACGAACGTTACAGAAGTATATACCTTCCTCGCGATCCTAATTTACATAGGGATTCATAAGGAAGAAGACCTTGAGGACTACTGGAGAGTCCGTACGCCCGGTGACTTAATACCTGACCATCCTATAGCTAAGTTCCTCCCTCTTTGCCGGTTCCAACAGCTATTCCGCCTTCTTCGCATTTACGATGAAGATCGCCTTGACCGCACAGAGACCAACGACCCTCTGAACTATCAGAAGGTTGATGACTTCTCTTCTTGCCTCCAAGGTGCCTGTATGCGGACTTGGGGCCCGGGGACCCGTGTGGCCGTGGATGAGGCCATCATCGGTTATACAGGAAGGTCAAAGCTAACTATCACGATCCCCTCAAAGCCTGACCCGACGGGCTTTAAGGTGTGGGTTATAGCTGAAGGCGGCTTCTTCCTGCGGTGGCTCTTTCATACGCCAAATACGACTTTTGGCCCGGCTGCCGGCGAGATTACACGGCGGCAGCCCCAAGAGCTAGTCAATAAAGCCCTCAACCCGACATAGAGCGTGGTGGTTGCCCTAGTTAATTTGCTGCCGACTGCTACCTATCACGTCTTTATAGATAACCTCTTTTCCTCGCCGAAGCTATATCGCATACTCCGCCAACGCGGCATCGCAGCCACAGGTACGGCACGCATTAACAGCGGCATTAACGCCGAGCTCGTGGAGCATAAGAAGCAGGATAACAAGGGCAAGCTGCCGTGGCCTTGGGACTATTATAAGGCGATCCCCACGGCTAATAACCAGGTGAGAAAGATCTAAGACGCCTAGGGCCTTATTTTAGCTATATTTTCCCTACTGATATATCTCTCGGCCTTCTAGGTCAATTAAATCGCGTAGAAAGATGCGAAGCTCGTGCTATTCCTCATAACTACGTTCTATGAGACCGAGTTTAAGACCCATATTCGCAAGCGGCCGACAAGCACGAAGCCATAGGCACGGCAGCTTAAGCGTTATTTCGGTATAGAGGCTATGCTGACTATGTGGATTCCGTCCTTTGCCGCAGAATATAATGATGAGATAGGGGCTATTGATATCGGTGATTAACTTCGTGCACCTTATCACTATGATTATCACATCCGGAAGGGCAGTTAGAGATGCCTCGCGTGGTCCTTTCTCTTAGATATAGCTATCGTGAATAGCTATATCATATAGTCACGGCAAGCAGTTAACTGGGCTCCTTTTGAACCCCAGGGGAGGTGGAGGCAGGCACTTGTGAATAGCCTTATCTAGCACTACGGGCGCATAGCTAAGTCCAGGAAGAGATACCGGTCCGGAGATACATTTACGCCTATGTCACAGCATAATCTTGTCCAGCGAGGGAAACGGGGTCCTTGCCTTGCTTGCAAGGGCATCAGATTTGACGAGATCCGGCAGAACCGGGGCATGCGTGTGCTCCAAAGTGCGAATAGCCTCAGGAAGCACTCGGCTTGGGGGTGTGATGTGTGTGATGTTGCAATTTGTAACTCGAAGGATTGTTGGGACTTCTATCATAGGTTTAAATAGGTGGGGAAGAAAGTACCTTTGATATCGGCCATTTTAATTGGATCAGACCCCTGTCGGTACCCCAATTGCACCTTAGGTCAGGCCAGGGGATAATCCAATAACAGTTAAACTCAAACTTGAGCCAATCAGAGTGACTCGTTGAGTTGCTAGGGCGTTTATCCGGTGGACCGTGAGATGCTGTGTTCCGAGCTGAGGATATGGTTGGATTAAGGCTAAAAGGAGGGCTAGAATTAGCAGTGATTGTCGAGCAGAATCTAGGTTATTGGGGAGTATAGAGTGTACGAGAATCTGCCCCTACTCTCAATTATAAACAGGCCAGCGGTTTTGTCTTGAAACCTTGTACGCCCAAGGGCCAGTTTGATAAGCTATTGTCTCTGTTCTCTGATCATCCACCTCTTCAATCACAATTTTGCTCTCGGCTCCTCCTTCTCAACCACTTGCTCAAATGCCTTTTCAACATCATGCTCACTGATCCACGAAGGGTCCATCCTCTGAGACACCCGTTGTCGAAGCTGCTCATCCGTCTCAGTCTTGGCCCTCTCGATGTTTTCCTTTTGTCCAGCCAGGTTCTTATGGACGACGCCCAAAAGCCTGTTGACGTGCGGCTGGCGGGTGGCTTCGTATATCCTGAAGATCTGGGCAATCTCTGACTTGGTGGGCTTTTCTGTGTGAGTTGAGGATGCGGGCCAGACGTGGTTGAGAGCACGGGAAAGGGCGTAGGCGTCATCAATGGCCAGGGAGCCTCCAGCAGCAAAGGCACCTCCATGGGTATGTGCAGCATCACCGACAAGCGTTACCCGGTTGGCAAACGACCATGTCTCAAGAGCAGCACCTGCATAATTTGGAAACAGGCGAACATATGGAGCTGCATCGATGAAGGCGCGAACAGTTGGGTTCCAGTTCTGAAGCACAATCAGTGAGGGTACAGTCATAAGATGCCACCTTACCTACCTTGTATATGTCCTTGAACTGCTCAAGACTTCCGAGCTCGTTCCAGTTTGCGTCTTTTCCCGAAGCATTGGGATCGGAAGGATCTGCGTGGAATCCTCCAACGGTTGTGAAAAGACCGTTGCCTAGAGTTTTGAACGTAAGTCAAGGTATGGGGAGGTATGGAGTGATATCTTACCTAGGTGCGAGTGGAAGAAGGTGTTGCCGTGGCCAATCTGATTCACATGTTAGTTAGTTGACAAACCAACTTAGCAGCATCATGAGCTGAGACGCCAAACACTCACCCAATGTGCTGCATCCTGGGGGAAATCGAGATCTCCCAAACGAGAGGCTTCAAAGCTTGCACGAAGCGCAACCCAGCCGCTCCAGTGCAGCTCATGGCTTGGAACAAACGACTTGCGCACAGCCTATTACATTTATTAGCATTTGGGGTGATTGTCATCAAGTCTTCGCGTACCGAACGAATTCCATCTGCTCCAATGACGATATCCGCCCTGGCAGTTGAGCCGTCTTCAAAGTAGACAGTGGCGCCGGTGTCGGGATCAGCCTTGACGTCGACTGTTGTCTTGTTCAGGTGAACAATCTCTTGTGGGATATTTTCAAGCAGAGCTTGGTGAAGGTGGGCTCGGTGGAAACGCGCAGTAAAGTGCTTCTTGGTTGTGACCGTCTTGTGAACATCACGATCAATGACCTCCCCAGTCTTCCAGTGCCGGTAGATCATGGGGTATTCTGAATTTTGACGCTGAGAGACACCCTCGGCGAGGGCATTCTCGACCCCGAGCTTCTCTAGAGTCCTTAGACCGTTGGGGCCTAGAGCGATGCTGGCGCCAATCTCCTTGAACTCTGGGGCGCGCTCGTAGATCTGTACGCTGACTTGAGGATGCTTGAGGAGAGCGATTGCGGTAATAAGCCCAGCAATTCCTCCTCCAGCAATAGCAATTTCGAGTTTGGGAGATGTAGACGCGGCTTGCTCGCCGTTACTGGTCGTGGTGGCCATGATGGATGTGCTTGTAGTTGTCTCTGTTTCTCTTAAACAATCAAGTTATCAGAAACTTTAGAAGAAGAGAAGTATGGCAAATTTGAATACCTGAGTATAAAAATGGTCGGTGCATTACAAACCCGGAGCCGAAGACGCAGGTTGCACCGCGATGCTATCTCGAGCACGCCATCCGTAATCCCCGCCTATTCCCCACGCGCGCCTAGTTATCGGGGGTAGATAGCCAATACAGATGAGAGGTTTCGGTGCTATAGGCAATGATGCCATCAGCGCAGCCGATGGTGAAGACCGAAATCGCAGGTCATGCTGCTGTTGTCAATCCACGAATCATGACTCGTGCTTGTATCGTGAGCTATCTTGCTTGGCATTGGGCTAGCACAGGTATTGGACTTTTAAGTCTCTAACGTACTTTATGGCTTGGGGAGGGCGTTGTTCGTGTTGCAGCCAGCACGTCACTATCTCGGCTCCAGCATTGGGATTTAATGCTGTCATGTGTATGACTGTGTTTGATCTTGTGCCCGACAACTCCTCTTGGAAGCGTTATTGACATCAACTATCTCAGCTCTAAGCGATAATATATTGCAAGACGTTTCGTGCCTAAACATCTTCTACATGACCATATGCTTGCTTCGAGAGACCCCAGCTTAGCTGGCGATTAATGGTAGAGCATAGACCTAGGCCTTCTCAGACATGTAAACTCAAGGGAATGAAAGTTGCGGGCGCGGCCCTCTTTCTGTCGCAGCCCTCCTTAATGGCGAGAAGTATTTGGAGACGACGATGGACAACACCGATGCAGAAACTGCTCATCGAAACACCTGTTGTGTTAGTGCTTGTGGAAGGAGTGTAACATGTGAGTATATAAAACCCCGCAGAAGAGGACATAAATAAGAAGATGAAATTATGAGGCTATAGGCCGTCATAACAGTATTATGTGCTGAACCAGGATATAGAGGCTTGACACAGCAGTAATAATACTGTATTCTCTCCAATATTATTAGATTTACCTATCACCCCCAAATTCATGCTATATATTAGCCATATGGTTGCTTTGTTTATAGTATATCTGTATTCAGGTGTTGGACATTGTCTCCTGATGATGTCAGAGCCATACTGCAAGTCGCCGTGAACCTGCTCGACAGAAGCTCCTCGACCTCATAATTCAAGATAACCGAGGCCTCTAAAGCAAAAGCCCGTGCTCTTGCTTCGGTTCTATGGATCTCACCGAGATGATGCGCAGATGTTGCGGTGAAACGGACAACTCAACCATGCGATTTCGTTGGCATCGGACGATGGGTGGGGTGATCACATGACTTGAGATGGACAAATAAAACCACCAAGGAGATGCAAACCCCTCCTCTCTAGTATCCATTCTCAACAACAGTTCAACAAGATCCACCGAGTGACATTGCCCTGTCAACAATTTGTGAGAGACTTTGGAACAGATATCAGTACAAGAAGCTCACATGATTCACTGTAGAACTCGTATCTCGGCAATTTATTCATCATGGTCTACACAATCGTCGTTCATCTCTACGCCAAGGATGACCAGGAGTGCATCGATAAGCTTTCGGCCAAGCTCATCGAGGCTAGCCGGGTCTACTCCAAGGACCAGGAGACCATTTCCTGGTTTGTGATGCAGGACATCAAGGATCCCCGTGCTTTCACCATTGTTGAGCGATACGAGCAAGAGAGCGTACGTATCTCACCGCGAAAAGTTTCTAGTTTTATCACTGACCTGTAGCAATTTAGAGCCAGAAATATCACCTTGAGAACCCTTACTGGAAGACCTTTGACCCCTACGTCATTCCCCTGTTGGAGAAGCCTATGGACCTCAGGAGACTGGAGGAGCTTGACACCAGCAAGGATGTTGTGGTTCCAGAGTAAAAGTTTGGTTGAGTTGAGTTGTCCTATTCGAAACAACTAAATGATGTAACAAGAAATTCAAATGAAACAAGAACGCCGTTTGTGAATAAACGCCAAACCTCGAGCTGTGCTGTGCTATGCTGTGCTGAGTGGAGTGCCCGTACCCAATTGCCATCTGGAGCATCAAATGTAACCTAACCTATTAACTCCGTTGAAACCTAGTGAAAGGCCTACTGGTTGTAGTTCAGCTCTGGATAGTCTGGCAATGGCCAGCCGCCCTTCTCCTCGCTCGAGAATCTTGGGATCAACGCAGGAATGCGAAGAAGACAAACCAACCAGGCGACCCAGTGAACAATAGTGACGCCCCAGTGCGAGTCAGGAATTGACATCCGAATAGCAGCCACGTTCACTTTCTGGATCTCTTTGACGAATGGGCGTAGTATTTTGTCGTAGTTTGCCAAGGCTAGAGGCAGGTCGTCGGGGTTTCGGCTTAGTTCCCCAGCCAGCACGTATGCGCCGACAAAGCTGCCCGTCGTTCCCATGCCGCTGAACGGTGATGGACAGTGTGCTGCGTCTCCTAATAGTACCACCCGGCCTTTGTGCCATGTGTCGACACAGACCTGGACAACCTCTTGACTATAAAAGTTGTCGGTCGTTTTCATTCCTTGGAGAAACCGGTCCGATTGCCACCCGCAACCGCGAAACCTTTGAGACCAGAACTCTTTCCGCTGATCAACCGATCCCCTATGTATACTGCGTGTCTCAGAGGAATCGTCCTTGAGAACGAGATAGACTTGGGTTTCTGTGGGGTTGTGGCTTCTGCGCATAATCATTCGGCCTCCAGCCGCGAGATATGTCCTGCGGATGTTGTTGTCTGTTTCCTCACGCGGGATGAAGTAGTAGGCCATGTGAAGTCCTAGGTGACGATATGGATCCGAGGCGGCGGGTTGAATCGCTTTCCGGATTCTTGAGCCTTGGCCATCTGCTCCGACTAAGAGATCAAATGTGTCGGATGTACCATCGGAGAAGTGGGCAAGAACTCGCTTCTCATCCTGCTCGAAACTCTCAACGGTCTTGTTAAACACGTAGTTGACACTGTCTTTTGTTTCGTCGTATAGTAACCGAACAAGGTCCCCTCGCATAATCTCGTACTCGGATGTCACAGATTGAGCGCCTTTCCCTGACGTGTTGGCTAGGATTGTCCCGATGACTTTGCCGTTCGAGTCAACAAAGGACACGCCGGCTTCATCTACCAATCTTGACCGGACGGCATCAAGGAGGCCCATCCGCTTGACGACCTCGATGCCTTGTTCGCGAAGGTCGATTTGTGCGCCTGTTGCTCTGAGCGCGGGAAATCTTTCCACGATGGTGACATGATGGCCGTCGCGGGCGAGCCAGAAGGCTAGAGCTGGCCCAGCGCAGCCGCCACCGCATATGAGGACTCTGAGGGGAGCCATGCCGTGTGGAAGTTTTAAGATGTAGAGTAGAGGTGTATTGATATCTTGAATCAGGGTAAGATTGAAGGACAAGGTAGAGGGCTCAAATTGTGACCAGAACTGCCTGTCTAATATAGCAAAGAGTGGAAAGACGTCAATAATAGCGAGTCCGGTGAGGTGGCATTACCGGATAATCGGCTTCGTCGCGGTGTAAGACGGCGTTTTGCTAAACGTAAAGGGGAAATTCGCACAAAGCCACGCGGCAGAGAGAACCAATGACATCATATACAGCTCACGAATTACACCTTTTTGCTGTCTGCGGTGTTAACATTCCTCCGAAGCTTACAGGAAATGTCATGGGTTCATACTACGTAGTAGGGGTGACTCAATAAGCCTTGTTGCCAGCCACTTGACTGAGCATTTTGTGACTGAGATGGGTATTACGGATATATATGATGCATTATGCGTAGGACTATGGTGGATCTCATCGCTATCACTACTAATGGTTAGTGAATCTCTTTGAAAGACACCAGATCGCTCAGTCACTTCGTGTCAACCTCCTAAGGCAATGCTTCAATACTGTTCTTCAACCAATAAGTGCCCAACTCGTTCGAGCAAAAGCAAAATAATAGCAAAGGACAAAAAACATACAACAGCGGGGATTCGCTGATCATCACCGACTCAACTACTAATCCGCCCCTCACTGGCTTGACTATGGGAGAGCGGACGGGATCCCGTATTTTCCAGTGGGTATGGTCGTATGTGCTTGGAAGAGCGTCTGGGAGGCTTCATGAAAGCTGTCGTGTTTAAGCTCGAGTGTCCATAGCATGGGGGGTTGCAATGAGCATGTGCATAGGGGTAGGCGTCGACTACTGGTGTTGACACACTGAGCTGTGGCCCTTTATAGTTTCCGAGTTTTCCATTTCAATACCCTTCATCAACCCGGCGATTGAAAATATCCTTCTGTTTGTCTAGATATCGCGACAGTGACCCCCACCCTTGATTGGTCCAACAACCCCATCTTCGCTGCAAGCTATTCAGCTCAGTTGCTTGGAAATGGGCATTGTTTGGATATTCAAACCTGTATACTCCCTGTGCGATGGAGCCGATCTGCTTGCAGCCATGCCTCCAGCCAGCTTGAAGTCCATGAATAAACTAAACTACCTTTATCCCCATCTGGAACCTCGGGGACCAGTAGAAAGATATAGGAGTGTCATCTCAATTCCAACCGTTGTCCCCCACTCTCGGCCAGATTCCCCATCCTTGCTGGCTAAGCAAGCCGATGCAGGAGATAAATGGCCGAACCATGCATGATAAGAGGAACCAAGTGAGCGGGGTTAGTTCGGCCTCGATACGCCGAGGGAAAGCAAAACCCCCCTCAGGGTGTCATGTATTTGTGCCGGCCCAGCCCTCAACACCTTCACGGACTCTTTGCCGGCTACCAACTCCGCGATATTTAATTTTTACCTTTGAAGTTTTTAAACCCATTTACGATCATGTCACGCGATTGGAAAACGGTTGTTGCTGAGAAGCGACTGCAGCAATCCGAGGCTATCTCGTACTTTGAAGCACAGGCTCCTTTCAAGGGGCCGAAACCTGAGCACGGTGTGAATGGGCAGAATGGATTCCACTCGATCACGGATATCAGCGATGCAGCGACTCTGGCTAGCAAGATTGCCCGCGGAGAGGTTACGAGCGAGGCTGTGACGAGCGCCTATATTGAACGGTATGGTGCCCAGGTATGAGACTTGAGGATCGACGCTAACTGATATCAGGGCCATTCAAGCGCACAAAATAGTAAGATGACTGGCAACATAAAGGATTCTTGGCTAACAAGATTGCAGACAAACTGGCAAGCCATGTTTTAGTAAAAGCTCAGTTGCAAGAGAACTGACATCATCCAGCCTCACCGAAGTTTTGTTCCAAGAAGCCCTAGAGCAGGCAAAGAAGCTTGACGAATTCCATTCTAAAGAAGGAAAGATAGTAGGGCCTTTGCACGGCATCCCGGTTACTCTCAAAGACCAGTTCAACGTCAAGGGTCATGACACAACACTGGGTTATACCAGCCGAGCCCTCAAACCAGCCTCTGAAGATGCCATACTAGTCAGCATGTTGAAGCAACTCGGTGCGGTCATAATCGCAAAGACCAACCTTCCACAAAGTATCATGGTTAGTTTAAGAGAGTGCTGACTTCGGGAACAATACTGACCTCCCGTAGTGGTGTGAGACGGAGAACCCGCTTTGGGGCTTGACGACCAACCCTATGATGCCTGGATACACGCCTGGAGGCTCCACGGGCGGCGAGTCCGCTCTGCTTTACATGCATGGAAGCATGATAGGGCTCGGAACCGATATCGGTGGTAGCATTCGTATTCCTGCTCACATGATGGGACTTTATGGATTCAAGCCAAGCGTAAGTGAGTTCTTGCTGATGAAGCTTGACTAAAAGCATGCAGAGCTCCCGGCTTCCTTACACTGGAGTACCGGTCTCTACCGAAGGCCAAGAGCATGTGCCATCGTCCATTGGCCCTCTTGCTCGTTCACTCTCATCTATCCATCATATGATGAGAGAAATAATAATTCAAGAGCCTTGGACTAAAGATAGCCGATGCGCACCGATTCCATGGCGGCAAGATGTATACGAAAACACATTGCAGCGAAAGTTGACCATCGGCGTCTTGTATGATGATGGCGTCGTAAAGCCTCATCCGCCTATTTCACGAGTCCTCGAAGAAACCGTAGCTGCCTTGACCGCAGAGGGCCACGAGCTGATAGAATGGAACTCCAAGCTCCACGCAGAATGCATCGAAGTTATGGATCTCTTCTATACTGTTGACGGAGGAGAGGACATCCGTCGAGAGGTGGAAGCAGGGGGAGAGCCCTTCATTCCACATGTCAACAGGCTGATCAACCGCGGAAAGCCCATCTCGGTCTTTGAATACTGGCAGCTCAACAAGAGGAAGCGGGCCCTTCAGCAGGCATACCTCGAAAAGTGGAACAGCGTCCTCTCGCCTCGAACTGGGAGACCCGTCGACGTGCTACTCATGCCTGTCATGCCGCACTCTGCAGTTCCTCACTGTGCGACGAGGTGGGTGGGATACACAAAAGTGTGGAACTTTGTCGACTACACTGCTTTGGTGATACCCGCCGGCAAGGTCAGAGCGGAAGACTGCGAAGCGGCTTGGGATCATGCGCCGAGGAACGACATGGATGAGTGGAATGCCAAGATCTGGGGTGAGAACAAACGAGACATGGCCGACAAGGAACTCCCTATCGGGATTCAGCTAGTGGGACGCAACTTGGATGAGGAGAAGGTTCTAGCTGTTGGAAAAGTATTGGACGACATGTTGCAGTCGAGGATGCATGTGGCCAAGTGAGAAGCAGTCTTCAAATCGGAAAATGCAAGGGTTGTTATCGTAATTTCTCTACTTGTCAACTGTTCCATCACTCGACAGTAACCAAGATGAGACATGATGAGATGAGTTCAAGAACTACCCAGTACCCGTGGTCTTCAAGCCTACGCACTGAAACACGGGGTATTTTGTTCTTTGTTATTATTAAAGCTCGGCCTTTGATGGGATAACTGAGTACGACAGATAGAAGACCCGGGACAGCAGTGGTTTGTGCTTAGCAAGATTGAGGAGAAATTCACCTACCCATTTAGTGCCTCTTAGACTGCCAAGTAGACTAGGCAACATTCAAAGATAGAAACAATAGCAAGCTATTCTGCCTTAAACAATGCTAGAATGTCATCCGCTCCATTCGCAGCTGCCACATCCAATGGCGTCCGATGCGCCGTGTCCTCGACCAGTGCATCCAACCCCTTGCCCATCAAGAACTTGAACCTACGTAGCCTTCTCGACTCCAATTTCACCTCGCCATGCTTATGGTCTTCACCTGCCACGATGTGTAGCAGACACCGCCCTTTATCATCGACAGCACCCCAGTCCACGCCCAGCTGCTCCAACAGTGCCCACAGCATCGGCTCTCTTTCCACAGCGGCCTCTTTTTCGAGACGACGATCCTCTGCCCACGCATCGGTGCCTCTTTTGAGCCTCCGAGATGAAGCATGGCTACCTTCCTTCTTGAGTTCGGGGTCGGGTAGCTCGACGTTTAGGCCGCCCTCACTGAAGTAGTGGAACACCGGCGTTTCGCCTGGTTTGTTAGGTGCGTTGATGTCGGCGCCCTTGGACAGGAACAGGTCCAATAACTTCTTCGTGGATCCGTGCCAAGCTACATTGCCATCACAATCCACGGCGAGCTTCCACCTTCTCTTGAAAAGCAGGTGAAGCGGCGTGTCGCCATTCTCATCCTTTGCGCAAACGTCCGCCCCTGCAGACACGAGCATCTCGACATCTTCTCCCGGGTCTCCGCGACCACTGATCGCATAATGCAGGGCAGTTCTGCCGTCCTTGTCCCCCTGATCCAGAAGGTCTGGGGCGAGACTGGCCTGGCTCTTGAGTAAATCCCGCTGGGGTTTGCTGGGTTGATGGCTCGAGCTGTTGTGGGACAGAAAAGATAGCCCAAGATGCAGGGCATTCCTAGCCGATCTGTCCCTCACGCGCACGTCGGCGCCTCTCTTGAGCAGAATTCCGACTGATTCTACATCACCCATGGTGTAAGCACTGTGAAGCAACGAGTTGCCAGCCGTGTCTTTAAGATTAACGTCCAGGCGTGGATGCTGAAGAATGACGTCGAGATAGCGGCTCCGCCCACTGTATGTCATGTTGGAATTCGACGCCTTTCTCTCCAGTGTGCGATGTGCCACCGTCGTACGCGGGTAGCGAGCATTTGGATCAGCGCCATGTTCGAGCAATATGTCAATCATGCGCTTGCAATGGTCCTCGGCGTCTGGGCTGTTGCGACCCACCTCGTTGATGACAAGATCAAGAGGATATAACTCATCCTGGTAGTCTGGATCTTGCCTCCCGCCGTCCATACTCCTCCCGTCTGGTGACGTCCAGTGAGGAGTTTCGTTTCCAACTTTGCGAGTGTTTGGATCCGCTCCAGCCGCAAGCATCAGCTGGACCATGTCCACATCCTTGGCAAGGATGGCGGCGGCCAGTGCCGAGTGATCGATGACGGCCCCGTACTGGAGCAACATGGCGTAGACGGTCTTGTCCTCGGTAGCACGGGCGAGACAGGACTTGCCTGCATTGTCCACGCTTGTAGGGTCTGCACCTGCTTGAAGCAGCATTTCGGTAGCCTTGCTATTCCACGAAGGCTTGTCCATGTTATCCAAACTCGTGTTCAGGGGAGTAAGCCCCAGGTTGTCTCTGATCTCTAGGTCCACGCCCTGTTTCAGCATGTACGGAAGCGCCTGGTTCGTCTGCCACCAGTGATGGTGACCACCTCTAACTAGGCTGTGCAGAGGAATCTTTTGAGGCTGGCCCGAGTAATGATAGCCACCCAGCAACCGAACATTCAAACTAGCCCCTTTCTCGGCCAAGACCTGAATCACGGACATGTTTGGCTCTTCAGCTTCGCAGGCATGAAGCAACAGCGGGATTCTCTGTCCGGTTCTGTTCTGCATCTCATTGTTGTTTGAATCGCATTCCTGGTCAAGATCGAAGACCATCTCTTTCGTGAGTAGGACGTCAAGGAGCCACGCAA
Source organism: Fusarium piperis (assembly GCA_027886205.1). Lineage (NCBI taxonomy): Eukaryota > Fungi > Ascomycota > Sordariomycetes > Hypocreales > Nectriaceae > Fusarium > Fusarium piperis. The sequence goes on from RZGM01000003.1 coordinate 841,652, forward strand.
AGCCAGTCCGGGCCAACTCGGCGAGAACTCTGTGCAGCTCTTCAGGTTTAGGTGAATGCTCCGTGACACAAGCAGGAACGGCTTCGTAGCACCTTGTTCTCATCAAGATTTCGATTTTGCCAGCAAAGTCGCGACGTTTCATCACCTCGGTCAACTGCTTGGCCCTTCTTTCCAAGCACAATTGCGCTTCAGCTGCGCACGCCAACGTCCCTTCAATGCCCAAAGTTCTCCGAGTTCGTAAGAGACATTCCACGGTGTAGTCATGCTGCCCATTTATGGCTGAAGCAATGGCATGATCAACCATATGCCAGCTCGATGTAGCTGCGTCGACCATGATGAGTTCTAGTATTTCCTCAAGCCGCTCCATTTTGTAGTTGTTCCATCCCCCACTCGTCTGGTCAAGCCGTCTTTTGTCATCTATGAGGACACTGCCGGCGTCAGAGTTGTCCCCATTGGAATCGTGGCGGTTCCAGTTTTCCTGCTCCTCTTCGAAGTCGGCACAGCCGTTCAGGGCCGAACCGTCGTACATGTCGACGTCGACCACGGCGCCGGCCTTGAGAAGAAGCTCGACGGATTGGCACCGACCTGAAGCACAGGCGTAGTACAGCGGAGGTCGTCCCCGCTTGTCTTTGGCGTTGACTGCTTTATGTAGCTCCTCAGCGTCCGACTTCATCTTGAACCAGTCCAGCAGAAGACCGACGGTGTTGCTCTGTCTACATCGGGCTGCGAGATGGAAGACATTCAGTCCCTCGTGCGTGGCCAGTCTGGCATCGGCACCGGCTTCCAGAAGCCTTCTTGTTTGATCCGTCGAGAAGGTTGACACAAGATGCAGCGGTGTAACTCCGTCATGGTCCATTCGGTCCACATCTTCGGGGCCCTGTCGTAGCATGTACTCAAACAAAGTCGTCTGGTCTTCCTTCTTGGAATAGTGGTCGTCTTTCAGAGCCCACTGGTCGTACCTGCACAGGACATGCAGTGGCAGTCTTCCGCAGTTGTTGGCCTTTCTTTGATCCACGCCCAAGGCCGTGATGTCATGGAACAACTGCGTCCAGACCCTCCACGTAGCGAACCGCGGCACCCCCTCGTGCCAGATAGTATTGCCCTCGTGGTCAGTTTGCTGCGGATCAACCCCATGCTCCGCAAGAAGTCGTAAGATCGTTCCGTTCGACCGACAGTGTCGCACGGCAGCATGTAGCAGCGTCCGTCCGCCCTGGTCCGTGATACCGAAGCGCGCCCCTACCTGTGCCATCAGCGCCACAAAGGTCTTGTCTTCAGAGTACCCCCCGGAGTCAAGGGCATTAAAGAACAGTGTACGACCTTGATTGTCCACAGCGTTCACGTCGGCACTTGTCAGCTCCAGAAATGTTTCCAAGTCCGCCTTCTCGAATCTGAATGTCCCGTGCTGGAAACCCAGCCTGTGCAGCGCCGTCTCTCCGTCCACGTTGCGCACAGTTGGGTCCGCGCCGCCTTGCATCAGCCTCTTCAAGAGGCGCCTGCCATGTGGCTTGCCAATGCCTCCCATCTTGGCAACATAATGCAAGACGCTGTTGCCTTGGCTGTCGGTGACGCCGGCGTCGGCCCCTAGATCAAGAAGCTTGAAGGCTTTGTGTACCGCCGGCTCTGTATCCGACGACATCATCCTATCTGATAATGCTTTGAGCAGGACCGATTGTCCGCTGCGAGTCTTGACATTGATGTCTGTCTTGCTGAGAAGCGCCTCTATTATATCAACACTGTCTGCAACGTGGAGCGGCGTTTCCCCGTCTCGATCCATTGCGCTGACGTCCGCTCCAGCTTCGAGAAGAAGCTGCACAACTAGAGGACTGCGTGCCTTGTGAAGCGGCGTGGCCCCCTTGCGGTCAACTTGGTTCACTGCAATACAATCAGACTTCCAAATATCATAAAGAGAACGGAAAGTTTGTACGTACCGTTAGCACCAGCGGCGAGAACCAAGCTAAAGCACTCTCTCGTGGCATCATCATAAGTTTCTCCATCAAAGTAATGGTTGCCACGGTTATAATGGTTGTAATGGGATGGTGCTGCCAGGGCGTGGAGCACATTAGGCCCTTCGTCTGAACTATGGCAAAAGCCACTAAACCGGTCCTCATCGTAGGGCACGTTTGGATCTGCACCAGCTTCCAGCAGCACGGAGATTGTCTTGGGATCAAGCTGTGTACACGCTGCAAACAACGGCGTCTGACCTCGGACGCGGGCATTGATGTCCATCAGCCCAAGGTCGAGGATCGAGCGCACAATCTTTAGGTCCTTGGAGCCATTGATGACCCAGCCTAGAGCCTTCTTGGCCGCCTCTTCAGTCTTGATGTGTGGTAGGAACAACTTAGTTATGGCCTCGTTGCAGGTACTGAAGGCTTTCTCGATCGGCGGGTACGGATCTCTGCCGCCAATGGTCATGTCGCACACCATCTTGTTTTCACCTAGGCTCTGCCATGGGTCAGCACCAGCTTCAAGCAGAAGCTCAACGGCGGCAGAGTGTATCCGTATTTGTCTGTAAATGCATCCGAGTGCTAAGTGAAGTGGTGTTTCGCCTTCGCTGTTATAATGACCTGGCTTGGCTCCGTGTTTGATGAGCAGACGGACAATGTCGGTGTTGCCCCTGACCACAGCCTGATGCAATGGAGGGTCAGTATCTAGAGTTCCGCCGTACGCCGCCGGTTCTCCTCCATTCCGGCTCAGAAGGGCCTCGACAAAGCTGTTCAGGCCGAGACGAATAGCAAAGAGCAACGCCTCTGTTTCCGGTGTCATGTTCTGCCCTCGGAGCGTTCCTTTCCAAGCACTCTGCCCCCCCAGTACAGCGAGTCTTTCCACATATTCTGGCTTCGTCAACAGTGAAAAAATGCTCTCGTTTGCCATTTCCTGTGGAAACCCTCGCATAACGGCCTTTTTGGTATGCACGTGCCAATTGTTCGTCGCGTAATTCATAAAGGGTGGGGATTCTTGTTGCCTCACCAGGGTCAGACCGAAGCCGAACATGGAATCCTCCTCAACCTCCACGGTGTCTAGGCAACCTGCTTGTAGGTACGAGAGACAGAGCAGCGCGAGGAGATTATGCGTGGGCCCTGGCTCAAACACAGGGATATCGTTGTCGGCTGATGATCGAGTGAGTCCAAAGAGATACTCTGTCAGGGAGTGATGAACGACGCGAACCGTCTCGTCTGGAAGCACCTCCAAGAGTGGCCCACAGGATGTTCGTATGAGGCTTTTTATAGTCCCAGTGTCTTCACCAAACTGTGGCTGGGTCACTTTGATACAGTCAGATATCTCGAGAAGACGCAAGGGCCGAGTAGCGTGCGTGACGAGCCGCAAGACGAGCATGTACAGTCCCTCCGGCAGCCCTGTGCGTCCGATGTGCTCCCGTAAGAGATTGCTGTACATGACCGACAGGTTGACAGGCATCGTGGTAAGAGTCTTGGTGATTTCGGATAAGGTTTGCAGCCCAGCTATCATGTCCATGGCTAATTTCGCATAGAGAAACAACCCGTCAGCTTTTTTGAGAACTTCGTTTACAATCGTATCGTGGCTTTCAGCAAGCAGGGTAGAACGACCGAGTCTGTGGTGGAGGTATGTCGAGATGTCTGGGTTGACTGCCTCCTTGCTCAGACGAATGTCTAGGAGCCTTAAATTTCGCACGATCCTCTCAATCGTTGCAATCGGTCGGCTTGTAATGACCAGTTTCAATCTATCAGGATGGATATTTCCCATCTGGTCAAGGAACTGTAGGAATGGCTCCAAGGCACCGTGGTCCATCTCATCCAGAGCATCTACCACGCAGTAGGCCTTAGGGATGCTTTTCAAGCCAAGTCGAAGAAGGTGCCACAGCTCGACTGTTGACAGACTATCCACAGAGTCTACACTTATAGGCTCGGATGTCAGATTCCTCAATGCGAGCTGCAGCGGCGGAGTGTAGGGTAGAATCTGAGCAATCCAGTCGCGGAGGGCAGCTTCGGGGCGGTGGTTAGACTGGATGGTATGGCGGAAGAAGAAGTGCAACACGGGACACTCCTCCGAGGATAGATGATCAACTAGTCTTGCCGCGAGTACAGATTTACCCGCGCCGGGCACACCTGTGGACGATTAGCCTTGGTAGCCCTTGTAGTGGGTGCGCCACATACCTCGAATCCACAGTATCCCATCATCGCGGCCGTCGTGCCATTGTTTGAAGACGGGCGAACTGAGCAGCCACTGACTGGTGCCTTTCAAGTGCGAGCTGGCATGCTTCTGGAACTCGCTGCCGTCACCGGCATACTCGGTAGGTTTAATCCAGACTCGGAGTCGGGTCAGGTTGGCCTCGTCCTGAGGTAGGATGTTGGACTCGTTGTAGTCGGCAATGGCTAACCGGTCAACGACGACGACATCGTCTAGCGGGGCGTCTAGTTCGTTGAAGAGCATGGCTAGGCTTTCTTTGGCATTGATAACAAGGTCGGAGAAGTCGAGGTTGGCGTCTTACGACTCCGCTGCGCCGTGCATCTCACGGCGGGGAAACGAGGCAGACATACTTTGACTAAGCCAGGGGACCAATAGTAGTAGTAGTAATTAAAAAGGAAGAATCAAGCCGCTATCCTTAACTATAGGTGCAGCACCTATTTTTTAATATTTATATTAGACTTTATACTACTTAAGAAGGGGATTAAAGTATCTTGATTAATATCTTAGTAAATTTAATAATAAAGGCTTTATATCTAACCCGCAGAGGATTTCATTCTATTTGCTTTTATATATTAACTTTTAAACTTTTACTTTCAACACAAGCCCCTTCTTTGCGATCCTCGCTGCCACTGCCATGAAAGCGCCGAGAAGAATGGAAGAGGCAGCAAACATCTCAGCCTCCAGATACCTCCCATTCGACTTGTTGATGATAGCACCACAGATAGTTGGACCGGTGAGATTGGAAAAACTAACGATCCCCAGGATCATTCCCACTCGCGTTCCTGTTCTGCTCGGATCCGGCGTCATGGTGGTGGCCACAGCTGGGAAGAGGGCCTGTAGAGTAGCGGCGACGAAGCCATAGATGACTGCAAACACGTACAGTCCGCCGGTGGATTTTACCGCGGCCCAACAATACACTAGTAGACTTGCGCAGAAGCTTAACGGGATGAGTGTGTTGAGCATTCCAGTCCACTTATCGGCGATAAGACTAGGCGCGATCCGCCCAAAGATGCCAACGCCGTTGAGAACCATCAATAGATAGATGGGCTCAGAGATGCCGACTTGATCGCGAGCATACGTCCCAAGGTAGAAGAATGCAAAGTAGAGGCCCCAAAAGTTGAAAAACATGCTCATGGAGAAGAAGATAAACGGCAGCTCGGTAAAGGCTGACTTGTCAATCCAAGGTCCGCTCTTCCGTGGTGGTAGGCGAGGTTCAAACCAGATCAGGCAAGGTATGTATGTCGCGAGCATGACGAAGCCCATGGTTCGTAGAGTCCAGGGGAATCCGACGTTGTCGTAAAAGATGAGCCAGTTGATCAGGACGGGGTAGACGAGGCCACCGACTGAAGCGCCAGCGGCGGCGAGACCGACAGCAAAGGCTCTGTACTTTTTAAAGTATTGAGATAGAATGGCCAGAGATGGACAAAAGGTGCACCCGTTCCCTAGACCCAGACAGACCGACTGCGCAAGGAAGATCTGCCAGTAGGTAGTACAGAGCGAGGTCATGAACAGACCCAACACCTGCAGAAACACGCCAAAGGCAAATATGGGACGGAAGTATCCGGCATCGGTTAAACGGCCCGTAACAACTCCTACAGAAAAGAGCAGAAAGATCTGTAGACCTCCTATCCACGAGATGGACGAGGCGGACTCATCAAGTGTCTGGGAGTAGTATTGCTGAAAGATGCCGTAGCCGTTTGCGACGCCCCAAGTGTTGAAGAAGACTATGTGCAAGAGTCCTGCGTGAAGCCATGCTTTGAAGCCTCCATCGGGAGGAGGATTGGGATGGGGGGTTGGGGTTGTGTCTTGGAGTGACCGCTCAACGTCGGTGGAGAGGTCATCACCAGATGGAGGTTCCTTTTCTTGTCGTCTCATTGTGAGTGATATTCAATCAATGTTTCTCAAGTCAATTGAACTAAAAGCAAAAATAGACTGAACTAGCTTCCCCTCTACTTAAATCAACCACGCCCTTTCATTCTTGGCCTCGGGGGTCTACCCGTTTCTACCGATGACGCCTCTATTCCCGTGATACCCGTTATTCCCGACATACCCGCCTTGGTCAGCAAACCAGCCCCCAGACCAACGTCACTCTAACTCTTCAACTACCGACGAAAACAATGCCTCCACTACAGGGTCGCAAACGCTCAAAGCTCGCGTGCGAAACGTGTAGAGATCTCAAGCGCAAGTGTGATGGTGCCCAGCCGTGCGCGGCCTGTGTGCGCTTCGAGTACGAGTGCGTATACAAGGGAACCAGGAAGAGGAAGGCTGTCGAGCACAGTCACGACCCGGTGCAGTCTTCGCCAACTCAAGAGGTCCAGCCTTTGCGTAGTCCGCACACAACCTCATCCCCTAATCACCTCCGATCTCTAGAGGCCAACTCAGGGGCCGCGTTCCTGAGGAGGTTGGCCCTGAGGTTGGATCCCAAGAATGCACCCCGGATGCACACCTTCGCTTGGAATGCCTTTCTCGGGGCGCGCAAGACGGGGGTTCCTCCTGTTTGTCGACCAATCACCGACATGCTATCCCAGACGGACATGCAGAGCTTGGCGGCCGTGTACTATGAAAAGGTGGACACCATCTACGGCTTCATTGACCGCCAGGAAATACAGCGACATATTGAGACCAGATGGACCGTCGGCGAGGGACAGTCTCATGATGCTGTCCTATGCGGTATGGCTGCTCTCGGCTGTCTTCACTCTCAAGTAGAGCCCATGCCCGTGGAGCTCGACCTGGTAGAATCAGCAAGGTTCCTACTCGAGCAGACAATGTCTGACATCCCGTCCGCTATCGACGTCACAGCGTGGATCCTCCGAGTCGTGTACCTCCGCGCAGTGGGAACCCCCCACACAGCCTGGATGGCCAGCTGCACCCTCATGCACCTCGTCGAAGCAGCCGGCCTACACTGGGATCCATCAGACGAATCCGTCCTCCCTTCACCAGCACCAGAAGTCGACGCAGAACTTCGAAGGAGGCTGCTGGCCGTTGCGCAGCACCTCAACATCTGGATCTCGTATGACATGGGGCGATCAAGAGTGGCGCTTTGCAATGCGACCATGGAGATGCCGTCCGTGAGGCCAGGGGACTTTACCGTCGAGCTAATGGAGCTACTCCCTCTATCAGCAGACCTCGACCCTCAAAAGGCGCCGGCAGCCTCTGACCTGGAATCCTCTCTCACAGCTGTATTGAGTCGGGTTCACTCAGTCCCCCCGTCGATCCTCGCCCAATGCAACCTCACACTATGTCTCTGTCGTCGACTACAATCCATGAACACTTCCTTCACAGGCACCATGCTCGATCAGATCCTCTCCATCACCGCCAAAGGCATTGAAGCTGCTCAAACCATCCTAGACGCCCGCTCCCCATGGCACCACATGGCCAACGTACCCTTCCAAGTCGTCTGCGTCCTCCTGGCCATCGACACCGTCTCCTCAATATCCCAACTCAAAGATGCAATGCAGTGTCTCAGCAACGTGGCAACGGTCTACAACACTGACGCGACGAGAGAAGCTCTCAACACGGCGTCGCTGCTCATACTTATGCATCAGAAGCGCAAGGAAAAGTGCGCCTCGGACCTCAATGATATACTCAAGCTCTTCCCTGTGGTTCCGCTTCAGGAGGTGCAAGCCGAGTTGCCACCACAGCAGATAGATGACATGAGGTGGTTGAATAGCTTGGCAGGGGACTTGTCGAGTCTTGATTACTCTGATTTTGACCGCTTTCTTTTCCCGGCCATCTTCTGATCACCTTGATTGTTCGATTAATAGCAGAACTGTTAGTTTCTTGGAGACCAGTCGGTGCCAATATTCCATGTTTTGTATCTTGTTGAAAAGACTTATTGACTCCTCGGTATGAACACAATACCCGTCCAAAGCGTGCCATATTCATCCCGTGAATAGCCCCCAATGCCAATGTCCAACATCCACAGGGAAACCTCGCCTAGAGCAAGGATAAGCAATCATTCAAGTCTCTATTCAGACCTTGCAGTGACGTGTGTCGTCCAGCCCCGACCGTACGTGAGCACATCCGACACCAAAATCGGGCGCACAAGCGGAGTGCCATATTCCGTTGGTGGAAGCTTCTTCGTGTCGATGAGCAGCTCTCGTCTCGCCAGATGAATAAGCACCTTGATGTTGTGTTGCTGGACCGCCTGGCGCTCGGCTGCGTCGTAGGCGGTAGCGGCGGCTTCGCGTGCCCTTTCTAGGTCGACACTAGAGAGAAAGTCTACGTATTTAGCCGGTTGATATGTGCCTTGATCGTTCATCCAAGCCCAGCTGATCTTGTATCGTTGGGGATCGAAGGTCAACACTCCCAGCCGGGCCCTTTTCCCGCGCAATTGCACTTCCGGGTGGCCATGAGAAAAGGAACCGGCCTCGACGGCCGTCTCGATAGGGTCGTGATAGCCAAGGATGGGAAGAGGGCCCAAGTGTTCCCCGTCCCAGTCTCTATGGATCTTGTCCATGAATTCGAATAAAATCAACTTGACTTGATCTGGTTTCATATTGTGATAGTTCGGAGTCATTTCGAGGTATACGTGTGCGAAGCGGTCGATTTTCGCGGCGGTGTGAAGAAGGTCAGACATTTGAGTTCTCGATTGTTGACGTAGAGAAGATGGGGGGGATATTGTACCGTGGTGGTGACGAGAGAAGGATGATGATAGAAAGATGATGGTGTCGAGAGTTGATGTTGTGATGATTTCTGGGGACAGATACAGTTGGAACAGACGATTTTTGGAAGACCAAATCAATAATGGGCAGTTCATCGCGCCTGCTATCGCTTCGTTGACATGCATTTCCATTGCTCATTGAGTGACTGCTTCCGAGTTGGTTTGGCCGGCACCAATAACACGGCAGTTGCCCAGGTGCGTCCAGAAGAGCCATGTTTGGGCTGGAAGCTCTTCACAGTGCTTGCCTTGAATGATTTGACAAGCTTTATAAATAACGCCATCCTTGCAGCGATGAGGAGGGATGGTCTCGAAGTTGCCGTAGCTGTTGATGGAATGGTAACCAAACCAGGAAGATGAAACCCCGATCGCTAGACCATCTGCTGGTTGGAAACGCTGATGCCGGGGCCTCGAAGTTGTTCAAAGATTTGGCGACCACCAGTCCGAATGGACTGCGCTGACCGAAGCATGAGGCGGATAGCAATGAAGCTATTAGGACCTGGCATGTTGGCATAAGCTGGCTCAACAATGTCCTGGGCCCAGATATCAGAGGACTGATTGAACAACCACACAGGATTATCAATTCCAGCGATGGAGCGAGCATCATCCTAGCAACCGCTTCCAATGGCCGCTCATCATGGAGACTCTGGTTTGTATAGTTACAGTTATTCTCGAGATGAGTCCGATTATATGGGCTCTTTGGACTATCAAGCTGTCCGAAACCTCATTTTTGGCAATGGAGTACAATCGGCTCCTTTTCTTGAAACCGACTGGTTGGTAGTCGGACACGTCGATGAGTTTTGTCCAATTCTTACCTATTAACAGCAACTTGGGCTTCACTATTAGCGTCGCCAGTCCAGATGTTGGTATCGAGATCTTGAGCGATGCTCAATCTCCTGGCCACGGGAACGCATCGGTCATTAGCTTCGATGCCCAGCCCCAGATGGAACGTTTCGACGCCGCGAAGCCGCCTTTCTTGATAGATAGCAAGACGTTAATCGAAGTGAACAAATATGCCCAGAAATAGCTCGATCACAAACTTGAAATTCTCTTGTCCAAGATTCCTCTTGCCAGGGAGGACGTCATCCATGTCCCCGCGCTCTACCATGGCCAATCTGGTTCGGACCTTGGATCCGACCTGATGGACCGGGCTACTACTGGCCCCCAGTCTACAAAGATGAATATCAACTGGGTGCTTTCATTGTGTCACCCATCAACGGTATTATTGTTATTGGAAATCACTGCTCGAGCCCTAACCCATTTGGTCCCATTGTACGGTATCGATATCATCGCTGAAGCGGTTACAGAAACGTACGCCCGTGCTAAAATGAACGTCATCTTTATCGATGATTACTGTAGCCACCATATGCGTGGTGGGGAGATTCACTGCGGGTCTACCACTCTACAAGAAACTGATGTAAAATAGTGGCAGTAGACAGAACAGGTATCGCTCTTGAAGCATGTGTGCATTCTTGAGAAATGTAACTAGCCCAAGATGTGCTCAGGCGGGTATTCTAACTAGTAGGCATTGATAGCCATTCTATCATAGTAAAGAAACACTACACTGTCTCCTCGCTCACCTCTTCCGGTACCAGATGCGAGACTGCCTGGTGTTCCGGATCTTCCTCTGCAGCTGAAACACGCCATACATCAAGGCCTCGGACGTCGGCGGGCACCCCGGGACGTAGATATCGACCGGAAGGATTCTGTCGACGCCTCTGAGGACACTGTAGCTGTAGTGATAGTATCCTCCGCCGTTTGCACATGACCCCATGCTGATGACCCAGCGGGGCTCGGGCATCTGGTCGTAGCAGAGCCGGACGGCGGTCGCCATCTTGTTGGTGACTGTGCCGGCGACGATCATGACGTCGGATTGTCTAGGAGAGGCTCGGAAGATGATTCCTAGGCGATCTTGGTCGTACCGTGGCATCGAGACGTGCATCATTTCGACGCCACAGCAGGCTAGGCCGAATGTCAGTGGCCAGAAGGAGCCATTGCGAGCCCAGGCGGCGATCTTGTCAAGGGTTGTCCTTTCGAAGAGTTTGTCAGTTAAACGTGAAAGACGGTGGCGGCGTTGAGTACGAACAAGGCATATTCCATGACATCCCTTGGCTTCACATCCGCGGTCAAGGCGGCAGGGTGTGGGTGGGAGCTGTCCTTGTTGGAGGTCCTTCGCTTCTGCTCAATTGGGAGGCTTATCAAGGGACGGCTCAGTTGTAGCGGTCGCTGGCAGCCGAGCATGGATGTCGTCGAGGCCAATGGCCGAAGGGCAGCTATAGATTGCCGTGTAAGTCAGTGAAGAGCAGAGCCAAGTCGGTCACTCACATCTTGCCACCTGTAATCGAACCATGATAGGCCAATTGAACACCCAGAAGCTAAACAAGGCCAAAATAGAAGGAAAGAAGAACAATCGAGCTCGGGACCACAAGATTCCGTGTCTGGTTATATATATCTTCGGGGTTCCCATCGGGTCCGTGGTCCCCGGTCGGAAAATAACCACATGGACCCGCTTTTGAAGTGAAGGGCCTCGGAGAATTCACACATGACACTTTTACAACCTCCCTCCTTAATCTCATCTCTTCGATCCGCAAATCAGATGCCATCTAATTGTCAAGTCTGCCAGCGGCCCGTGGCCGAATCCTGCTCGGTCCGGCAGCACGCCTGTCCCTTCTGCCAACGAACCTTTGGCAGAGTCGACGTCGCCCGCCGTCATGCCCGGACCTGTCCTGCCCGGGGAGACCGGCCTCTGCCGCCCAAGGCCCGGCGCGGGAGGAAACTTCGGGCCTGCGATGGCTGCTCTCGGGTAAAGGTGTCATGTGACTCTGGGCTCCCGTGCGCGCGGTGCTCCTCTCGCGGCATCGCTTGCAGATACAGCTCCCTCTGCCATGACCCCTCTCATCGACCTCAGGCACAAGCCAACGGCGAGGTCGAACCCGGTCGAGACGACCGCCTTAGTCTCTCTTTCCTCCTCCGTTCTACCGATCCAAACAGTGACTCCATGTTTGACACGGTCGCCGCTGATCTTGAACAAGACCTGGCATTCTCCACGACATGGAAACGAGATCTGCCTGCCACCGACTCTCTATCTGGGACAATTGACCCGACACTCCTCCTCTTGGACTTTTCTGAAATACTTCTCTACGATGTCCCTAGCTCTCAGAATGCACTTCAAGATGCCATCGGAGCGCCCACCGATATGAGCACGCCTAGTGTCTCAGCCGATGTCTTTGCAGCCAGAGTGAGCTACATCATAGCCCAGCTACATACTCTGGCAGCCGAAAGGCCGCATCTCAAGGACGGACTCGATCGCTGCGGTATGAGCGGCTTCTTTACTCCCGGCCATTTCCAAAACTCACTTGATGCCTATATACGTCGACGGCATTACTACGCCACCTTTATCCACTGGCCGACCTTCAGCCCCGACAAGGTCATGCCTCACCTCTTGCTAGCCGTGTCTCTCATCGGGACCTCTTACCTGCCGTATAATGGAGGATCGACCCCCGCTATGTCGGCGTCACTGCTTGAGCTGTCCGAGATATACATCTTTGATGAGCTACAAAGGATGTTGGATTCCGAGACCGACTTGACCACCTCGAGCCGAGGAGTCGAGATCTGCCAAGCTGCTGTCCTCATCGTCTCACTACAGAGCACTCACCACGGCGGGGCCCGTGAGAGGACCGCCACTTGGCGAAGCCCCGTAGTCGCGGCCATGATAAGAAGGGGTGGGCTAGTCGGCTTCAGACACGACGTTCCGCCATGGGAAGCCACTTGGTCTCAGTTTATAGAGAATGAAACCCGTATCAGGCTCGTGACTTGGGCGTTTATCAACGACTCCCTACTCACCTTGTTCTGCAGTCACCCTCCTTCCATAGCGGTCAAGGAGATGTGTGGAAGTCTTCCCTGTCTGAACGAATTCTGGGAGGCAACATCTCAAAGCACCTTTGAAGAGATGCAGAGCCGGGTACAGACCAACCCACCCTTCCCTTCGTCATTCTGCCAGGCCGTCTCAATTCTTCTCGGTGAGGAATGGACTGATTCCATCGCCGTTTCCTTTCAACAGCTGGGCCTTTCCAACCTCCATCAAATCATGCTAGGTAAGCACTTGACGAGAACATGTAGTGGATCGATACTGATGCTGTGGATGGCAGCCTTTCAACCCATCATCTTCAACCACCGCGCATCCATGCTACCGGCTAGTTCCTCCAGTATTCTTCTCAGGGCTTTGGATCGGTGGACTTCAATCTGGGATACAACGATGCAGCAAATCCCCGTTGACGAGAGGAAGTGGATCGGTGTTTCAAGATACTCTCCTGAAATAGCGACCATATCTAGGAGGATCATAGAGGTAAGTGGTACTGGGGAGGCGAAGAACTCGCCTTATCTCCAGTGCATTGGGAAATACGACATGGTAGACTTTCACCAGTTTATCCGTAAATATGGGATGGACGGTCCGACAAGTGTTGGGAAGCAGTCTGGGTGAATATTGCCCTGACCAGGCACAGGATTTTAATGCCTGGCGGATTAGTCTCTATCTAGAATACCTATCTTGGGGGAATAGTACAACATAGAATTATTGGAATTCTAACCAGCCCAGGCTGTCCATATCCTGACTCAACCACAGTCCAAGTGCAGAGTCTATTCCTATTGCGTCAAATTGGGATAGATCTATTGAACTCCATTGCTGATTCTGTATTGCCACTGGCGCCTCAGTGGGCAAAGAGCCAGGGAAGCCTTCTCCAGCGTTAGGAATGGGTGTCTGCTACTTGGTAAGAAAATCAACGTACCTTGACTGTGAGAGAGATCCATGCGGCTCCTTAGTTCCTGCAAGGTCGAGATTCCACGTCTTGCTGCTTGGATGTGTTCCTTGTGGTACTCCAAAATTACAAGGCAGTGACTCCAGGCCAGCTCGAATGAAGCGAGGGTTTCTGCGTCTACAGCAGGGCAAATCCTTGCTGCGAGAAGAGTGATGGCTGAAGCAAACGTGACTGAGAAACTTTTAGCAACTGGTCAAAACTTGATGACAGTAAGAAGTCTCACAGTATACTGAGTGCCATGCCGAGCTTCTGTAGCTGGTGTCGAGGTTATGATGAATGTTCTCGATAAGTTGAAAAGCCGTCGTGACGCAGAGGTTGCAAAACCTTCTGACTAGACTCATATCCGCGGTTTCTGCAGATCGAGTTGAGGATAAGAATCGCGATGGGAATTTCGTGGTCAAGAGTAGTAATGGCCTCAACAGGAGGACGCGGGTGTATAGGTATCTACCCAAAGAATGAGAAGTCACACTTTTGTTTAGGAAGCAATGATCTTACCTGCAATTCAGGATCTGCTTTTGAATTGTAACGCTCACCTCTTGCTGCTCGGGTATTGTTAACTTAGACCCAGCCTCAAGACGGAGGTATTCAGGGATCGAATCGAAGAATTCTTCGATGCGTCTGTTGAGGCTCATGACGTCTGATATGATCTGCCGCACGTTGAGATCATTCTCGGCCATGATGTCAACGCTTTTTTGTGGATGTGGAGCGTAGAAGCTGAGGAGAATTTCATCCAAGATGAGGAATAATTTTGACGACCAGACAAGCAAGCCCAGTCTTGAAGGCCGGTCCTGTGGTTGCTCTCCTTGGCCATCGGCGGATAAGAACTCATCATCGATCAGCGATGGCAGTGGGACGTGCCAACTCGTTGATATCATGGCAGGTCTTCCAAAGGTCATGCTCAAAAGTCTGGCTTTGTTAGATGCGGTCCATCATTCAGGGTTAAGACACCGGTTTCTCAAGACTTACTTGTCCAAGACTAAGCAGGTATGCCACACTCTTCGCCTCATTTCTCGGTTTAACTGACTTTGCGGCTGATTCGGCGACTCGACATGCAGCCCAAGAGACTGCGCAGCTCTGATTGCCAAACCGACGACGTTCCAGCAGCGGGTTGCCTGTTGCGTAGACTGCAGATAAACTCCGGTCAGGAGGAGCATCTGAACTGCTGAAAGAGACATGGAATCCATAATCTCGAAACGGTATATGGACCGAGATCGTTGATAAAACGTTTGAGCCAGTGATGCCCTGCTTGCAGCTGGTACAGACTCGCTGAACCGGCATCCAACGGCAAAGACAATGTTCAGCGTTGAAGAGAAGATGACTTCGTCAATCTCTGACATTGCGTCATTGCTTGTCTCATGTTCATCCGCCGACCAGAGGAGGTTGTATCTGTTCATGAAGGACGTCTTGTGCATTACCGGAAATACGGGATGCACAAACTCCCAAAAGCAGCGGACAAAGTCGTCGGCAGTTCTCCTCGGCGGATAGACAGCAGCAGAAGGATCCTTTTCGCGAATAGCCTCTGGGATGGCTGCAGACGGCTGCTGGTCAACCTGCTGTTCCGTCTCTGCGACTGAACCCTGTCGATTTGCCTCATTGCAAAACTGCACAAATGCGATTGTCGATGACGGCCCGTACATGCATTCGCTTCCGGTAGTTGTCGAGACTGTGGCTAACCCATCGACGTTGCTGGCGTAGCGGGATGTGTTTGGTGAGTATGGGCCTTGTGTTGCTGGAGAAGCCTGCATTTCTCGGGATGCGACACTGGCGTCGTGAATAGAGTCATTGCGAGAGACTCGACGTTCAACTAGTAGCATGTAAATACCAGGAGCTCATCTCATTTGAAGGCAGAATACGGACCTGGCTGTGACGGTCGACACTCAACATCCTGTCGCTGTTCAAGCCTCTCCAGTCGCTGCTCCAAGGCAGAAAGATAGCTAGAAACACTTAGCTAAATCGTTACAGAATAGTGAGCTTCAAATACCTTGCAGAAGCTGGCGTGTTTTCATAGATACACTCAACCGCAACGCCTCGTCTGTGACAAGCCGAACAAGCCGGCCGGCCCCCGTCACACCTCGTCTTGCGGTCTTGGCAGCTCTTGCAGGCCGTCTGTATCCTCCGACGTTTTCTTTGAACTTTCCTTGATCCTCTCTGACTTCTTGGAGGAGTCGTTGGCAACAACAGCGTCGGGGTTTCTGCTTCCATGTTTAGGAGGTGGCCAGTTGACGTGGTTTGAAGGGCAGTGGAGGCGAACTTTTAAGACTGTCGGCTATCCGACTTGATTACTACTACCCGGATCCGACGGACCTCACCCCCGCATTTTGGCCACATTAGCTTTGTCCTCGGGTGAACGCCAAAGTCTGGGGGACGTGGAGCATCTGGGCAACCATTCCTAATTTAGCATTTATTAATCAAGACGCTCTTATTTGGGTATCTTGCACCATGTTATAGGGGAACAATTTGTCGTGTTTTGAAGAACAGTGGACGCGACTTTTAAGGGCTCCCGGCAACCCAACTTTAAGACTACCAATGATGGTGGCTTAAACAACACCTACTTTGATCCTGCGATGCCCTGGGCAAGTTATGTGGCGGTCATGGAGCCTTGAGATTGATATAGATAACGGATCAGTTGCAGGACAGCATGCCGAGACTACATAAGAAACTAGGAAAGGCATCTCATCCTCCATGAGTAAAGCCCCTCCTTCTCCCCGCTTCTACATCCCATTGCCCCCCGCGTAGATGTGCCTCAAGATGAGAAGAGGATGCTTGCCGATGATTGTAAGGGTCGCTAGTCGCTGGTTTGCTGCGCGGTTCGGGTGCTCTCCCCATAGCGCCCATGTCCTCAGCTCTGTGGATGCTATCCTCCTTGCGAGACCTTGCCTCGGCCTTGGCAGACTTCTCATCCGGTAGTATGGACTTGATGAATCCTCTGAGATGTGGACTGATTTTGTCCCAGTTCTGAGCACCCAGTGCCGTAATTATCGAAAATGCAAAGGATACCGTAACTTCAGTGCGCATGGTTAATAATAGGTGCCTCCCCAATGTCCGTGGATACTTACAGATTACAGCAAAGGCCCAGCCAGGGGCCTGCTGAAAAGAAGCAACATCCAATGCGAATAAGGAGGAGAGAAATGATAGGGGGAGCTAGAAGGCCTTGTCAATATAGCAGCGACCAATAATCTTAGATAGGGGTGCGACTCACAAAGAGAATAGTGACAACGGTGAAAGCCATGAGAGTTTTTCCCTGCTCCGCCGCGAGGTCTGCTAGATCATTGGAAAGGTTACTTTGCAGGAGCGAAAGGGTCGTGTTGATCTATTCACACGAAGATCACACAAAGGTCAATACGCACGGCGCCATTAATCAGGGAGCAGGTGGAAGGCTTACAGCATACTGTATCCTCTCGGCACTGTTGTCCATCTCTTTGAGATCGTTCACAACGTATGCCGCTGTGAGATCTGCCCCGGGGGGGTTCCCGAGCAAAAATCCCTCTTCGGCCGTCTTTTGGTGCTGGGCGGCTGATTTGAGAATGTTGAGCTCATCACGGACGTCTTTGATTTCGCAATACATCTCCTCTGCTTTTTTGATGGCATTTCTGGTATACTCATAAGTTGAGGTTTGGGATGATGCTTTGGACTTGTTGTCGGGCGAGGGTTTGGGTGAACCTCCCGGCGCAGTTTCATCGACCTGGGGGGGAGCATCTCTCGTGGCTTTCCTCATTCCACCTGGAATCTGCTCCCGCCATCTTTCCGTTCGGTTTCTGAACTTCTCGAATAAGGCCGTTTCTTCCCTTCCCTGTCAACTCGTTAGTCTCCAACTACTACACTCGGGGGCGTGGCGAACAATCTTGTTGATGGCGTTGGAAAATATCTGCCGGATAGACCCTGGGCCTTGAGGCCCTGTGTGAGACTTTGGCTCCCCGCCCTTTGCAAGTCTCTCATAAGAGCCGATGCAGTAGTCAATGATAAATCTGCTCATATCAACTGCCGACTTTGGCTGTGACGCGGTTCCTCCAACCTCTGCCTCTTTGCGGAGCTGCTCAAGAATTCCCTCCATCAGCCTGTCATAACTGTTGTTAGACAAGCAAGAGGTGGCAGTGATGAGCCACTCTAGAGATTCAAAATCCGTTAGCACGTAGGACAAAGAGACACCAGAAAGGGATGTGACGCACTGTCTGTAATTGTCCAGGCCCACAGCTGGTTGACTCGGATCAAGATCTTGTCACCGTCCTTGGTGCTCTTGTTCCCTTCCATGGCCCTGGTGACAACCTGTGTGTTGTTGCGATGATTCTTGTCATTCGCAGACTCTTGATCAGGTGTGAAGTGATAATACCATTCGTCGAGGGTTGGCGATTCGTGAATAGCGGGTTTTTTATTACCCTCCAAGGCCTTGTAGGCTTCTTCCATCTTTTTGAACTTGTTCTTGTCTGGCCCATCCTGGGCTGAGAAGCAAAAGTAAGGCATCTGTCATGATGGATCAGAATCAATAAGCAAAGCTGGCCCTGCTTAGGACTCACGTAAGTGGCTGATGCGGCTCTGAAATCAGGGTTGTTCATCCTTCCCTCCCCCTCATCTGTCTTGTTCTCTCGTCGCATTACCACGGTTCGCGGCCTCATGCTCCTTGATGATGATGTTCTATCCGGCACTTGAGTCCAACTGTCTCGGAAAAATGAGTTGAGTTCGTGATACGGGGGGCAGTCAAGTCCACAATCCTCATCCTCCCTGATCTTGAACAACATGTGCTGCGGCATTTGTCAGTATTGTACACTTTATTTGTAACTTTTCAACGGCATCCACTGCTGACGCAAGGTTTCTCACATTCATCCAAACCATCTATCTCAAAGGTCAGCGGCAACTCACTAAAGCCTACACCGGCCAAAGGTCACTCACGTTTGTTGCCGGCAGATGAACCCACGTAAACTTGGGCTCAGTGAGGGGATCTGTGAAGGAGTATGGGAGCCCAGGCCGTCCCTTCAGGATGTTTTCCAGGTCTGATATGGTATTCTTGACGATCTCTCCTGGTCCTTGCCCATAAATGACTTCTTCCAACGACCGATATCTTTGCAGTGTTCCTGACTCGCCCTTACCCTCATAGAATCGTACAATGGTGGCTTCGTGCTCTTCCAGTATTTTTGACTGTTCATCACTGCGCTTTGGAGGCCACTCCATTCTGCTGTCTTTGTGCGTTTGCAAGAAGGGAGGGTCTCGTAGGATATCCTCAACGACACGTCGGTAGTCGGCCTTCTCGCGCCTATTCTCGGTCTTCTCCAGGTCCTCCTTCTGAGCTTTTGAACCTTTCGACGGCTCGGGGTCCTGTGGATGGATCTGTGCCTTTTTCTTCAAATGCAAGGCCACGGACTCCAGCTCTGCCTTGAGTTCAGGCGTCGGAAGAGTACCAGCGATGAGCAGCAAGAGTACTTCGGGGAGCTGGCTATATGCCGCCCACTCAATCGCACTCCATTTGTCAGATCCTCCAGGTCGGTCCTCGTTTCTTCTCCCTGGCCTTTTCTCCAGGAGCTTCTTCGCGATTCCATGAGTTTCCGGGTAGCTTGCGGCCCACGCTATTTCATCATCCTCGTCGTCGCTTCTACCAAACTCTGCAGTCCTCAACTTGTCCGATTTGAGAAGACATTCCAAGGCACTGTCCGGGCGGTCTCCAGTACAAGCCAAGAAGAGGGCAGTTCTTCCCTGGTTGTTTTTGATCGACATGTGTTGCTGCTCCATCTTGTCGAGAATAGGTCCTAGTCTGCCTGAGTCGCCACGGGCTGCAGCAAGATGCAGCGCCGTCTCATTTTTGTTGGTTTTGGCGTCTGGCTTTGCCTTGTGCTTCAGAAGGAGCTCAACTACGGCAGCATGCTGGTTGGGGCTGAACTCCATCTTCTTTTGGTCTCCAAGACTGAGATCATCAGGTCCTAACTCGCTCTCATCCCGTGGTTCGTAATCCCCAAGTCTAGCACCGCTGGCGAGATGCAGTGCTGTCTCCCCAGCATTGTCTGTCGCATCCACTGTCGCTCCCGCCTCGAGAAGCTGCCTGACAACGGCCTCGTATCCATTCTTGCTTGCCAAATGCAAGGCCGTCTGTCCGACATCGTTGACTTTCTCGACATCAGCCCGATACTCTAGAAGAATCTCAACGACCTTGCTGCTGCCCCCACTGCTAGCATCATGCAAGGCAGTACACTCATACTTATCCTGGGTGTTGATGCCTTCCGAGTTGGCCTCGAGCAGAGTCCTGACTATTTTGCTATACCGCCAATCGCTAGCAGCTATCAGTGGTGTGCATTTGGAACGGGTTGACTGGACGGCGCTGTCTGCGCCCTTCTCAATCAGCAGACGCACGCCCGCCTCAAAACCATTGATGCTTGCTGCTAGGAGAGGCGTGTGTCCTGACTTGCTGCGTGTCTCTAGTTCAAGGTCTCCTCCCTGAGCGAGGAGCCTTGTCAGGATTTCTTCGTGTTTTCGTTTTGTTGCTGTCATCAATGGCGTCCACCCGTCATCGTCCTGGATGCTAACGTTTGCGCCTTGATCCAGCAGAATAGACACGGCTTCATCATGGCCCTTGTAGACAGCCACATTCAGTGCGGTCCAGCCTTGGAATTTTTCAGTTGCGTCGATGTTTCTCTTGTCATTTTCGAGAAGAGCTCGAATCACCTCTGTGTGGCCGTACCGACTTGCCAGGTGCAGAGGAGACCAACCGTCTGTGTCGACAATCTGGGTGTCGGCGCCCTTGTTGAGAAGTTGATTGACAATTTGGACATGTCCCTCTGAACAGGCTTTGTGAAGGGGTTGTTGCCCCTCGCTGTCTAGTTCAGAGACTTTCGCGCCAGCATTGATGAGTTTCTCAGCTGCTTTGAGAAGCCCATTCGCAGCTGCGAGATGGAGAGCCGTTTCACCATCCGTGTCTTTGGCATCGACTTGAGCCCCGTCAGCCAATATGCGGCTGAGCTCGTCAAGACCGGCTGAGCTCGTGAGCTCTTGACTTTCTTCCATTCTCGATAGCAGCTTGTGCAAGGGCGTCTCGCCTCTCGGCTCGTCCTTGACCTCCTTAGTCATGGTATTCAGGTAGAGTCAAATTTCAGGTCAAATAGGTGTGCTGATGACTGGTGATCGGCAGAAAGGAGAGTTAGGTTGCCCTTACTATCTCAAGTCGGCCAAGAGAGAAGCAACCGCCTTATTAGATGGCTGACCACCCCAACCATCAGACAGCTCAGCCCGCCACGTTACCATCACAAAGCATTTGATAACCCACCCTCTCTGTTCTTTTCTTGTCAGACATTGGATTACTTACTGGACTCCCCCGCTTTTTTGCAGAAGCTGAACTGCACTGTCACCATACGACATGGGACTGCGGCTGAAAGCAGCTTTAGGGAGCCTGTGATATTGGATTACTTCACAGCCTGATCTTGGCAAGAGGAGAGAGCTAGGGATATCCGCGGAGACGGGCTTTCGGCTGCATGGCTATTCTATTAGCGCGAATGGCGCAGCTACGTGCTGGTTACTTGCGTGTATGCCAACGCTGAATGTTCTTTATAACAGTTGGTATAATAGTTGATTCTTTTAGCTAGTCTAAGATTTTAGTAATAGCCTTATAGTAATGCATTGTTGACTTCTATGACGCATCCAAGAGGTCTTATCGGTCACGTTATCAAAGAACACAATTTGATACACAAGATAGCATTAAAATATAATGCTAGAAAATACCGTAACCCTAATATAAGCTCTATGGCGATAGCCATAGCAGCTCAGTGGAAAGATATGTCTTATCGTATAAGATAATACCTTTCCTTTTCCTCAGAGAAGATAAATGCCCTGGCCTCGTCCTCTGTTCACCATTAATACCTTCTCATCCTCCTCTTTCTCAAAATGGCCATAATACGAAGAGTAATAGTAATGCATAATAATTTAAAAAGCCTTTGTTATTAAATCTATTAATTTTCTAGAATAACAATTATAGCATGGCTGATATATAGTATTAAATAGTCTTCACGTGACGTAAGAAAGTCTTTAGCGACACCGCCGAAGATCGAGAGACTTTCTTTGAGCACCGCTGGAAGAAAGGTGAATTCGGCATCTAGACCGACCCAACGTCAAGGTCGCAAACGTCAAGCAGGACAAGATAGTCGAGGTCACGCCAGACGGCTGACGTATATGAGCAAGAATGCAGAAAGGCCTTGAAGGATTAGGATGGGTTTACGACGAGCTGTAGATAGTTAGTTCACTCGCCTATGTTACGTTACGTTCAATCTAAGAAACGATGAGACACAGTATAGAAAGAGACACCTTCTAAAGAGTTTTAGTAAGCGGCCCTATGGTATACCTAGTCCGAAGCCGGGACAATGGCTATGCTACATTGCTGGTGGGTAGGTGTAGGTTTCACTCGAAGCTTCGAAACCCCTGCGGCCCACACTTGACGCGTGTCTAGCTCGGCACTTCGGGGTGATTTCATTTTCCGAAAAGTGCACTCAAACTCTACAGTCTGCGAACCAGGTTTTCAACGCCCAGGATGGCATCCTTGTTGCATGGAAAAGGTTGTTTCCTGAGATGGCTCGCTAGACTCGCACCCCCGGTTTCCGAAGACCCGAGCTGGACGAAAGTAAGTTTCGGAAGCCCGGTTATTCAATACAGGAAATGATTCTCCCCTCGTATATGACCCTCAATTGACAATCAGGACATCCTTTAATTTCACCAATTGGCTACAGCAGCCAGAAAACAAAGAAACTTGGAGGACGCTCATGAAAGAATCTCCGGACCAGCTTACCCATGACCACGTCGGTGGGGAAGTCCCGGAGTTGCTGGGTGCAGAATTTCTGTTCCTGCAAAGTGGAATGCTCTATGATAAGAAGCTATGCAAGTATGGCTTCGTTGATTGCGTCCAAAAGCGGCCATGGGATGTACCATGAGCTACCCCAACTGGGTTGTACAACCAATGTAAGAACCCTCAGTAGGGCGATTGGATGGGAATTATGATCCCTAATCAACATGCTCTTATTTAGCAGTCACTGTGTCTTCCTCTTAGAAGTGAGTGGTTCTTATATAATAGTCCTTGCATTTAGGATCAAGCTATTGGAGCTATAGACTTGTCTAATCTCTTCGACAATAGCTACCAACTTGACGTCATTTCCATCAACTTCTCAAGGCTTCCAGCGGAATGCAGGATGCTTCCAGTCCAGGTCCTCAATCTCCTCCTGAGTCAAACCCTGGAGCTCCTCCTCAATATTCCATCCCTCTCTCTTCTTGTTATCCCTCATCATCCACCAAAGGGTAACTGTGCTGACAATGAGAATAGTACTAGAGGTCGCTAGGTTTAGACCGTTTCCAATGTGGAAATTAGGAGCATCCCATGGAAGAAATGACCAACTCGAGACCAGACCGCCCACGTTACCCAGCATCACGTTCATGCCGATGGCTGCGCTGCGAGCTGTGTCGCTTACCACATTCGCCGAGACTTGAGCATTGCTGAGAGCTCCGTGTGAAAAGACGGACGAAGCGATGAGAAAGGTTGCGCCGTAGCGGACCATTTGGTCCTTCGATCCCAGAAACATGGCGTAACCAGTCATGCAAATCGGAGCAGTGATCATGAAGAAGATTTGTCGCTTATCCGTCCTCCAGCTTAGGTAGGGGAAGAAGAGTGTGAAGAATGCGCCGACAGCATAGGGAGGAACAGTGTAAAGCTGCTGCTGAATAGTCGTCTTGTCCTCGTAGATGGTCTTGATGATGGTTGGCGCAAAGAACGAAAGACCCTGAACCGTAATGTTGCCGAAGAGAAAGATGATGGAAGTGCTGAGCGTGACGGGCGAAAAGAGTCCACGGCGAAGCTTGGTCTTGTCCATCTTGTCGAGAACTTCCGTGCTTCCAACACGTTCCGACTTGATTCTGGCAATGGCGAGGTCCTTTTCTTCCTGTGTCAACCAACGAGCCGTGTCTGGACGATCTGTGAGGGTGAAAAAGGCGACCAAAGCGAGGCCGACCGTGATGATTCCCTCGATGGCGAAAATCATTCTCCATCGATGAAGACCGGCAAATGATTCGAGAGTAAGGATTGCCGAAGCTAGAAGGCCACCGAAAGCTCCAGCAAGCGGCGCCATGACAATGTACAGCGAGAGACGGAAAACAAGCTCAGCACGACGATACCATCGAGAAAGATAGTAGGCAATACCAGGCATCATTCCCGCCTCAAAGATTCCCAAGAGGAAGCGCACAACAGCCGCCTGGGACATGTTCTTGACAAACGCCGTGCCCAGAGATGCAATGCCGAAGAGGAGCGTGATGATGGGGATGAACCAACCGGGACCGAGCCACTTGCAGAGGATGTTGGAGGGGATCTCGAAGACGATGTAGGAGATGTAAAAGGTGGTGATGATGATGTTGTAGTCGTATCCCTTCATTCCAAGGTCCTTTTCGAAGCCGGCAATCTTTGCGTTTCCTGAGAAGCGTCAGACCGACGTCTTTTTCATGTCTCAATTTGACTCACCAATATTGGCTCGATCGATAAAGCAGAACAAATAAAGAATCGCAACTGTAGGGATAATGTGCAGGTCGATCTTGAGGCACAAGCGGCGCTCAACGGCGGGGTCGTATTCGACGAGAGGCTGGCCATATCTGCGACGCGTTAGAAATGAAGACGTGAGTGAGAACGAGAAGGGACGCGTACTTGTCCGTGGCGACCTGGCCCTTTTCAGCAGCATGCTGCAGAACCGAGTCATTGTGGGCGTCAATTGTATCGCGATGCTCCGTAGACGGCTTCATGGTGAGTCGAGTTCAGGGGCGCGCTGGGTGAGGATGAATGGAGCAAGAGCCCTGATGATCACGACTCATCGCAAGGAAGGTCGCAGCAGATATAAACCCTTTTCTCTCCAAGACCTTGCTCCTCGGAATATCCATGCCGGCATCCACCCACGGCATCCCTTTATGCCCAAACCCCGGGTTTCCCGGGTTGGACATGGGGAAGCGGGGAAATCAAGACTGGTTGGCTAGACTCCCCCATGGGGTTGCATCCAGACCGCAGAGTTAAGGTTCGGTGCGGAGCTATCGGTTGCTTGCAACTGCCGAGCTAGCCAACCATGACCCGTCAAGGTCCTTCGTGCGGTGTGCGCCCTGAACCAAGAGATAAGGTTATCCAATTGCATAGCCTGAATTGCAAAGTAGTCCCCCTTTTGGCGTGGCCCCTTGCCTGTGACCCGGTTGCCGATGGTGTCGGCTACGGGGTGAGGAGTCAGTCGTCAAGTCAACGTTTGGATAGCGTCAAAGGGAGGAGTGGACTCCAATTTCCGTGGTAGAGGCTTAACAAACTATGCCTCAATCGCTCTGAATAATGCACATGTACGATAAGGCATGATCAAGCATAATTGCGTGAATAATGCAAGCCGTGTGGAGTCGAGTCGTGAATGAGGGGTTTCAACAGCGCAAGTTCCAGCCCGGCCTGCTTTCCTTGTACCACCACCATATCCTCCCTTGTTGGCGCAACTATGGAGCCCCGACGATCTTCAGAGGCCAAGCTTGATGATGCAGTGCATCGATTCTTGGACGAGTACTTCAAGTTGTCCGATATCCGGGAACGTACTACGGAATACGTCAACATGTTCACCGATGATGCGAGGTTTATCCTGGGCTCGCAGCCGTCCGAGGGCACAACAGGTGAGATGAGGATTCTTGAGGCGAGTATTAGCAAAGATCTAACCGAGCAAGAAATCACCGCCGCCATGGAAACCCTGTGGGCGACTATTTCGTGGCGTAAGCACATGATACGCAACGCATCCCCGTATGGTAACAACTCCGGCCAGGTCGAGATTCACGGATCCGTGGATCTAGAGCTGCTGGACGGGCAAAAGAAGACCCTTATCTTCACGTCAAGAGGACACTTGACTCCGGTTGACTCCGAGTGGGGGTACAAATGGGACTCTTACCAGGTCTTTATTGTGAGCTTGACCCATGGCCGAGAAGGAGTATGCTGACATTTCCAGGACCTGGCGGCTTTGGCTGAGTGAAACTGATGAATTTGAAATGATGTCAAGGATATGACAGCAGCCTCAGACTTGGGTACACCACACCAGGAAATCAAGATCGCGTTGTGCAACGCCCGCCACATAGCTCCTCTAGTTGATAACGACGCTCCTCCACAAGAGATCTACCCCTCAACTGTCGAGCCCCGAGACAGGTCCGGCTCGCGCTTCGGTCATCTCCAACTTTTTATGCATGATGTGACAGCATGTTGGAGGTTTTCTGCGAAACCGCATTGGCTAGTGTACTTGCCGAAAACATGGCCGAACCAGGAATCAGTTCCGAGGGGGGAATAGTGCCACGACAAACGTTGAGCCAGAACACCATGGATCAACAGAATGTGTGTTCTCTGTCATGTGAATTCCAACTGGCATTGAGTCCAAGCCTTGATAGACTGTTGGTCATTGAGGCGTCATGGTCCAGGCCCAGACGCAGAGCTGTCCGATGTAGACGCGTATCGACTGGGGAACAAGAGAAATCGTCTCATCGGAGTTCACCCGTTGTTAGACTTTCCGGTCGGTAGCATTGCATGCATTCTTCCGAGAAACAAACATAGAATGTAGACAATACAGCATGCTGGGTATTTCCCCGTCGTCATGTCCAGTTATCCCCGCATTCTCGACCGGAGGACTCGGGGTAGTTCTTATAGTCGCAGACTACAGTTCACAGTGATCCAGTCGTACGATCAATTGATCTGGGGGTCACCGGTCCTCTCATGATTTATCCGGAGACTTTCCTCCAAGGCATCGGGATTCGGCATACCATGATCCGGCAGAAGGGCTTAGTGTGGTGCCGTCGGGGAGATGATCGGACTTAAACCAACCTCCTGAGGGGGTGTTCGGGAATTCCGATAGCTTATCCTACAGGAGCAAAACCTATTTACCGTCACTTTCGGTTATGTCGGTACTGCCGGACACGAACAGGATGAAGGATCTCCATCTCGTCATTCTCCGCATCCACACAGTTGGGTATAATTAGACATCATTCCTTGGCTTCAGCAGAGTCCATCCAAGGCAACTTTCAGCAACACTCACATCAGCAATGGCTCCAACAAAAGACTTCAACATCGCAGTGGTCGGCGGCGGCATCGCTGGTCTGACCCTGGCAATCGCCCTGCACCACCGCAACATTCCAGTGACACTATACGAGAGAGCGTCGCGGTTTGAAGAGATTGGTGCCGGTGTGTCATTCACGCCAAATGCGGTCCGGGCTATGGAGTACTGCCACCCAGGCGTACACGAGGCTTTCGAGAAGGTCTGCACGCGCAACGGCTGGGCCTCGAAGCAGAAGGTCTGGTTCGACTTTGTCGACGGCACCAGGGATGAGGGCGCAGGATTCAGCATCAAAAACAATCTGGGACAGAATGGCGTTCACAGAGCTCATTTTCTCGACGAGTTGGCCAAACTGTACCCCGAGGACCAAGCCGTTTTTGGCAAATGCCTTGATACCATCACAGAGAGCGACGGAAAGGTGACAATGTCTTTCACCGACGGAACCACCGCCTCTGCCGATGCTGTCATTGGATGTGATGGGATCAAGTCTCGTGTACGACAATTAGTCGTCGGCCTTGATCACCCTTCAGCACACCCAACATACTCTTACAAGTACGCTTACCGAGGCATGGTGCCAATGGAGAAGGCGGTTGAAGCCGTTGGGGAGGAAAAGGCACGCAATGCCACAATCCACGTAAGTTTTGAAACTACTCTGATCGGTTCTCACAGCGACTGACCTCTGTAGATGGGCAAAAGTGGCCATCTCCTCACATTTCCTGTCGACCATGGCCGAAAGCTCAATATTGTAGCCTTTCGCACATCTCCAACTGATTGGGAAGACTACAGTAGAACGACGAGTGTCGCAAGTCGGGAGGATGCGCTCAAGGACTTTGCTGGCTATGGGTCAGCTGTCACTGGGCTGCTGAGCTTGACTGAGGAACAGCTCAAAGTTGTACGTCATCTTGGAATGCTCTTTTTTCACATATACTTACAAAATCGCAGTGGGCCATCTTTGACCTCGGAGACCATCCAGCTCCAACCTTCCACAAAGGCCGGCTGTGCATCGCCGGAGATGCCGCCCACGCAACATCACCCCATCACGGTGCCGGAGCAGGATTCTGCATTGAAGACAGCGCATTTCTGGCCGAGTTACTCTCCAGCGTCGATAGTTCCCGAGATCTTCCCTCCGTGTTCGAAGCATTCGACGACTGCCGTAGAGAACGGTCTCAGTGGCTTGTGCAGAGCAGCAGGTGGATCGGAAACTGCTACGAGTGGCTGGCAGATGGTATTGGTAGTGATATGGCCAAGATTGAGAGCGAGATTAACGAGAGGAACGGCATTATTGCCAATTTCGACCTCGAAAGGGGGATTTCCCAGGCCAAGGAGGATTTGCAAAAGAGGCTAGGTCAGTCTTATAAGCTATAGTGCCACGCGTATGCTGAAAGGGGGGGATTCTGTCCCGTTGGTACAGTATGACAAAAATGTATATATACACAATTGAGTTCAAGGCTCTCCGAGTTGGTTCTATATGCCGTTAGCCATACCCTGAACATTTAGTGCCAAGATAATGATCGAGCTCAGCTCATCTGCCACCCTTACGCCCGACCAGAGGCACTCCTCATACATCACATCATGCTGGCTCGGCCTATTAGCAGCAACCCCCTGACCATACAACCAAGCATCTCTGGATTTTCAGCTGACTAGCCTCATTTTTACTACCGATCAATAAACCCATTTTGATGATTTTGATATGTGACAAGACAGCCAGTCACACCCGGTTTGAGTTGCGCGCATTTCCCTCTATCTATCATACGCGGTTATCCCATCAAGGGCCGCGCTTCAGCTATAACAAAGAACACAATGGATTTCAGTTCACTCTGATCTGGTTGGAGAGGATCCAAGCAAACATCCCTATCTGGCCAGAAGCGGAAGCCTTGTGGTTTAGGGAGCTGAGATAGAACCAGTTTTTTCAAGTTTCCAGTTTCGTTACCAGAGCTGCTGGTGTAGAACAAATCTTTGAGGTTGGACACTATTTTCGCCGCTACACATCCCGGCATCCACGCTACATCTCGGTCATTACGTCTTGGCAAGCTATTACTCGCTTACTTTTCCAGGAGTTCACACCAACTATAACAAGAGCCGTGGTCTAGTCACTTCTTTTACTAGCTTCCGTGCTAAGTAAACACGGAAGAGCGCATCACGCTAACGAGTTGGGTGGCTGGGACTCCCCAGACTCTTTCCTTTTCCCCAATGGCTGGGAGACTCGGCTTTACCAGCAGGCCTTCCCGGACATTGATGTTACCCAGCTGGGGTTCAGTAAGGACCCATTCGCAGATCAAAACTCACATAGAGCAGAACTTGAGGGGTATGCAAATTCCTTTTGGGCTGGAATTAAGGACTGCTCAGCATTCGAGACTAAAATGGGATACCTTGGGCAAGGACCCCAAACGTACAGGAAGGTGGCGTCCTCTGCGTCCTCGAGGACCATGGTCATGTGTTTACTATACATTGTGGGAAACGCATTCATTGTTGATCTGATCCCAGCGAAATGGGCAAAGGATAACCCATCCGCTTTGAAATAGCTTCAGCTGTGATAGAGATTCCCTGACTACAAATAACGGGCTAGGCAATGTAAAGTCAGGAGGATTGTGCTAATTTAGTCATGTACATCTTGTATTTCTCATACATGGTGTTTAATGACTCTCTCTAACTAGCCATCTTTGGACCAGTAAGAGTACAATTTCCGTGTTCTTGGTGTTCCCAGGACTAGGAGCATCGTGATTTGCCAGTTCTTAGCTACAACAGAAACCTGGTCTGCTTTCCTTCAAGCTCGAATATTAGACGGTTTGTTCCTTCGCGTTGGCCTGCTTTCCCTGAGAAGTGTTCTCAATCTCAAGACCTGAAGGCTGAGCCGCGCTTTCAACAGTAGCCTTTTCCTCCAGCATGTCACCACCTTTGGCAGCATGAGAAGCACCTCCAAACAGGGTATCGATCTCTTCCAAAGGCACCTGCTTCGTCTCGGGGATGAAGAAGTAGACGTACGCCGCGAGACAGAAGTTGATGGCCATGAAGAAGAAGAGACACTTGAGGCCCTCTCGACGGAAAAAGGTGGGGAAGAACTGCTGGAAGATTGTGTTGGCCACGTTCTGCATCTGCGAACACATGCCCACTGCCTGAGCTCGAATGTTCATTGAAAACACCTCGGCAGTCCACATCCACACCGTAGCTCCCCAAGAGGGCTTGTAGAAGAAGGCAAAGAGGAAGAAGAGGAAGACGATGGCGATGCCCACAGACTCGGACTTGACGTTGCCCTCGAACGTCGGTGTTTCAAGACCCACGACCGCGACGATGAGCATGCAGACTCCCATGCCCACGGCACCGACCATGAGTAGCCAGCGGCGGCCGTAGCGGTCAGAGGTCCACATGGCGTTGAGGGTGAAGATGATTCCAAAGGTGGCGTTGAGGGCGTTGATGAGGTTGATCTTCTTCTTGTCGGACCACACGTTCTTGTAGATGGTTGTGGAGTACGAGTTGAGGGTGCCCTGTCCAGAGAGCTGCTGGCCAATGTTGAGAAGAAAGGCGAGGATGATTCGCTTTCGGACTGAGGGGTCGCGGAAGAGGGCAGAATAAGAGATTCCCCTGATGGCCTCCTTTTCGTACTCGATAGCACCACGAATAGCGAGCAGCTCCTCCTCAACCTCCTGTTCAGTCTCTCGAATCTTTGCCAGCGCAGCCCTGGCAGCCTCCACATTGCCATTCTTCTGAATATGCCATCGAGGAGTCTCGGGAATCCAGAGGACGGAAACGCACACGATGACTGGGACGAGAATCTGAAAGATGACAACCATCTTCCAGTCCCATTGGCCCATTCTCTCACGGTTGTTGGAGCACGCATAGTTAATCCAGTAAGCGATGAAGGATCCAACCGAGTAGTTCATCTGCCAGATGGTCATGACCTTTCCTCGAATGTTGGCCGGAGCGACTTCCCCAATGTAGACGGGCGCCGCAGTGAGAGCGAGACCCTGGCCAATACCGATCAAGACTCGGCCAGCGATAAAGACTCCAATCTGATGGTGAGGAGTAAAGGTCTGCATAAAGGTAGCTATTATGGTGACGAAGCAGCCGATGAACATGCCCCAGCGACGTCCCATGTAGTCGGCAAGGGGGCCGCCAATGAAGAAGCCGGAAACAATGGCTCCGATTGTGTAGCTTGTATTGACTTGAAAGTAGAAAGTCAGTTATCCAAGCTCAAAGGCGACGTGAACATGCATGCAGAGACAATGAGCCAACATACTCAAACCAAGCATATAAGTATCCTCCACGGGGTCCATATTAACCCACTCGAACCAGTTATCAGAGCCCTGGAGCGAGTTGAAAACCGAAGCATCGTATCCTGTGCGTCATGTTCAGTAAAGGTCTTGGAGGGGCGCAGAAAGACCTCTCACCGTAAAGCACCATGCAAAGTGCCGCCACCATGGCACAATACCTAATCCCCTGAGTCAGTCATGGCCATTCAAAGCTATCAAAGTATAACTCACCAGTTGTACAGCTTTTTCGAAGCCATGTTTGATTAGAAACTCACTTCTCCGTCCTCTACGACAAATGGGAGATCTCCTGATCAGTGCAGATGAGAGAAAAAGAATTGGGGAGAACCCTGAGAAGTCTGGATTGATAAGACCACTCTAAAAAGTGGATGGACCCTTTTATCCACAGATCTACTACGTAGTACGCCCTAAGGAGAGACTTCACTAGGGGGAGTCTGGGCTCGGCTCTCGCAGGGGTGTACGCGAGTCCAAGGTCAACCACCAATGGTGTTGAGACAGAGGAGCTCCGATGTCGTTCAAGACGACGACCGATGTGACACTCAAGGACCCCGGCCCTGGTCATCGCCCCTCTTGGCGCGCGGAATTCCTTTGCCGGGAGAGTCTTGGGCTTTCCTAAGACAGGAATTACCCGGGCTGCCCAGATCGGCTCATTCAAGATCCTCCATCAATCAGTCAATAAGCATATTCCCCCGCACAAGATCACATGCAACGTCAAGGTTAAGATGGTGACAATCAGTCACCCTTTAGGCTGAATCCTTCCATGTTGCATTGTTACCTTCCAACTGGGCCAACTCATGCCACGAATCATGGAACTCCCCCGAGTCACAAACCGGCAATCATGGTCACCTTGGCCTCGGATGTAAGCGAGGCAGGGAAATCATTGGTGGAACAACTCGACCCAGGTTTGCTCATCTGTGTGTTGGGGGATCGACAGCGGACGCGGGGAAGCTTAAAGACTCCTCATTAAGCACCTGGGGAATATGGGGGATGGCATGGAGATGGGCCGACTTTGTGGAGGAGAGTGGGACCGCCGAGATGTTGGGTCTCTGGTAATATTATCGGCTGAATTCACACGGCGTGTTTGCTGCTCTCGACGGGGAAAGCTATCCCGAAGGTCACCGACGAGTTTGGTAGTATAAGAAGAGCTTGGGACGCTTACGCAGAGCTCGGTGAAGAACTATACCGAAGGCCAAGATCATCTGACCTGCCAAAAGAAATCACACACCTAATAATGCTGCTGAGACCAACAATCGTCTTGGCCTTCCTGGCGTTGGCTGAACTCATCGACGCTGGCCGTGCCCCAAAGCGTCCCCACTACGAGCCAACTCCCCTCCAACCATACAAAGCATTCCCATCTTCGCCGCCTCGCAGAAAGACGTGTTTCGTCAAGCCTGGCAAGAAGGGCGGTGACGATGCTTCCAAGATCCTGAGCGCCTTTAAAAAGTGCAACAACGGCGGCACCGTTGTCCTGGATCAGGAGTACACCATCTGCACTCAGCTGGACTTGCGATTCCTCAAGCATGTTGACATTGCCTTGACTGGAACTGTCAAGTTCTGCGATGATGTTGAACGTTGGCGCCCCAGGACTTTTCAATTCCCATTCCAGGATGGGTCCTCGTGGTGGCTGTTCGGCGGTGAGGACATCAACCTCTATGGAGCAGGCACAGGAACCATCGACGGCAACGGCCAGGCTTGGTACGATGCCCACGCTGCGGATAGTAAAGTCAAACGTCCCCTTCTCTTTGTGACGGATGGCTGGAATGGAGGCTCCATCACTGGTCTCAAGCTTCGGCAGTCTCCCAATGTGAGTTGATTTTTACCTATACATAATGATATACCGGTACTAATGTTTGGCTAGTGGCACAACCTCATCGCCAATAGCTCAGACATTCTCATCTCCGACATTGATATTTTCTCACGCTCAAATTCAAAGAACTTTGCCAAGAACCTTGATGGCTGGGATACCTACAGATCAGACAACATTATCATCCAGAACTCTTACATCGATCACGATGATGATTGCGTATCTTTCAAGCCCAACAGCACCAACATTATCGTCCAAGGGCTCGTGTGCAACTCCTCTCACGGCATCTCTGTAGGTTCTCTCGGACAATACCCAGGAGTTTTCGACAACATTGAGAACCTTTACATCTACAACATTTCCATGAGCAACGCAACAGACGGTGCTCGCCTCAAAGTCTGGCCCGGTGCTGATGTCCGGAAGCCCGAGGGATGGATTGGTGGCGGTGGTGAAGGACGTGTACGAAACGTCACTTACGAGCGTTTCTTCAACGACAACAACGACGGTGCCATCAAGATTGACCAATGCTACGGTGCCATCAGCGCCGCCGAGTGCGAAGCCGACCCTTCAAAGGTGATTCTCACCGACATTCTGTTCAAGGACTTTTGGGGCACAGTATCAAAGAAGAATGACCCTGTAGTTGGATCTCTCATTTGCAGTTCTGAAGATGTAAGCTTCTGTTCTCGCAGTCACCTGTACATGCACTAATGAAGCTAGTCCTGCGACAATATCCGGGCTGAGAACGTCACCGTCACACCTCCGAGTGGCAAGGATGCCAAGTGGGCATGTCGAAACATGGATGAGGAGTTGCTAGACTTGAATGGAGTTGGTTGTGTAAATGCTTAGAAAGGTGTAATTTTTTTTAAAAACCTTTATTGAGGAAGGTTCAAGGGCAAATCTAGCCGTACATCTCTCTGCATTTTCACCGGTCTGGCCTCATTGTACGGCCGATAGAACCAGTCCCCTTCAAAGGCGATAACACAGGCACTCGCACCCGGTCCAACCTCTAAGCAACAGTCTTCTCGTGACACTCAATGCTATAAGCTGCGTTAGCACGAACTCAAAGAGCCATGTTGAGAAAAAACTGACCCATAATCCTCACGAAGCACTCGCATCAGTGGCTCATTGATGCTCTCGTTCAACGGCGCGAGAATTCCTCTCTCAGAAATAGTGCCATCAAGAACCAGTTTGACGGCTATTGACCGATAATGTTAGTATCCCACTCTGTCACTTATGGGCACAGTAAACTTACCAACTGCACAAGGCGTGCCGACCAGACGTGTCATGGCAAAGTATTTCTTTGGGTCGCCATTCTCGCACAGCGTCGATGTGCGCGTCTCGCGTCGGCCATCCTGGTGCTCGATGATGAACTTATGCTGAAGCATGACCAAGTCGCGTTCCCCTTGCTCGTACTGCATCTTCTGCTCGAGTGTCGCGCAAAGTGTATCCAGAGGGTTGCCCCTGGGCGTGATGAGCTCCTCTGAGAACAGGCCGAGCCATTGTAGCCCGCTGAGGATACGCTGCTCCTCATCAGGCGAATCAAACTTGGCCTTGGAGAGGATTGTGGCCTTGAGATCCGCAGTGTCCGCCGATGCTGTGCCGATAATGGCCTTAGTTGCCTCTTTCCATGGGATAGACTTGGTGAGCGCCTCGACCGGCGTGTCCTCAAGAAAGCCTAGGTCTACCAGCACGCGGATGAATTGTGGGAAGCCCTGATACCGCAGGGTGCCGCGCACGATCGTCTGGGCCTCGGGGATGTTGTAACGCTCCTTGTAAGGCGTCGAGTCTCGGTTGGGGTATGCCACGAAAGCGTAGCCGGGGTAGATGAAGTAGGGCTTCGCAGTTCCCATCAGGTCCTTGCCTGTCACCTCCACCACCTTGCCATCTTGCCACCACTTGCCCGCGTTGCGTAGGGCTAGCAACACGCCGCGCGACGACCATGAGAATTTGTAACCGAGCGGGTTATCCGAGTTTTCAGCCGCTGGCAAACCGCCACAGTAACTTTCAAATGAAAGAATCTTGCCGTGCTCTTTGTGCACCTCATTGATGGTCTTGACGGCGTATAGGTGGTCGATGCCCTTTAGTATCATGGTTAGTTCCGTATGTATGGCACTGGCTGATGTCGTAGCGGAGGGCGAGCAATGGGTGCTCATGTGTAGCGTCGCATGTGCCATGTTTGATCTGGATACTGAAGGGTTATGTGCGTGGAGCAACTCACTGGATCCAGCCCAATCTCGTTCATGACGGTGATACCCGCCGCCTTGGCCTCTGCATCGAGCTCCATCATGGCAGGCGAGATATAGCTAGTCGTCACGACATGCTTCTTGTTGCGGATAGCCGACTTGATCACCGCCGCGTGGAATGTATAGGGAATCAGGCTGATGATCAAATCGTGCTGGGCGACGGCGGCGTCGAGGGCCTGGTCGTCGGTGACATCAAGCGAGACGGGGGTAGCGAGCTTGACGCCTTCGGAGAGCTTCTTGGCAGTGTCGGTGGTTCTGCAAGCTAGTTGAGATGGGGTTAGCAGAAGAGGACCTGGCGGAGCAAATAATCAAAGGAGAGCTGATAAAACAATAAATTGCCAAAGGGAACTGTTCACATACCGACTGTCACGGGGATCCCGGCTTCGGTAAGGATATCCAACGTCGGCCGTGCGACAAAGCCCGCTCCGAGCAGGAGGACCTTACTATACACACGTGAAGGATTCACATCAGCAATGCCCACTTCTAGCTGGCAAGAGTCTTTCTGGATACTTACTGTTCGGAAGCCATCTTGATGGACTCTGCTTTGATGGTTCGTTTCGAAAGCCGTGGTGGGATGTCAAGGAGGAGAGGGAGCGA
This sequence comes from Fusarium piperis, assembly GCA_027886205.1. Classification (NCBI taxonomy): domain Eukaryota; kingdom Fungi; phylum Ascomycota; class Sordariomycetes; order Hypocreales; family Nectriaceae; genus Fusarium; species Fusarium piperis. Next base: position 877,239 of record RZGM01000003.1, read on the forward strand.
CATCGGAACCCCTCCATTGACCCATAGACCTTGTGGCGGACTAGGGTTAGGGCTTCTTTCCTGGGGAGGCGGCGTGGGTTAGAAGGAGAGCGGGGTTAAGATATTATAAAGTAGGTTTTTTTTAAAGAGAATTTTAAAGTTTTATATTAAATATATATATCTCTTAGTTATCTTAAAGGGTATATTAATAAGTATTAATTAAATTATTTAAATTATTTAATAAATTATTATTATAAAATTAATATAAAATTATTAATTTATTTTTATTTAATATTTAAATTATAATTAGTAGTAATTAAACCTTATATAATTTATTTAATTTTTAAAAAAGAGATCTTTATTTATTTTATTTTTAACTAAGATTTCTATAAATTTCTTACCTAAGGATTAAGTAAAGACTATTAAACTAAAGCGGTTATATATACTTAAATATATATAGAGCATTCCATAGTATATTTATATTAGATAAACCTTAGAGCATATAGAGATAAGGTTATATAATAAAGAATAATTTAGATAAAAATAGCATAAGGCATTAGCCTAAAAGAGAGGCAGGGATTAATTAGATAGATTTAATTAAGTAATTTTACTTAATATAGGTTTAATAATTAAGAGTCTTAGAGCTATGCTTTTTTAAGGTAATTATAATTATTAAAATAAATATTAAATTTATAAAATTAACCTTAATATTAAAATCTTAATTATAATAATATATTTTTTAATATAAATAT